>OX451738.1:879161196-879761196 GCA_948472305.1 Vicia faba
TACATTCCATGTTCCAAGTATTTCTTGTTAGAAGACATACATTAATTTAATAATTTAATAAATTAATATTTAATTTATTAATTTATCTTTATGTATAAATTATGGATAAATAAATAATAATTCAATAACTAAATATTAAATCAAACTAATGATATTTTATAATTTAATTAATGATATGTCGTAAAAATGATATATCATAAGAAAAGTCATTTAAAAAATACAAATAAAATTTGTAAAAAATAAATCATAAATGTAATTTGATGGCATAAATTAATCAAAGTTTTAAAAATTAAATTAAATTAAATTGAAATTATTGTGAAAATCCATATTCAAATGTTGTAACTGGTTATCACAGGGGTGTAACCGGTTTCAACTATGAAGAAAAGCCAAATAAGTTATAAATAAGTTATTTTTTCGATGGTGTAATCGGTGGCACATTCACAGTAACTAGTTACCACTGTTAAGTTTTTAGATTTTGTAGCACTTGTAACTGGTTTCTAGTTATGTGTAACCGGTTACAGGTTGTTAGTTTCTGTTTTAGTTTGGCTTACTTGCATCCTAATCCATTGCAAGTTGTATAAATACCTTGGAGATATCAACATCAAATGTTAATGAAAGTTCATATTCTCACCTCAATTATACTCTCTCTAATTCTCTCTCACCTCTCCCTCTCCCACACTCAATTACTCCATTTTCACCAACTTTGTGATTCCAAGTTCATACATTTGGCATCAAGAGCCTAGTTCGATCACTAAACACCTAGTATGCAACATGAATTTTGTCCTCCAAGGAAAGAATCCCTAAAAACTTTACTCATCTCTTGATGTACAGAATTACGTAAAATGGTGCAAGCAAATGAAAGTGTTGTTTGGCTACCAAAATTTTCTTGAGGTGATCAATAACGGGGTGAGTCTTCTTTTCAAAGAAACAATAGATGCACAACTAGCTACGCATAAGGAAGAAAAATAGAAATATTTCAAGGCATTGTTTTTGGTCCATCAATGTGTGGATGGTGACAACTTTTGAGAAAGTTGGTGATTCTGAATTGTCAAAGCAAGCGTGGGAAATCTGAAAGAAGGCGTATACAGGGGATGACAAAGCGAATGTTGTGAGGTTACAAACTCAAAAACGTCAACTTGAATTGATTCACATGGAGGCAAAGGAGACGATAAAGGATTTTACAACAGAATTATTCTATTGGTAAACCAAGTAAAGAATTTGGAGAAACTATTATGAAGCAGTATGTTGTCGCAAAAATCTCGCGTTCTTTGAAACCAAGATTCAATAACATTGTCACAGTGATTGAATAATTGAAGGATCTTATGAGGATGAGCAAAGAGGAGCTACAGAACTCTCTTGGGGCTAATGAGTAAAGGATGAAGGAGAGTGTTGTACCCCAAAATTTTCCCTCTCATTTCTCAAGGAAGCACCTTGGATCCTCAAGTTTGCTTCCATCCAATTCCAAGCCTTGAACTACAAATTTTCCAAGAAAATCACTCGCAAGGACAAATGGTCATTTGCACACTGAGAAGTCCAACTTTGACTTTGATCAAAATCAAATCTCAAAAATCATATTTCATCAAGACATGTTGGAATATGAAATTTGTTTCATCAAGGAATCCAAAAGTCAAATTTTACTTTGGAGAAGTAAAATTCTAAGTACTTAGAAATTTTTCTAAGCGTTTTAAGAATTTTGACAATTTCAGAACTTCTGACCAGATTATCACCATAACTCTCAGCAAATTCTGGACATTCTCAAGGCAGAGTTTGGTCAGAACTTCTGGGCAAGTTTTCACAAAAAGCTTCAGTCAGAGGTTGCAAATATGGTTCAGAACGTGACGCTTTAATCAGAACATGTGTAAGAAATGTTCTTCTTCAGAACATGCCTGGAGTCAAAGATACAAAGATAAGAGGTTGGATGCTATGCTGAAGCAGAACTTCTGATCCAGAGCTAAGCCTTGTGTAGAATCTCACATTGTAGGATTTCTGGTTGTGATAAGTCTCATCATCCATTTAATGCTCACAACCACCTTTCTGAGTCTTTATCTAAAGGATTTTCACCACGTGTACCTCTACTGTCTTGGGATAGAAAACTTTGGTACTAGGCCCCAAGCTTTGTTTTGCTTTTCCTTAAATCCTGCTGACAACTCCAGCTTAGGCATGGTTAAAAGCTGATAATCAATAGCTAGTTCAGCCTACGCCTGCATCCCATAATTGAACCAAACTAGCATACGAAAACAGTGATTGAAAAAGCAAGGGAGCAGGTGCCAAAAGAGGTTCAAATCCCATTTGTTTTCCCCCCCAAAATCACAAAAAATTCACCTATAAATAAGTTGCTCCATCACACTTTCAAGGGGGCTGGATTTTTGGAAAGAGAGAACTATCAAAAGAGAAAAGAAACCTGCGAAACCTTTCGTAAAAATCCAGAAATCCCAAAGAGAAAACCAAAACCTTTGTTCCTCCTTTTGAATCAAAGAGCTTGGCATTTTCCTCTTCCGTTTCTCTTGCGACTCAGAACATCCAAAGTCAGCAACTTAAAGCACCAAGCCCACGCTCCAGGTTCAAGGTAAGTCTTTCTGACTTTGCTTATTTTTCATTTTGAACATCATTAACATGTAAATATCATAGTATTAATGTTGTACATATCATTTCATGAATAGAAAAACTATGATCAAAACTTCTTGATTAGGGCTAGACTCAGATTTAGGATTAGAACTTCTAAAACTGTTGTGCTATTATCCTTCTGATTTTGCTGTTTATTAAGAGTTAAATAGATTGTTGATGTGCTGATTAAGAGTGAAATATGGTATGGAACTTCTGATGTACACTCACAGCTTTAGCACAACACAAAACTTCTGAGTTCTCCTCACTGTTTAAACACACTGAACTTCTGATGTTCACTCACTGTTTTAACACTTAGAACTTCTGATTTTCATGCGCTGATAACATGTTGAACTGCTGATTGTTCGTTCACTGTCTTAGCACCATACAGAACTTCTATGATTCACTCATTGTTCTAACACAGCACATAACTTCTGAGTTCTCCTTACATGTCAAATACACTGAACTTCTGATTTTCATGCGCTGATAACATGCTGAACTGCTGATTGTTCGTTCACTGTCTTAGCACCATACAAAACATCTGAGTTCTTCCTACTGTTTTGACACGCACAGAGCATTTGAGGTTTTCTCATTGTTCTAACATTCATAAGTTCAGCACATAGCAATCTAGAACTTCTGTGTTTTTCCTCTAATGTGTTTTGCAGGACCTCAGAGTGTACCAACTCAGAACTTCTGATACCCACTGACGTTTCCTGCTGAGTCATCACGCGCCTGACTTCGGAACTTCTGATCCCTGTTTGTTTTTCTTGCAGTAGCACGCTGTTTCTATCTTACATTTATTTTCCTTTTCATCATTTTTTATATTAACATAAAAGACAAAAAATACTTCTTAAACAAAACTTATTTCTTTTCTTAAATAATAAGCATTTTACATTTCCTGTACATTCTTATCTATTTCAATATGGTTTAATAGTAACTTAGGACTTATTTTTAGTTGCAATCCCATTCATAAGTATGTACCCCATCCCCTAAATATTGTAATAGCGTAGAATTTCATTTTCGCAATTTACTGTTTTCCTTATACTGTATAGTAATTAGGCGTACATGGCAAAGATTCAAAAATCAATCGCTAGATAACCCTAATCAAAGACTAAAATGCATGCAATCAAACACACTATTCACACATGCACCCCTAGGGTAATCTCACTTGTTGCCTATCGAAAAAATAGTCATGTCCCTCGACACGGGCGTTTTAGCAAAAGACCTCGATAAAAGATCGTAGTCCCTCGATGACCTTGATGTTGCCTTCGGTAAACGATCTAGTCCCTAAAACGACATTGCTAAAATGTCCCATAAGTTTCCTTCTATGACTATTCAAACGTCCCACACCCGTCCCTTCACATCCAACGATCAAATCAATGGTAAGATAGCAACATCTAAAGGAGGACAAAAAGCACATTTAAGGACCTTTTGAGTAGGTATATTCGCTCCTAGTTACTCGCTTGCTCACAACAAAAACATTTTATACACCAACACTCTCACTTGGAAACATTTTCAAAAGACAAACACTTTGTACGCGATCTTATAGAAACGAGAGCCATTACAAAGAAAAACCTTTTTCAAAATCACTTTCAAAATCACATCTCATAAACACCTCTTTGAACTATTTTCAAAACAAAACTTTGTACGCATTCTTATAGAAACGAGAAACATTAAAAATTCACATTTTCAAGATGCTTTCAAAACCACACCACAAGCACATTCAAACAAAAGCAACTGATCTAGCAAGTAACTAAGAGCCCATGGAAAACCATGGATGAAAAGGGTGCCAATACCTTCCCTTTTAATAATCTACCCCTCGAACTCAAGAAAACATCTCTAAATGTCTTTCCTGTGCTTTTTCACCTTTCCTTTTGGATAAAAGAAAATTCAGTGGCGACTCTTGCTCAACCGCAACATTTGCGAACACAAAACGCAAAACTCCAAGTCAGTTCTCCCACCGTATCACAGAGAGAAATAGTGAAAAGGTAAAGGAGGATATCTCTTTTCAAGCTCGTTCAATGATTAAGACAAGAAGTCGATAAGAAAATGGTCCATAAAGATTAAAGAGAATTTTCAGAATTTTGGTGGAAGAGAATCCCAAAATTCCAAAAATTCGACTTGTCAAAAGGGTGAGAGAAGCTGCAACAAGAATGGTGGTCAAGAAAACTTTAGAGGTAAAAGGAGAAAGATTGACAAGAGAAAGATGCAATGTTTTGTTTGTCAATAGTTCGGCCATTTTACAAGAGAGTGAAATGCGAAAAAGAAGGAACCTCAAGCGGGTGAAGACAAAGTTGCAAGACAAGAATTTTATGAGGAGAATACATTCTTTGTCATGATCATAAAGGGTGAATGCAACAACAAGAGGATGCATGAAAACAACAACAATAACAATAATAATTTTGGAAACGCTGTAGAAACATGTTGTAACTAGTTACGTGGAAGCTGTAACCGCTTACAAGAAGAATAAAATGTAAAGATGAATGTGAGAGAAACAGTTCAGTGTAGTGAGGAATGGTATTTAGACTTCAGGTAATCTACGCATATCGCTGGGAGAAAAGACTTGTTTGTCAAAATCAATCATGTCATGAAAAACAAATTGAATTTCGTGGATCACACCACTCTAACAGAGGAAGAGATCGTTGATGTATTGATCGAGAGAATAAATGATAAACATTATTTTATAAAGGATGTGTTTTCTGTAACACCCTTTTAAACCCCAATAAATTTTTACGAATAATTAACAAATATTCAACCACAAATCACCAACAAGGGTGTCACATATTCATATAAAATATCATAACAATACATCCTGCTCTGTAACACAGATTTTCAGCCATCATTAAAACATTTATCTCTTTGAATATATCTCAAGAACTTTAAACATCTCAGTGTAAATTATAGTCTTAAAACATCATTATTAAATACTTCAAATAAAATACCATCACGCTTCGTAACTTATAAGTTATGCTCAAAACATCTTAATAAACAAACCAAGATTTCTCAAATGCATCATGCCAACAAAGAAAAAGTTTCAATTCAAACGAATCTCAAATACCCTGATGTTACATATCAGAGCAAGACCCTGTTTATTCAATCGACTCACATAAAAGACTCCAAGCTATCCTCACGTTACTACGAAATAATCTCGATCACCTGCGTGTTACCCACGTGGAGGCAACATTAAAAATAGAAAAGGGGTGAGTAAATCATAATCATTATAAAAAGCATAAGTAATAGAAAAAATAGTTATATCATGGTTACAATACAATCACAAGGCATCCTGTACTACATCTATAGCATAACCGTAATCACTAGCTCTTCTCATCAAAACACCATCATTCAATAATAATTCAAATACATCACTTAATTCAAATATTTTGCAATGCCACCAATAATGAAATTCAACTTTACTAGACTCATTCATGTGGTACCGAAACAACATTGATGACTTAATCATTGTTATCTCCAAAGATCCCCACCAATAGGATCGGTTACCTCTCGGAACTAGAGCACATCACAAAATGCACTTAATCAAAACTATGGGATTAAGGTCATCACTGGACAAGAGTCTCCTACAAACTTCATTGGATTATTATCCTGCAAAACATCACTGGACTATTCGTCCTAACAAATGCTATGAATGCATGATGCGCAACAACACATAAAAATACGACTACGACTAGTAAAAAACGCATCATTATCCATCATAATCACCATGTTCTCTTCACAACATCATAAAACATACATCATAGTCAAAACAACATCATTTTATCATATGAATACCAGACAATTCACCTCAAGACATAATCACAAAAATTCATACAGTAAGGTATACATACAGTTGGTTCAGCATAAAATCTTGTCACTTAATCACGACAAAATCATTAGATAATCACATTCTAAATTAATATTATATTAATAGAGTTTATATCATTTATTTAGCTTTCTAATGCTTCAAACGACACCTAAAAAGGACTCCCGATTCAAAAGTTACGACCATTTTAAGAAAAATTGTTTTCTGCTAACTGCTATGACGAGCGCCACAGCTCAATGGCCCCCGCCATGCCCTCCACACCCTATGGAGACCGAAAAACAGACCATGATGACCGACACACCCTATATATTCATTAAGGTGCCCATAACAAGATCCTGGAGACCACCATTCACATTAGAAATGCTGCATTTCAATACTTTTCACATTTAGAGGCCTTCCAGACCTCAGAATTCGATTTCGTAAAAATCCCCAGTCTTAGAATTCAAAATAATACAATTGTATAGTATTTATAACAGACTATAACACTTATTTATTCATCAGTGTTATCAATCTATTGCAAAATCATACTACCAATTCATCAATTTCCATCATAGCATCGAATTATCATGA
Organism: Vicia faba; assembly: GCA_948472305.1. Taxonomy (NCBI): domain Eukaryota; kingdom Viridiplantae; phylum Streptophyta; class Magnoliopsida; order Fabales; family Fabaceae; genus Vicia; species Vicia faba. Next base: position 879,168,185 of record OX451738.1, read on the forward strand.
ACCAAAAACCCCAAACACAATTCCTACAAACTTCTAACACTTAGACCAATTATAATAATAATGATAGACTCCCCTTAAATTAGATTATTGCTTGTTATTTAATTCTCTTAGGGTCCTTTCTTTCTCCTCAAATCCCTAGCTATTTTCCTTTTCTCTTTGCCTCTTTTCCAACGCGAATGCACATAATGAATTTGACAAAATTGTTTTCCCCTTATGTAACCCTTGGACCTCTAATATGGTTTTCCATTATTATCCTCACTAATTAATTGCTAATGACCAATATTCTCTTTCTGTCTCCAACTCCAATATTACTCTATTTTTTTCTAATTAAATAGTTCAAACTTAATTCTTATAACTATTCTAAATTGTCCCATAATTCTCAAAACACCTCTAAATGTCACATAAATCATAATTTCTCACCAAAATCATCAAAATCACATATCATCATCAAACTCCATAATCTAAAATAATTATATAAATACTCTACTTAATCCAGGGTGTTACAACTCTCCCCCACTAGAAAGAAGTTTCGCCCTTGAAAATTACCTAACAGAAACAGAAATGGATAAGACTCTTTCATCTGATCCTCGCGTTCCTAAGTAAAACTTTCATAATTTGGTCCACCCTATAATACCTTCACTAAGGCAATATCCTTACCTTGTAATCGTTTCATTTCCCGAACTTCTATTCGCACTGACAATGCCTCAACAATCAGGTTATCTCTCACATGTACAGCATCCACTTGAATCACATGCAAAGGATCCAAAATGTATTTCCTCAATTGAGACACATGAAACACATTATGAAGATTCATAAGTTACGGTGGTAAAGTAATCTGATACACCACCTCAACAATCTTCTCTGAAATCTGGTTGGACTAATAAAATGCAGTGTAAGCTTCATCGAATTCAAGGCTCTACCAACACCGGTTATCGGAGTAACTCTCAAAAATACATGATCATATTTTTGAAACTCGAGATCCTTCCTCCTCTTATCATGGTAACTTTTCTGAGGGCTCTTAGAAGCTTTCATCTTCTCTTGGATTATATTTATTCTTTTAGTTGTCTCTTTCACAACCTCAACTCCGAGCACAACACTCCGACCTGACTCATACCAACATAATGGAGTCCAACACCTCCTACCACACATTGCTTCGTACGGTGCCATTCCAATACTAGAATGGAAACTACTATTTTATGTAAACTCAATTAACGACAAGTGGTTATCCCAATCACCTCCTTGTTCCAACACACAAGCCCTCAGCAAATCCTCTAAAGACCAAATTGTTCTTTCTGTCTGACCATCCGTTTGAGGATGATATGTGGAACTCAAACTCAACTTAGTACCAAAAGCATTTTGCAAACCTTTCCAAAACTTTGATGTAAACCTAGGATCCCTGTCTGACACGATACTCGAAGGTATTCCATGTAATCTAACAATTTCCTCAATATACATCTCAGCTAACTTATCCATTGGATGCTTGCTTTTCATCGGCAAGAAATGAGCCGACTTAGTCAACCTTTCAACAATCACCCAAATTGAATCATTGCCTTTAGCAGTCTTTGGAAAACCTGACACAATGTCCATGGAATCACTATCCCACTTCCACTCGGTAATATTCAATGGTTGCATAAGACCTATTGGCTTTTGATGCTCAATCTTTGAATTTTGACAAGTTAAACAAGCATAAACAAACTTAGAAATTTCCTTCTTTATATCAGGCCACCAAAACAACTTTTTCAAGTCCTGATACATATTTGTAGCACCGGGATGAATACTTATCTCACTTCTATGTCCTTTCTTAAGAATACTCTTCTTAAGTTCTAGAACATCTGGAACGCACACTCTATGACCAAATCTCACCATACCATTCTCATCAATTTTGAAGTCGCCTCCATTTCCTTTGTTAATCAAAGTCAATTGGTCGACTAACCTCAAATCAGACTTATGTCCTTCACAGATTTACTCTATTATGCCACTAGTCATCTTCAAAATTCCTAACTTCATATTATTAGGAGTGTATTCGCACATTAAGCTCATATCTCTGAATTGTTCGATCATTTCTAACTCTCGAACCATAAGCATCGACATATGCAGTAACTTCCTACTCAATGCATCGGCAACCACATTTGCTTTACCAGGATGGTAATTCAAATCAAAGTCGTAGTCTTTCAACAATTCAAGCCACCTTCTCTGTCTCATATTCCATTCTTTCTGGTCAAACAAATAATTCAAACTTTTGTGATCACTAAACACTTCGAATTTAGAACCAAAAAGATAATGTCTCCAAATCTTCAACACAAACACCACTGCTGCTAATTCTAAGTCATGTGTAGGATAATTCCTTTCATGAACTCTGAGTTGTCTAAAAGCATAAGCAACAACATGTCCATTCTGTATCATTAGACCACCAAGACCCATCTTAGATGCATCATAATACACAACAAAAGATTCACTCGGGTTAGGCAAAATTAATATCGGAGCAGTCGACAACCTCTTCTTTAATTCTATGAAGCTTTCTTCACACGTGACATCCCACATGTAAGCTTGACCCTTTCGAGTCAACTGAGTAAACAGTAATACCAACTTAGAAAATCCTTCTATGAACCTTCAATACTAACCTGCCTAACCAAGAAAACTTTGAACCTCAATTGCAGACTTTGGAGCCTCCCACTGCAATACTGCATCAACTTTAGAAGGATCCACAATAATCCCACCACTAGAAATTACATGACCAAGAAAAATAACTTCTTTTAGACAAAATTCACACTTCAACAACTTTGCATATATTTTCTTTTCCTTTAACACTTGCAACACCATTCACAAATGCTCAACATGCTTTTCTTCTGACTTAGAATATATTAGAATATCGTCGATGAAGACCACCACAAATGTATCCATGTAGGAATGAAATGTTCTATTCATATACTCCATGAAAACACCTGGCGCATTAGATACACCGAAGGACATCACATTGTACTCATAATGACCATACATCATTCGAAAAGCTGTCTTCGGAATATCATCTGGGTTAACTAGAATATGATGATAACCCGATCTCAAATAAATCTTGCTGAACACACAAGCACCCACCAACTGATCGATCAAATTGTCAATCCTTGGTAGTGGATACCTATTCTTAATCGTCACTTTATTCTATTGTTGGTAATCTACACACATCCTCATACTTCCATCTTTCTTCTTGACTAACAACACCGAAGCACCCCACGGTGAAAAACTCAGTCAAACAAACTTCTTCTCGAGCATCTCTTCTAGTTGTTTCTTCAACTCACTCAACTCTTAAGGCCACGTCCTGTAAGGATCCATCGACACTGTACTTGTACTAGGCACCAAATTTATAAAAAAAACACCACTTCACGCTCTTGAGGTAAAAAACTACTGTCATTTGGAAACATCTCTGGAAATTCACAGAAAACCGGTAATTTCATATCCGCGTCCTTACCATCAACTTGCAACTATGCAAACATACCAAACATCACTGCTTCATCTTCTAATAACTCATTCACTTGCTTAACAGACAACAACATCAATTCTCCATTATCACCAAACTTAGGGAACCTCAAGGTCTTATTATAGAAATTAATATGAACATAGTTAAACTCCAACCAGTTTATTCCAAGAATAACATCAATCTGGTGTAAGGGTAGACACACCAAATCCATCACAAAACTCTTACCGTAAATGGTCAGAGGGCACTTCAAACAAACAAGAGCAGTAGTAACAGAACCACTAGTAGGAGTGTCTATTACCATACTATCATTCATATCAGACAACTTCAAACCCAACGCATTAGAATATTCATGCAAAATAAAAGAATGGGTAGCACAAAGTATCAATAATAGAAACCAATTCAATATTGTAAATAAAACAAATACTTCGAATCAGGTTATCCTTCTTGGAATCCTCTGAACCACTCAAAGCAAACACTCTACCATTAGTCTGGGAAGAAGCTCCCTTCTTCAGATTTTGACACTAGGTACTGATATGACCCTGTTCTCGATAATTGAAACAAGTTGGACCATCGTTCTTGCACTCAGGAGCGTGGTGACCTGTCTTACCACACTTGTAACATCTCAGCACCTTATTCTCACAATCATTGGAACGACGACCTTGTCAACCACACCTGTAACACACAATACCAGTAGGAGAACCTATCCCACTTGGCCTCTTACCATCAACAGCTTTCTGTTTTCCTTTGTCAGTCAGAGCATTGTAAGGATTACCATGATATTGTTGTTGCTTTCCTCTTTTCTCAGTGACAATATTGTAGTGAGTATTATTGTCCTCTTTATTGATTCTAGAGCTATTCACCAAATCTGGAAACTTACGAATTCATTGATACCCAATGACCATCTTGATTTTAGAATGCAAGTCGTTCTCAAACATAATGCACTTAGAAAATTCAGCAGTCTCCTCAGTGTAATGAGAATAGTAGTTTACCAATTCCATGAACTTGGCAGCATATTCAGTCACCGATAAGTCTCCCTGTTTCAGCTCAGGGTATTCAATATCCTTCTTCCCGTGAACATCTTCTGGGTAATACTTCCTCTTGAAATCCCTGCGAAACACAACCCACGTAATAGCCTCACCTAAACCTTCTAACCACTGGAGAGTAGCAACCCACTAGTCATCAGCCTCTCTTGCCAGCATATGCGTACCAAAGCGCACTTTCTATGCATCAGAATAGTCCATAACCCGGAAGATCCTTTCAATGTCTTTGAGTTACTCCTCTGCTCCTTTAGGATCATGCTTCCCTTTGAACATAGGTGGATGCTTCCTCTGGAAAGTTTCCAAAGCACGAGTTTCATCGTTCCACCCAGCATTAGGCTGATCCTGCATTGCCTGAGCCTGAGCCTGCAACACATTATCAAGTGCACCATTGCCTCTTCCAGTCATTTCTCTGTTTCACATCACAATATCAAATAACAGTTAGATAGAAAAACATCGACAATACTCCATTGTCACACTACTCTAACGAATCAATAACATGGCCGGACGGACCGACCTGATCTGATACGACTAATGTAACACCCTTCGAAACCCCAAGAAATTTTTGCGAATAATTAACAAATATTTAAGAATAAATCACCAACAAGGGTGTCACATCTTTATATAAAATATCATAATAATACATCCTGCTTCGTAACACGGATTTTTAGCCATCATTAAAACATTTATCTCTTTGAATATATCATCAAGAACTTTAAACATCGCAGTGGAAATTATAGTCTTAAAACATCTTTATTAAATACTTCAAATAAAATATCATCACACTTCGTCACTTATAAGTCATGCTCAAAACATCTTAATAAACAACCCAAAATATCTCAAATGCATCATGCCAACAAAGAAAATGGTTCAATTCAAATGAATCCCAAATACCCCGATGTTACATATCAGAGCAAGACCCTGTTTCCTCAATTGACTCACACAAAAAAATCCAAGCTATCCTCACGCTACTCTGACCTAATCTTGATCACCTGCGCGTTATCCATATGGAGGAAAAATTCAAACAGAAAGGGGTGATTAAATCATAATCATTATAAAAAGCACAAGTAATAGATATAGTAGTTATAGCATGGTTACAATACAATCAAAAGGCATCATGTACTACATCTATAGCATAACCGCAATCACTAGCTTTTCTCATCAAAACACCACCATTCAACAATCAGTCAAATACATCACTTAATTAAAATATTGTGCAATGCCACCAATAATAAAATGCAACTTTACTAGACTCATGCATGTGGTACCGAAACATCACTGATGACTTAATCATCTTTATCTCCAAAGATCCCCACCAATAGGACCGGTTCCCGCTTGGAACCAAAGCACATCACAAAATGCACTTAATCCACATTATGGTATTAAGGCCATCACTGGACAGGAGTGTCCTAAAAATTTCATTAGATTATTATCCTACAAAACATCACTGGACTATTCATCCTAACAAATGTTATGAATGCATGATGCGCAACAACACATAAAAATACGATCAAGACTAGTCAAAAACGCATCATTATCCATAATAATCATCATGTTCTCTTCACAACATCATAACACATACATCATAGTCAAAACAACGTAATTTTATCATGTGAATACCAAACAATTCACCTCAATACATAATCACAAAAATTCATACAGTAAGGTATACAATAGTTGGTTCAGCATAAAATCTTGTTACTTAATCAAAATAGACTCACTAGATAATCACATTATATACTTAATATTACCTTAATAGAGTGTAGATCATTGTGTTAGCTTTCTAATGCTTCAAACGACACCTAAAACGGACTCTCGGTTTAAAAGTTACGACCATTTTAAGAAAACCTGTTTTCTGCTAACTACTATGACAAGCACCAAAACTCCATGGCCCCCGCCACGCCATCCACACCATATGGCGACCGAAACACATGCCACGATGACCGAAACACCCTATATATTCATTATGGCGCCCATTACAAGGTCCTGGCGATAACCATTCACAGTAGAAATGCGAAAGTTCAATATTTTTCACAATTGGAGGCCTTCCATACCTCAGAATTCGATTCCATAAAAAGTCCTAACACAATTTTATAGTATTTATAAAAGCCTATAAAACTTATTTATTTATCAGGGTTATCAATCTAATGCAAAATCATACTACCAATTCATCAATTCTCATCAAAACATCGCATTATCATGAACCAAAAACCCCAAACACAATTCCTACAAACTTCTAACACTTAGACCAATTAAAATAATCATGATAGACTCCCATTACCTTAGATTATTGCTTGTTATTAAATTCTCTTAGGGTACTTCCGGTCTTTTTCCATTCTCCTCAAATTCCTAGCTATTTGCCTTTTCTCTCTGCCTCTTTTCCAACACGAATGCACATAATGAATTTGACAAAATTGTTTTCTCCTGATGTAACCCTTGGACCTCTAATATGGTTTTCCATTATTGTCCTCACTAATTATTTGCTAATGACCAATATGCCATTTCTGTCTCCAACTCCAATATTACTCTATTTTCTCTAATTAAATAATTCTAACTTAATTCTTATAATTATTCTAAATTATCCATGTTGTACCCAAAAATTTGCCCTCTCATGTTTTCCAAGGTCTTCCCCTACATGGTTGGTCACAAACCTTTGCCTAAAGAAAAGGAAAATTTGTGAGTGATGTTTTAAGTTTCCTTCGATTGGCATCTCCAAAATGCCTTTTGATTGGCATCTACAAAATGCCTTTCGATTGGCATCTCCAAAATGCCTTTCAATTGGCATCTACATAGCGCCCTTCGATTGGCGTGGACAAAGGTCCTTCGATTGGCCTGTTAACAAGGCCTTTCGATTGGAATTTTAACAAGTACCTTTTGATTGGCATTGTAACAGTGTTCTTCGATTGGCATTTTAACAAGTACCCTTCGATTGGTATCTAGACAAATGTACTTCGATTAGCATGGCAAATGGTCTTTCGAATAACATTTCAGTATAAAATTTCAAGAGAACCATCAAGGCCAAGGGCTGGTCGAAGGGATTCTAATAAGGAAAATTCTAAATAGATTCGAATTGGACTTTGAAGCTGGCAAAGAAGGCAGATTTGAAGGAATGAAATAGGCTGGCATGTCAAAGCAAAACGCATGGGACAAAAGGAGAAATATATTTTCCTGAAACAGCAAGTTTTGATACAAATTAATAACTCATATTCTTGTCATCAAAGCATTGGATTTTTTCCACAAATATAAACCTAATGAGATTCACTACATAAGGATAATAAGTCTAAACCTAATGTAGGAGGCAGCAACCACATAAAAGGGCCAGACAAAAAGTGCAACGTTTCAAGAAAATGAAAAAGATGCCTCCAAACAAAGACCAAAATTACAAGCGTGGTGCAATTCCATATCACACGCTCCAGCCAATCTCAACCAGTTCCAGCAATCCAATTGTATTCCTGGGACTCTCAGTAAGCTAGTCCATCCATCTTCGAAGGGCAAATCCTCTCAGAACCAGCAAATCGAAATAGCTCATCGAGATTGTTTAAGGCAGGATCAACGTGAAACATGAGTTGTTGGAGCTGAAACAAAGATTTTGCCATGTTTAGGGAAAAATCGGTGTCATGCTTCGAACCAGGTGATATAGGCATGCTCAATGAAAAACTAAGACCAGACATGACCTCATGAACATTTTCGTATGGGATGGACTTTCGATTCGAAGCTTAAATTTCCAGAATTTACATATAATGTTATTATGTTGTTATATTAACAGGCAACGCAATTGGCAAGGGATTGAGTACATGAAGGAAGGGACCTGGGTTCAATCCCAGGCCCAGTGCTTTTCTATTTTCTTGATGTTTTCTGCATATTCCAGTATGTTACATCCCTAGGCACACATCATGGGCTCTATCATCATCACCATTGGGTCACTCATCCTCTAGATCCAGCGCCCAGAAACACTTCTCCAAGGTGAACCCTCAGGATCTAGCAACATTGGATCCAGCGCAGGTTGTGGGCCAACAGATATGGGCCCATAGCATAAATTCCAGCACACCCCTCAATTGGGTTCCTCACCCCCAGGCCCATCTTCTTTCCTTTATTTTATTTAATTTTTGTTAATTAGTTTATATTTTCTATTCATTCATTTATTCAATAAAATCAGAAAAATCATAAAAATTAGGATTTAGAGTTTTTCTTAATAAAATTAATTTTTACAAATTAATTTAATTAAACTTTAACTTTTTTTCTTTAATTTAAAATTAGTTAGAAATTAGGTTCAACTTCTAATTTTTTTCATAAAATACCAAAAACATTTTCAATGAGCAATTAGATTTTTTAGGGTTTAGAACTTTTTCTCGTCTTAATTTTTGCGCGTCATTACATTTTTTATACGATTATTTTTTATCATTATGTAACTGTGCCCGATTTGTAATAGCTTAATTAGGGTTTTATTTTCCGCATTTTACATTTTCAGTCAAATATAATTGTAATTTCCCCAAAGCTTTCTAATAGCCGTAGGTTTTACTTTTCGCACTATATTATATGCCTGTATATAAACTGCTGGTAAATTAGGCGTGTATGGCAAGAACTAATCAACAGATCTTAGATCACTAAACTGCAAGATAAAATATCTAAAAAAAGCACACTATAGCACACTATTGCACACTTGCACCCCTAGGGTATTTCCCACTTTGGTTGCCTTCCAAAATCGTCATGTCCCTCGAACGTAGAGATACTCTTAGCAAAGACCATTAGTTTAAAGTCATCATAAAGATCATAGTCCCTAAATGTCCCTCGATTTGCCTACGAGAAATGATCTTATGATGATAGTCCCTTCGAAATAAGGTATCCTTACATGTTGCCTTCAATGACCATTACATCCATTTCGATAGTCCCTCAACATCTAACGACTAGGGTTACCTACTCACTAAGAGTAGGATAACATGGTCTAAAGGATAGGATGAAAAGAATAATCTTTTCTAGTGGGTAGATAACTGTTAGGTACTTGCTCAAAAATGCTTTTACACCCTACACTTTCAAATACTTTTCAAACAAAAATTTTCAAAATGCTTTATCACACTCTTGAGGATTGATACAAGAATTACCATAAAGTGAATCACCCCACTAAGGTATTTTCAAAGCTTTTCAAACCACACCGACACAAGACATTTTCAAAAATGAGCAAGTACCTAAGAGCCCGTGGAAAACCACGGATGGAAAGGGTGCTAACACCTTCCCTTTCCATAATCTACCCCCCTTACTCAAAAAATCTCGAAAAAATTCTTTTTATGTTCTTTTCACCCTTTCCTTTGTTGGATAAAAGAAGAGCCGATGGCGACTCTTGCTTACCGCACATTTACGAACACAAACGCAAAACCAGTATTAAATAATCGGTTCTGACACCGTATCACAGAACTGGAAAGTCTACTGGGGAAAATTATAAAGTGGAGTTTACCTTAGGGTCTAGATCATTTTAAAATTGCTTTCTCTATTTACTTTGACGGCTTTATCTTTAAGGGTCTGTTGGGGTATTCTTGTAAAGATCCTATACCCAGATCTGGGGCATCTTTTTAGGTAAACAGCAATAGATCGTGGAGATTGTATGACTTAGACCGATATGGTTAAAGAGATAGATGTGTTAGTGTGACACTTTGGTTGGTACCGGTATCCCTTGTATCGAATCGAGGAGAATACGGGGCCGCCGCATGGTGTCCTGAAGAACTAATGAACCTTAGAATCTTAGTTGAATAAACTTGGCTGTTAGAAAGTAGTGAGATAGCCGACCTCGGTGTAAAGCTGGGAATCGATTGATACTCGATACTACACTCATTGAGATCAGACTCTTGGGATGTTTCGGCCGCAAGAAAAGATTGCTAAACTGAAATAATACCGATAAAGAAAGATCAGTGATATTGAGACTCCTTAGAACCCGGTTACTATTTCTAGGACAGGTTTGAAACCAACTAAACTTCAAGAGGGTACTTACCTATGGAATCCATGCAAGCCTAAACCTAAGGCTACTTGTGTGACTTGTTTTCTTTCTTTTCCTAACAATTTGAACTCATTGCAGGGCTTTGTTTGTATTCTTGCAGGACCTTGTTTATATAAATCCAATAAATTTGTTTCTTACCCTGCATTTTTGCTTGATGCATAGCATACACATAATAGCATCATACCATAGAATTTCCTTAACCATTTCAAGGATCTCAAGGTCCTGTGATGCAGGTTATGATAAAGCGGATGTCTAGCAAGGGGCAAGGGGATTCATTTTCCTCTAGCCAACACTGTTAAAAGACAAAAGTGACAACTTGAGTCAGGGGCTATGACCCACTTGATATGGTGAGCTTGACTCTTGTAGAAGGACCTTCAATGATACGAAGTGCTCAATAAAATCTGTAAAGTTCAACGCCTAACATTTATCTTGTTTACCCTGCGAGATCCTTGAAAACATTTGCATATCATACATATCATTACATAACAGGTAGTCTCCAGTACATGTCTCCTATGTTCTCGCTGTTTATTTCAGTAATGGCTCTCAAACAAGACAACATAGATCTCCAAACTCAAGGGGCTCAGTTCATGGAAATGTTTCTAAACCAATACAAGGGGCAAGAAGAATTGAAAGCACTCCTCACTGGGAATCTGACCAAGAAATGTCCTAACAACAACAAGGTTGAGTAGGTTGAACGACTGCAACATGAAGTTGAAGCAATGAGAACCCATATGCTGGGGAAGATGGCTCTTATCCAAATCCTAGCCTGGGGACAAGAAGAGATGAGAGTTATTATCAACAAGCTTCATTAAGACGGATGAAACCGTGTGAAGCAAACAGTCGAGGTTGGGGACCAAGCCATTGGTCAACCTCCAAGAAGACGAGAGGTTGGTTTGGTGAAGAGTGGACCTTTCCAAATTTCTACCACATCACGGGTCCAACAACAACCTCGCCAAAAACAACAGGTTAATCAGAGTAAGTCGGACACATCCAAAAGGCAGTTTACCAAACTCAACATGTTGTTGTCTCAAGCTTTACAACACATATTAAGGATGAATTTGATTACGTTGATAGGGCCTCCTCTGAATCCTAATAATTTCACTCCTACTTACAATCCTGATGAAATATGTGCATATCACTCCAACAGTCTGGGGCATGACACTGATAGCTGTTGGACATTGAAATATAAAATTCAAGACCTGATTGATGAAGGAGCATTGGAATTCACACAAGATGGTCAACTGGAATTTTTCTGTCATCCCTCCAAGGCACACCATATGAAGTGAAAAGTTCTAACAAGAAGGCTTTTCGTTCATTAGAATTTTCAAGTTGTAATTGTCTTTTGATTTGTTCGAACACTTATTTATGTCAAACTTTGTTATTTCTTCATTTTATTGCATATGTTTGTCTTGAATCAATTCATTTGTATTCATTATATTCAAACCGTGTTTATACTTCCTTTTTTGTGATATTCAACTCTTGATCAAAAGCTCTAAGCCTTTAGAGGGAGGATGATGAAAACGATGCCACAGTATATACAATATGCTTTTGAACAGACTCCACTGACAATGTACATGCGTTGTTTCAAATCCTAAATAGTGGAGTTATAAGGAAGATAATCCCTAGTCAACCCCTTTGAGCCTAAGAAGTAGGAGTTTTTTCTTTTCATACAAATTAAAATCGTTAATCATAACATGGGGAAGGGTAGTTTTCTCAGTTGATTTAGATGTGCATTCAGTCGCAAGCTCATCCTTCATACACGACAAATAGTGTAGAAGATACCTCCAAAAAGATGGTGATGGTTCCACATAATCATCAAAGCAGGCAGTCATTATTTTTCAAAAGAAAAGCTCGCTAAGTCAAAACCTATGAAGGAGACTTAAAAAAAAACCGGGGCATCCCGCTGACTGTAATCACAAAAGAAACAGTTCAGGAAAAAGCAAGAATAGTAATAAAAAAAGAGGTCCTACAAATCCTCAACAAAAGAAAAGGTTACAAAAATGACTGCCTTCTCAAACAAACGTTCAATTTCTGAACCATCACCAAGTATCAGAGAAAAGATTCCAGACTTAATTGGGATCTAAACGCATAATTAACTGAGCATAGGACTTAAGAACATCATGAAGAGCGGGTGGGTACAAATAAAATTTGAGCCTTTATCCTTTCTTTCTTGAAATGTGAACCAGGCCAGGTTATAACCCTTAAAAGTCCTAGTCGAAGCATGGGTTAGTTCGAAAGCATACTGTTACAAAAGGTATCTTGACTCCTGTAGGATTCACTATAAATCCTGAGCTGACATCACACTTTTACAAAATTTGTTTGTTTTACTAAAAAAAATGAATTTTCAAACTTTAAGACAGACATAAGCTTTGCATTCTTCGAATACCATTTTTTGCATATGACTATTTGTTCAACAGCATAGAAATTCGCACGACGGATATTCGATGAACATAAATCCTCTCAGTGGATAGAATCACCTCAAATGGAAAAACATTCCAGTGATAGGCCTTTCATAATCAAGGGGCATAGCAGGATGTCCAACTGATCTGGGACAGTCAAGTCAAGGTTCAAGGAATCTCTCAAAAATGCCAAATAGCCAGGGGCAGATCTCCATTTGAATCACTTGGGGAATTGGATATGAATTCCAGCAACGAATCCTGTACAATCAAACAAACATCTTCTGGAAGTGTGGCAACACTTACTATTATGGATAGTGACAATTCTGTGTACCCGGTGAACATGGACATAGTCAGAAAATACTACGCATGAAAGGGACCCGCTAGGTTGACTGGCCTAGGCAAAAATAAGGGCATCCCAGTAAACCAAAAGGGTTCGGGCAAAAATTAGGGATAAAAACAAAAAATATGTACACCCGGAAAGTCAAAAACCTGAAAAGGCGGCTTGAGCAAAAAAGGGTATCCTGGTGGACTGAAAATCTGAAAAGACAGTCCAGGAAAAAGTTAGGGATTAAAGCGTACGACTACGTATCGTCCCCTCGTCACTTATCTAATCAGTAGAAGGTTTATTACCCTGATCTGCATTCACCAAGGACTCCAAGAGTTGGGATATTAGTCAAACCATCTACAAAATCCCTGGTTGATATTTTCTACAACAGGTGTCGAGACAGGGACATTCTACTACAAGGCCACCTCCATATTCTCAGCTTACAAACTATTGATGTCAGGTGTTCTCATACCCTCGGTAGAGCAAAATCTCCAAATTTATGCTCCAACGAAAATTCCCCAATGAAGTTGCCAAGCTTCTCGGGATTCCCCAAGCGGATTATAGAGTTTCCCTTCCCCAATGGAAACATTCTGAATAAAGCAAATTATCCTCTAGAAACGGTTCAGGTACGATCCAAATACGGATGTCATCCTGATACTTATTTAGATTCTCATCTAGAAACGGTTCAGGTACGATCCAAAGACGGATGTCATCCTGACACTTACTCCAGATTCTCATCTAGAAACTGTTCAGGTACGATCCAAAGACGGATGTCATCCTGACACTTCCTCCAGATTCTCATTTAGAAACGGTTCAGGTACAATCTAAAGACGGATGTCATCCTGACACTTACTCCAGATTCTCATCTAGAAAAGGTTCAGGTATGATCCAAAGACGGATGTCATCCTGACACTTGCTCCAGATTCTCATCTAGAAACGGTTCAGGTACGATCCAGAGACGGATGTTATCCTGATACTTATTCAGATTCTCTTCAAATACAGTTCAGATACGATCCAGAGACGGATGTCATTCTGACACTTATTTCAACACATCATCTAGAAACGGTGCAGATACGATCTAGAGATGGATGTCATTCTGACACTTACTCCAGATTCACATCTAGAAACGATGCAGATACGATCCAAATACAGATGTCATCCTAACACTTACTCCATATTCTCATCTAGAAACGGTTCAGGTACGATCCAAAGACGGATGTCATCCTGACACTTATTTCAGATTCTCATCTAGAGACAGTTCGGGTACGATCCAGAAACGAATGTCATCCTGATACTTATTCTAGACTATCTTCTAGCAACAGTTCAGGTACGATCCATAGCCGGATGTCATCCTGATACTTATTTAGACCATCTTCTAGAAACAGTTCAGGTATGATCCAAAGATGGATGGCATCCTGATACTTATTCCAGACTATCTTCTAGCAACAGTTCAAATACGATCCAAAGATGGATGTCATTCTGATACTCATTCAGTACATGTTCTAAATACAGTTCAGATACGATCCAGAGACATATGTCATTCTGACACTCATCCAACACATGTTTCAAATACAATTCGGATACGATCCATAGACAGATGTCATTCTAACACTCATTCAACACATGTTTCAAGTATAATTCAGATACGATCTAGAGACAGATGTCATTCTGACACTCATCCAACACATGTTTCAAGTACAGTTCAGATACGATCCATAGACGGATGTCATTCTGGCACTTATTCAACACATGTTTCAGATACAGTTCATACGCGATCTAGAGAAGAATGTCATTCTGACACTCATTCAATACATGTTCAAGTACAATCACAACATAGATCCATCCACAAAATCTCCACAGGTACTTTCTCCAGCAGATACAGGGGCAGAAACATCCTGATGCAAAGTCACCGCCGTATCCTTAACATACGTCCTAGTGACGTCTATGTTCCCCAGAGAGTATAAACAACCAAATTTTTGGTCTCTTCTTCCCCAAGCAGGAATTACTTTCTCCAACAAAGTTCCTTCAGAGAGCTGAAATCTTTGTTCCCCAGCAGATCTTTATAATCTTAAACAGTTTATAAAACCTCCTCCCGAGTAGAGATTGTTCCTCAAACTGCGGAAGATCATTCCCCAACAGAGTTTATTTCTCTACACCGACAACATCTCTCAACAAAGCATCTCCTTCCCCACAGAGTCATTCTCAAGAAGGAGCCAAAGAGCCCCGACAGAACATCCTCAAACAGGAAGAGGAAATCCCCGGAAAATTATATCCATCCATCATCCTCGGCGGAAACGAAAGATTCAACCTCCTCATACTCTTCAGCAGCAGTCCGGGATTTACTTTCCCAGACTAAGAAACATCACAATAGTATTCCATATTCATACATTATGGCATGCACATATACATCACATACGGCATAATCTCATCTATTTTTTAGAACATCACCACAATGCCTTTCATGTATCATGACATTGCATATGACTAACTTTTTTCCTTTTTCAGGGAAAAGATCAAATCAATAAACACCTTTGGCTACTTATGTGACTTGGTAGTTTTCTCAAAAGCTACACCTAATCAAAGGCTATTTCATCATCTTCCCCGAAATGATGTTCTCAGAATACCTTCTCTGGTTCAGTCAGATCGACCCTAAGATCTCTTTGATTCTTATTCCAGTTGAAGATATTCCAAGACTTTTGTCTGGTTCAGTTAAATCGATCCTAAGATTTTTCTGATTCTTATCCAGTTAAAGTTAATCCAAGACCTTCTCTGGTTCAGTCAAGTCGACACTAAGATCTCTCTGATTCTTATTCCAATTGAAGATATTCCAAGACTTTTGTCTAGTTAAGTTAAATTGATCCTAAGATTTTTCTGATTCTTATCCAGTCAAAGTTAATCCAAGACCTTCTCTGGTTCAGTCAGATCAACACTAAGGTCTCTCTGATTCTTATTCCAGTTGAAGATGTTCCAAGACTTTTTCCCGGTTCAGTTAAATTGATCCTAAGATTTTTCTGATTCTTATCCAGTCAAAGTTAATTCAAGACCTTCTCTGGTTCAGTCAAATTAACACTAAGATCTCTTTGATTCCTATTCCAGTAGAAGATATTCCAAGACTTTTATCTGGTTCAGTTAAATCGATCCTATGATTTTACTGATTCTTATCTAGTCAAAGTTAATTCAAGACCTTCTCTGGTTCAGTCAGATCGACACTAAGATCTCTCTGATTCCTATTCCATCTGAAGATATTCCAAGAATTTTGTCTGGTTCAGTTAAATCGATCCTAAGGTTTTTCTGATTCTTGTCCAGTCAAAGTTAATCCAAGACCTTCTCTGGTTCAGTCAGATCGACATTAAGATCTCTCTGATTCTTATTCCAGTTGAAGATGTTCCAAGACTTCTGTCTGGCTCAGTTAAATCGATCCTAATATTTTTCTGATTCTTATCCAGTCAAAGTTAATCCAAGACCTTCTCTGGTTCAGTCAGATTGACACTAAGATCTCTCTGATTCCTATTCCAGCTAAAGATATTCCAAGACTTTTATCTGGTTCAGTTAAATCGATCCTAAGATTTTTTTGATTCTTATCCAGTCAAAGTTAATCCAAGACATTCTCTGGTTCAGTCAGATCGATACTAAGATCTCTCTGATTCTTATTCCAGTTGAAGATGTTCCAAGACTTCTATCTAGTTCAGTTAAATCGATCCTAATATTTTTCTGATTCTTATCCAGTCAAAGTTAATCCATGACCTTCTCCGGTTCAGTCAAATCGACACTAAGATCTCTCTGATTCTTATTCCAGTTGAAGATGTTCCAAGACTTCTGTTTGGTTCAGTTAAACCGATCTTAAGATTTTTCTTATTCTTATCCAGTCAAAGTTAATCCAAGACCTTCTCTGGTTCAGTCAGATCGACACTAAGATCTCTCTAATTCTTATTCCAGTTGAAGATATTACAAGACTTTTGTCTAGTTCAGTTAAATTGATCCTAATTTTTCTAATTCTTATCCAGTCAAAGATAAATCAAGACCTTCGCTGGTTCAGTCAGATTGACACTAAGATCTCTCTGATTCCTATTCCAGCTAAAGATATTCCAAGACTTTTATCTGGTTCAGTTAAATCGATCCTAAGATTTTTTTGATTCTTATCCAGTCAAAGTTAATCCAAGACCTTCTCTGGTTCAGTCAGATCGACATTAAGATCTCTCTGATTCTTATTCCAGTTGAAGATGTTCCAAGACTTCTGTCTGGCTCAGTTAAATCGATCCTAATATTTTTCTGATTCTTATCCAGTCAAAGTTAATCCAAGACCTTCTCTGGTTCAGTCAGATTGACACTAAGATCTCTCTGATTCCTATTCCAGCTAAAGATATTCCAAGACTTTTATCTGGTTCAGTTAAATCGATCCTAAGATTTTTTTGATTCTTATCCAGTCAAAGTTAATCCAAGACCTTCTCTGGTTCAGTCAGATCGACATTAAGATCTCTCTGATTCTTATTCCAGTTGAAGATGTTCCAAGACTTCTGTCTGGCTCAGTTAAATCGATCCTAATATTTTTCTGATTCTTATCCAGTCAAAGTTAATCCAAGACCTTCTCTGGTTCAGTCAGATTGACACTAAGATCTCTCTGATTCCTATTCCAGCTAAAGATATTCCAAGACTTTTATCTGGTTCAGTTAAATCGATCCTAAGGTTTTTCTGATTCTTGTCCAGTCAAAGTTAATCCAAGACCTTCTCTGGTTCAGTCAGATCGACATTAAGATCTCTCTGATTCTTATTCCAGTTGAAGATGTTCCAAGACTTCTGTCTGGCTCAGTTAAATCGATCCTAATATTTTTCTGATTCTTATCCAGTCAAAGTTAATCCAAGACCTTCTCTGGTTCAGTCAGATTGACACTAAGATCTCTCTGATTCCTATTCCAGCTAAAGATATTCCAAGACTTTTATCTGGTTCAGTTAAATCGATCCTAAGATTTTTTTGATTCTTATCCAGTCAAAGTTAATCCAAGACATTCTCTGGTTCAGTCAGATCGATACTAAGATCTCTCTGATTCTTATTCCAGTTGAAGATGTTCCAAGACTTCTATCTAGTTCAGTTAAATCGATCCTAATATTTTTCTGATTCTTATCCAGTCAAAGTTAATCCATGACCTTCTCTGGTTCAGTCAAATCGACACTAAGATCTCTCTGATTCTTATTCCAGTTGAAGATGTTCCAAGACTTCTGTTTGGTTCAGTTAAACCGATCTTAAGATTTTTCTTATTCTTATCCAGTCAAAGTTAATCCAAGACCTTCTCTGGTTCAGTCAGATCGACACTAAGATCTCTCTAATTCTTATTCCAGTTGAAGATATTACAAGACTTTTGTCTAGTTCAGTTAAATTGATCCTAATTTTTCTAATTCTTATCCAGTCAAAGATAAATCAAGACCTTCGCTGGTTCAGTCAGATTGACACTAAGATCTCTCTGATTCCTATTCCAGCTAAAGATATTCCAAGACTTTTATCTGGTTCAGTTAAATCGATCCTAAGATTTTTTTGATTCTTATCCAGTCAAAGTTAATCCAAGACATTCTCTGGTTCAGTCAGATCGACACTAAGATCTCTCTGATTCTTATTCCAGTTGAAGATGTTCCAAGACTTCTATCTAGTTCAGTTAAATCGATCCTAATATTTTTCTGATTCTTATCCAGTCAAAGTTAATCCATGACCTTCTCCGGTTCAGTCAAATCGACACTAAGATCTCTCTGATTCTTATTCCAGTTGAAGATGTTCCAAGACTTCTGTTTGGTTCAGTTAAACCGATCTTAAGATTTTTCTTATTCTTATCCAGTCAAAGTTAATCCAAGACCTTCTCTGGTTCAGTCAGATCGACACTAAGATCTCTCTAATTCTTATTCCAGTTGAAGATATTACAAGACTTTTGTCTAGTTCAGTTAAATTGATCCAAAGATTTTTCTGATTCTTATCCAGTCAAAGATAAATCAAGACCTTCGCTGGTTCAGTTCGAATCAACCATGGATTTGTTGTTGATTTTTAACAGCTTAATCTCATTTCCCCTGTAAGTCACTGTAAAGCCTGGATCCTGACCAGATAGCAGTTCACTTACGTCTCTTTAATCAAGTGATGACTCCCCAGTAGAGTAATAAACAACTAAATCTCCTAAAACTCAATGTTCCAAGACAGAGACCAACATTCCTCAGCGGAGTCCTCTTTAACAGCTAGAGCAGGAATTCCTACAAAGGGATATCTCATGAAGTCAATATTGTTTTGGATGGCATCTTTAAGCCCATCTCCGACGATCTTCTGTCATCTTCTCTAAATGGCATTGTGATCGGTGGATCTGGAACTGACTGTTTAACGCTGGATCACGAAATGTCGCGGAAGCAAGAGTCGCCACCGTCTTTTATTTTCTCCAACATGGACAGGACAAAAGCACAGCAAAATTCCTTATGAGATAGTTTCTCGGTTCGGGAGGTAGATTTATAGAAAGGGAAGGTGTTAGCACCCTTTCTATCCATGGTTATCCATGGGCTCTTAGATACTTGCTCATTGTGTTTTCAAAAGTGTTTGCTTTTCAATTGTGAGTGGGTTTGAAAAAAGTTTCATTTAAAGATTTCAGAATGACTCTTGTATCAGTCCTCAAGAGTGTTTGAAAGATTGTTTTGAAAGCTTTTTGAAAGTGTCGGTGTGAAAAGAGTTTTGATTTTTTTTTAAGAGAGCAAGTATCTATGAGTCATCTACCTACCCTAAGGAATTAGGCTGTGTAAATGTCCTTAAGGTAGTGCCATCCCACCATTGAGAGGTAGGTAGCACCACCGTTGGAGGTGTTCGGGTCAATTCGAGGGTTAGGGACAGTGTGGTCACCAGAGCAACAGTAGGACACCTTAGAAGCTACCCTTATGCCATGTTCATGGACATAAGGACTTACTAAAACGTCCTATACTCGACGACCACGTTTTGAGGGGCAAGGCAACAGTGAGGCGTACCCTAAGAGTGGTGTGTGAATTTGTGTATTGTTTTCAGTTATGTTTTATCTTGTCATGCATTGGGTGAGCTACGCTTTGATTTTATTTGGGCCATTCATTCTTTCATGTGATTAGCAGTTAAAGGGTGCGGAAATTAAAGTACAGAAAATAAAAGTCCTACGCTATTACAAGGCGCGGGTCTATACATCGCCAAATTAACAAAGACCCATTTTTTTAATAAAATGCGGAAAATAAATAAACTTCCTAATTACTATTACAAGGCTTTGAGCAATTACATTATATTTGAAACAAAAATAAGGACAAACGCGCGAAAAGAAATTAGAATCGAGTATGCGAGGGTGTTGGACCCTTTAAAGAAATTAAATGAAATTAAAAATTAATTAATTATTTAATAAAGAAGAGGAATGTTTTTTTTATGGTTTTTGGTATTTATGAAATAAAGAAACTTGATTAAAATTAGAAGTTAAATAAAACCCTAGTTCTAAATTGTTTTTAATTATTAAAAAAAAGTTAAAGTTAAAACCTAATTTACCCTAATTAATTAATGACATGTTTATTTACAAAATTAATTAATAGTTAATAATAATAATAAGAAGAAAAAATTATTTATTAAAAGAAAAGGTAAAAATGCTAAAAACCCTAATTTCTATGTATTTTAGTTATTTAAGAAAAACATTAAAATTTTAACCTAAATTAACCTAGATTGATTATTAAAAATTTATTTACAAAAATATAATAATGACTTAAATATTAAATAAAACATATTTTTATTTTTATGATTTCTGATTTTTTTTATTATGAAAATTAAATTTGTGAATTAAATAAAACAAAAAAAAAAGCAATTAAAATAACAAGAAGAAAAGAAAAAGAAATTAAGAAATATAATGCAAACCATGGGGTGTCTGACCCAATATGGGAGGTTTGTTGAAGCAATTAGGCCCATTGGAAATCTGGCCCTTTTGGACTTTTTGGAATTGCGTATGGCATGGTTGACCAGCGTACATGATGGAGTCCAGGTTCTGGCCATTGGATTGATCTCCTGGGCGCGTGGCAAGCAAGCAGGCGAGGGCATATGGTACCCCTTTGAGTGAGAGCTACGCTGGAACATGCTAATGAAAAAATTATGAAATATATAAGGGGACCTGGGAATCGAACCCAGGTCCCAATGCCTGCAAGCCAACGCATCTACCAACCGTGCCATTGAGCCTCTTTGTCATATTAGTGGAACGTGAATAACATATGTGAAAAAAGCAATATTACGTTGAACTAAAATAAAACGCGCTAACATTCAAACCTGCCAATCATGTTCCAACAACTCAGCATCCTCTTCCTTGTTTCTTCGTTTTGCCCTGAAAATAACAAATGGATAGCGGGGGTTTTAAACCCCCACTAAATAGAACCTGCAAATAATAGCGAATAGGGCATGCTGCATCATAAAAAAAGCGCGAGGTTATGGTTGTATTCGT
Organism: Vicia faba; assembly: GCA_948472305.1. NCBI lineage: Eukaryota > Viridiplantae > Streptophyta > Magnoliopsida > Fabales > Fabaceae > Vicia > Vicia faba. The sequence goes on from OX451738.1 coordinate 879,189,848, forward strand.
ATGGAGTTTCTGAGTTTAATGGCATAAGTCTTGAGATCCAATTTTTCCATATGAAGGAAACCCCAAATCTGGAGCTCTGAAACCCTAGCGAACGTCCATGGCAACTTTTGATACAGGCAATATTAATTCAATTAAAGGACACCAATAGCTTCAGAAAGTTCATGTTAGTGTAAATCAAACATTAAAAGTCATGAATCATGCATGGAATTCAAAATACGATTATGAATAATTTCATGAACAGGGCGATGGCGTTCTACCACTTCTGGATGTATGGAGACTTGGCTTTGATTGTAAAAGCTTCCTGGGTCCCTTGGCAATGTATTGGAACCCTTTTCAAGCCTTGAAACACCTTCTATGTATGAAAACAGTTTTCAATATTTCTTGTGAAAAAGTGCAATGTGTTCTTGTGTTCTGAGCGCAGCTTGTGTGTTCCTCTGCATTAGGTTTGCTTTGCCTATGTATGAGGATGGAATTAGGTCAAGAAAAACAGGCCCAAAGTCTATGCATTCATGATTCAAATCTTTAATTTTGTCAAATCTTTTCCTATCTTTTTTGCCATGGAAACTTGCCAATTTTGGAAGATTTGGTCTCTTGAGAAGGCACACGAAATCTTGAGCTCATAATAGAAGAATATGATGCACAAAAAGATTCAAAACCTTTGTTTAGTATTTTTCTCATATTTAATTTTAATTAAATGAATTAATAGGATTAAAAACTCAATTAATTAATTAAAAATAAGAAAATATCTCCCTTTTAGCTTAATGGGTCGTGCATAGCTTTTGGGTGATGATTCATGGAAGAAATTGAGGCCCATTAGCAATTTTGAGGTGTTTGAAGCAAAGTTGACTTTTCAAAGTTCCCAAAAATTTCCCAACTTCCACAAGGCATATCTTGCTCAATTTTTAAGCTTTGATCATGTTCTTGGACATTTTGGAAAGGTCTTGAAGTTCTATAACCAATGCCTTTGGTCCCATGTCATTTTGATTTACCAATCTCAAGTTATGGTCTTTGAATTAAAGTGCCTTTTTGTTGACTTTTGAAAATGACCTATAATGTTGAAATTGATAACTTTTTGTGAGAGCATTTCTTGGACTTGAAGTGTGAAGATGAGTTGTAGGAAATGTCATTCTCTTCAAAATGAGCTTTGGATGGAATTTTTCTGATAAACCATGTGGAAGTTATGCCCTGGTCAATTTGTAGTTGACTTTTTCAGCTGTCCAAAAATAGAAACTTTTGCATCTTGAGACTTTTTGAGCCATGCTTTGAGAATCATGATCAAGAATTGATCAAATGATGTTTGTGGCTTCAAAATAAGATGTTGACCAAAAATTTTGACTTTTGACTGTCAAATGACCATTTTGCCCCTGCAGTTGACTGTGAAGCAATTAGGGTTTTTGACTGTGCAATTTGATGTTGTGAGTCTTGAAACTTGGCATGTGGATGTTTGACAATGTATGTAGGCATGTGGGACTTGTTTGGACCCTTGGAAACTTCAACTTCTTTTCCAAAACCAAAACCCTAATTTTTGACTGTTAGGAGGCAGCTGGACTGTGCAACCCTTAGGAGATTTTGAAGCTTGATCTTGGCAAATCTTGAAGAATATAGGAGGGAAAATTTTGGGGTACAACAGTTGCCCCTGTTCAATCTTCTTAGGCCTGAGGATGTAGATTGGCTGGCGTGCCTTTCGTAATCCAAAGGTGGAAGATGATTGAACACTAGAGTGCCCAGAAATTTGCACTCACATAGTAGAGTGTCAGCAGTATGATGGTGGGAATGGGCTTACAGATGCCATTTGGATTTTGATGGATAGGAAGATGGGCTTATAGATGCCATGTTGAGAAGTGATGGATAGGTGGATGGGCTTATAGATGCCATCTGGGTGTCGATCGCATAAGAGTTTCCTTAGCGAGAACTTGCGTACCTGAAAAAGAAAGATAATTACCTGGCCTGTTACAGGAGTTGATCTTCAAACCCTTTATGTAGATGCGCCCTGGCTAGATACAGGAATCGGATCTTTAAACTCTTCAGACGTGCCCTGGCGAGATACAGAAATCGAGTCTGGAGAATATAGTCGTCAACAGATACACCCTGGCAAGATACAAGAATCGGATCTTCGAACTCTTCAGACGCACCCTGGCAAGATACAGGAATCGGGTCTGGTAATACTAGTCGTCAACAGATACACCCTGGCAAGATACAGGAATCGGATCTTCGAACTCTTCAGACGCACCCTGGCAAGATACAGGAATCGGGTCTGGTAATACTAGTCGTCAACAGATACACCCTGGCAAGATACAGGAATCGGATCCTCAAACTCTTCAGATGCACCCTGGCAAGATACAGGAATCGGGTCTGGTAATGTTAGTCGTCAACAGATACACCCTGGCAAGATACAGGAATCGGATCCTCAAACTCTTCAGACGCACCCTGGCAAGATACAGGAATCTGGTCTGGTAATGTTAGTCGTCAACAGATACACCCTGGAAAGATACAGGAATCAGATCCTCAAACTCTTCAGATGCACCCTGGCAAGATACAGGAATCGGGTCTTTAAACTCTTCAGACGTGCCCTGGCGAGATACAAGAATCGAGTCTGGAGAATATAGTCGTCAACAGATACACCCTGGCAAGATACAGGAATTGGATCCTCAAACTCTTCAGACGCACCCTGGCAAGATACAGGAATCGGGTCTGGTAATGCTAGTCGTCAACAGATACACCCTGGCGAGATACAGGAATCAGATCCTCAAACTCTTTAGACGCACCCTGGCAAGATACAGGAATCGGGTCTGGTAATGTTAGTCGTCAACAGATACACCCTAGCAAGATACAGGAATCGGATCCTCAAACTCTTCAGACGCACCCTGGCAAGATACAGGAATCGGGTCTGGTAATGCTAGTCGTTAACAGATACACCCTGGCAAGATACAGGAATCGGATCCTCAAACTCTTCAGACGCACCCTGGCAAGATACAGGAATCGGGTCTGGTAATGCTAGTCGTCAACAGATACACTCTGGCAAGATACAGGAATCGGATCCTCAAACTCTTCAGACGCACCCTGGCAAGATACAGGAATCGGGTCTAGAATCGATCGTCAATAGATACACCCTGGCGAGATACAGGAATCGGATCTTTAGTTACGACCGTTGATAGTAATCATATTGGTATTAACTTTTGTCCTGAAAAGACAAACGTTAGTTGCATGCAATGTCATGATGTATGACATGCGTGATGTTCTCAAAATAATTGAGATTGTATGTTCATGATGTGTATATGCATGCTATAATGTATGAAGATGCGATGTTTATGCATGTATGTTTTTTGTCTTAGGAAAATAAATCCTTGACGGATGCCGGGACGTTAAATCCTGGGCTGATGTGAATAGCTTTTGTTTCCACTGGGGAGTGATGGTTGCAAGTTACCGGTAGGAGAAGATAACTCCGTTGGGGAATAAACTTGGCGAATGGATTACTCTGCGGGGAGAAAATTACTCTAGCGATCTTGCTGGGGAACAATACTCTGTGGGAAGAGAGGTATTTTGCTGGGATGTTGATGGTAACTTTGCTGGGGATACCGTTGTTATGTTGGAAGTTTTAATAGACTCCGCTGGGGATAAGAAGACTTCGCCGAGGACGATCTTTCCGTGGCTTTTGGCTGAGGATAACCCAGTTATATCCTGGTAGGGAAATAACCTTTGAACAAAGCCGGGGGACGCGTTCATGCTCTGCAGGGGATAAGCTTCCAGAATCTACTGGGGATAAGCTTACTGCTGGGGAGATGGATTCCGCTTTCCTGGGGAAATCTGGATTGGACTCTCCTGGGGAAATTTTTGAGATATATTGGGGAAGTGGCTCCGCTGAATGTCTGGTATACTACCGGGGAACAATCTTAGATCAAGACTGTCGGGGATGCTTGTTAAGAATGTTTGTATATTGTGCTGGGGAATGTTGAGATCTGCTGGAGGATACCCAACTTCCTTAAGGCTGACGGAGTAGGCTAACTCTGCTTGGGGAGAGTGCATTGACTAGCTGGCTCACTCTCTGGGGACTTAAGATATCTTGGTTACGTTCTTCAGCTGAACTTACCTTGGTACCTTGACGGACAGAACAATTAGATCACTTAGACAACTCATTATTGCCCATGTTTCTAATGTTACATGTAATTAATCCTTTGTTTCGTATGCAAATATTTATGAGTTAGCAATTATTGTCAAATGTATATATCACAAATTGAACCTTGGACGTTCTTCGCAAAACAAAACAGAAAAGGAAAAACAATTGGCAATTTGTCTGAAAAGTGTATTTGTATTGATTTTTGAATTTGCCTGTAAATAGGCGTTTTTATGTACAAGAGACTGACGTCCTAGTAAGAGAACGCCGCCGAACAAAAGATTTTATACAAATTTGTACAAAGGGAAAACAAAACAGCTATGTGAAAAGAATAATCCCACTGGGTTCCAACTCTGCTATCGCCTTTATATCTTCGAGCGTCTCATCACTTTGCTGCTCAGTTGACGATGAAGCTGATTGATCGATGCCGTTTGAACTTGATAGTTGATACCGGATTCTGGACGCAAAGTGATCCAATGAGACATAGTATTACGCTTTAATCCCTAATTTTTGCCTGGACCTCCCTTTCGGGTTTTCAGTCCATCGGGATACCCATTTTTGCCCAAGCTGCCTTTTCAGGTTTTCGACTTGCCGGGTGTACAGATTTTTTTTTTATTTCATCCCTCATTTTGCCCGAACCCTTTTGGTTCGCCGGGAAGCCCTAATTTTTGCCTAGGTATGTCAACCTAGCGGGTCTTTTATCATGCGTAGTATCTTTTTACTATGTCTGCATTGGCGAGGTGAGGAAGGTCGTCACCATCCATGGTGGTTAGGATCATGGCTCCTCCTGAGAACACATGTTTAACCACAAATGGCCCTTCGTACGTAGGGGTCCATTTGCCCCTGGGATCACTCTGAGGAAGGATGATGCGTTTGATTACCAGATCCCCAACTTGATACTCTTATGGTCTGACCTTCTTGTTAAATGCCCTGATCATCCGTTTTTGATACGTCTGACCATGAAAAATAGCAGCAAGTCTCTTTTCGTCAATTAGATTTAATTGATCAAGTCGTGTCTGGATCCAATCGTCTTCGCTCAGATCTGCATCCTTCATTATCCGGAGAGAGGGTATCTGCACTTCGATCGGTAAGACTGCCTCCATACCGTATACCAAGGAGAAAGGAGTTGCCCCGGTTGACGTTCTTACTGAGGTACGGTACCCGTGAAGAGCAAACGGTAACATCTCGTGCCAATATTTATAGGTCACTGTCATCTTCTGCACAATTTTCTTGATATTCTTATTAGCTGTCTCTACAGCCCCATTCATCTTCGGCCGGTAGGGAGAAGAGTTGTGGTGCTGTATCTTGAATTGCTCGCAGAGCTCAGTGATCATCTTGTTATTGAGATTGGTACCGTTGTCCGTAATGATCCTTTCCAGGATGCCGTATCGACATATCAGGTTGTGCCGAATGAACCGTGCCACAACATTCTTGGTTACAGTGGCGTAGGAAGCCGCTTCAACCCACTTTGTAAAGTAATCAATCACCACCCGGATGAAGCGATGCCCGTTGGATGCCGTAGGTTTAATCTCGTCGATCATGTCTATGCCCCACATTGCAAACGGCCAAGGTGCCGTCAAGACATTCAGAGGAACTGGAGGGACGTGCACTTTATCTGCATAAATCTGGCATTTATGGCATGTCCGAGAATGTTGGTAACAGTCGGCTTCCATTGTGGACCAGAAATATCCTGCCCGAAGGATCTTCTTCGCCATGGTATGTCCACTGGAATGTGTTCCGAAGGTACCTTCATGTAGCTCTGCCATGATCCTTTTTGCTTCAGTCTTATCCACACAACGCAGTAAGGTCGAATCATGGTTTCGCTTGTACAGAATGCCATTGCTGAGGAAGAACTTCGCTGCGAACCTTCTCAGAAATTTCTTATCGTTGACAAACGCACCTTCAGGGTATTCCTGAGCTTCCAAGTATCTCTTCACCTCATGGTACCAAGGTTTCTCAGTCACTACCTCAGCCTCAAGATCACAACAGTATGCCGGTTCGTCCAGTTTCCAGATGATGACCCGGGGAGCCTCATTGTCCCATTTGACTTTGAACATGGAAGACATTATAGCTAACGCGTCCGCCAGCTGATTCTCCTCTCTCGGAAAGTGTTCAAAAGTTATCTCTGTGAAATGGGGGATCAATGTCAACACACATTCTCTGTAAGGAATAAGATTCGGATGTTTCGTATCCCACTTGCCTTTGATCTGATTGATCACGAGAGCGGAATCTCCGAAGACACTCAGAAACTTGATCCTTAAGTCAATCGCAGCTTGAAGACCCATGATGCATGCCTCATACTCCGCCATGTTGTTGGTACAGTTGAAACATAGCCGGGCAGTGAGGGGAGTATGAGTGCCTTGAGGGGATATGATCACAGCGCCAATACCGTTACCCAAAGCGTTGGAGGCTCCGTCAAAGTGCATAGACCATCGGGATCCTTCCTCAGGTCCTTCATCCGGTCCAGGTACTTCACAATCAGTCACTATCATGATGCTCTCGTCAGGAAATTCAAAGTTCATTGACTGATAGTCGTCTACTGCCTGATGTGCCAAGTGGTCTGCCAATACACTTCCCTTGATAGCTTTTTGGGTCGTGTACTGGATGTCGTATTCTGTCAAGATCATTTGCCATCTTGCTATTCTCCCAGACAGAGCAGGCTTTTCGAATATGTACTTTATAGGATCCATCTTTGAAATCAACAAGGTAGTGTGAGTCAGCATATATTGTCTCAGCCGGTGAGCAGCCCATACCAAAGCGCAGCAAGTTTTCTCGAGCAGTGAGTATCGGGTCTCACAGTCGGTAAACTTTTTGCTAAGGTAATAAATGGCGTGCTCTTTTCGGCCAGACTCGTCATGCTGCCCCAGCACACACCCCATTGAGCTATCAAGTACTATCAAGTATAATATCAGAGGTCTCCCTTCAACCGGTGGCATAAGAATGGGTGGTTCTTGGAGATACTCTTTGATTCTGTCAAAAGCGGCCTGACATTCATCATTCCAACGTACTACCTGATCTTTCTTCAGCAGCTTGAAGATTGGCTCACAGGTAGCAGTTAGATGCGAGATGAACCGGGCAATGTAATTCAGACGTCCTAGAAAGCCTTTGACCTCTTTCTCTGTCTTGGGAACTGGCATCTCTTGAATGGCTTTAACCTTGGCAGGGTCCACTTGAATACCCTTGTCACTTACAACGAAGCCCAGCAACTTTCCAGATCTTACCCCGAAGGTGCACTTGTTCGGGTTCAACCTCAGCTTGTACAATTTCAGGCGGTCAAACAACTTCTGTAGATGGTCAAGTTGTTCCTCCTCAGTTTGGGACCTTGCGATCATGTCGTCGACATACACTTCTATCTCATGATGGATCATGTCATGAAATAAAGCAACCATGGCACGTTGGTAGGTTTCCCCAACATTTTTCAGTCCAAAAGGCATGACCTTGTAGTAGAAGGTGCCCCACTGAGTAACAAAGGTAGTCTTTTCCATGTCTTCAGGAGCCATCTTGATCTGATTATAACCTGAAAAGCCATCCATGAAGAAGAACACCTTGTGCTGAGCAGTATTGTCAACCAGTACGTCAATGTGAGGTAGGGGAAGTCATCCTTGGGGCTGGCCCTGTTCAGATCCCTGTAATCAACACACATTCTGACCTTACCATCCTTCTTCGGTACCGGCACCACGTTGGCAACCCACTGAGGGTAAGAAGTCACTGCAAGAAAACCGGCATCAAATTGTTTCATAACCTCAGCTTTGATCTTCTCAGACATCTCTGGACGCATACGGCGGACCTTTTGCTTAACCGGAGGGCAGTCTTCCTTGGTAGGAAAGTGATGGACCACAATGTCGGTATCCAACCCAGGCATGTCTTCGTAGGACCAGGCAAAGATTTCCATATAATCATGTAACATCTGAATCAACCGTTGTTTTACGCTGAGCTCCAGATTGGCACCAATCTTGACTTCCTTCCTATCTGTCTCAGTACCCAGATTTATCGTTTCCATTGGCTCTTCATGTGGTTGAATTGCCCTCTCTTCCTGGAGTAACAGTCTTGCAAGCTCACCAGGCACTTCGCAATCATCTTCACCTTCGTCTTCGGCTAAGTTGATCGGATTTTCGAAGTCATAACTGGCAGTAGCAGAGTCGTTACCAGTGAGATCCAGAGTGGATTGAAATCTGTGTAGGTGAGTGTGTGTAAATACAGTTGTTTTGCAATATATAAAGAAAGAAAGAAAGAAAGGGAGCACAAGATTTGAAATGCGAAAAAACGTCCACGGTCTTTATTCATGATATATGGAAATGACAGTTAGATAGCCCTCACAAATTAAGCCAACGGTGCCCCGGGTAAGACACCAGGCCATAAAGTTTCAATTCATTGTTTATTACAAAAAACAAAGGAGTTCATTACTGCGTAACAAAAGTAACAGGTGTATGATCTTTGGCGGTCCAATTGTTCAATCCACCGTCAGTCGTCGGGTAGATCCAGCTATCGAACTCTGATTCTTCCACTTCGTCTTCATCCCCAATAGCATTCACTCCTGGATTGGTGATGAGCACAGGAGGTCTTCTGGTCCTAGCTTTGCGCACAGCCCTCTGAGCCTCTTTCTCGATTACAGCCCGGGCGTCCTTCAAGGAAGCCATCTTCAAAGGAAAGTCCTCTTCAACCACTGTTTCTGCTGCTGCCAATGTTGGAGGTACCTCTTCAAAATGTTGAAAGGGGGTTTCAATAAAATCCCCGTCCATCTCAATATACCGGAAGGAATTCAGATGACTAACCATATATTCTTCCTCCCCCTGCACGGTGACAATCTTCCCTCTGACAGGGTACTTGAGCTTCTGGTGTAGGGTAGAGGTCACTGCCCCAGCTTTGTGAATCCAAGGTCGACCCAGCAAACAGGAATAAGATGGACGAATATCCATCACATAGAACATTGAGTCAAAGACTTGGGAACCAACACGAATAGGAATGTCTACTTCTCCATGAACCATCCTCTTCGAACCGTCAAAGGCTCTAACAATGATGTTGCTAGGTTTCAACTCCAGGCCCTCACAATCCAACCTATCTAAGGCCTTCTTGGGCAACACATTCAGGGAAGAACCGGTGTCCACCAACACGTGAGCAAGAGTAGTGCCCCTGCATTCAATGGAGACATGCAGGGCATCATTGTGGTTCTTTCCCTTGGCGGTAAGGTCAGCATCCGAAAAACCCAAACCATTGTCAGCTGTCAAATTGGCTACATAGTCAGTGAATTGATCCGCAGATGTCTCCTGTGGCACATGGGCCATCTTCAGAAATGAAATCAGGGCCTTAGCATGGGCCTCTGAGCACAGCAGCAATGAGAGCATAGAGATCTTGGAGGGGGTATGCCCCAGCTGTTCAACGACATTGAAGTCGCTCTTCTTGATTATCTTAAGAATTTCCTCCATCTCTTGCTGGAAGGCTTCAACATTCACAGACTTTGGTGCCTCCATCCGGGCAGGCTCATCACCAATCCCTTTGCCCCGAGCATTAGATGACTCGGCAGCAGGGGAAGCAACTTGATCAGAAGGGGGAACAGGCGCACTTGCGGGCGTTATTATAAGAGGTCTTCGAATGACTGGTGGAGCAATGTCAGGCGAGAAGAGCCTGCCACTGCGGGTTACTTTAGTTGGACCAGTGATATTGCTGATGCTGGTACCGGTGTTGAACTCTTGCTTTATTCCAAGTACATATACATCTGCCCCATAGTGCCATGGGACAGCCTTATCAGATTCATAGAGGAGAGGCCCCGGAACAGTAATAACAATGGGTGCAATAGTCATGATTTTAACTGGCTTCCTCGGGGGAGCCTTGATTGGATTGTTGAAAATGGTAACGACGGATACTTCTTCCACAGGAACAAAAGGAACAGCGGTCTTCTTGAACAGAATCTCTTTGCTGTCCATCAGGCTTTGGATGCCTAACTTCAGCAACGGACAGCCAGTAAGGGAAACAGCACACAAAAGGCAACCCTCGCTACAACCGGCTAGCAACAGGTTCCTCTTAATAGTCAACAGAGGGGTAGCTACATCATTCACAGAAACAGCATACAGGTCTTCATCAACAGCATTCACTCCATGCTGGGGGATAGGAGCAGTCACAACATTTGGCCTCTCAGGCGCCTCAAATTGTATCTCCTTCGCATCAATAAGGTTCTGCACCTTATTCCTCAGGGCCCAGCAATCATCAGTAGAATGCCCCGGGCTATCGGAGTGATAAGCACAGCGGGCATTTGGATTATACTTAGGAGAGGCAGTATTCACAACCTTCGGGGCCTCCCTGACGGTTACCAAGTTGGTCGATAGCAGTTGCGGCAGGATTTGTGACAAGGTCATACTCAGCCGAGTGAATTCTCTTCTGGGTCTCTCAGCCCTTGGTTGATTGGTTTGCCGAGGAGCGGCAGCAGGTTTAGCAATCACCACCGCGTTGACAGATTGGCGGTGCTCTGGTTTATCTTGCCTTCTAGGCCCATACACAGCATTGGCCTCCTTTCTGAAGGACTTCTTCTCAGAACTTGAAGACGCACCTTTCTGAATCTTTCCTGACTTCATGCCAGCCTCTATCCTTTTCCCAGTCAGAATGAGGTCTATGAACCCTGCAGATGAATTACCGATAAGATGATTGAAGAATGGCCCGGATAGGGTCCCCAAGAACATATCCACTAGCTCACGGTCTGTTAATGGTGGCTGCACCCTGCCAGCCAGGTCCCTCCACTTCTGCGCATACTCTTTAAAACCTTCTCCCGATCCTAACGACATACCCTGGAGTTGGGTACGTGTAGGAGCGAGGTCGGCATTATATTGATACTGCTTGTAAAAAGCAGTAGCCAACTCCTCCCAGTTACGAACCTTGGTTCCATCCAGCTGATAGAACCATTCGAGATGAGTCCCTGAAAGACTCTCCTGGAAGAAGTGGATCCACAAGTTCTTGTCCACTGTATATGGCTGAATCTTCCGCACATAGGATATGAGGTGTAGCTTAGGGCAAGACGCCCCGTCATATTTGGTGAAAGATGGTGCTTTAAACTTGTGCGGGATGATCACACCAGAAGATAAACCCAAGTCTCCGAAATCCAAACCAGGAACTTGTTGAATTTCCATGGCGTTCAGACGGTCTTCCAACTGCTTGTACCGGTCTTCAGCTGGAGGATATTGTTCCTCATTAAAATCAGTCTCATTGTCAGAGACCACCAGACTTGGAGCCCTTCCCCCCTGGGGACTGTCTTTGCCTACAGAAGAACCAGCTTCCTCATTCTGCAGCGCGTTACCAAATCTCCGGCCCGTGTTGAACAGAACGGTTCTCTTCTTCTTCTTCTTGACCAGCAGAGCCTTCAGCTCCTCTTGACCTTGAGCCAAACCCATGATCAGCTCTTTAAATTGGGCGTTCTGCGCCTGAAGGGCCTTGATAGACTGCTCGGTAGACGATTCAGGGTTCATGATGCTGAAATAAACAGCAAAGAACAGTAAGCAACCTGAAAAGAAGAGTACCTGCTATGCACATGATGAATGATATGTGTTTATGCAATGCATTCAAGGGTTCGAAAGTTCAAATTTGTTGTAGATAAAAAGGAACACACGTTATCATTAAGGAAATAATTGTTCAGTACATCAGGGCCTCATGGGCAAAACATTACAAAAGTGAATCAATCCCAGAAGACACTACGCATCCTCTTTGGAGCTATGTAAGTGTTGAGATTCCTCTCTTCGTGCAGTAGGCGGGTGAGTTCCAAGACCTTCTTCTCACTAGCATGTAGACTGGTCTCAAGAGAATTCCGTTCTTCCTTAAGCTGGATCCAGCTCTTCTGCATCTCTTCCCAGGACGTGGGCATGTCAGGATGTTGAATGGTGTAGGACACCTCTCCTTCTAATACTGGTTCTTTGATCACAGGGAGAACATGAGGATAAGGCATCACTAACTTCTGGGAGCGGGCTCGTACCCACTTGAGATAAGGTTCCAACGGGATGGAGTTCTTATGCCCCAGTGTCTTGCTGTCTATCTTACTTGGAATCCTCCAAGCTCTGATAAATCTCTGGTGAAGTCCTTGTGCATCGTTGTCGAAGTCAAAAACTATGTCAGGAATTAACATGTCATGAGGGCCGTCCCTCCGAGCATAACCAAACTGTCTCCAGGCCAGGCACGGGTTGTAAGTAATACCTCCTCTAATTCCAAGTAAAGGAACATTAGGGTACTCCCCGCAACGATCAATGATAGTGACATCCTCTCTGGACCGAGAGCACCAATGTATATCAGCATGTGTAAGAGTCATCAATCGTTGTGACCATCTCAAACCCCGCTCGTTCTTCAAAACTGATTGTGGAAGGTGCAAAATAAACCACCTTCCCAGGAGAGGAGTACAACACATAAGAACACCTCTTTTTCTCATGGTTCGAGTGTAACATGAGTGAAGGATGTCCCCAAGCAATGTAGGTATAGGATTCCTAGACATGAAGATCTGGACAGCACTTATATCTATAAGTTGATCGGGATTCGGGAACAAAACCAATCCATAGACAAGGAGGGCTACAACTTCTTCAAAAGCTTGTAGGTCAAGGGTGTTCCAACATTCTTGGGCCTTCTCAAACAGAAACCTGGCTAAGAACCCTTTGATACCACTTCTAACTTCCCAATGTCCCTTGAGGTCAGATGACTGTAGGCGTAGTGCTTTAGCAATCTCTTCAAGTTTGGGTTCCTTTTCCGTACCGTTGTAGGGTAGTTGACTAAGGATAGGGATCTTCAGAAGCCTGGAGAACTCTTCTAATGTAGGCACCAATTGATAATCCAGGAAAGTGAAACAGTGGTGCAGAGGGTCAAAGAACTGGAACAGGACCTTTATCATATCTTCCTCAATGTTGGTGTTGACCAAGCTGATGAGTCTTCCATGCCTCTCACTGAAAGAAGAGCTCTCGGGAATCTTGGATATAAGCTCCTTAAGCTGAGGAGGGATCCTTACAAGGCTGATCTGAATTGTCTTTCTGCGAACAGTTTCCATGTCCTACAAAACAAGAACAAAGATGAAGATTCGAACCCCTGAAATGGTTAGTCAATGCATATGATGTTGTATGATGTCATGATGCTATGATTAAATACACCACAAATATTCACAAAGGCAAACATGATAAGGCACACAAGTCACACCACAACCCTTAGAGTTTAGGCCAGCATGGGGTCTGGGTATTACCCTCTTGAAGTTGGTGGGCTCTACCTGTCCTATCAGAAGTAACCGGGTTCTAAGGGTCCCAATATCACTGGATCGCTTTCATTGTTCATCGTTTCGATTTAGCCACTGAACTGGCGACCGAAATATTCCAAGAAAACAACCCTCAATTGAGTGTAGTATCGAGTATCAACCAACCTCGGACTGCACCAAAGTCAGTTATCTCACTACCCTAAAGAGGCCAAGATGGTTCAATTAAGGTTCCTAAGGTCAGTTGATGCTTCACGACACCACGCGGAGGCCCCGTACTCTCCTTGACTGAACTCAAGGGTTACCGGTACACACCAAAGTGCCACATCAACGTAGCAGACTGCTTCAACCATGTCGGTATACCCCGCACAGTTCCCTCACAGCGTTGTTGCTACTTTCTAAGAAGGTATCCCCAGATCCGGGTTAGGATCTATAGAACTCCCAAGACAATCCCACAATAATAAAGCAAACAAGTCAAATCAATTGAAAACACAAGTGATCCTAGTCCTAAGGTACACCTCACTTTTAGAATGTCCCCAGCAGAGTCGCCAGTTCTGTGATCGGTGGATCTGGAACTGACTGTTTAACGCTGGATCGCGAAATGTCGCAGAAGCAAGAGTCGCCAACGTCTTTTATTTTCTCCAACATGGACAGGACAAAAGCACAGCAAAATTCCTTATGAGATAGTTTCTCGGTTCGGGAGGTAGATTTATAGAAAGGGAAGGTGTTAGCACCCTTTCTATCCATGGTTATCCATGGGCTCTTAGATACTTGCTCATTGTGTTTTCAAAAGTGTTTGCTTTTCAATTGTGAGTGGGTTTGAAAAAAGTTTCGTTTAAAGATTTCAGAATGACTCTTGTATCAGTCCTCAAGAGTGTTTGAAAGATTGTTTTGAAAGCTTTTTGAAAGTGTCGGTGTGAAAAGAGTTTTGATTTGTTTTTGAAGAGAGCAAGTATCTATGAGTCATCTACCTACCCTAAGGAATTAGGCTGTGTAAATGTCCTTAAGGTAGTGCCATCCCACCATTGAGAGGTAGGTAGCACCACCATTGGAGGTGTTCGGGTCAATTCGAGGGTTAGGGACAGTGTGGTCACCAGAGCAACAGTAGGACACCTTAGAAGCTACCCTTATGCCATGTTTATGGACATAAGGACTTACTAAAACGTCCTATACTCGACGACCACGTTTCGAGGGGCAAGGCAACAGTGAGGCGTACCCTAAGAGTGGTGTGTGAATTTGTGTATTGTTTTCAGTTATGTTTTATCTTGTCATGCATTGGGTGAGCTACACTTTAATTTTATTTGGGCCATTCATTCTTTCATGTGATTAGCAGTTAAGGGGTGCGGAAATTAAAGTACAGAAAATAAAAGTCCTACGCTATTACAAGGCGCGGGTCTATACATCGCCAAATTAACAAAGACCCGTTTTTTTAATAAAATGCGGAAAATAAATAAACTTCCTAATTACTATTACAAGGCTTTGAGCAATTACATTATATTTGAAACAAAAATAAGGACAAACGCGCGAAAAGAAATTAGAATCGAGTATGCGAGGGCGTTGGACCCTTTAAAGAAATTAAATGAAATTAAAAATTAATTAATTATTTAATAAAGAAGAGGAATGTTTTTTTTATGGTTTTTGGTATTTATGAAATAAAGAAACTTGATTAAAATTAGAAGTTAAATAAAACCCTAGTTCTAAATTGTTTTTAATTATTAAAAAAAGTTAAAGTTAAAACCTAATTTACCCTAATTAATTAATGACATGTTTATTTACAAAATTAATTAATAGTTAATAATAATAAGAAGAAAAAATTATTTATTAAAAGAAAAGGTAAAAATGCTAAAAACCCTAATTTCTATGTATTTTAGTTATTTAAGAAAAACATTAAAATTTTAACCTAAATTAACCTAGATTGATTATTAAAAATTTATTTACAAAAATATAATAATGACTTAAATATTAAATAAAACATATTTTTATTTTTATGATTTCTGATTTTTTGTGTTATGAAAATTAAATTTGTGAATTAAATAAAACAAAAAAAAAGCAATTAAAATAACAAGAAAAAAAAAAAAGAAATTAAGAAATATAATGCAAATCATGGGGTGTCTGACCCAATCTGGGAGGTTTGTTGAAGCAATTAGGCCCATTGGAAATCTGGCCCTTTTGGACTTTTTGGAATTGCGTATGGCATGGTTGACCAGCGTACATGATGGAGTCCAGGTTCTGGCCATTGGATTGATCTCCTGGGCGCGTGGCAAGCAAGCAGGCGAGGGCATATGGTACCCCTTTGAGTGAGAGCTATGCTGGAACATGCTAATGAAAAAATTATGAAATATATAAGGGGACCTGGGAATCGAACCCAGGTCCCAATGCCTGCAAGCCAACGCATCTACCAACCGTGCCATTGAGTCTCTTTGTCATATTAGTGGAACGTGAATAACATATGTGAAAAAAGCAATATTACGTTGAACTAAAATAAAACGCGCTGACATTCAAACCTGCCAATCATGTTCCAACAACTCAGCATCCTCTTCCTTGTTTCTTCGTTTTGCCTGAAAATAACAAATGGATAGCGGGGGTTTTAAACCCCCACTAAATAGAACCTGCAAATAATAGCGAATAGGGCATGCTGCATCATAAAAAAAGCGCGAGGTTATGGTTGTATTCGTATGGAGTTTCTGAGTTTAATGGCATAAGTCTTGAGATCCAATTTTTCCATATGAAGGAAACCCCAAATCTGGAGCTCTGAAACCCTAGCGAACGTCCATGGCAACTTTTGATACAGGCAATATTAATTCAATTAAAGGACACCAATAGCTTCAGAAAGTTCATGTTAGTGTAAATCAAACATTAAAAGTCATGAATCATGCATGGAATTCAAAATACGATTATGAATAATTTCATGAACAGGGCGATGGCGTTCTACCACTTCTGGATGTATGGAGACTTGGCTTTGATTGTAAAAGCTTCCTGGGTCCCTTGGCAATGTATTGGAACCCGTTTCAAGCCTTGAAACACCTTCTATGTATGAAAACAGTTTTCAATATTTCTTGTGAAAAAGTGCAATGTGTTCTTGTGTTCTGAGCGCAGCTTGTGTGTTCCTCTGCATTAGGTTTGCTTTGCCTATGTATGAGGATGGAATTAGGTCAAGAAAAACAGGCCCAAAGTCTATGCATTCATGATTCAAATCTTTGATTTTGTCAAATCTTTTCCTACCTTTTTTGCCATGGAAACTTGCCAATTTTGGAAGATTTGGTCTCTTGAGAAGGCACACGAAATCTTGAGCTCATAATAGAAGAATATGCTGCACAAAAAGATTCAAAACCTTTGTTTAGTATTTTTCTCATATTTAATTTTAATTAAATGAATTAATAGGATTAAAAACTCAATTAATTAATTAAAATAAGAAAATATCTCCCTTTTAGCTTAATGGGTCGTGCATAGCTTTTGGGTGATGATTCATGGAAGAAATTGAGGCCCATTAGCAATTTTGAGGTGTTTGAAGCAAAGTTGACTTTTCAAAATTCCCAAACATTTCCCAACTTCCACAAGGCATATCTTGCTCAATTTTTACGCTTTGATCATGTTATTTGACATTTTGGAAAGGTCTTGAAGTCCTCTAACCAATGTCTTTTGTCCCATGTCATTTTGATTTACCAATCTCAAGTTATGGTCTTTGACTTAAAGTGCCTTTTTGTTGACTTTTGAGAATGACCTATAATGTTGAAATTGATAACTTTTTGTGAGAGCATTTCTTGGACTTGAAATGTGAATATGAGTTGTAGGAAATGTCATTCTCTTCAAAATGAGCTTTGGATGGAATTTTTCTGATAAACCATGTGGAATTTATGCCCTGGTCAATTTGCAGTTGACTTTTTCAACTGTCCAAAAATAGAAACTTTTGCATCTTGAGACTTTTTGAGCCATGCTTTGAGAATCATGATCAAGAATTGATCAAATGATGTTTGTGGCTTCAAAATAAGATGTTGACCAAAATTTTTTACTTTTGACTGTCAAATGACCATTTTGCCCCTGCAGTTGACTGTGAAGCAATTAGGGTTTTTGACTGTGCAATTTGATGCTGTGAGTCTTGAAACTTGGCATGTGGATGTTTGACAATGTATGTAGGCATGTGGGACTTGTTTGGACCCTTGGAAACTTCAACTTCTTTGCCAGAACCAAAACCCTAATTTTTGACTGTTAGGAGGCAGCTGGAGTGTGCAACCCTTAGGAGATTTTGAAGCTTGATCTTGGCAAATCTTGAAGAATATGGGAGGGCAAATTTTGGGGTACAACAGGCATCTATAAGCCCATTCCTAGTACTATCTACAGAGTCAAGTATCATCTCAGACGAGTGCAAATTTCTGGGCACTCTAGTGTTTAATCATCTTCCACCTTCAGATCACGAAAGGTAGACCAACTGTGATACGGTGGGAGAACTGACTTGAGGTATTGTGTTTGTGTTCGCACTTGTTCGGTTTAGCAAGAGTCGCCACCGACTTTTTATTTTATCCAAAGGAAAGGTCAAAAAGCACAGGAAATACCTTTGAGATGTTTTCTTGGGTTCGGGGGGTAGATTATGAAAAGGTAAGGTTCTAGCACCCTTTTCATCCATGGTTATCCATGGGCTCTTAGTTACTTGTTTTAGATCACTTGCCTTTGCTTTTTAATTGTTTGAAATGGTGCTTTGTGTGTGTGGTTTTGAAAATGTTTTGAAAAGGATGCCTTTGTCTAGGCAACCTTTGTAATGGTTCTTGTTTGAATATATACAAAGGTGTATGTCTTTTTGAAAAGATAATTCAATGTTTTGAAAGTTGTTCAGAAATTTGTTTTAAAGTTGTGTTATGAAGTGTGTTTGAAAATGGCAAGGATGTTTTGCAAGCTTTTGATCAAGTAACTAAGAGTTTTCTACCCTATTTTACTCAAAGATCTTTCTTATGTTTTCAATCCTTTTGACAGTGTTATTTCACCATTGTGTTTGGCGAACAACCTTGTGTTAGGATGTTAAACGGGACAGGCGCGGGTCATCGCATACAATCATTGAAAGCAACTTGTGAGACGCTCTAGCAATTTTGTAAGGGACGAGATCGTTTTATCGGAAGCAACATCGAGGGTCATCGAGGGACTACGATCTTTGTTTATCGAAGGGGCATTTGCTAGAGTGTCTCATACTCGAGGGACATGATTGTGTTTTCTAAGCAACGAGTGAGGTTACCCTAGAGGTGCAAGTGTGAATTGTGTATTGATTTTTATGCATTTATCTTGTATTAGGTCATCTAGCGATTGATTTTGAATCTTCGCATACAAACCCTAATTACTATACAGTATATTGAAAGCGATAAATTGCGGGAATTTAAAGTCTAAGTTATTACAAATAAGTATCCAGGGATGGGGGTACAAATGTTTACAAATGGGGATGAGTCTTATCAGAATAGTAATGTCCAAGTATATATGTTACAACTAAATCGAATTGTCGCATTCTCAATGTAAAAATAAAACAAGGTATAAGATAATAAAAATCAAAGAGATATGAGATGTGTATATTTATTTACAAATGCTCAAATAAAAATTAACCTAATTAAAGACTTAAGTATTATTATTATTTTTTGTGTTTTTGTTAATTATATAAATGAAGAGTTTTAAAGAAAAGAGAAACTATTTAAGTTAATGCTTAAGATAATTCTGGTATTTTATTAATTTAAAAAAGCTATAAAAAAAACAAAATTACTCAAATTGAGCTAACTATTCTTTTTTGTACTTTTATTATATTAAAACGATATTAATAAAGGGAAATAAAATTAGTTTAAAAAGAAAATAAAAATTTAATTAGTGTTTATTACCTACAAGAAAGAAAGTGATTTTTTAAGAAAATGTTAGTTTTTTAAAAAAGATGGGCCTAGAGTAATTATGGCCCAAAGAATAGAGAATGAAGAACAACAAATTAAGAAAACCAGAAATGAGGAAAGGGGGGGGGACGCGCTAGGAAAGTGTTGGGCCTTATGCAATGTGGGGTGCACAGGCCCAATGGAGATGTTGTACAACAACTTTTAAGGTTTGTGTTATGTGAGTTCAGAAGTTAGGTTTGCAGTTTTGAGTTAACGGCGTCGCTCCTCTCATCTTATTCGCCTCTCATATTCTCGTTCTTAGCCATGGACAAACGGATATCCTCTCCCCTCGCTTTAGCCACCGGAGCAACGCCTCCATCCACCTTATGCCTTCTCTTCGCAGTGGTCTAGGGTTCTTGCTTCGCGACGGTACGATTTGTTAACTTGTTTTAGGTTTTTTGTGATATTACTCTTTCATTCTGCTTGATCACTACATGTGAGTTTTAATCCATGTTTCTTTTGATATTTACATGTAGTAGGAGTTTTGAGAGATATACCTTGGCGTTTTATTCTGTAAATTGAAGGAGAAGAAGGGTGAGTTGGCCGGTGGCGTTTCCAGGAGGCTAGGCGAAAGAGGACTGTGATGACAGCTTGTTGGTATTTCTTTGCTTGATTTCTGTTGATGAATGTTTTATGATGATGTTGTCTGAAAACATATGCTTCTGAATCTCTCTTTTCCTCTTTAGTTGTTGACTTTTTATGATGAATTTGTTTCTGAAAAAAGCTATTTGTTATTGTTGATTTGGTGTTTTATGATGAACTTGGTTTGTTCTGAGATTGATTGTTGTTGTTACTTGGTGATGATGAATGTATGTTCTGAGACTTGCTTATTTGTTTCTGATTCGTTTATCGATTCTGCATCTCTCTTCCTCTTTGAATACCTTGTTTATTCGATGATGAACATATGTATTCTGAAATATTGCTTGTTGTTAGCTTGGATTTGGGTTTGATATGCAGGCTGTAAGTTTGTGAGTTGGCTTTGACAGGCTTGCTGTTTAGTTTGAGGCAGTTTTGCAGGTTATGGGTTTTTTTGGGTTTGAGCTTGTAGTTGGGCCTGAGTGCTTGTCATGCAGGCTTGAAAGCTTCTGAGTTTTCGTAGGTTATGCCATTTGTTTTTTGGAGGCAGGCCTGGGTGTTTTTAAAACTTGCAGTTTTGCAGGTTTGCTCATATTTCTGTTTTGGGTTTGGAAGCAGTTTTGTGGGTTATGCATATTTTGGAGTTCTGGGTTCTGGTGAGCTTGAGAGGCTTCTGAGTTTTGAAGCAGGCTTGGTAAGCTTCAGGCAGGCTTGTGTTGTGTTTGTAGTTATGAAGGCTTATGCAGTTTTTTTGTTGGAAGCAGGCTTCAGGTTTTGTGATCTTTTTGGCAGGTTTTAGTGTTTGGAGTTTGATATGTAGTTTTGTAATGCAGAGCTATGTAGTTTAACAGTTTTTTTTGTTACTGCAGTTTGGACAGGTTTATGCAATTTGTTTGCTCTCCCCTCTTCCTCCCCTTTGCTGGACTGCTATATTGTTATATTTATTTGCTTTCTCACTGCCTTTTACAGCCTGCCAAAACTGCAAAACCCACTTCACTCTCTTTCTCTCTCTCCATAAAAGCACTTTTTGCTTAATATATTATTTATCTGAAAAGCTTGTTTTGGCCAGAATATGATGAGAAGTTTTGACAAGCCTGCTTGCTTGTATCTTGGTTTATCTCTGCATTCTTTACTTTCTTCCAGATTTCCTGCATTTATGCTTTCTTTGACAGCTTGTGCTTTGACAGCTTTGTGTATTTGGTTTGACAGTTTTGCAACTTAGTTTGCTTTTCTGTTTTAACAGTTAGTTTGCATTTTGAAACTCAGTTTGACAGTTCAGTTTGACATTGTGTGCAACCTTGTGCCTTCTTTGTGTGCAGCCTTGTGCCTTGTATCTTTGCATTTAATTGATTGTATGCTTGCAAAATTATTTTTACTTTCCCCTTTGTGAACCAAGAAGAGAAATCTTCTTGTTATTTGCAAAGAGGACAAGTAAAACATGATGAACCCAAAAACAATCTGATTCCGGCCAACAAGCTTTAATGATTGTTGTACCCCAAAATTTTCCCTCCCATTTCCTCAATATTTTCTCACCACAAGACCCTTGGAGCTCAAGATCAAGCTAGGGTTTGCTCTGCTCAAGACCCCTCCTTGCACTGTTGACCCAAATTAGGGTTTGAGTTTGCACAAAGATGTTTTGACCCAAAAGGCCCAAAGTGACTTCCATGCTTCATATTAGGCTCACAAGTTTATCCATACCAAGTTTCAAGTCTTGATTCCAATCTTTGCCCAGTCAATTGGACAGTTGACCTAGAAATCAGATGTATTGGGGCAAAAGTCAAATGTGGTCAATTGACAGTCAAACCTCATGATTTTTGACCCACATCAACATTATGAATTCATATGGACCATTTGATCAAGTTTGGATCACAATTCCACAAGAAATTTGATCAGATCACCAAAAGGGCAAAATGGTCATTTTTAGGGTTTTGATTGCACAAAGGCAATTTTTGACTGTTTGACCTAGACAATGGCAAACCAAGCTCACATATGGACTCAAGGACTCAATGACATGGTCTTGACACATTCAACAAGTTCAAAAGATCCCAAATGCACAAGATTGACAGATGAATTTTCCAGTCAACTGGGCCAAATTTGACTGTATACTGAAAAGTTAAACTTTGACTTTTTGGTCAAAATCAAGTGCCAAGATTCATTTTTCATCAAGACATGTCAAATTATGAAACTTGTTCATCAAGAAATCAAAAATCACAAATTAGGGTTTAAAATGAAGAATTTTCATAACTTAGAAATTTTCTAAGTTATGAAAATTCCTAATTTTTTCCTAACTTTGTCCCATCTTTTCATCAAGATATATTTGGATTCAAACAAAACTCAAAACATGAAAGTTATAGTACATTTCAAAATCTACAACTTTGATTCACAAAGTTTCCTCAAAAGAAGCTTGTAGCTCAAGTTATAATTTTTGGAACAAGGGTGCAAAACATTCTTAACTTAGAAATTTTTTGACCTATTTTAGGCAGGATTTTTGCCTAACTTCATGGCTACTTTTCACATGCTTCCACTTGGAATTTCAACTTGCATTACAAATATGGATTGTAGTACACATTCCAAGCTTTCCAAATTGTCCAAGAACTCATCAAACACCCTTGTGGTTAGGGAGAATCGAATTTGTCAAGATGGGAAAAAGTCACTTTGTTCATGGCCATTTTCATGTTCATAACTTAGGCATTTTTGAACTCAGCTTGCACAACTAGATTACAGGCCTTTTATCTCATCCACACTCAATAATTTAATTCCAATCCTTTGTGTTCAAGCCTTATCTTGTGTGTTTAACCATTACATGCCAAATTAATCCATATATAGAAAAAGCAAGTTATCCATTCTTGTAAAGGGTTGCTTTATGTCAAACACAAATCCAAGAGGTACAAAGCAAATCTCTGAGGAACAAAGGTATGGACATATCCCACTGATCAAGACTAACATATGAAGCATGCTTGAGGGGCATGTGGTAGCCTACAACCTAACTTGGCATTTTTGACTTAAGAAAGAAGAAACTTGGCATTTTGTACAACAACTCTCATTCCTGCAATCACAAGCCTAAGCAAACTTATTGAGCACATTCCAAACATCAAACCTAACCTGAAACATGAGCCAACCACCTTCAATACCTCCCCAAACATAGAAACACCACTTTGCTGCACAAAACAGGGCATTCCTGCAGATTGAGTTGCACAACTCAGTTTGCTCGTGCGTTTTGGCCAAAGCTTGTTCATACACACTCTCTACCATCCATTGAAACTATCCCAAGCCCTAGCTACAAACTGTAACACCTCTAACCAAGTTCACCATTTTCATTTTTTCAGTTGTGCAGGTTAACTTCCATAGCTTGTTTCAGTTAGTTCCAAAGCCAGCTAGAGGTTGGAGAAGCATCCTTGGACCTCAAGCAAGCTATACAAGTCCTCACATTACATTGAAAGTACCTCCATTGTCATACACGATTCAAGCTGAACAGGTAAGTTTTTGAACTTCTATCTCTCTATCCAGGCATAGTTAGGCTTAAGTTTGTGAAGAAATCATGTTCTAATCATAGCCCTGAAGCCATCCATATAGTTACTTTTCATTTATATTGTGTGTGTTAAGAGAATTTTGAACCTGAACATCTAAAAAAAGCTAGGTCAGGAATTGGGGGAGAAGAAATTCTCTCTCATTTCTGAGAGTTAGATCAAGTTCTTTATATATTTGAAATCGTGGCTTCAAGCTCTACAGATTTCATGTTTTAAGATTTGTCAAAAGATCAAAGAATCTGAAGTTAGGGAGATGAACAAGAACGCGTGTTTTTTTGGTGTTTGAAGTGGCTGGAGGTTGAAGACAACTCTCCTTGGGCTGGGCCTGACTTTTTTTCTGTTTGCACCTTCATTTCACACATACACCCCCTTGGCCCATTGTGTTTTATTTTTATTATTTTTGATTTTTTCTTTTTGTTTCTGACTTGTTTATTTTTTGTCAAAACATAAAAAATACTAAAAATATTTTCCAGCCATTTCTGCATTTTATTTGGATTTTTATTTGTTTTATTTGAATTCATACATATAAATAACATATATATCCTTTTATTTAAAATACTAAAAAATACAAATACATTTTGTTTTCTAATTTTATTTTATTTTATCTTTTGAAAACATTTTCTAAAAAAATATACTTTTTTTTGTAAATAATAAATATTTTATTTGTGTACATATTTAATATATTTAGTAAATAATATAAATACTTATATATTTATTAGAATATTTAGGATAAAAACATAAAAATAATACATTTTTATTTTTATTAATATTTAACCTCAAAAATCACTTTTTTACAATATACTTCCTTTTTATTTATTTTTTGTATATAGTTAATAAATATTGTATATATTAAATAATAAATACCTTTTATTTAGCAAAATTAGGGGTTTGCCCTAAAACCATGAAAAAATCCAAGAATTAATCTTTTTTTTATTTTTGTTTATTTGTCACATGAAAAATACTTTTACATACATATAAAAATCATTTTTTGCATCTTGCATATTTATTGTATTTTATTTAATTATTGTGCAATTAATTAATTTGTATATGCATTTTGGATGTAATATCTTAGATTTTAATTTCTTGCTAAATATCCCCATTTGAACATTTGTACCCCCCATCCCATAATTGTGTTGTAATAATTTAGGATTTTATTTTTCGCATTTAAAAGCTTTCTAATTATGCCATGATAGACTTAGGGTTTGTATGCAAAAATCAAATAACAAATAGCTTGATCTAATTCAAAGACAAAAAAGCATGAAAATGAACAACACCAATCACACTTGCACCCCTAGGGTTACTCCACTTGTTGCCTTCAATAATGGGCCATGGTTGCATGTTAAGTGTCTTTGGCAAAACAAAAATAAATCAAATGATCATAGTCCCTCGATGACGCTATCAAGTTGCCTAAACAAAATGATCAAGTCCCTTAAGAAAAATGCCAAAGATACTTGACACTATTGCCTCTATGGTCTAAACGATGACCCGCGCCCGTCCCGTTAACATCCTAACACAAGATTGTCCACCAAATACAATGGTGGAACAAAATTGTTAAAAGGGTTAAAACATAGGAAAGACCTTTGAGTAAATTTAGGGGTAGACAACTCTTAGTTACTTGATAAACTTGCAAAAAAACACTTGCCTACTTTTCAAAACACACATCACAACACACTTTCAAAACGACTTTTCAAAAAAAACATTGAAAAATTTTCAAAAGATAAGTACACCTTTGTATACATCCAAACATGGATCATTGCAAAGGTTGCCACAACACATTGGCCTCTTTTCAAAACATTTTCAAACCCACACACAAAGCACCATTTCAAACAATTGAAAACACAAGGCAAGTGATCTAAGCAAGTAACTAAGAGCCCATGGATAACCATGGATAGAAAGGGTGCTAATACCTTCCCTTTCTATAATCTACTCCCCGAACCCAAGAAAACATCTCAAAGGTTTTTGCTGGGGTTTTTAACCTTTCCTTAGGATAAAATAAAAAGTCGGTGGCGACTCTTACTCAACCGAAACATTTGCGAAAACAAACGCAAAACCTCAAGTCAGTTCTCCCAACGTATCACAGAACTGGAGACTCTGTTGGGGATTTTTTAAAGTGGAGTAACCTTAGGGCTTAGATCACCTTCTTGCATGACTAATTGTTTGCTTTGTTTGCTTTATATCTTGGCTCTCTTGTTTGCACTTGAAATCCTACACCCGGATTTGGGGAAACATTTATAGATAGCAATACGTTGTGGAAACTGTGCGGGGTATACCGACACGGTTGAAGCAATAGCTATATTAGTGTGACATATTTGTGAGTACCGGTAACCCTTGAGTTCAATCAAGGAGAGTACGGGGCCGCTGAGTGATCTCACTAAGCACTAATGACCTAGAACCTTACTTGACCATCTTGGCCTTTCATTAGGGGTAGTGAGATGATCGGCTTTAGTGCAGTCCGAAGTTGGAAGATACTCGATACTACACTCATTGAGGGTTATTTTCTTGGAATATTTTGGTCGCTAGTTAAGTGGCTAAACCAAAACGATGAACATGAAAAACAATCCAATGATATTGAGCTCCTTAGAACCCGGTTACTATTTATAGGATAGGTTTTTAAGCCAACTACACTCAAGAGGGTACTTACCTATGAAACCTCATGCAAGCATGAAATTAGGGTTTTGTGTGATTTGCTTGTACATATGTTTGTGCATACATCATGAACATCATAAAGCATCATATGCATACACTAACCATTTCAAGGGTTTGGATCTTCATCTTTGTTCTTGTTTTGTAGGTCATGGAAATTCTTCGCAGGAAAACCATCCAAGTCAACCTTGTGAGAATCCCTCCTCAACTCAAGGAGCTCACATCCAGAATTCCGGAAATCTCACCCTTCAGTGAAAGACATGGTAGACTGCTCAGCCTAGTCAACACCAGCATTGAAGAGGACATGTTAAAGGTGTTGTTCCAGTTCTTTGACCCCCTTCACCATTGTTTCACATTCCCCGACTACCAATTGGTGCCCACTTTGGAGGAATTTTCTCAACTCCTGAGAATTCCTATTCTTAATCAACTACCCTACAACGGTACGGAAAAAGAACCAAAGCCTGAAGATGTTGCTCAAGCACTACACTTGCAACCATCTGACATCAAGGGGCATTGGGAAACTATAAGCGGTGTCAAAGGCTTCTTGGAAAAATTCTTGTTTGAGAAGGCACAAGAGTGTTGGAATTCATTGGATCTACAAGCCTTTGAAGAAATTGTGGCACTCCTCATTTATGGGTTGGTCTTGTTCCCAAATCCTGACCAGCTTGTAGATGTCAACGCCGTCAAAATTTTCTTATCCAGAAATCCAATACCAACATTGCTTGGGGACACTCTTCACTCATTTTACACACGAACAGTGAGAAAGAGGGGTGTTCTCATGTGCTGTACTCCTCTCCTTGCAAGGTGGTTTATTTCGCACCTTCCACAATCTCTTTTGAAGAATGACCAAGGTTTAAGGTGGTCACAATGGTTGATGACCCTCACTCACTCTGACGTACATTGGTGTTCTCGGTCTAGAGAAAATGCCATCATCGTCGATCATTGTGGAGAGTTCCCTAATGTTCCATTACTTGGCATTAGAGGAGGCATTACCTACAATCCTTGTCTAGCTTTGAGACAATTTGGATATGCACGGAGGGATGGCCCTCATGACATGTTGATTCCTGACCTAGTTTTTGACTTCGACAACGATGCGCAAGGACTTCGCCAAAGATTCATCAGAGCTTGGAGGATGCCTAACAAGGTAGACAGCAAGACATTGGGGCACAAGAATTCCATCCCTCTTGAGCCTTATCTCAAGTGGGTACGAACCCGATCCCAGAGTCTAATGATGCCTTACCCTCATGTTCTCCCTGTGATTAAAGAGCCCGTTAAGGAAGGAGAGGTTCCCTACACCATCCTGTATCCTGACATGCCTACATCGTGGGAGGAGATGCAGAAGAGTTGGATCCAACTCAAGGAGGAACGGAACACTTTTGAAGCCAGCTTCTACGCCAGTGAGAAGAAGGTTTTAGAGCTTACCCGCCGACTCCACGAGGAAGAGACTCTCAACACCTACATCGCACCAAAGAGGATGCGCAACGTCTTTTTACCTTGAGAATTTTTTTCTAATATTTGGCCCATGGGGAATTTTTGTACTGACAAATTTCTTCTTATTAATATGACGTGCGTTCTTTTTGTTTGCAACAATTTTGAATTTGCTAAATCCTTGAATTCATTGCATACATAAGCATATCATTCATCATGCGCATAAGCAGGTCTCCACACCAGGTTTCCTTATCTTTCTGCTGTTTATTTCAGCAAGATGGATCTCGAACAGACGGTCAAGGACTTGCAGTCTCAGAACTCACAGTTTCAACATCTCCTGATGACCTTGGCAAAGGGTCAGGAGGATCTAAAAGCCCTGCTTGGGAACAAAGAGCAAGTGAAAAAGAAGAAGAAAAGAGTCGGGGTGGCTACCCTAGGAAGAAGGTTTGAGGGTGAAGCCAGAAGAGTGCTTGAATTTCCCCCTACATCTGAAGAGGGAACCAGTAAAGGGAATGCGGCTGCGGTACTTTCCGAATCTGAAGCTGAAGAAGGAGAGGCTGAAGAAGACGAAGACTACTCTGAGCAACAATACCCGCCCGCCGATGATAAGTACAAAGGCTTGGAATACAGGTTGGCAGCTATGGAGCTGTAGAGAGTTCCCGGCTTAGATTTCGAAGATTTGGGATTAGTTGCTGGAATTGAGATCCCCCCGAAGTTCAAAGTGGCAATTTTTGCAAGGTATGACGGGCTGTCCTGCCCGAAGATGCATCTCAGATCATATGTAAGGAATATCCAACCTTACACTGCAGACAAGAACCTTTGGATCCATTTCTTATAGGATAGCCTTTCAGGGGCTCAACTCGAATGGTTCTATCAGCTGGATGGAGCCAGTATCCGAAACTGGGAGGACTTGGCTACCGCATTTTATAAACAGTATCAGTATAATTCTGACCTTGCTCCCACGCGTACCCAACTCCAGGGTATGTCACTGGGGACGGGCGAAGGATTCAAGGAGTATGCGCAAAAGTGGAGAGATCTGGCTGGCAGGGTGCAGCCACCGCTGACGGACCGTGAGCTTGTTGACATGTTCCTAGGGACCCTGTCCGGACCATTCTTCAATCATCTGATTGGGAATTCTTCTGCTGGGTTTACAGATTTGATCTTGACTGGTGAGAGGATAGAAGCTGGTATCAATTCGGGGAAGATACAGAAAGGTGCCTCCGCGAGTACTGAAAAGAAGCCCTTCAAGAAGGAAGCCAATGTTGTTTATGGTCCCAGAAGACAAATTAAACCGGAACTCCGCCAAGCTGTCAACGCGTTGGTAATTTCAAAGCCTGTTGCTGCTCCTCAGCAATACAACCAACCAAGGGGTGAGAGACCCAAAAGGCAGTACACTCGACTCAGCATGATCCTGTCTCAGATTTTGCCGCAACTACTGTCAACCAATCTGGTAACTGTCAAAGAAGCTCCGAAGTGTGCCTGCTTCCCTTCCTGATCAAGTTCCTGTTTCTACCCCTGCTGCTGAGTCATCTGACGCTCGGGGCAAAGGGATTGCTACTGATTTGCCTGCCCGGACGGAGGCACCAAAGACAACCAATGTTGAAGCTTCCCAGCAAGAGATGGAAGAGATTCTCAAGATTATCAAGAAGAGTGATTTCAACGTAGTTGAGCAGCTGGGGCACACCCCATCAAAGATTTCTATGCTATCATTGTTGTTGTGTTCAGAGGCCCATGCCAAGGCCCTGATTTCTTTCCTGAAGATGGCCCATGTGCCACAAGAAACGTCTGCTGGTCAATTTACCGATTGTGTGGCCAACTTGACTGCCGATAATGGGTTGGGCTTCTCTGACGCTGGTCTGACTGCCAAAGGAAAGAACCATAACGATGCCCTGCATGTCTCCATTGAATGCAGGGGCACTACTCTTGCCCATGTGTTGGTGGACACCGGTTCTTCATTGAATGTATTACCCAAGAAAGCTCTAGACAGGCTGGATTGCGAGGGTTTAGAGCTCAAGCCTAGTAACATTGTTGTCCGGGCCTTTGACGGTTCGAAAAGGATGGTACATGGTGAAGTTGACATTCCAATCATGGTTGGTTCTCAGGTTTTTGATTCTACTTTCTATGTGATGGACATCCGACCATCCTATTCTTGTTTGCTAGGTCGTCCATGGATCCACAAGGCTGGAGCTGTGACCTCCACACTATATCAGAAGCTTAAATACCCGGTCAGAGGGAAGATTGTTACAGTTCAGGGGGAGGAAGAATATGTGGTCAGCCACCTCAACTCGTTCTGGTACATAGAGATGGATGGGGAATTCATTAAGACTCCATTCCAACACTTTGAAGAGGTGCCTCAGACACTGGCGTCAGCAGATACTGTGATTGAAGACCCTCCATTGAAGATGGCCTCCCTAAAAGATGCTCGGGCTGTTATTGAGAAGGGTGAGTGCGCAAACTGGGGCCGACTTCCTGATTTCACTCCAAAGACCGACAAGTTTGGTTTGGGTTTCACTGGAGAGGCTCAGAGGGCTGTTCGTAAGGCAAGAATTGGAAGACCTCCTGTGTTCATCACCAACCCGGGAGTGAATGCTATTGAAGATGATGTGGAGGAATCTGAATTCGACAGCTGGATCTACCCAACAACCAACGGTGGACCAAGCAACTGGACTGCCAAAGCCTTCACACCTATTACTTTTGTCACTCAGTAATGAACTCCTTTGTTTTTGAATTTGTAACAGACAATATTTTGAAACTTTTATGGCTCGGTGTCTTACCCGAGGCACCGTGGCTTCATTTGTGAGGGCTTTTGTGTGTCATTTTCATATATCATCAATAAAAACATTAGACGTTTATTGCATTTCAAAATCTTGCGCTCCTTTTCTTTCTTTATTATATATTGCAAAACAGCTATATTTACACACACTCACTTATACAGGTTCCAATCCACTCTGGATCTCACTGGTAATGACTCTGCTACTGCCAGTTATGACTTCGAAAATCCGATCAGCTTAGCCGAAGACGAAGGTGAAGATGATTGCGAAGTGCCTGGTGAGCTCGCAAGACGGTTACTCCAGGAAGAGAAGGCCATTCAGCCACATGAAGAGCCTGTGGAAACGGTAAATCTGGGTACTGAGACAGATAGAAAGGAAGTCAAGATTGATGCCAATCTAGAGCTCAGTGTAAAACAACGTTTGATTCAGATGCTGCATGACTATGTGGAAATCTTTGCCTGGTCTTACAAAGACATGCCTGGGTTGGATACCGATATTGTGGTTCATCACCTGCCTACCAAGGAAGAATGCCCTCCGGTAAAACAGAAGGTCCACCGTATGCGTCCAGAAATGTCCGAGAAAATCAAAGCTGAGGTTATGAAGCAATTTGATGTCGGGTTTCTAGCAGTAACTTCTTACCCTCAGTGGGTTGCCAACGTGGTTCCAGTGCCGAAGAAGGATGGTAAGGTCCGAATGTGTGTTGATTACAGGGATTTGAACAGGGCAAGCCCTAAGGATGATTTCCCTCTGCCTCATATCGACGTTCTGGTTGACAATACTGCTCAGCATAAAGTTTTCTCCTTCATGGACGGCTTCTCCGGTTATAATCAGATCAAGATGGCTCCTGAAGACATGGAGAAGACCACTTTTGTTACTCAGTGGGGCACCTTTTGCTACAAGGTCATGCCTTTTGGGTTGAAAAATGCTGGGGCAACCTACCAACGTGCCATGGTTGCTTTATTTCATGATATGATCCATCACGAGATAGAAGTATACGTCGACGATATGATTGCAAGGTCCCAAACTGAGAAGGAACACCTTGACCATCTACGGAAGCTGTTTGACCGTCTGAAGTTGTACAAGCTGAGGTTGAACCCAAACAAGTGCACCTTTGGGGTGAGATCTGGAAAATTGCTAGGCTTCGTCGTAAGCGACAAAGGCATTCAAGTGGACCCTACCAAGGTGAAAGCCATACAAGAGATGCCAACTCCCAAGACAGAGAAAGAAGTCAGAGGCTTTCTAGGACGTCTGAATTACATTGCCCGATTCATCTCACATCTAACTGCTACCTGTGAACCAATCTTCAAGCTGCTGAAGAAGGATCAAGTAGTACGTTGGAACGATGAATGTCAGGCCACTTTCGAAAAGATCAAAGAGTATCTCCAAGAACTACCCATTCTTATGCCGCCGGTTGAAGGGAGACCTCTAATCTTATAATTGACAGTACTTGACAACTCAATGGGGTGTGTGCTGGGGCATGTTGTACCCTAAAATTTTCCCTCCCATAATCTTCAAAGTTTTGACAAGAATCATCCACAATTGGTTCAAGTTTACTCAAGGGCCACACAGTCAAACCATCCTCCTAAGCCAGTCAAACTAGGGTTTTGGTTCTTGCAAGGAAGTTGAAGTTTTCAAGAGCTCAATCAAGTCTCCTATGCCTATAAACATTGTCAAGCACCTACATGTCAAGTTTCAAGGCTCACAAGGTCAAGTTGCACAGTCAAAAACCCTAATTGCTCAACAGTCAACTATAGGGGCAAAATGGTCATTTGGCAGTCAAAAGTCAAAAAATTTGGTCAACATCTTATTTTGAGGCCAAAAACATCATTTGATCAATGCTTGATCATGATTCTCAAAAGTATGGCTAAAAAAGTCTCAAGATGCAAAAGTTTCTATTTTTGGACAGCAGAAAAGTCAACTGTAACTTGACCAAGGCATAAATTTTTCATGGTTCATCAGAAAAATCCCATCCAATGCTCATATTGAAGGGGAAGACATTTCCTACAACTCATCTTCACACTCCAAGTCCAAGAAATGCTCTCACAAAAAGTTATCAATTTCAACATTATAGGTCATTTTCAAAAGTCAACAAAAAGGGACTTTAAGTCAAAGACCATAACTTGAGATTGGTAAATCAAAATGACATGGGACCAAAGACATTGGTTAGAGGACTTCAAGACCTTTCTAAAATGTCCAAGAACATAATCAAACTTAATAATTGAGCAAGATGTGCATTGGAGAAGTTGGGAAATTTTTGTGAAATGGCCAAAATCATTTATCCTTGAAATTTCATTTTTTGACAAAAGGGCCCCACTTTTTCCACTTGAATTAGCTTGGCCATGCTTCCCACGTGTCCCACATTTTATCTCAATATTTAAAATTGATTTTTTCATTTTTTATTGATTTTATTGGATTTAATTAATTTTAAATCTTTTAAAATCAAAAGAAAATCAAGAAGTTCAATTAAGAGGGATATTTGGTCTTAACTAGCTTTGACTCCTCATTATGCAACATCCCAATTTCGTTTCAAGGCCAAATGGAGCAATAATTCAAAAATTGGTTCAAAATGGAAAGTTGGTTAAGGGAGTTTATACCAAAATCTTAAGCTTGAGTGCATGGTATTATGGCCCTTAATGCTGATTGAAATCTATTACATAACCTAGAGACAAACTATCACAAGGCATTGGAAATGTGAGAGAGAGGAAGCCAAGAGAAATTCCTTTTCAAAAATTCCAAAGAATTGCACCAAGATCGAATTCAGGGACTCAGTCATCCACAAGACTTCCCACCCATCCTATCGTGATCTATAGGTAAAATAAGGTATAAACACACCCTTTTCATGTAACCATGCAGACTGAAACTATAGGTACATGAACATTCATTTTGTAGAATTTCCATGGATTGTATTTTCGATTATGTCTTGGTTTAATCCCTACTGACCATACCTTTGAGTTCCAGTGGATGTTTAGAGCAGGTCTGGGCTATCGCTTGGGATTTTTCATGGCCAAAACGTAAACCTCCATGGCTAGGGTTCAGATTATGTGGAGTTTCGTTTTGATGGGGATAGGCAATATTAAACCATGAAAACATCACCATAAGAATCGCCATGCCCTAATCAGTCGATCTGGCTATTTTGTTTGCTTCGATTTTGTTGTTTTCGCAGGTTTTCAGAATTGCCCTCGCCGGAGAAGATGACCGGAGCACTGCTCCGGCGTCGTTGACTTGGCTTGGTTCAGTTTGACGCAGGCGTGGCATTTTCTTGTGTTTTAATTGGCCATTCAAGTTGTTGATTCATTTACTTAATGCTGACTGGGCTAGTGGATTCCATGTGCTTCCATTTTCAATCCATACCATGCACTTACGAGATCTAGCCGTCAGATTGCATCTTGATCCAAATCCAACGCCTCACGTGCATCCCTCCATTGTGGACATTAGTCAAGGCATGCATATGGGATTAGAGAAAGTCAAAGGAGGCCTCCAGCGTTTGGGCTCAGCTTTGCCATCCACACCCCCCTTTTGCTACAAAAAACAGGCCCATTTCCTTTTTCCCTTGAATTTATTTTCTTTTCTATTTTATTTTAATTTATTTAATTTGCTTTTTATTAACAAAAATTAATTTTCTCTTTATTTAAAAAATCACAAAATATTCTTACCCAAATAAATTTCAGACTTTTTTTCTTTTTTTTTTAAATTTAATTAATTAATTAGTTTTTTTATTCTAGGAAACTCTAAATTATCTTTTTTTTGTAATATTAAAATTGATTAGATTTAATTAGGTTCAATGTTAATTTAATTAGTTTTACTCCTTAAAATAATAAAAAAAATCCAAAAACATGCCATAATTTATTTTAATTATTTAATTTATTAACTTAATTTAGTTCTTTAATTTAGGCTTATTTCCCTTCTTAATTTAAAAATTCAAGAATACAAAATAATTGTTCTGTCATTAAATTAATTCAATTTAATATAAAAAACCAAAAAAATCATAAAAATCATAAAAACTAAAAATATGTTTTATTTTAATTTAATTCTTCAATAACTCTTTTGTAAATAAATTCAATAATTAATTTAGTTTTAATTTTAGGTTGTTAATTTTAATGTTTTTTTTAATAACTAAAAAATATATAAAAAAATAAGTCTTTAGCACTTTTTATCCTTTTTTTAATCAAACATTTTTATTTTCTTATTATAATTATTATTAACCATTAATTAATTTCGTAAATACTTGTAATTAATCAATTAGGTTTAAATTAGGTTTAACTTAGATAATTTTTCTTTAATAAATTAAAAAACAATTAGAACTAGAATTATTTGACTCCAATTTAATTTTCTTTAATTCCATAAATCCAAAACATCAAAAAATAAGTCTTTTACTGTATTTAGTTTATTGATTTCAATTCAATTTCCTTAAAGGGTCCAACGCCCTCGCATTCGATTATATTTTCTTTTCGCGCGTTTGTTTTATTTCTTTTTTATGAATGTAATGTATTTGCCCCAAAGCCCTGTAATAGTTAATTAGGCATTTACTTTCTGCACTTTGTTTTAAATCGGGTATTGGTTTTATTTGGCGATGTAGACCCGCGCCTTTGTAATAGCGTAGGACCTTTATCTTTTCCGCACTTTAAATTCCCGTACCTTTAAACTGTTAACAATCACATGAAAGAATGAATGCCCAAAAATAAAATCAAAACGTAGATCACCAATGCATGACAAGACAAATAATAAACTGAAAATGACACACAATTCACACACCACTCTTAGGGTACGCCTCACTGTTGCCTTGCCCCTCGAAAGGTGGTCATCGAGTATAGGACGTCTTAGTAAGTCCTTATGTCCATGAAAATGGCATAAGGGTAGCTTCTAAGGTATCCTATTGTTGCTCTGGTGATCACACTGTTGCCTTTCCCCTCGAAACGTGGTCGTCGAGTACAGGACGTCTTAGTAAGTCCTTATATTCCATTAATCTAGTTGCCTCGAAACAAGTTGCCTCGAAACGGTTGCCTCGGAATAAAAAGATCAATGGCATAAGGGTAGCTTCTAAGGTATCTTACTATTGCTCGGTGACCACACTGTCCCTAACCCTCGAATTGACCCGAACACCTCCAACGGTGGTGCTACCTACCTCTCAATGGTGGGATGGCACTACCTCAAGGACATTTACACAGACTAATTCCTTAGGGTAGGTAGATGAATCGTAGATACTTGCTCTAATTCAAAACAAATCAAAAACTCTTTTCACACCCTACACTTTCAAAAGTTTTCAAACAAAACACTTCATACACTCTTGAGGACTGATACAAGAGTTACTTAGAAGTTTTCCAAACGAACTTTTTCAAAACCCACACACACTTGAAAAGCAAACAAATTTTGAAAACACAATGAGCGAGTATCTAAGAGCCCATGGATAACCATGGATAGAAAGGGTGCTAACACCTTCCCTTTCTATAAATCTACCTCCCGAACCGAGAAACAATCTCAATAAGGAATTTTTCTGTGCTTTTGTCCTTTCCATTTGGAGAAAATAAAAGACGGTGGCGACTCTTGCTTACCGCGACATTTCGCGACACCAGCTAAAAAACAGTCAGTTCTCATTTCCACCGATCACAGAACTGGCGACTCTGCTGGGGACACTTATAAAGTGAGGTGTACCTTAGGACTAAGATCACTGTGTTTTCAATTGCTTTGACTTGTTTGTTTTAAATTGTGGGACTGTCTTGGGAGTTCTATAGATCCTAACCCGGATCTGGGGATACCTTCTTAGAAAGTAGCAACAAGGCTGTGAGGGAACTGTGCGGGGTATACCGACATGGTTGAAGCAGTCTGCTACGTTGATGTGGCACTTTGGTGTGTACCGGTAACCCTTGAGTCAATCAAGGAGAGTACGGGGCCTCCGCGTGGTGTCGTGAAGCATCAACAGACCTTAGGAACCTTAATTGAACCATCTTGGCCTCGTTAGGGTAGTGAGATAACTACTTTGGTGTACTCCGAAGTCGGTTGATACTCGATACTACACTCAATTGAGGGTTGTTTTCTTGGGATATTTTGATCGCCAGTCAGTGGCTAAATCGAAACAATGAACAATGAAAGCAATCCAATGATATTGAGATCCTTAGAACCCGGTTACTTTGATAGGACAGGTTTGAGCCCACCAACTTCAAGAGGGTAATACCCAGAGCCCATGCTGGCCTAAACTCTAAGGGCTTGTCTTGTGTGACTTGTGTGCCTTACATTTTTGCCTTTGTAAATGTAGTTGTTTAGTTGTTGGCTTGCATTTTTGGTAAAACCTAAGTGTGTATGTGTGAATGTCATGACTGATGTCATAACATTCTAGTTTAGTTTGTACTGATTCATTAGGTACCTTTGCAGAAAAATATTGTCATTCAGGTACTGATGTTTATAAGTGTGTATCTGAGCATTTTGCAAAATGATCACATTTTCCTAAATCAGTAGACAGGTTTCTCAGATGTCATAACAGATGTTAAGACATCCTGTTCTGAACTAACAGGTTTTCAGTTTGGTTAATTCTGAGTTTTTTCAGGAAAATTACTCAGTCTTTCCAGAACAGAATCCTGCGTTTTCTTTGGGTTAACCTAGCTCAACCCTAACCTGGTTAATAAAGTCCTGTGACCTAGTCTTGAGGTCAAACGGAATTAACCCTAGGTTTTTGTGGAAACCCTAACTGAAGTTGCAGCTGCTATATATTCAACAGAGCTGCTGTTTTGCAAGTAATCCCTTTTTGGTCAAAAGATCATTTGTAAACTGTATAGGTTTAATTATTGTACTTCAAGCAATTATCATTGTGATAAGTGACTTGGAATAGGTTTTTAATTGTAAGGGTTGTGTAGCACTCAAAGCTTTGAAGCAAGAGTGTTTGAATGTTTCTTGACTAAAGCTGTGAAGCAGAGTCAAGTTAGTTGTGTATATCACTCAAAGCTGTGAAGCAAGAGTGGTTGTGTTGCTTGATTAAAAAGCTGTGAAGCTTAATCAAGTGTATGTTTTTGAAGAGTGTCTTCATCAATTCATTAGTCAAATTGTTTTATGTATCACTGCTGTGATTGTGGGGGAGTGAGTAGGAACTCAGGTTTAAGTTGTACTTAGATTGAAATTGCATTGGGTAGGTCTTAAGTGAAGGAGATAAACTGGTTGGTTTATTCCTGAATTAACATCTCTTATAGTGGATTTCCTCCCTGGCTTGGTAGCCCCCAGAGTAGGTGTTGTTGCATACTGAACTGGGTAAACAATTGACTGTGTTCTTTATTGTTTTTGTATTTACTGTCATATAGTAAGTCAGATACGGTGTCATAACATTGAACGTGACATTGAGTATCTGCAGCCAGAATTTCAATTGGCATCAGAGCAGGCACCCTGCCTGTATTACTGGGTGAGATCTAGGGATATCACTTTCTGGCACTATGGACAAAGAAGGAGTTTTTGGAAATAGACCACCCATTCTGGATGGAACTAATTATGACTACTGGAAACCTCGTATGATTGCCTTCTTAAAATCTCTGGACAAAAAGGCTTGGAGAGCTGCTGACAAAGGATGGATCCATCCCACCATAACTGAGAAAGATGGGACAATCAGTCTGAAGCCTGAGGAAGATTGGAGTAAAGAAGAAGATGAGTTAGCCCTGGGAAATTCCAAAGCTTTAAATGCCTTGTTCAATGGAATTGATAGAAACATTTTCAGACTAGTACATCAATATGAACTGGCAAAGGAAGTTTGGGACACTCTCAAAACTACTCATGAGGGCACTTCCAAAGTAAAAATGCCAAGGCTTTAGATGTTGACTACCAAGTTTGAGAATCTAAAAATGATGGAAGATGAAACCATTCATGAGTTTCACATGAACATCTTGGAGATTGCCAACACCTCAGGAGCACTGGGAGAAAAAATGGCAGAAGAAAAATTGGTGAGAAAGATTCTCAGATCCTTGCCTAAAAGATTTGCAATGAAGGTAACTGCCATAGAAGAAGCCCAGGACATCAGCAAGTTGAAAATGGATGAACTTATTGGGTCTCTTCAGACTTTTGAGATGGGGATCACTGATAATGGTGACAAGAAGAACAAGAGCATAGCACTTGTATCCAACACTGATGTTTAAAACAAGGAGGATGAAGAAGAAAATATTTCAGAAGCTATAGCCATGCTTGGAAGACAGTTCAACAAGCTCATCAAAAGAATGGATCCAAAGTCAAGGTCTAATGTTCATAACATTCCCTCTGACATTGACAGTTCCAGCAGAAGACCAAGGTCAGAAGAAAAGGGAAACCAAGGCAGAGGCATTCAATGCCATGGCTGTGAAGGTTATGGACATATTCGAGCTGAATGTCCTACCTTTCTTAAGAAACAAAAGAAAGGAATGACTGTTACTTGGTCTGACTGTGATTCAGAAAGTAATTCTGAAGAAGAATCTGCCAAACTAGTTACTGCTCTAACTAGTGTTTGTACCTCTGACAGTGACACTAGTGATGAAGAAGTGACATTTGAAGAACTGGCTGATACCTACAAGAAATTGTGTATCAGAAGTGCTGAAGTCTGTGTGCAGAATGAGAAACAATCAAAACTCATTATAAAGCTGGAGGCTGAAAAAAGGGCAGATCTTGAAACTATAAGTCACCTAGAAGGGGAAGTTCAATTACTGAACTCACAACTGAACCAAATGACAAAATCTGTCAAGATGTTGACCAATGGATCAGATAAATTGGAAGAGATTCTTCAAGTTGGACAAAATGTGGGAAACAAATCTGGTCTAGGATTTGTGGAAGCTAAGAAATCTGGTGCAGACAAGAAGATCAGGCATGTTAAACAATTGTCAAAGCAGATGTCTCAACACAACTCTCAACATCAGAAATACATGAAGAAAAAATACCAAAGATGGAGATGTCATCATTGTGGGAGGTATGGACACATAAAGCCCTTCTGCTTCAAATTGCATGGATACCCTAATCAAAACTCAGGTGCTAAACCTAAGCCAAAAAGGGTACCACATACTCCTCATTGGAAGAAAAAGGCTACTGCCCTGATAGCCCATACTTCCCTGAGAGTGTCTGCAAAGGAAGGCTGGTACTTTGACAGTGGATGTTCCAGAAACATGACTGGAATCAAAAACCTCCTCAATAATGTTAAGCCTCACACCACCAGTTTTGTGACCTTTGGAGATGGTGCTAAAGGTGAAATCAAAGGAGTTGGTGATTTGGACTGCCCTGGAGTTCCAAGTCTGAATGAAGTACTGCTGGTAAAAGGGCTGACTGCTAATCTCATTAGTATCAGTCAATTATGTGATCTAGGATTCAAGGTCAACTTCTCAAAATCTGAATGTCTAGTAATTAATGAAAAACTAGAAGTTGTAATGAAAGGAATCATATCCAAAGATAACTGCTACTTGTGGCAGCCTGAGAACACTGATAACTCCACTATGTGTCCAATTACCAAAGAAGAAAAAGAGATGAAACTGTGGCAGCATAAGCTTGGTCATCTTCATCTAAGAAGAATGAAAAGAGCTATCTCTATGGAAGCAGTCAGAAGGACTCCAAAACTATAGGTTGATAATGTCTATGATGTGGCAAATAAACTTGAAGAAGGATGTGTTGTCAGAGCCATAAGTTATCATAACAAGGATGTTGGAAATAACAATTCTAATAAATTCTGTTTCCCTGAAGAAATGAGGCGTGAAGTCTCCTCTCATATAACTCTCCATCAAAATGGAGTGGACAAAAAGAAAATCATTCAAGAATCAACCAGAACTATGATTCATATCAAAAGAATGCCTTCCCAACTCTGTGCGGAAATAGTTGCTGCTAGGAATAACTGTTCTCAAAATATCTGGTCAAAACAGATGCTCACTGAGTATAATGTCTCACAAGATGTTGTGACATTGTGTTGTGACAATCTGAATACAATCAATATTTCCATGAACCCTATTCAGCATGACAGGAACAAGCACATTGACTTTGTAGAGAAGAAGTCATTTAAACTGGAACATGGTATCTTTAAGCTTCAGCTGACTGATTCTTCTACCAAGGCTCTTGTTGGAAATAAACTTGAAAACTTGAGGGGCTGGTTGGGTATTTACCAACATGAGAAATTATAGCAATTAATTTTGCTTAAAACAAGGGTTGAAGGAGTTAATTTTATTAAGTCTATTTTTAGTGGGTTAATCATATGTTTTCCCAATTCTTTCAAAATCCTTAAGAAGTTGAAAAGACTCTCTTTTGCCTCCTACCACTCTCGTCTTTGCAACCTGTTCCCTCCTCTCAATCAAAGTTTTTTCTCAAATTGCTACTGGTACTCAAAGTCAATCAACATGTCTCAGACATCATCTTCAACCAAGGCGACTTCATCATCCTCATCATCTTCATCATCTGACCAAGACTCTAGAGCAATCACCACATGCATAGAATCTGAAGTTCTTGAGGTCACTCCTCTCAGAGAGATGGCAACTGACCCAGCCAAAGTCAAAAAGCTAAGAACTAGACATGCAGGAAGAGCTCAAGCTGCAGCCTCTGGTAATCCTTCTCATCCTTCTTCTTCTGTACCAAATAGAGAAGGATCAGTTCAAGTTCATCAAGCTATTGCTAGGCTTGTTACTAGTATACTAAGCGGAAACCAACCTGTACCGGGGATTTCTGTCCCTTTAAATCAATCAGAAAGCCCAAATGTGGACGTCTCTGAGAATGTAGATGTCTCTGAGAATGTTGTGACACAAAAAGACAACATTCAGAACCCTTCAGAAAAGACTGTTGATCCACCTATCATTGATGTGGATGAGGATTACTCAGATAATGATATGATTGCCAATGTAAACCCTAGCATAGCTAGGAGATTGATGAAAAGAAAGGGTAATCAGAATGATGCAAAATGTGTGTCCAAAGATAAACCTGCTGTTAAGAAATCCAAGGCTGAAGGCATGGCTGAGAAAAGTATTCAGACAAAAGGGAAGAAGGCCCAGGTGCATACTGCTAGACAACCAATTTCAAAGAAGAGAAAAGAACCTGAATCTTCTGATTCTGATGAGGAATCAGAATTTGAGATTGATGCTGAAGAAATTCCTATCAGAAGGAAGCTCCCCTCCAGCAAAATTGCTAGAGTGCCTGAAGTCCCAACAGACAACATCTCTTTTCATCATCCTGACAATGCAAACAGATGGAAGTATGTTTGCTTAAAGAGAATAGCTTTAGAAAGAGAACTCAACAATGATGCCTTGGAGTGCAAAGACATCATGGACCTGATCAAGAATGCTGGACTGATGAAGACAGTGATAAAATTTAACAAGTGTTATGAAAATCTGGTCAAGGAGTTTGTAGTGAACTTGTCTAATGATTGTGCTGATGGAAGGTCAGCTGACTTTGAAAGTGTTTTTGTTAGAGGAAGAAGGGTCAAGTTCTCTCCATCAGAAATTAACAAATTTCTTGGAAGAACAAATGAGGATTGTCCTGATCTGGAGGTCACTGACAATGAAGTTTGTCAAACCATCACAGCAAGGCAAGTGAAGTGCTGGCCCTTGAAAGGCAAGCTGAATGCCAGCAAACTCAGCATGAAATTTGCCATCCTGCACAAGATTGGTGCAGCCAACTGGGTGCCTACAAATCATAAATCAACTATCTCCATAGGATTGGGGAGATTTATTTATGCTGTGGGAACCAAGACTACTTTTGACTATGGCAGGTACATCTTTGAACAAACTTTAAAACATGCTGGTAGTTATGTTGTCAAAGGACCAATCGCCTTTCCCTCCCTCCTTTGTGGAATTATCCTTGCACAATACCCTGATATCCTGGTGGCAAGAGATACAGCCTGCAAAAGAGCTCCTGCCCTTGGGTTGCACTACAAACTGTTTCAGGGATCTCATGCTCCAGATATTGTCATAACATCAGCTGAGACATCGTCTGTGAAGACCCAGTCCAAGACATCTGATGTCATAGCTGTTTTAAAAGAGACCTGCAAAGAGCTGGAAGCTAGGAAAAAGACCCTAGAAATCCTAATTGCCAGGTTAGAAAAGGAGGAAGCTGAAGGAAACAGAAGGGAAGAAGGTGTAGAAGCTGAAGGTCATCTCAATATTGAAGAAACTAGCTCCTCTGAGTCTGATGACAGTGCTTAAAGGTTGGTTGCTGTTTGGTGGTGTTGCTGGTTGGTGCTGGTACCTGGTGGAGTTTGGAAGTGTGTTCAGTTTTTTTCTGCTGCTGCTCTTATTATTTTTTTGGATAACTGTATAATCTTTATGAACATGTATCTTTGGCCCATTTGTGGCTAAAGAGGGGGAGAATATTTTGGTACTTACTTAATTAGTACCTGCTTAATTAGACATTCTATTTTTCTGCAGTCATTTCTTTCTGCTGCTATCTATCTCTGATTGCTTAGGGTCTTTAGCCAAAAATCTGCCAAAGGGGGAGTTTGTAGTTGTTTAGTTGTTGGCTTGCATTTTTGGTAAAACCTAAGTGTGTATGTGTGAATGTCATGACTGATGTCATAACATTCTAGTTTAGTTTGTACTGATTCATTAGGTACCTTTGCAGAAAAATATTGTCATTCAGGTACTGATGTTTATAAGTGTGTATCTGAGCATTTTGCAAAATGATCACATTTTCCTAAATCAGTAGACAGGTTTCTCAGATGTCATAACAGATGTTAAGACATCCTGTTCTGAACTAACAGGTTTTCAGTTTGGTTAATTCTGAGTTTTTTCAGGAAAATTACTCAGTCTTTCCAGAACAGAATCCTGCGTTTTCTTTGGGTTAACCTAGCTCAACCCTAACCTGGTTAATAAAGTCATGTGACCTAGTCTTGAGGTCAAACGGAATTAACCCTAGGTTTTTGTGGAAACCCTAACTGAAGTTGCAGCTGCTATATATTCAACAGAGCTGCTGTTTTGCAAGTAATCCCTTTTTGGTCAAAAGATCATTTGTAAACTGTATAGGTTTAATTATTGTACTTCAAGCAATTATCATTGTGATAAGTGACTTGGAATAGGTTTTTAATTGTAAGGGTTGTGTAGCACTCAAAGCTTTGAAGCAAGAGTGTTTGAATGTTTCTTGACTAAAGTTGTGAAGCAGAGTCAAGTTAGTTGTGTATATCACTCAAAGCTGTGAAGCAAGAGTGGTTGTGTTGCTTGATTAAAAAGCTGTGAAGCTTAATCAAGTGTATGTTTTTGAAGAGTGTCTTCATCAATTCATTAGTCAAATTGTTTTATGTATCACTGCTGTGATTGAGGGGGAGTGAGTAGGAACTCAGGTTTAAGTTGTACTTAGATTGAAATTGCATTGGGTAGGTCTTAAGTGAAGGAGATAAACTGGTTGGTTTATTCCTGAATTAACATCTCTTATAGTGGATTTCCTCCCTGGCTTGGTAGCCCCCAGAGTAGGTGTTGTTGCACACTGAACTGGGTAAACAATTGACTGTGTTCTTTATTGTTCTTGTATTTACTGTCATATAGTAAGTCAGATACGGTGTCATAACATTGAACGTGACATTGAGTATCTGCAGCCAGAATTTCAGTAAATATTTGTGGTGTGTTAATCATAGCATCATAACATCATACAGCATCATATGCATCCACTAACCATTTCAGGGGTTCGAATCTTCATCTCTGTTCTTGTTTTGTAGGACATGGAAACTATCCGCAGAAAGACAATTCATATCAACCTTGTAAGGGTCCCTCCTCAGCTTAAGGAGCTTACATCCAGGATTCCCGAGAACTCGTCATTCAGTGAAAGGCATGGTAGACTCATCAGCCTGGTCAATACCAATATTGAGGAAGAGATGGTAAAGGTCCCCTTCCAATTCTTTGACCCTCTGCATCACTGTTTTACTTTCCCGGATTATCAGCTGGTGCCTACTTTAGAAGAGTTTTCCCAGCTTCTGAAGATTCCCATTCTCAATCAACTACCCTACAACGGTACGGAAAGGGAACCAAAACTTGAAGAAGTAGCTAAAGCATTATGCCTACAACCATCTGACATCAAAGGGCATTGGGAAGCCATAAATGGTATCAAAGGGTTCTTGGCAAAGTTTCTGTTTGAGAAGGCCCAAGAGTGTTGGAATTCCCTTGACCTACAAGCCTTTGAAGAAGTTGTAGCCCTCCTTGTCTATGGGTTGGTGTTGTTCCCTAAGCCAGATCAGCTTATAGATATCAGTGCTGTCAAGGTCTTCATGTCCAGGAATCATATACCTA
This sequence comes from Vicia faba, assembly GCA_948472305.1. Classification (NCBI taxonomy): domain Eukaryota; kingdom Viridiplantae; phylum Streptophyta; class Magnoliopsida; order Fabales; family Fabaceae; genus Vicia; species Vicia faba. The sequence goes on from OX451738.1 coordinate 879,234,165, forward strand.
CGTTGCTGGGGGACATCCTCCACTCATGTTACACTCGAACCATGAGAAAAAGGGGTGTTCTTATGTGCTGCACTCCTCTCCTGGGAAGGTGGTTTATTTCACACCTTCCACAATCAGTTTTGAAGAACGAGCGGGGTTTGAGGTGGTCACAACGATTGATGACTCTTACACATGCAGATATACATTGGTGCTCTCGGTCCAGAGAGGATGTCACTATCATTGATCGTTGCGGGGAGTACCCTAATGTTCCTTTACTTGGAATCAGAGGAGGTATTACTTACAACCCATGCCTGGCTTGGAGACAGTTTGGTTATGCTCGGAGGGACGGCCCACATGACATGTTAATTCCTGACATAGTTTTTGACTTCGACAACGATGCACAAGGACTTCGCCAGAAATTTATCAGAGCTTGGAGGATGCCCAGCAAGATAGACAGCAAGACCCTGGGGCACAGGAACTCCATCCCATTGGAGCCTTATCTCAAGTGGGTACGAGCCCGCTCCCAGAAACTGGTGATGCCATATCCTCATGTTCTCCCCGTGATCAAAGAGCCAGACTTAGAAGGAGAGGTGTCCTACACCATTCAACATCCTGACATGCCCACGTCCTGGGAAGAGATGCAGAAGAGCTGGATCCAGCTTAAGGAAGAACGGAATTCTCTGGAGACCAGTCTACATGCTAGTGAGAAGAAGGTCCTGGAGCTCACCCGCCTACTGCACGAGGAAAGGAATCTCAATACCTATATTGCTCCGAAGAGGATGCGTAGTGTCTTTTGGGATTGATCTACTTTGTAATGTTTGCCCATGAGGCTTTGATGTATCAAACAATTATTTCCTTAATGATAACGTGTGTTCCTTTTTGTCTACAACAAATTTGAATTCTCGAACCCTTGAATGCATTGCATAAACACATATCATTCATCATGTGCATCACATGTACTCTTCTTTTCAGGTTGCTTATTGTTCTTCACTGTTTATTTCAGCATCATGAACCCTGAATCATCTACCGAGCTGACTATCAAGGCCCTTTAGGCGCAGAACGCACAATTTTAAGAGCTGGTCATGGGTTTGGCTCAAGGTCAAAAAGAGCTGAAGGCTATGCTCCTGAAGAAAAATAAGAAGAAGAAGAGGACTGTGCTATTTAACACTGGGCGCAGGCTCGGGAATACTTTACAAAATGAAGCTGAGAGGACTACTCCATCTGTGGGGGAAGGTAGTCACCAAGAAAGGGAGGTCCCTACTCCTGTGGTCTCTGATACGGAGACAGAATTCAACGACGAACAGTACCCTCCTGCTGAGGACCGGTACAAGCAGCTGGAGGACAGATTAAATGCTATGGAAATTCAGCGTGTGCCTGGACTGGATTTCGGGGACTTAGGGTTATCTACTGGGGTGGTGATCCCACACAAGTTCAAGGCGCCTGCCTTTGTGAAGTATGACGGGGCTCCCTGTCCCAAGATGCACCTCCGTTCTTATGTAAGGAAGATCCAGCCTTACACAGCAGACAGGAACTTATGGATCCACTTCTTCCAGGAGAGTCTTTCAGGGACTCACCTCGAATGGTTCTATCAGCTGGATGGAACCAACATTCGTAACTGGGAGGATCTGGCCACTGCTTTTTACAAGCAGTATCAATATAATTCCGACCTCGCTCCTACGCGTACCCAACTCCAGGGTATGTCACTAGGGTCGGGTGAAGGTTTTAAGGAGTACGCACAGAAATGGAGGGATCTGGCTGGCAGGGTGCAGCCACCATTGACGGACCGAGAGTTGGTGGATATGTTTTTGGGGACCCTATCTGGGCCATTTTTCAATCATCTCATTGGTAACTCCTCTGCTGGGTTTACTGATCTGATCCTGACTGGTGAGAGGATTGAGGCTGGTATAAAATCGGGGAAGATACAGAAGGTTGCCTCCTCAAATGCTGAAAAGAAGCCCTTCAAGAAAGAGGCTAGTGTTGTGTATGGCCCAAGAAGGCAAAACAAACCTGAGCACCGCCAAGCTGTCAACGCGGTGGTTATTTCTAAGCCTGCTGCTGCTCCACAACAGTACAACCAACCCAGAGCTGAGAGGCCCAAACGGCAGTATACTCGGCTCAGCATGACTCTATCTCAGATCCTGCCGCAACTGTTATCAGCCAGCTTGGTGACTGTTAGAGAGGCCCCTAAGGTTGTGAATACTATATCCCCCAGGTTCAACCCCAACGCCCATTGCGCTTATCACTCTGATAGCCCAGGGCATAACACAGATGACTGTTGGGCCCTAAAGAATAAGGTTCAGGACCTTATTGATGCAAAGGAGATACAATTTGAGGCGCCCGAGAGGCCAAATGTTGTTAGCGCTCCCATGCCCCAGCATGGAGTGAATGCTGTTGAGGAGGATTTGTATGTAGCTTCGGTGGATGATGTTGCTACTCCGCTGTTGACGGTCAAGAGGAACCTGTTGCTAGCCGGTTTATTTCCGGGATGTGGCAAAGGTTGCCCTCTATGTGTTACTTCCCCTGCTGGTTGCTCTTTGCTGAAATCAGGCATCCAAAACCTGATGGATAGTAAAGAGATTTTGTTCAAAAAGATTGTTGTTCCTGCTGCCCCTGTTGAAGAAGTTTCAATTGTTACCATTTTCAACAACCCTTCCAAGGCTCCTTCAAAGAAGCCTGTCCAAATGTTGCCTGTTCACAAGATTGCTCCCATCACTATTACTGTCCTGGGGCCCATCCCCTACAAGTCTGATAAGGCTGTCCCATGGCACTATGGGGCGGATGTTTATGTTCTGGGAGTGAAGCAAGAGTTCAATATTGATACTGGTGTCACCAACATCACTGGGCCTGCTAAGGTCACTCGTAGTGGAAGACTGTTCTCACCAAACATTGCTCCTCCGGTAATTCAGAGGCCTTTGATCATCACACCTGCCAGTGTGCCTGTTTCCCCCCTTGACCAAGTTTCTACCCCTGCGGCCGAGTCATCTGATGCTCGGGGCAAAGGGATTGCTGCTGATGTGCCTGCCTGGACGGAGGCACCAAAGACCATTGTTGAGGCTTCCAAGCAGGAGATGGGAGAGATCCTCAAAATAATAAAGAAAAGTGATTTCAACGTTGTCGAACAGCTGGGGCACACCCCCTCCAAAATCTCCATGTTGTCACTGCTGCTGTGTTCAGAGGCCCATGCCAAGGCCCTGATTTCTTTCTTAAAGACAGCCCACGTACCCCAAGAGACGTCCGCTGATCAGTTCACCGACTGTGTGGCCAACCTAACTGCTGACAATGGTCTGGGTTTCTCTGATGCCGATCTGACAGCCAAAGGGAAAAACCATAACGATGCCCTGCATGTCTCCATTGAATGCAGGGGCACTACTCTTGCTCATGTGCTGGTTGACACTGGTTCTTCATTAAACGTGCTACCCAAGAAGGCTCTGGACAGGCTGGACTGTGAGGGTCTGGAGCTCAAACCAAGTAACATTATTGTCCGAGCCATTGACGGGTCCAAAAGAATGGTACATGGTGAGGTTGACATCCCAATCAGGGTTGGGTCACAGGTCTTTGATTCAAAATTCTATGTGATGGATATCCGTCCATCCTATTCTTGTTTGCTGGGTCGCCCGTGGATCCACAAGGCTGGAGCTGTGACCTCCACGTTGCATCAGAAGCTCAAGTACCCGGTCAGGGGGAAGATTGTAACAGTGCAAGGGGAAGAGGAATACATGGTCAGCCACCTCAACTCCTTCAGGTACGTGGAAATGGATGGGGAGTTCATTGAGACCCCTTTTCAACATTTTGAAGAGGTGCCACAAACATTGGCAGCAGCAGAAGCAGTGGTTGAAGAGGTTTCTCCTTTGAAGATGGCCTCCTTAAAGGACGCCCGGGCTGTGATTGAAAGAGGTGAATGTGCAAACTGGGGCAAGCTCCCTGATTTTACTCCTAAAACTAACAAGTTTGGGTTGGGTTTCACTGCAGAGGCTCAGAAGGTTGTACGCAAGGCGAGAATTGGAAGACCTCATGTGCTCATCACCCACTCAGGAGTGAATGCTATTGGAGAGGAAGACGAAGTGGAAGAGTCGGAGTTTGATAGCTGGATCTACCCGACGACTGATGGTGGATTGACCAATTGGACTGCTAAAGACTTTACACCCATAACTTTTGTCACCCAGTAATGAACTTCTTTGTTTTGGATTTGTAATAAACAATAATTTGAAACTGTATGGCCCGGTGTCTTACCCGGGGCACCGTGGTCTTATTTATGAGGGCTTTTGTTTGTCACTGTCATATATCATAAATAAAAGCATTGGACGTTTCTCACATTTCAAATCTTGCGCTCCTTTTCTTTCCTTTCTTTATATATTGCAAAACAGCTGTATTTACACACACTCACTCATACAGGTTTCAATCCACTCTGGATCTCACTGGTAAGGACTCTGCTACTGTCAATTATGACTTCGAAAATCCGATCAACTTAGCCGAAGACGAAGGTGAAGATGATTGTGAAGTGCCTGGCGAGCTTGCAAGACTGTTACTCCAGGAAGAGAGGGCAATTCAACCACACGAAGAGCCGGTGGAAACAATAAATCTGGGTACTGAGGCGGACAGAAAGGAAGTTAAGATTGGCGCCAACCTAGAGCTCAGCGTGAAGCAACGGTTGACTCAGATCTTACAGGATTTTGTGGAGATATTTGCCTGGTCCTACGAAGACATGCCTGGGTTAGATACCGACATTGTGGTCCATCACTTGCCTACTAAGGAAGACTGCCCTCCGGTTAAGCAAAAGGTCCTCCGTATGCGTCCAGAGATGTCTGAGAAGATCAAAGCCGAGGTTATGAAACAGTTTGACGTCGGGTTTCTTGCAGTGACTTCTTACCCTCAGTGGGTTGCTAATGTGGTGCCGGTACCTAAGAAAGATGGTAAGGTCAGAATGTGTGTCGATTACAGGGATCTGAACAGGGCCAGCCCCAAGGATGACTTCCCTCTACCTCACATTGATGTCCTTGTTGACAATACAGCTCAGCATAAGGTGTTCTCCTTCATGGATGGCTTCTCAGGTTACAATCAAATCAAGATGGCTCCTGAAGACATGGAAAAGACTACCTTTGTTACTCAGTGGGGCACCTTCTGCTACAAGGTCATGCCATTCGGGTTGAAAAACGCTGGGGCAACATACCAACGTGCCATGGTTGCTTTATTTCATGACATGATCCATCATAAGATTGAAGTGTACGTTGACGACATGATCGCAAGGTCCCAAACTGAGGAAGAGCACCTTGATCATCTACAGAAGCTGTTTGACCGTCTAAAACTGTACAAGCTGAGGTTGAACCCGAACAAGTGCACCTTCGAGGTAAGATCTGGAAAGTTGCTAGGCTTCATTGTAAGTGATAAGGGTATTCAAGTGGACCCTGCCAAGGTTAAAGCCATTTAAGAGATGCTAGTTCCTAAGACAGAGAAAGAGGTCAGAGGCTTTTTAGGACGCCTGAATTACATTGCTCGGTTCATCTCGCACCTAACCGCTACCTGTGAGCCAATCTTCAAGCTGCTGAAGAAAGATCAGGTAGTACGTTGGAATGATGAATGTCAGGCTGCTTTTGACAGAATCAAAGAGTATCTCCAAGAACTACCCATCCTTATGCCGCCGGTTGAAGGGAGACCTCTGATACTATACCTGACAGTACTTGACAACTCAATGGGGTGTGTGCTGGGGCAGCATGACGAGTCTGGCCGAAAAGAGCACGCCATTTATTACCTTAGCAAAAAGTTTACCGACTGTGAGACCCGATACTCACTGCTCGAGAAAACTTACTGCGCTTTGGTATGGGCTGCTCGCCGGTTGAGACAGTATATGCTGACTCACACTACCTTGTTGATCTCAAAGATGGATCCGATAAAGTACATATTTGAAAAGCCTGCTCTGTCTGGCAGAATAGCAAGATGGCAAATGATCTTGACGGAATACGACATCCAGTACACGACTCAGAAAGCTATCAAGGGAAGTGTATTGGCAGACCACTTGGCACATCATGCAGTAGACGACTATCAGTCAATGAACTTCGAGTTTCCAGACGAGAGCATCATGATAGTGACTGATTGTGAAGTACCTGGACCGGATGAAGGACCTGAGGAAGGATCCCGATGGTCTATGCACTTTGACGGAGCCTCCAATGCTTTGGGTAACGGTATCGGCGCTGTGATCATATCCCCTCAAGGCACTCATACTCCACTCACTGCCCGGCTATGTTTCAACTGCACCAACAACATGGCGGAGTATGAGGCGTGCATCATGGGACTCAAAGCTGCAATTGACTTAAGGATCAAGTTTCTGAGTGTCTTCGGAGATTCCGCTCTCGTGATCAACCAGATCAAAGGCGAGTGGGATACGAAACATCCGAATCTTATTCCTTACAAAGAATGTGTGTTGAAAATGATCCCCCACTTCTCAGAGATAACCTTTGAACATTTCCCGAGAGAGGAGAATCAGTTAGCGGACGCGTTAGCTACGATGTCTTCCATGTTCAAGGTCAAGTGGGACAATGAGGCTCCCCGGGTCATCATCTGGAAACTGGACGAACCGGCATATTGTTGTGATCTTGAGACTGAGTTGGTGACTGAGAAACCTTGGTACCATGAGGTGAAAAGATATTTGGAAGCTCAGGAATACCCTGAAGGTGCATCTGTCAACGATAAAAAGTTTCTAAGAAGATTTGCAGCCAAGTTCTTCCTTAGCAATGACATTCTGTATAAGCGAAACCATGATTCGACCTTACTGCGTTGTGTGGATAAGACTGAAGCAGAAAGGATCATGGAAGAGCTACATGAGGGGACCTTCGGAACTCATTCCAGTGGACACACTATGGCTAAGAAGATCCTTCGGGCAGGGTATTTCTGGTCCACAATGGAAGCTGATTGTTACCAACATTCTCGGACGTGTCACAAGTGCTAGATTTATGCTGATAAGGTGCATGTTCCTCCAGTTCCTCTGAATGTCCTGACTGCACCTTGGCCTTTTGCAATGTGGGGCATTGATATGGTTGGTGAGATCAGACCTACGGCATCTAACGGGCATCGCTTCATCCTTGTAGCGATTGATTACTTTACAAAGTGGGTTGAAGCAGCTTCCTACGCTACGGTAACCAAGAATGTCGTGGCACGGTTCATTCGGCATAATCTGATCTGTCGATACGGCGTCCCAGAAAGGATCATTACGGACAACGGTACCAATCTCAATAACAAGATGATCACTGAGCTCTTTGAACAGTTTAAGATACAGCACCACAACTCTTCGCCTTACCGACCGAAGATGAATGGGTCTGTAGAAGCAGTGAATAAGAATATCAAGAAGATTGTGCAGAAAATGACAGTGACTTATAAAGATTGGCACGAGATGTTACCGTTCGCTCTTCATGGGTACCGTACCTCAGCAAGGACGTCAATCGGGGCAACTCCTTTCTCCCTGGTCTACGGTATGGAGGCAGTCTTACCGATCGAAGTGCAGATACCCTCTCTCCGGATAATGAAGGATGCAGATCTGAGTGAAGATGATTGGATCCAGACACGACTTGATCAGCTAAACCTAATTGACGAAAAGAGACTTGTTGCTATTTTTCATGGTCAGACGTATCAAAAGCGGATGATCAGGGCATTTAACAAAAGGGTCAGACCACAAGAGTATCAAGTTGGGGATCTGGTAATCAAACGTATCATCCTTCCTCAGAGTGATCCAAGGGGCAAATGGACCCCTACGTACGAAGGGCCATTTGTGGTTAAACATGTGTTCTCAGGAGGAGCCATGATTCTGACCACCATGGATGGTGACGACCTTCCTCACCCCGCCAATGCAGACATAGTAAAAAGATACTACGCATGATAAAAGACCCGCTAGGTTGACATACCTAGGCAAAATTAGGGCTTCCCGGCGAACCAAAAGGGTTCGGGAAAAATGAGGGATGAAATAAAAAAAATCTGTACACCCGGCAAGTCGAAAACCTGAAAAGGCGGCTTGGGAAAAAATGGGTATCCCGGTGGACTGAAAACCCGAAAGGGCAGTCCAGGCAAAAGTTAGGGATAAAGCGTAATACTATGTCTCATTGGATCACTTTGCATCCAGAATCCGGTATCAACATCAGGCTCAGACGGCATCGATCAATCAGCTTCATCTTCAACCTAGGTCATCAAGTGATGAGACGCTCGAAGATATAAAGGCGATAGCAGAGTTGGAACCCAGTGGGGTCATACTTTTCACACAGCTGTTTTATTTTCCTTTGTACAAAATTATATAAACTCTTTTGTTCGGCGGTGTTCTCTTACTAGGACGTCAGCCTCTTGTACATAAACGCGTATTTACAGGCAATTCAAAAATCAATACAAATACACTTTTCAGTTAAAATTGCCAATTATTTGCCTTTTCTATTTTGTTTTGTGAAGGACGTCCAAGGTTCAATTTGTGATATATGCATTGACAATAATTTGCTAACTCATGAATATTTGCATACGAAACAAAGGATTAATTACAGGTAACATTAGAAACAGGGGAAATGATGAGTGGTCTAAGCGATCTAATTGTTCTGTTCACCAAGGTATCAAGGTAGGCTCAGCCAAAGAACATAACCAATATACCTTAATCTCCCAGAGAGTGAGCCAGCAAGTCAGTACACTCCCCCGAGCAAAGCTATACAATCAGCCTTAAGGAAGTTGGGTATCCTCCAGCAGTTCTCAACATTCCTCAACACAATATACAGGCATTCTTAACAAGCGTCCCCGGCAGTCTTGACCTAAAGATTGTTCCCCGGCGGTATATCAACATTCAACGGAGTCACGTCCCCAATATAGTTCAAAATTTCCCCAGGAGAATCCGATCCAGTTTCCCCAGGGAAGTTGGAATCCATCTCCCCAAGCAGTAAGCTTATCCCCAGTAGATTCTGGAAGCTTCTCCCCTACAGAGCACGAACGCGTCTCCCGGCTTTATTCAAAGGTTATGCTCCGCCAGAGCTTATAACTGGGTTATCCTCATCTAAAAGCCACGGAAAGATCGTCCTCGGCGAAGTCTTCTTATCCCCAGCGGAGTCTATTAAAACTTCCAGTACATAACAACGGTATCCCCGGCGGAGTTATCATCAAACATCTCAGCAAAGTACCTCTCTCCCCACAGAGTACTGTTCCCCAGCAAGATCGCTAGACTAGTTTCTCCCCGCAGAGTAATCTCCAAGTTTATTCCCCAACGGAGTCATCTTCTCCTACTGGTATCCTTGCAACCATCACTCCCCAGTGGAAACAAAGAATGCTATTCACATCAGCCCAGGATTTGACTTCCCGGCATCCGTCAAGGATTTGTTTCCTAAGACGAAAACATACATTCATAAACGAAACATCTTCATACATTATAGCATGCATATATGCATCATGAACATACAATCTCATTCATTCTGAAAGCATCTCGCACGTCATACATCATGACATCACATACAACTAACGTTTTGTCTTTTCAGGACAAAAGTTAATGCAAAGATAATTGCTATCAACTGTCGTGATTCCAAATCCGATTCCTGTATCTTGCCAGGGAGTATCTGTTGACGACTACAGTACCAGACTCGATTCCTGTATCTTGACAGGGCACGTCTGAAGAGTTCGAAGATCTGATTCCTGTATCTTGCCAGGGAGTATCTGTTGACGACTACAGTACCAGACTCGATTCCTGTATCTTGACAGGGCACGTCTGAAGAGTTCGAAGATCCGATTCCTGTATCTTGCCAGGGAGTATCTGTTGACGACTACAGTACCAGACTCGATTCCTGTATCTTGACAGGGCACGTCTGAAGAGTTTGAAGATCCGATTCCTGTATCTTGCCAGGGAGTATCTGTTGACGACTACAGTACCAGACTCGATTCTTATATCTTGACAGGGCACGTCTGAAGAGTTTAAAGATTCGAATCCTGCACCCAGCCAGGGCACATCTACATAAAGAATTTAAAAGATCAACTCCTGCAACAGACCAGGTAATTTTCTTTCTTTCTCAAGTACGCAAGTTCTCGCTAAGGAATCTCTTACGCGATTGACACCTCCCGATGGCATCTATAAGCCCATCTCCACAATTATCCATCACAGTCCCAAATGGCATCTATAAGCCCATTCCCGACATCACACTGCTGATACTCTACTATGTGAGTGCAAATTTCTGGGCACTCTAGTGTTCAATCATCTTCCACCTTCGGATCACGAAAGGCACACACGCCAATCTACATCCTCAGGTCTAAGAAGATTGAACAGGGGAAACTGTTGTACCCTAAAATTTTCCCTCCCATAATCTTCAAAGTTTTGACAAGAATCATCCACAATTGGTTCAAGTTTACTCAAGGGCCACACAGTCAAACCATCCTCCTAAGCCAGTCAAACTAGGGTTTTGGTTCTTGCAAGGAAGTTGAAGTTTTCAAGAGCTCAATCAAGTCTCCTATGCTTATAAACATTGTCAAGCACCTACATGTCAAGTTTCAAGGCTCACAAGGTCAAGTTGCATAGTCAAAAACCCTAATTGCTCAACAGTCAACTGTAGGGGCAAAATGGTCATTTGGCAGTCAAAAGTCAAAATTTTTGGTCAACATCTTATTTTGAGGCCACAAACATCATTTTATCAATGCTTGTTCATGATTCTCAAAAGTATGGCTCAAAAAGTCTCAAGATGCAAAAGTTTCTATTTTTGGATAGCTGAAAAGTCAACTGTAACTCGACCAAGGCATAACTTTTTCATGGTTCATCAGAAAAATCCCATCCAATGCTCATATTTAAGGGGAAGACATTTCCTACAACTCATCTTCACACTCCAAGTCCAAGAAATGCTCTCACAAAAAGTTATCAATTTCAACATTATAGGTCATTTTCAAAAGTCAACAAAAAGGGACTTTAAGTCAAAGACCATAACTTGAGATTGGTAAATCAAAATGACATGGGACCAAAGACATTGATTAGAGGACTTCAAGACCTTTCTAAAATGTCCATGAAAATGATCAAAGCTTAAAAATTGAGCAAGATGTGCATTGGAGAAGTTGGGAAATTTTTGTGAAATGGCCAAAATCATTTATCCTTGAAATTTCATTTTTTGACAAAAGGGGCCCACTTTTTCCACTTGAATTAGCTTGGCCATGCTTCCCACGTGTCCCACCTTTTATCTCAATATTTAAAATTGATTTTTTTTCATTTTTTATTGATTTTATTGGATTTAATTAATTTTAAATCTTTTAAAATCAAAAGAAAATCAAGAAGTTCAATTAAGAAGGATATTTGGTCTTAACTAGCTTTGACTCCTCATTATGCAACATCCCAATTTCGTTTCAAGGCCAAATGGAGCAATAATTCAAAAATTGGTTCAAAATGGAAAGTTGGTTAAGGGAGTTTATACCAAAATCTTAAGCTTGAATGCATGGTATTATGGCCCTTAATGCTGATTGAAATCTATTACATAACCTAGAGACAAACTATCACAAGGCATTGGAAACGTGAGAGAGAGGAAGCCAAGAGAAATTCCTTTTCAAAAATTCCAAAGAATTGCACCAAGATCGAATTCAGGGACTCAGTCATCCACAAGACTTCCCACCCATCCTATCATGATCTACAGGTAAAATAAGGTATAAACACACCCTTTTCATGTAACCATGCAGACTGAAACTATAGGTACATGAACATTCATTTTGCAGAATTTCCATGGATTGTATTTTCGATTATGTCTTGGTTTAATCCCTACTGACCATACCTTTGAGTTCCAGTGGATGTTTAGAGCAGGTCTGGGCTATCGCTTGGGATTTTTCATGGCCAAAACGTAAACCTCCATGGCTAGGGTTCAGATTATGTGGAGTTTCGTTTTGATGGGGATAGGCAATATTAAACCATGAAAACATCACCATAAGAATCGCCATGCCCTAATCAGTCGATCTGGCTATTTTGTTTGCTTCGATTTCGTTGTTTTCGCAGGTTTTCAGAATTGCCCTCGCCGGAGAAGATGACCGGAGCATTGCTCCGGCGTCGTTGACTTGGCTTGGTTCAGTTTGACGCAGGCGTGGCATTTTCTTGTGTTTTAATTGGCCATTCAAGTTGTTGATTCATTTACTTAATGCTGACTGGGCTAGTGGATTCCATGTGCTTCCATTTTCAATCCATACCATGCACTTATGAGATCTAGCCGTCAGATTGCATCCTGATCCAAATCCAACGCCTCACGTGCATCCCTCCATTGTGGACATTAGTCAAGGCAGGCATATGGGATTAGAGAAAGTCAAAGGAGGCCTCCAGCGTTTGGGCTCAACATTTCCATCCACACCCCCCTTTTGCTACAAAAAACAGGCCCATTTCCTTTTTCCCTTGAATTTATTTTCTTTTCTATTTTATTTTAATTTATTTAATTTGCTTTTTATTAACAAAAATTAATTTTCTCTTTATTTCAAAAATCACAAAATATTCTTACCCAAATAAATTTCAGACTTTTTTTCTTTTTTTTCTAAATTTAATTAATTAATTAGTTTTTTTATTCTAGGAAACTCTAAATTATCTTTTTTTTGTAATATTAAAATTGATTAGATTTAATTAGGTTCAATGTTAATTTAATTAGTTTTACTCCTTAAAATAATAAAAAAAATCCAAAAACATGCCATAATTTATTTTAATTATTTAATTTATTAACTTAATTTAGTTCTTTAATTTAGGCTTATTTCCCTTCTTAATTTAAAAATTCAAGAATACAAAATAATTTTTCTGTCATTAAATTAATTCAATTTAATATAAAAAACCAAAAAAATCAGAAAAATCATAAAAAATAAAAATATGTTTTATTTTAATTTAATTCTTCAATAACTCTTTTGTAAATAAATTCAATAATTAATTTAGTTTTAATTTTAGGTTGTTAATTTTAATGTTTTTTTTTTAATAACTAAAAAATATTTAAAAAAAATAAGTCTTTAGCACTTTTTATCCTTTTTTTAATCAAACATTTTTATTTTCTTATTATAACTATTATTAACCATTAATTAATTTCGTAAATACTTGTAATTAATCAATTAGGTTTAAATTAGGTTTAACTTAGATAATTTTTCTTTAATAAATTAAAAAACAATTAGAACTAGAATTATTTGACTCCAATTTAATTTTCTTTAATTCCATAAATCCAAAACATCAAAAAATAAGTCTTTTACTGTATTTAGTTTATTGATTTCAATTCAATTTCCTTAAAGGGTCCAACGCCCTCGCATTCGATTATATTTTCTTTTCGCGCGTTTGTTTTATTTCTTTTTTATGAATGTAATGTATTTGCCCCAAAGCCCTGTAATAGTTAATTAGGCATTTACTTTCTGCACTTTGTTTTAAATCGGGTCTTGGTTTTATTTGGCGATGTAGACCCGCGCCTTTGTAATAGCGTAGGACCTTTATCTTTTCCGCACTTTAAATTCCCGTACCTTTAAACTGTTAACAATCACATGAAAAAATGAATGCCCAAAAATAAAATCAAAACGTAGATCACCAATTCATGACAAGACAAATAATAAACTGAAAATGACACACAATTCACACACCACTCTTAGGGTACGCCTCATTGTTGCCTTGCCCCTCAAAAGGTAGTCATCGAGTATAGGACGTCTTAGTAAGTCCTTATGTCCATGAACATGGCATAAGGGTAGCTTCTAAGGTATCCTACTGTTGCTCTGGTGATCACACTGTTGCCTTGCCCCTCGAAACGTGGTCGTCGAGTACAGGACGTCTTAGTAAGTCCATATGTTCCATTGATCTAGTTGCCTCGAAACAAGTTGCCTCGAAACGGTTGCCTCGGAATAAAAAGATCAATGGCATAAGGGTAGCTTCTAAGGTATCTTACTATTGCTCGGTGACCATACTGTCCCTAACCCTCGAATTGACCCAAACACCTCCAACGGTGGTGCTACCTACCTCTCAATGGTGGGATGGCACTACCTCAAGGACATTTACACAGACTAATTCCTTAGGGTAGGTAGATGACTCGTAGATACTTGCTCTAATTCAAAACAAATCAAAAACTCTTTTCACACCCTACACTTTCAAAAGTTTTCAAACAAAACACTTCATACACTCTTGAGGACTGATACAAGAGTTACTTAGAAGTTTTCCAAACGAACTTTTTTAAAACCCACACACACTTGAAAAGCAAACAAATTTTGAAAACACAATGAGCGAGTATCTAAGAGCCCATGGATAACCATGGATAGAAAGGGTGCTAACACCTTCCCTTTCTCTAAATATACCTCCCGAACCGAGAAACAATCTCAATAAGGAATTTTTCTGTGCTTTTGTCCTTTCCATTTGGAGAAAATAAAAGACGGTGGCGACTCTTGCTTACCGCGACATTTCGCGACACCAGCTAAAAAACAGTCAGTTCTCATTTCCACCGATCACAGGGCAGCATGACGAGTTTGGCCGAAAAGAGCACGTCATTTATTACCTTAGAAAAAAGTTTACCGACTGTGAGACCCGATACTCACTGCTCGAGAAAACTTGCTGCACTTTGGTATGGGCTGCTCGCCGGCTGAGACAGTATATGTTGACTCACACTACTCTGTTGATTTCAAAAATGGATCCAATCAAGTACATATTCGAAAAGCCTGCTCTGTCCGGAAGAATAGCAAGATGGCAAATGATCTTGACAGAATACGACATCAAGTACACGACTCAAAAAGCAATCAAGGGAAGTGTGTTGGCAGACCATTTGGCGCACCAGGCAGTGGATGATTACCAGTTGATGAACTTTGAATTTCCAGACGAGGATATCATGGTAGTGACTGATTGTGAAGTACCTGGACCGGATGAAGGACCTGAGGAAGGATCCCGATGGTCTATGCACTTTGACGGGGCCTCAAACGCTTTGGGTAATGGTATCGGCGCTGTAATCATATCCCCTAAAGGCACTCATACTCCACTCACCACCCGATTATGTTTCAACTGCACCAACAACATGGCGGAGTATGAGGCATGCATCATGGGTCTTCAAGCTGCAATTGACCTAAGGATCAAGTTTCTGAGTGTCTTCGGAGATTCCGCTCTCGTGATCAATCAGGTCAAAGGCGAGTGGGATACGAAACACCCAAATCTTATTCCTTACAAAGAGTATGTGTTAACGTTGATTCCCCATTTCGAAGAGATAACTTTTGAGCACTTCCCAAGAGAGGAGAATCAGTTAGCGGACGCGTTGGCTACGATGTCTTCTATGTTCAAAGTCAAATGGGACAACGAGGCGCCCCGGATCATTATCTGGAAGTTGGATGAACCTGCACATTGCTGCGATCTCGAGGCTGAAGAGGTAACTGAAAAACCTTGGTATCATGAAGTGAAGAGGTACTTGGAAGCTCAAGAATACCCCGAAGGCGCATCTGTTAATGACAAGAAGTTCCTGAGAAGGTTTGCGGAAAATTTCTTCCTCAGCAACGGCATTCTGTACAAATGAAACCATGATTCGACCCTACTGCGTTGTGTGGATAGGACTGAAGCAGAAAAGATCATGGCAGAACTGCATGAAGGTACTTTCGGAACACATTCCAGTGGACATACCATGGCAAAGAAGATCCTTCGGGCAGGATATTTCTGGTCCACAATGGAAGCCGACTGTTACCAGCATTCTCGAACTTGTCATAAATGCCAGATCTATGCTGATAAGGTGCATATTCCTCCGGTTCCTCTGAACATCTTGACGGCACCTTGGCCTTTTACAATGTGGGGCATTATGATCGGCGAAATCAGACCTACGGCATCCAACGGGCATCGCTTCATCTTAGTAGCGATTGATTACTTCACAAAATGGGTTGAAGCAGCTTCCTATGCTACGGTAACCAAGAACGTCGTGGCACGGTTCATTCGGCATAATCTGATCTGTCGATACGGTGTACCTGAGAGGATCATTACGGATAATGGTACCAATCTTAACAACAAGATGATCACTGAGCTCTGCGAGCAATTCAAGATACATCACCATAACTCTTCTCCCTACTGACCGAAGATGAACGGGGCTGTAGAAGCAGCGAATAAGAACATCAAGAAGATTGTGCAGAAGATGACAGTGACCTACAAAGATTGGCACGAAATGTTACCGTTTGCTCTTCATGGGTATCGTACCTCAGCACGGACGTCAACAGGGGAAACTCCCTTTTCCTTGGTCTATGGCATGGAGGCAGTCTTTCCTATTGAAGTCCAGATACTCTCTCTCCAGATAATGAAGGATGCAGGTTTGAGCGAAGATGACTGGATCCAGACTCGGCTTGATCAATTAAACCTAATTGACGAAAAGAGACTCACTACTATTTGTCATGGTCAGACGTGCCAAAAATGGATGATCAGGGCATTTAACAAGAAGGTCAGACGACAAGAGTATCAAGTCGGAGACCTGGTAATCAAGCGCATCATTCTTCCTCAAAGTGATCCCAGGGGCAAATGGACCCCTACATACGAAGGGCCATTTGTGGTTAAACATATCTTCTCAGGAGGAGCGATGATTCTAACCGCCATGGAAGGTGACGACCTTCCTCACCCTGCCAATGCAGACATAGTAAAAAGATACTACGCATGAATAAAAGACCCGCTAGGTTGACACACCTAGGCAAAAATAAGGGCTTCCAAGCGAACCAAAAGGGTTCGGGCAAAGTAAGGGATGAAAATGAAAAAAATTTGTACACCCGGCAAGTCGAAAACCTGAAAAGGCGGCTTGGGCAAAAATGGGTATCCCGGTGGACTGAAAACCCGAAAGGGCGGTCCAAGCAAAAGTTAGGGATAAAGCGTAATACTATGTCTCATTGGATCACCTTGCATCCAGAATTCGGCATCAACTATCGGGCTCAAACGTCGCCAATCAATCAGCTTCATCTTCAACTAAGCAGCAAAGTGATGAGACGCCTGAAGACATAAAGGCGATAGCAGAGTTGGAACCCAGTGGGATTATTTTTCACATAGCTGTTTTGTTTCCTTTTCACAAAATTGTATAAACTTTATTTTGCTCAGGCGGCATTCTCTTACTAGGACGTCAGCCTCCTGTACATAAAACGCCTATTTACAGGCAAACCTCAAAATCAATACAAGTTTCATTTTCCAGACAAATTGCCAATTGTTTTTCCTTTATCTGTTTTGTTTTGCAAAGAACGTCCAATGTTCATTTTGATATATGCATTTGACATTAATTGCTAATCATGAATGCGAAACAAAGGACTAATTACAGGTGACATCAGAAACAGGGGCAATAATAAGATTTGTCTAAGCGATCTAGTTGCTCTGTCCACCAAGGTACCAAAGTAGGTTCGGCTAAAGAACGTAACCAAATTACCTTAATTCCCCACAGAGTATCTCCAGCAAGTCAGCGATACTCTCCCCAAGCAGAGTTAGTCTACTATCAGCCTTAAGAAAGTTGGGTATCCCCGGAAGATCTCAACATTCCCCAGCGGAGTATAGACATTCCTCAGCAAGCATCCCCGGCGGTCTTAGTATAAGATTGTTCCCCGGCGGAATACCAGACACCCCAGTGGAGCCATTCCCCAGTACAATCTCAAAAGTTTCCCCAGGAAAGTGGAATCCATATCCCCAGCAGATTCTGAAGCTTATCCCCAGTAGATTCTGAAGCTTATCCCCTATAGAGTACGAACGCGTCTCCCCGGCTTTACTCAGAGGTTATATCCCCACCAGGGGTATAACTGGGTTATCCTCGGCTAATTACCATGAAAAGATCGTCCTCGGCGAAGTTCTTCTTATCCCCAGCGGAGTTCATCAAATTCCCCAACGTAACTTACCAGTGGAATCCCCAGCGGAGCTCTCATCAAAACCTCAGCGAAGTATCTCTTCCCACAAGAGTAATTCCCCGCAGAGTAATCTCTCCAACAAGTTTATTCCCCAACGGAGTCATCTTCTCCTATCGGTTTATTCTTGCAACCACCATCCCCAGCGGAAGCAAAGAACTCTACTCTTCGACATCAGCCCAGGACTTGAGTTCCCGGCATTCGTCAAGGATTTATTTTCCTAGACGAAAATACATTCATAAACATTTCACATTTCATACATCCTGCTTACATACATGATAAAGTGCATACAACAATATCTCATTTTGAGCATCATGACATCATGCAGTTCATACATCATGACATTGCATACAACTGATGTTTTTCCTTTTCAGGAAAAGGTCAATCCAAAGATGATTACTATCAACTGTCACAATTCCAAATTCGATTCCTGTATCCAGCCAGGGCATATCTGTAGACGACTAATTCCAGATTCGATTCCTGTATCTAGCCAGGGCATATCTGTGAATGATTGATTGTAGATTCGACACCTATATCCAGCCAGGGCATATCTGCATGAAGAGTTTAGAGATTCGATTCCTGTATCCAGCCAGGGCATATCTGTAGACGACCAATTTCCAGATTCGATACCTGTATCCAGCCAGGGCATATATGAAGGCGACAATTCCAGATTCGATACCTGTATCCAGCCAGGGCATATCTGTGAGTATTTGATTATGGATTCGACACCTGTATCCAGCCAGGGCATATCTGTATAAACAGTTTAGAGATTCGATACCTGTACCCAGCCAGGGCACGTCTGTAAGTAACCTTTTTGAAGTTCCAGATTCGATTCCTGTATCTAGCCAGGGCACATCTGTGAGCAACTAATTGTAGATTCGACTCCTGTATCTAGCCAGGGCATATCTGCATGAAGAGTTTGAAGATCAACACCTGTAACAGGCCAGGAAACCATCTTCCTTTCTCAAAGTACACAAGTTCTCGCTAAGGAATCTCTTACGCGATCAACACTTCCAAATGGCATCTATAAGCCCATTCCCGACAATGTTCTGTCACGTCTCCAGATGGCATCTATAAGCCCATCCTCCTATCCACCATCTCTCCAAATGGCATCTATAAGCTCATTCCCGCCATCACATTGCTGATACTCCACTATGCGAGTGCAAATTTCTGGGCACTCTAGTGTCCAATCTCCTTTTACCTTCAGATCACGAAAGGCACGCAAGCCAATCTACATCCTCAGGTCTAAGAAGATTGAAAAGGGGCAACTGTTGTACCCCAAAATTTTCCCTCCCATTTCCTTAATATTTTCTCACCACAAGACCCTTGGAGCTCAAGATCAAGCTAGGGTTTGCTCTGCTCAAGACCCCTCCTTGCACTGTTGACCCAAATTAGGGTTTGAGTTTGCACAAAGATGTTTTGACCCAAAAGGCCCAAAGTGACTTCCATGATTCATATTAGGCTCACAAGTTTATCCATACCAAGTTTCAAGTCTTGATTCCAATCTTTGCCCAGTCAATTGGACAGTTGACCTAGAAATCAGCTGTATTGGGGCAAAAGTCAACTGTGGTTAATTGACAGTCAAACCTCATGATTTTTGACCCACATCAACATTATGAATTCATATGGACCATTTGATCAAGTTTGAATCACAATTCCACAAGAAATTTGATCAGATCACCTAAAGGGCAAAATGGTCATTTTTAGGGTTTTGACTGCACAAAGGCAATTTTTGACTGTTTGACCTAGCCAATGGCAAACCAAGCTCACATATGGACTCAAGGACTCAATGACATGGTCTTGACACATTCAACAAGTTCAAAAGATCCCAAATGCACAAGATTGACAGATGAATTTTCCAGTCAACTGAGCCAAATTTGACTGTATACTGAAAAGTCAAACTTTGACTTTTTGGTCAAAATCAAGTGCCAAGATTCATTTTTCATCAAGACATGTCAAATTATGAAACTTGTTCATCAAGAAATCAAAAATCACAAATTAGGGTTTAAAATGAAGAATTTTCATAACTTAGAAATTTTCTAAGTTATGAAAGTTCCTAATTTTTTCCTAACTTTGTCCCATCTTTTCATCAAGATATATTTGGATTCAAACAAAACTCAAAACATGAAAGTTATAGTCCATTGCAAAATATACAACTTTGATTCACAAAGTTTCCTCAAAATAAGCTTTTAGCTCAAGTTATGATTTTTGGAACAAGGGTGCAAAACATTCTTAACTTAGAAATTTTTTGACCTATTTTAGGCAGGATTTTTGCCTAACTTCATGGCCACTTTTCACATGCTTCCACTTGGAATTTCAACTTGAATTACGAAGATGGATTGTAGTACACATTCCAAGCTTTCCAAATTGTCCAAGAACTCATCAAACACCCTTGTGGTTAGGGAGAATCGAATTTGTCAAGATGGGCAAAAGTCACTTTGTTCATGGCCATTTTCATGTTCATAACTTAGGCATTTTTGAACTCAGCTTGCACAACTAGATTACAGGCCTTTTATCTCATCCACACTCAATAATTTAATGCCAATCCTTTTTGTTCAAGCCTTATCTTGTGTGTTTAACCATTACATGCCAAATTAATCCATATATAGAAAAAGCAAGTTATCCATTCTTGTAATGGGTTGCTTTATGTCAAACACAAATCCAAGAGGTACAAAGCAAATCTCTGAGGCACAAAGGTATGGACATATCCCACTGATCAAGACTAACATATGCAGCATGCTTGAGGGGCCTGTGATAGCCTACAACCTAACTTGGCATTTTTGACTTAAGAAAGAAGAAACTTGGCATTTTGTACAACAACTCTCATTCCTGTAATCACAAGCCTAAGCAAACTTATTGAGCACATTCCAAACATCAAACCTAACCTGAAACACGAGCCAACCACCTTCAATACCTCCCCAAACACAAACACCACTTT
Source organism: Vicia faba (assembly GCA_948472305.1). Taxonomy (NCBI): domain Eukaryota; kingdom Viridiplantae; phylum Streptophyta; class Magnoliopsida; order Fabales; family Fabaceae; genus Vicia; species Vicia faba. The sequence continues at coordinate 879,254,857 of OX451738.1, forward strand.
GCTGCACAAAACAGGGCATCCCTGCAGATTGAGTTGCACAACTCAGTTTGCTCGTGCATTTTGGCCAAAGCTTGTTCATACACACTCTCTACCATCCATTGAAACTATCCCAAGCCCTAGCTATAGACTGTAACACCTCTAACCAAGTTCACCATTTTCATTTTTTCAGTTGTGCAGGTTAACTTCCATAGCTCGTTTCAGTTAGTTCCAAAGCAAGCTAGAGGTTGGAGAAGCATCCCTGGACCTCAAGCAAGCTATACAAGTCCTCACATTGCATTGAAAGTACCTCCATTGTCATACACGATTCAAGCTGAACAGGTAAGTTTTTGAACTTCTATCTCTCTATCCAGGCATAGTTAGGCTTAAGTATGTGAAGAAAGCATGTTCTAATCATAGCCCTGAAGTCATCCATATAGTTACTTTTCATTTATATTGTGTGTGCTAAGAGAATTTTGAACCTGAACATCTGAAAAAAGCTAGGTCAGGAATTGGGGGAGAAGAAATTCTCTCTCATTTCTGAGAGTTAGATCAAGTTCTTTATATATTTGAAATCGTGGCTTCAAGCTCTACAGGTTTCATGTTTTAAGATTTGTCAAAAGATCAAAGAATCAGAAGTTAGGGAGATGAACAAGAACGCGCGTTTTTTTGGTGTTTGAAGTGGCTGGAGGTTGAAGACAACTCTCCTTGGGCTGGGCCTGACTTTTTTTCTGTTTGCACCTTCATTTCACACATACACCCCCTTGGCCCATTGTGTTTTATTTTTATTATTTTTGATTTTCTCTTTTTGTTTTTGACTTGTTTATTTTTTGTCAAAACATAAAAAATACTAAAAATATTTTTCAGCCATTTCTGCATTTTATTTGGATTTTTATTTGTTTTATTTGAATTCATACATATAAATAACATATATATCCTTTTATTTAAAATACTAAAAAATACAAATACATTTTGTTTTCTAATTTTATTTTATTTTATCTTTTGAAAACATTTTCTAAAAAAATATACTTTTTTTTTGTAAATAATAAATATTTTATTTTTGTACATATTTAATATATTTAGTAAATAATATAAATACTTATATATTTATTAGAATATTTAGGATAAAAACATAAAAATAATACATTTTTATTTTTATTAATATTTAACCTCAAAAATCACTTTTTTACAATATACTTCCTTTTTATTTATTTTTTGTATATAGTTAATAAATATTGTATATATTAAATAATAAATACCTTTTATTTAGAAAAATTAGGGTTTTGCCCTAAAACCATGAAAAAATCCAAGAATTAATCTTTTTTTTATTTTTGTTTATTTGTCACATGAAAAATACTTTTACATACATATAAAAATCATTTTTTGCATCTTGCATATTTATTGTATTTTATTTAATTATTGTGCAATTAATTAATTTGTATATGCATTTTGGATGTAATAGCTTAGATTTTAATTTCTTGCTAAATATCCCCATTTGAACATTTGTACCCCCCATCCCATAATTGTGTTGTAATAATTTAGGATTTTATTTTTCGCATTTAAAAGCTTTCTAATTATGCCATGATAGACTTAGGGTTTGTATGCAAAAATCAAATAACAAATAGCTTGACCTAATTCAAAGACAAAAAAGCATGAAAATGAACAACACCAATCACACTTGCACCCCTAGGGTTACTCCACTTGTTGCCTTCAATAATGGGCCATGGTTGCATGTTAAGTGTCTTTGGCAAAACAAAAACAAATTAAATGATCATAGTCCCTTGATGACGCTATCAAGTTGCCTAAACAAAATGATCAAGTCCCTTAAGAAAAATGCCAAAGATACTTGACACTATTGCCTCTATGGTCTAAACGATGACCCGCGCCCGTCCCGTTAACATCCTAACACAAGATTATCCACCAAATACAATGGTGGAACAAAATTGTTAAAAGGGTTAAAACATAGGAAATACCTTTGAGTAAATTTAGGGGTAGACAACTCTTAGTTACTTGATAAACTTGCAAAAAAACACTTGCCTACTTTTCAAAACACACATCACAACACACTTTCAAAACGACTTTTCAAAAAAAAACATTGAAAACTTTTCAAAAGATAAGTACACCTTTGTATACATCCAAACATGGATCATTGCAAAGGTTGCCATAACACATTGGCCTCTTTTCAAAACATTTTCAAACCCACACACAAAGCACCATTTCAAACAATTGAAAACACAAGGCAAGTGATCTAAGCAAGTAACTAAGAGCCCATGGATAACCATGGATAGAAAGGGTGCTAATACCTTCCCTTTTTATAATCTACTCCCCGAACCCAAGAAAACATCTCAAAGGTTTTTGCTGTGCTTTTTAACCTTTCCTTAGGATAAAATAAAAAGTCGGTGGCGACTCTTGCTCAACCGAAACATTTGCGAAAACAAACACAAAACCTCAAGTCAGTTCTCCCACCGTATCACAATGATGATCCTTTTTTATTTATCTGCTTAAAAATGCTTTTCAATTTAACTGCACTGATTTATTTTTCTGTCTTTGCAGGTAAATACCAGTTGGATAATGGAAGAAGCAGTAGAAGATCGAAGATTTCAAGAAATTTTTGGCTATAGATTTATTTTCTTTTCATTTATTGTAATAAATATTATTGTAAACATTGTAAATTATAAATTTACAATATTCGAATAACGTTTGTAACAATATTTGAAATAAATAAATAAAAGTCTTTGTTAAATAAGAATTTTCTACTGTCAAATATTTCATTCTTCCTTTTGCACTGTCTATTTAATTATTTAAATCTCTTGAATTAAAATAACTGGAAATGTATCCCAATAACTTTAATCCAGATGAAATAAATAATCAACAAACTTTGCCGTCTCGCAATCTCGCATTAATCACAATACGTCTGGCATTCCAACTAACCATGCTTTGTACAGTTAAACAAACAAGCATTCCATACACCTTTCACTCCACTGATCAAACTAATGCCTCAAAGTTTCAATCAAAAGCCTCAGCTCCTATCCCAGATGTTTAGGTTTTGAGAAACAACCAGCAATCTTGAACAAGCGTAAAAATAATGTAACAATCAATTGAAATATTGTGGATTCAATTTCTTCTGAGAAATGCGTGCGCAAACCCTAATCCTGGATTACTGTCAAAGAAATGTCTGCTTGATCAATTCCTGAGCCAATCTCAACAAAAATCAGTGGAAACCCTAATTCTGGATTTACTGTCAAAGAAAAGTCTGTTTGACTGATTCTTGGGCCAATCTTGAAAGATCAGGGAAAACCCTGAAGTTGTGATTTCTTGTGAAAAAGGGAGGGCAAATTTTGGGGTACAACACCAGCCAATCTACATCCTCAGGTGTAAGAAGATTGAACAGGGGAAACTGTTGTACCCCAAAATTTTCCCTCTCATGTTTTCCAAGGTCTTCCCCTACATGGTTGGGCACAAACCTTTGCCTAAAGAAAAGGAAAATTTGTGAGTGATGTTTTAAGTTTCCTTCGATTGGCATCTCCAAAATTCCTTTCGATTGGCATCTATAAAATGCCTTTCGATTGGCATCTACAAAATTCCTTTCGATTGGCATCTACAAAATTCCTTTTGATTGGCATCTACATAGCACCCTTCGATTGGCATGGACAAAGTTCCTTCGATTGGCCTGTTAACAAGGCCTTCCGATTGGTATTTTAACAAGTACCTTTCGATTGGCATTGTAACAACGTCCTTCGATTGGCATTTTAACAAGTACCCTTCGATTGGTATCTGGACAAAGGTCCTTCGATTGGCATGGCAAAGGGTCTTTTGAATGGCGTTTCAGTACAAAATTTCAAGAGAACTATCAAGGCTAAGGGCTGGTTGAAGGTATTCTAATAAGGAAAATTCTGAATAGATTCGAATTGGACTTTGAAGCTGGAAAAGAAGGCAGATCCGAAGGAATGAAATAGGTTGGCATGTCAAAGCAAAATTCATGGGACAAAATGAGAAAGACATTTTCCTGAAACATCAAGTTTTGATACAAATTAAAAACTCATATTCTTGTCATCAAGGCATTGGATTTTTGCCACAAATATAAACCTAATGAGATCCACTACATAAGGATGATAAGTATAAACCTAATGCAGGAGGCAGGAATCACAAAAAAGGGTCGGACGAAAAGTGTAATGTTTCAAGAAAATGAAAAAGCTGCCTCCAAACTAAGAACAAAATTACAAGCGTGGTGCAATTCCAAATCTCACGCTCTAGCCAATCTCAACCAGTTCCAGCAATCCAATTGTATTCCCGGGACTCTCAGCAAGCCAGTCCATCTATCTTCGAAGGGAAAATCCTCCAAGAACCAGCAAATCGAAATAGCTCATCGAGATTGTTTAAGGTAGGACCAACTTGAAATATGAGTGGTTGGAGCTGAAACAAATATTTTTCCATGTTTAGGGAAAAATCTGTGTCATACTTCGAACCAGATGATATAGGCATTCTCAATGAAAAACTAAGACCAGACTTGAACTCAGGAACATTTTCGTGTGGGATAGACTTTCGATTCGAAGCTTAAATTTCCAGAATTTACATATAATGTTATTATGTTGTTATATGAACAAGCAACACAGTTGGCAAGGGATTGAGTACATGAAGGAAGGGACCTGGATTCGATCCCAGGCCCAGCGCTTTTCTATTTTCTTGATGTTTTCTGCAGATTCCAGTATGTTACATCCCTAGGCATGCATCATGGGCTCTATCATCATCACCATTGGGTCACTCATCCTCCAGATTCAGCGCCCAGAAATGCTTCTCCATGGTGAACCCTCAGGATCTAGCAACACTGGATCCAGCGCAGGTTGTGGGCCAACAGATCTGGGCCTATAGCACAAATTCCAACACACCCCTCAATTGAGTTCCTCACCCTCAGGCCCATCTTCTTTCGTTTATTTTATTTAATTTTTGTTAATTAGTTTATATTTTCTATTCATTCATTTTTTCAATAAAATCATAAAAATCATAAAATCGTAAAAATTAGGATTTAGACTTTTTCTTAATAAAACTAATTTTTTCAAATTAATTTAATTAAACTTTAACTTTTTTCTTTAATTTAAAATTAGTTAGAAATTAGGTTCAACTTCTAATTTTTTTTCATAAAATACCAAAAACATTTTTAATGAGCAATTAGATTTTTTAGGGTTTAGAACTTTTTCTCGTCTATATTTTTGCGCGTCATTACTTTTTTTATATGATTATTTTTTATCATTATGTAACTGTGCCCGGTTTGTAATAGTTTAATTAGGGTTTTATTTTTCGCATTTTACATTTTCAATCAAATATAATTGTAATTGCCCCAAAGCTTTGTATTAGCCGTAGGTTTTACTTTTCGCACTATATTATATGCCTGTATATAAACTGCTAATAAATTATGCGTGTATGGAAAGAACTAATCAAACTAATCTTAGATCACTAAACTGCAACATAAAATATCTAAAAAAATCATACTATAGCACACTATTGCACACTTGCACCCCTAGGGTATTTCCCACTTTGGTTTCCTTCGAAAATGGTCATGTCCCTCGAACGTAGGGATACTCTTAGCAAAGACCCTCAGTTTAAAGTCATCATAAAGATCATAGTCCCTAAATGTCCCTCGAGTTGCCTACGAGAAATGATCTTATGATGATAGTCCCTTCGAAATGCTAAGGTATCCTTACATGTTGCCTTCAATGACCATTACGTCCCTTTCGATAGTCCCTCAACATCCAATGACTAGGGTTACCTACTCACTAATAGTAGGATAACATGGTCTAAAGGATAGGAGGAAAAGAACAGTCTTTTTCGAGTGGGTAGATAAACGATTAGGTACTTGCTCAAAAATGCTTTTACACCCTACACTTTCAAATACTTTTCAAACAAAAATTTTCAAAATGCTTTATCACACTCTTGAGGACTGATACAAGAGTTACCATAAAGTGAATTGCCACACTAAGGAACTTTCAAAGCTTTTCAAACCACACCGACACAAGTAATTTTAAAAAATGAGCAAGTACCTAAGAGCCCGTGGAAAACCACTGATGAAAAGGGTGCTAACACCTTCCCTTTCCATAATCTACCCCCTTACTCAAAATCTCAAAAAAGGTCTTTTTCTGTTCTTTTCACCCTTTCCTTTGTTGGATAAAAGAAAAGTCGGTGGCGACTCTTGCTTACCGCACATTTGCAAACACAAACGCAAAGACCAGTATTAAACAGTCGGTTCTGCCACCGTATCACAATCCCATAATTCTCAAAACACCTCTAAACTTCACATATATCATAATCTCTCACCAAAATCAGAAATCATCATCAAACTCTATGATTTAAATTAATAAAATAAATACTCTATTTAATTTGGGGCTTTATATTTTCTATTCTTGGAGTCAAGTGTACTCTTCTATGTATTGGCCAATTACATGAGAAGGGTTACAAGATTCATATAGAGAGCAAGGCACTACCCGTTATTGATGCAAATGGGGTTTTGATCCTTAAAGCTCTTATGGCTACCAATAGACTTTCAAGGTTTAGTTAAAAGTTATGGAGCATATGTGTCTAGCTACAGCGACTACTCGAGAAGAATGGATATGACATTATCGTCTTGGGCATCTCAATTTCAGAGATCTCAATGCATTACAAAAAAATGGAATGGTAACGTGGCTGCCATTGATCAACATACCAGCTGAAATTTGTGAAAAATGTGTGCAAGTGATGAGTGCTAAATTGTTGTGAATTTGAGTGAGAATGATTTGTGTAATAACCCAGGCCCTCGCAAAGCACTCTTGGCACTGCTACCTTGTGATCTTTCTACCCCCTCACTAGTAGAGTTTTTGTCTTTCATGGGAATCAAACCATGTACCCTAGGGTTCAAGTACATGTTTAATCTATTCCCACTACCAATTGAGCTACTTAGCTCAATTGGTAGTGGAAATAGATTGAACATGTACGTGAACCCTAGGGTACAGGGTTAGATTCCCATGAAAGACAAAAACTCTACTAGTGATGGGGGTAGAGAAGATCGTGAGGTAGCAGTGATGGGAGCGCCTTGCGAGGGGCCCGGGCTATTACAATTAGCATGCATCGGCTTAATTCATTTGCTTTTTGTTAATAAACCTCAACTTTAGTATGTATTCGGTATAGTTTATTTTATAGTGTATATATTGCGTAATCATGTAAACATCATTGAGTTTAATTGATTTTATCTCATTTTTGTAATTATTCAAGCATTTCTATTTAGACATTATTAGATAGATCATTGAATAAGCTTTCCTACACTTCCGACCATGCGTAAAATCGGAGTTACGGTTCTCAATTTATGGTTGAAACAATGCATATTTTTCTGTTTACTATTAGTTGTCGCTCCTTGGTTGCAGGGCGACGCTGAGGCGACCAGAAGCGTGAAAATTTGTTTTTTTGAGCGTGAGATGATGCTTTTTGAGCGTCGGGCAATGCGTGCTGGGCAAAAATGCATATTTAGGTGGGAAAAAAATACATTTTTCGGTTATGGTTGGGTATTTTTGGTCTCAATTCATCAAACCTTCATTTTTTGTTCTAGAGAATTTAGACAATAACAATGGATCATGCATCTTGATGATTCGGAGTTGGATTTCTCATCAATTGACACTGACAACCCGTGAAATGTTTGGTTTTTCTCCATTTCTTCTCTATGTATTTCTCTATTTGTTGGGTTATGTTTGTATATTAACTTTGAGCATATGTATATTTGTTGATCATGGTGTTGTATAAAGCTGCTTTACAAATCAATTTTTATGTCTTCTTTGATCTTTTTGCTTTATGTTTGGATTCGGGTTGTAATAGACATAAACCTCACAAATCTTGATTAGGGATGGATATCTATTAGTTTCTAGATTCTAGAGATGGATTTAGAGCTAATACTCACTGGGTATCAGAGTTTAATGCCTCTAGGTTGTTTGTGTTATGCTGAGAGATTGTCAACGCGAGTAATACGGTTATCTCCAACTTTCTGTTAGACATAACCTCTATTATGGAACATTTTGAGAGATACTTGATGATTTTGACGAGTATTGTAGGTTGAGTGCGACTGATCGATAGGTTTAAGTTTGTGACGAGTAGTTTATATTCATGCTTGAGAAGTTTCTCCTCTCTGAAGAATGTATTTATTTTCCTGTTAATAGTTTTTCCTTTCTATACAAACTAACCCATTTAAACTAAACTCATAAACGCGAGGAATTTTCGAACGGCAATTCAATAGCACTAATCCTCGTGGAGACGATATGATATAACCTATAAAAATAAATACTTACTTTTGTTTTCCACTTTACCGCTTCAGCAAAATGGCGTCGTTGTCGGGGATTGGTGTTTTTATTCTTTCGCATTGCAATAGTTTCTTTGTTTGTGAGTTTTGCACATAATGTCTATATTGTTCATAATGAGTAAATAGAAACTTGTTTATTGTGATACTTGTGTAAGTTTACAAAATTTGTGAATTTTTACATATTTTCAATACTTGTGAATAACATGTATATGTTTGTTTCTCTTCACGTTTGCTAAGGTGTTTGGTTAGATTTCACTGCCAGTGAGCATTAACCGTGTAAAGAGGCAACTTGGAGAAGTGTGTATAAATAAAAGGCTCCGAGCTTAGGATGTAAAACAAACATGTTTTTATTGTTTTAAGTTTCTTTATTGTTTTTCATTATAGTAATAGTGTGGTGAATGTTGGATGAACAAATTAAAATCGGACTAGCTCTAAAATTCTCAATCTTCACTTTTTAATTTTGTTTATCCACTTTCACCCGGTCTTTTAGTATGTTTTTAGTAGTTTGTGTTATTGTGTTAATTTGTGTTTTTCTAAAAGCTTGTCGTGTTTTCTTGAGAAGTTTTGCATGTTGTAAATATTGTAAATTTTATAAATTGAGATGTGTAGGTGATAGTGGAGGTGGCATGAAAATGCACCTGCTCTACTATTATTCCTACATTTTTATGCTACCCGCTAAGTGCGCTCTATCCCGCTTATCATGCTTAGCTATATTGAGCCAATGAATTCTTTTTGTTTCATTTTCCTTCTTTTTCCCCACTTCCTCCTAGACTTTAGATAGTACATAACAGTAGTATAACTAATTCTTTTGTTGTTGTTTGGACTCAAACTTTTGTTTGATAGCTTAAAGTCGCATTTGGTGATTTTTTGATTTTGAGTGTTTCAACTTGCGGGTGTATGGTAATGATAAGTTTTGAAGTTAGTACACACAAGGTACTCGTTTATCACTTTCTAGAACATAGCAAGTTTAGGATATTTTTCTATTGTACAAAATTTCATGTCATTTATTCTTTTACCATACTTGTTCATTCTTGAATCACTTTAGGACAAAACCATTTTTGTGAAGTTGCTTTCATTGTTTACTATATAAAGGAGACCAACTTTCTTGGTAACTCAATTTTATTGTGTTTAATCGTATATTTGTAATGAATGTGTATGAAAGCATGAAAAGAATTGAAGCAATTTTTGAATTTGAGCATAACCACCTTCCAAAAGTATTTTACCCCATGAGTATGCGCGCATTTGTTAGCCCTTTAAGACTTTATGTCATAATCCATATTTTTATAGAAAATGTTGAACTTGTAAATAAATAAATAGTTCTTCATTGATTTTTGTATGGTTCTTGAATTTGTTTCTTGAAACACTTGTGTAGCAACTGGTTTTAAAATCAAGAGTCGCCACTATCAGTTTTTATCCTAGGGAAGGGAATCTAACAGAAAACCCTAATTCGCAGACAGAAATTCTAGGTTTTAGACTTCATTAGACGAAAGGAAGGTGTTAGGCACCTTTCATCTACCTTGTTCACAAGGATACTAGGTTTTAGGTTTGAGTTGGGGTAAACGGGGTTTTAAATTTTAATTAGGAGGAAAGGGTTTAAATTTTTTATAGGGGAAAGAGTTTCAATTTTTAATAGGAGAACTCGCTACGATTTTTGATCGTATGCCTTTGTATCCTCTTATGAGGAATCAGAGTCCAAATTTGTAGTTCGTATGGGGTTGGTGTTTTTTAGGAGTTTACAAATATATTTTGAATCACATCACACTCGGCCGAGAGTAGTGATTGCGGAGATTTTGACTGAATGCGCAGTGAGTCAAAATCTGTTTGAAACCCTTTTGCAAAAAACAGTTGATTAGTTTAGTTGATTGTGAAAAATAGTTTGAGATTGGTTAGTATTTTTTAAATGTATTAATTGCAAAATATCTTATTAATGCATGATAAAAATATTTTAATGCAAATAATATAAGAAAATAATATATGTATATGAGTTTTAAAATAATTTATTCATGATAATATAAATAATATCTATATGTAATAAATAATAATGATATATAAAATATGTTACTAATAATAATTAATATGATTATAAAAATTAATATTAATAAGAATTATAATTAATAACGATAATAACTATAAATGATAATAATATAACATAATAACAATAAAATACAATTAATATATATATATATATATATATATATATATATATATATATATATATATATATATATATATATATATATATATATATATATATATATATATATATATATATATATATATATATTATATATATATATATATATATATATATATATATATATATATATATATATATATATATATATATATATATATATATATATATATATATATATATATATATATATATATATATATATATATATATATATATATATATATATATATATATATATATATATAATGTAAAAGAAATAATTAAATTAAAATCAAGGGGGTGTAATTTAGAATGAGTGCTAAAATAAGTAGAAGGTTAGAAACAAAGAGCCCCAAAAGCCCAATCACTACAATAAACCTTAATATTAATAATAATAGATATTTCAAAAAAATAACAACAAAAAAAGAAAACGATGTAAAGGATGGGGACAGACTACCCATTGGAACAAATGCTGATTGCTTCAAACATGAAATTCGAGCCACACGTATGCTGATAAGTGTAATATAATATTGAAAAAAAATAATAAAATAAAAATATGGGCAATATGTGTGTACGTTAGCAAAAGTGACATAGCAGGCCTTAGTTTTCATCTTTTCTGTCATAAGATGATCTTCTTCATCTTTTAAGCAAAACTCACTTCTTCTCTCTTTATAATACAAACTCAAAAAACTACATAAATTTTATTTTAAAAATAATCCAAAGAATATAGAAGAACCTGGTTTGAGATCTGTAGGTAATCAGAATTAAAATGAAATTAACAAAAATAGAATAAAATAATCATCAATCTAAATATTTAAAACCCAAAAAAAAATCAAATTTTTGGATTTATAATTATTGTAACCAATTACATTGATTTTCTCCTAAAACAAATATTACTACCTAAAATACAAAAGATAACAAAACATTTTTAAATCTTTTTGAATTTTAGATTTTTTTGGTTATTTTTAAAATAAAAACTGAAAAAAATAAAAATAACTATTTTTTAAAAATTCATTAATTAAAAATACGAAATTTAATATTTAAATATTTAAAAAATGATTTTTTTAATGATTTTTATAAATGGTAATAAAATTAGTAACAATAAACAAAGAAATATAAAAAAATGTACCAAGTGAGATTTGAACTCGTAACCTTATGCTTTCAAGCTATGTTTCCTTACCAATTGTGCTATGTTATTTGTTTGAAATAAAAAGCCAAGCTATGTTTCCTTACCAATTGTGCTATGTTATTTGTTTGAAATAAAAAGCCAATTGAAAGTATATGAAGACGAACAATTATTTACTATTTTAAAAATATAAATAATTATTATATTTTTAAGCAGACTTGAAAGCGAATATTTTTTAAAAATCCAAAATATTAATGAAATTAAACCAAAGGAATTTTACTCTATAAAACCCAAGTTCGAAAATAACTTTGACGGTAGCACTAAGGCGGATAAATTTGGGGTATGACAACTTGACCCTTCAACTTTACTTTGTGTTTTGTTTTCCTTGCCTTAGAAAGTTAGAGAGCATTCACATTATATGTTAGGTTGCATTCAAGTTAGGGAGAGCACTTGTTTGGTTACTCATGTGTTATTTACTTTGTGGTTGAAAAGAAATAAGTGGTTAGAAAAAGAAAAGAAAAAATTCAAAAAAGAAAATTAAATAATGTGAAAAAGGAAAAGAAAAAGAAAAGAAAAAGAAAAAGAAAATGAAAAGGGTGTTACAAATGAGAAAATTCAAGGGTGAATAAAAATCATTTTTGATTGCTTGAATGTGTGTGATTAAATGCTCCCATAGATTTAGGCAATTTCATTTAGTTAACCTTAGGAATTACCCTTCTTTGTTAACCGAGCCCAATTACAATCCTTGAAAAGTCCTCTTGATTCTTACTTTTATATTGTTCAATATGATTTTTTCTTGATGAGTGCACAATTTAACTTATTGTTAGCTCGATTGTTGGGTGAGAGTAAAAGCACCCCATTAATTTTGTTATTCATCTACCGATGAATTATGTGCTAGGTGTGATTCATTTTTGAACTTTGTATTGTTTAGAGTTTTTGACATGTGTTTTGTATTTAGAAGTTGTTTCATTTTCATGCTATCATTGTAGTTTAGTGGTAAGTGTTTACTTTGATTGTACATTTTTTTATTTGAACCATACATTTGTTTTCTGTTTTCAAAACCTGTTGATTTGTCATTCTTGGATTATCGTCTTTTATTTCTTTAGGTTGTTTGAATTTGTTTGAGGATAAACAATGTTTTAAGTTGGGGAGAGTTTGATAAGTACTAAATTGTTAGGAATTTGAGTGTGAATAATTAGGATTCATCAGTTTAATTCATTTGCTTTTTGTCAATAAACCTCAACTTTAGTATATATTCAGTATAGTTTACGTTATAGTGTATATATTGCATAATCGTGTAAATATCGTTGAGTTTAATTGATTTTATCTCATTTTTGTAGGTATTCAAGCATATTGATATTTAGGCATTGTTAGATAGATCATTTAATATGCTTTCTAACGCTTCCGACCGTGCACAAATTAGAGTTACAGTTCTCAAATTATGGCCAAAACAATGTTGATTTTTATGTTTACTATCAGTTGTCGCTCCATGGTCATCAGGCGACATTGGGGCGACCAAAAGCGTGAAAAAATTATTTTTTTGAGCGTCAGGCAATGCTTTTTGAGCGCCATGCGATGCGGGTTGGGTAAAAATACATATTTAGGTGAAATAACACATTTTTAGGTTATGGTTGGGTATTTTGGGTCCCAATTCATCAAACCTTCATTTTCTGGTCTAGAGAGCTTAGAAAATAACAATGAATCATGCATCTTGATGATTTAGAGTCGATTTCTCATCAATCGGTGCTGACAACCCGTGAGATGTTTGGTTTTTCTCCATTTGTTCTCTATGTATTTCTCTATTTGTTGGGTTATGTTTGTATATTTACTTTGAGCGTATGTATATTTGTTGATCATGGTATTGTATAAAACTTGCTTTACAAATCAATCTTGATGTCTTCTTTGATCTTTTTAATTTATGTTTGGATTTGGGTAGTTATGGACATATACCTTACAAATCTTGATTAAGGATGAATATCTATTAGTTTCTAGATTCTAGAGATAGATTTAGAGCTAATAATCATTGTGGGTATCGAAGCTTAATGCCTCTATGTTGTTTGTGTTGTGCTGAGAGATCGTCAACACGAGTAATACAGTTGTCTCCAAATTTGTGTTAGATATAACCTCTATTGTGGAACATTTTGAGAGATACTTGATGATTTTGACGAATATTATAGGTTAAGTGCAACTGGTCGATAGGTTTAAGTTTGTGATAAGTAGTTTATATTCATGCTTGATAATTTTCTTCTCTCTGAAGAATGTATTTATTTTTCTGTTAATAGTTTTTCCTTTCTATACAATCCAACACATTTAAACCAAACTCATAAACGCAAGAAATTGCCGAACAACAATTTAGTAGCACTAATCCCTGTGGAGACGATATGATATAACCTATAAAAATAAATACTTAATTTTACTAGCCGCTTTACCGCTTCATCAGCAAGCAAAGAAACATAAGGTTAAATTCAGCAATGATGCAGGTTATAAAACCAAGCATCACCTTGAGGTGGTGTATTCCAATGTGTGCGGACAAACGCAAGTTGATTCGATTCGTGGAAATATATAGTATGTCACATTCATCGACGATCATAGTAGAAAGCTATGGACATACCTAATTAAGATAAAGGATGAGCTATTCGAAGTGTTTAAGAAATTCAAGTCCATGGTTGAGAGGCAAACGGTCACAAGCTCAAAGTTCTCCAAATGAATGGTTGAGGCGAATACGTCTCAAATGAATTTGGGAGGTTTTGTGATCAAGAGGAGATTTTACATGAGGTAATACCTCCCTATACACCACAAAAAAATGGTGTTTCCGAAAGGAAGAATCGATTGATAACGAACATGGTGAGAAGCATGTTAAAAGGGAAAAACTTACTAAAAGAGTTATGGGGAGAAGTGGTGTCCACGACTACCTATTTGTTGAATAGGTGTCCAACAAAGAAGCTTGAGGAGATAACACCATATGAAGCATGGTACGGATTAAAACTGAATCTAAATCACTTGAGAATTTTCGGTTACATGTGTCGGGGCAGCTTAGAAATAAGCTTGATGGTAAGGGAGAATTGATGATACTTGTAGGGTATCACTCTACTGGTGGTTATAAGTTATATGATGCAGAAAACAAAAGGATTACGATCAGTCAAGACGTCATTGTTGATGAAATTAACAGAGCTACAACAACCTATAACCGGTTACCAGAAAGCTGTAGCTCGTTACAACATTTAAAATTTAATTTCTATAGAGTTTGATAGTGCAAAAATGCCCCCCGCCGAAGCCCAAATTAAAGAGAATGTGAGAATATCAACAAGGCAAAGAGGGTCTCCTCCAAGACTCCAAGATTGTGAATTGTTCCGAGATGACGAAGTCAATAATGATGGTGATTTTGTCAATGTTGCACTTATGGCTGAATTCGACCCCGTTAAGACGAAAGAGGCCTTGGTGATCCAAAATGGGCCTGTGCTATGAAGGAGAAGCTGGAATCGAATGAGAAGAACAAGAATTGGGAGTTAGTTTATCTATAGGAAAGACATAAGCCAATTGGTGTAATGAATAATCAAGTATAAGGCTCGATTAGTTGCAAATGGATTTTTGCAAAGAGATTGCATATACTTTGAAGAGGTATTTGCACTGGTTGCTAGAATTGAAACCATTAGAATATTTGTTGATATTGAAAATAACAACAATTGGTCCATTTATCAAATGGATGTCAAATCTGCATTTTTAACAGACTTCTTGAAGAGGGGAGTATATGTAGAACAACCCCTTGAATTTGTTTTGAAAAACCAAGAGTCAGAGTTCTACAAGTTGAAGAAAGCGTTAAACAATTTGAAAAAATCTCCAAGAGCTTGGAATAAGAGGATATATGGTTTCTTAAATGAGATTTGCTTCAAGGAGTGTGTATCCAAACATGGTGTGTATATGAAGAAGGATACAAGTGAATGAGTGATGATCATTTGTCTTTACGTAGATAATTTGTTGATAATATGCAACGATGAAAATTTCATTTTTAAGTTCAAGAGTGAGGTTATGAAGGATTTTGAGATGACCGACATTTTCCTCATGACATACTTCCTTGGTATTAAGTTTCACAAGTACAAGAAGAGACTGCCCATGCACCAAAGAAGGAACGCGCTTGAGATTTTGAAGAAGTTTGAAATAGAGCATTGTAATGTTGCCATTAATCCGAATGAACTGAGGCTACAGTTTTCGAAGAATGAGAATGAGCAAGATGTTAATACAACTCAATATAGGAGGTTGATTGGATCCTCGTGTTACTTGTGCAATACACGATCGAATTTGGCATTTATTTTCTCTATTGTGAGTGGATTTATGGAGAGACGGAAGGTGTCTCACTTGGTAGTTGTCAAGAGGATTCTAAGATACGTTAATGAACTATCGGCTGTAAAATTCTCTTTCCCGCAACGGACACGGGTAAAAATGAAATTTTCTCGATTTTACTAATTCTAATTGGTGTCGAGATGAAAATGATCGAAATTCTACAGTTGAATACATCTTTATGTTCGGTGAAATACCAATCTTATGGTGTTCAAAGAAGGAAATGGTAGTAGAACTATCTTCTTGTGAGGACAAGTACATTGTCGCTTCGTTATGTGTTTGTCAAACCATGTGTTTAATGAATCTGTTGAAGGAGATGGACATCGACGGAGGTGACGATGTAACGCTCATGGTTGATAATGTTTCAGCTATAAGCATTTCTAAGAATCCAATTGCACATGGGAGGAGCAAGCATATTGAGATGAGGTTTCACTACTTGAGAGAAATAATTTGTGAATGAAGGTTAAGATTAGGATATTGTAGAAGTGAAGACCAATTGGCTGATTTGTTGACTAAAGGAGTTACAATTGAAGTGTTCAAGAGATTAAAGATGAACATGAACATGGAAGACTCTAAGCATTTGAATCAAGGTGGTGTGTTAAGTGAAAATTCATAATTCAAGTGTTGTAACCAGTTACCACGGGATGTAACCAGTTATAGCTATGTAGAAAAGTCAAATAAACTGGAAATAAATTGTTTTCTCGAGGATTTAACCTGTTACGTATTCGTAGTAGCCGATTACCACTTATGATATGGTGGGAGAACTGACTTGAGGTTTTGCGTTTGTGTTTGCAAAATGTTTCAGTTTAGCAAGAGTCGCCACCGACTTTTTATTTTATCCTAAGGAAAGGTCAAAAAGCACAGGAAAGACCTTTGAGGTGTTTTCTTGGGTTCGGGGAGTAGATTATGAAAAGGGAAGGTACAAGCACCCTTTTCATCCATGGTTATCCATGGGCTCTTATTTACTTGTTTAGATCACTTGCTTTGCTTTTTCAATTGTTGAAATGGTGCTTTTCAATTGTTTGAAATGGTGCTTTGTGTGTGGTTTTGAAAGATGTTTTGAAAAGAGGCCATCATTGTGGCAACCTTTGTAATGATTCTTGTTTGAATGTATACAAAGGTGTTTTTTGTCTTTTGAAAAGTTTTCAATGTTTGAAAGTTGGATTTTGGAATTGTGTTGTGAAGTGTGTTTGAAAAATAGCAAGGATGTTTTGCAAGCTTTTTTGATCAAGTAACTAAGAGCTATCTACCCTATTTTCCTCAAAGATCTTTCTTATGTTTTTAACCCTTTTGACAATGTTGTTTCACCATTGTATTTGGTGAACAACCTTGTGTTAGGATGTTAAACGGGACAGGTGCGGATCATCGTATAGACCATGATAGCAATTGTGTCAAGTATTTTTAGCAATTTTCTTGAGGGACTTGATCATTTTTGTTTAGACAACCAAGATAGCGTCATCGAGGGACTATAATCTTTTGTTTTGTTTTTGTCTTGCCAAAGTACTCAACATGTATACCATGGCCCATTTTTGAAGGCAACAAGTGGATTGTAACCCTAGGGGTGCAAGTGTGCATTGTGTTTGATTTTCATGCATTTTTGTCTTTGATTAGGTCAAACTATTTGTTAATTTGATTTTGGCATACAAACCCCAATTCTCTAATCATGGCATAATTGAAAGCGTTAAGTGCGAGAATTTAAATTCTAAGCTATTACAACATGATTATGGGGATGAGGGTACAATTTTGAATAGGGGGTATTTGACAAGAAATATAAACCCTAGATTACTATTTAATTAAGGGGTAAACCCTAATTTTCCTGAAGAAAATAATATATATATTATTTATATACAAAAAATATTAATATGTACAAAAATGAAATATATTGAAGAAAAGGTATTTTTTAGTATATTTAACAATAAAAAAAATAAAAAGGTAATATTTTTATATTTTTATTCTAATTATTTAATAAATTAAAAGTATATATATATATATATATATATATATATATATATATATATATATATATATATATATATATATATATATATATATATATATATATATATATATATATATATATATATATATATAT
Organism: Vicia faba; assembly: GCA_948472305.1. Taxonomy (NCBI): domain Eukaryota; kingdom Viridiplantae; phylum Streptophyta; class Magnoliopsida; order Fabales; family Fabaceae; genus Vicia; species Vicia faba. Next base: position 879,272,873 of record OX451738.1, read on the forward strand.
ATATATATATATATATATATATATATATATATATATATATATATATATATATATATATATATATATTAAGTATGTGTAAAATAAAATAAAATATTTACAAAAATAAAATATATTCAAGAAAATATTTTCAGTGTGAATAAAAATAAGAAATAAAAATAAAAGTATTATTTACATTATTTTCAAGTTTTCAAATAAATTATAAAAAAATATTAAAAATGTTTTAATGTTTAGAAAAATCAAAATAAAATATCAAATAAATGTAAAAATATTTTAAGCATTTTTTATATTTAGGGATAAATAAATAAAATCAGTAATGAAATTAAAATACAAAAATAACAAAATATAAAGAAATTGGGTCAGGGGGTGTAAAACTGAAAATGGGGGGTGATAGAAGCAGAAACAAGCCAGCCCAGCCCATTTCCACTTCATCTTCTTCCTCCAAACAAAAAAACGCGTGCCCTGTATTCAAACTGCTAACTCCTGTATTTGTGATCTTTTGCCAAAACTCAAAACATGAAACTTGTAGAGCATTAAACCACAATTCTAACCATATAAAAAACTTAATCTAACCCTCAAAGACCAGAGAGAATTTCTTTGGCACTAAAATCTAACCTAGTTTTTTCAGCATGTTCATGGATGAAATTCTCTTAGCACGCTTAATATAAATGAAAACTGAGCATATGTACAGCTTCATGGCATTGAATATTACATTTTTCATTCACAAACCTAAGGCTAAATGTTCCTAAATAGAGAGATAGAAGTTTGAGAAATACCTGCTTCAGTTGGATTCGAGTTGGACAATGCAGAGCTTCTTAATAAGTTTTGAGGTTCCTGGTAGCTTGCCTGAACTTCACTTGGTCTTTTCCAATGGCTAGTTTGCTTCGAATGTTCCTGAATCAGCCTCCAGAAGTCAACCTGCACAAGCTTGAAATGAAAATAGTGAACACTGTAAATGGAGTTACAGTTGGCAATGGAGGTTTGGGATAGCTTGAGTGAGTTGAATGGAAGGGATTGGAACAAGTTTGAGGTCACACAAACGAGTGGTTTGTGTGATGGATGTGAATCTGCAGGGAGTGCCCTGTTTTGCAAGAAGAATGTGATTTGGTGTTTTGGAAGGCTTGAGGGTTCAACAATTCGTGTTTTTGGCTCAAGGCAATGCAAAAAAACATGTTTTGAATGTTAGCAAGAGTTGAATATATCAGATATGCAAGTTATGTCCTTTTGGCAAGTTGACTTGTTTTGAAAGAAAAGTGTGAAGTGATATGAGGTAGGCTTGTACAGGCTATCTCCAAACATGCACACATTTCTTGTACCTTTGCCTGAGTTTGTGGAACTTGTTTGCTGCAAAGAAAGAAGTCCAAGGCTCAAGAAATACAAAATTGCAAAAAGTATGCTTTATGGAAATGGTATTGCAACCTTTATGCCATAAATGGATTTATTCATTGTGCCAAGCTCCATTGATCAGAATAATACCAATGTCCAATGTATTTGCAATTAATTTTTGAGTGTGAATTGGTTTAGAGACCTGTAAACAAGTACAAAGCTAGTTTGGACAGATTTTGCAACTTGCATGAACATGTATTGGCCATGGATACAAAGTGAGTTTTTGCCAACTTCAAGCATTTGATTCTCCCTAACCAAAAATGTGTTTGAGGAGTTATTGTACAATTTGGAAATCTTGAAACATGTACTATAATCCATCTCTGAAGTTCAACTTGATACTCCAAGTGGAACTATGTGAAAAATGGCCAAGAAGATGGGTCAAAATTCTGCCTAAACTAGGGCAAAATTTCTCTAAGTTAAAAGTTTTAGGGACCCTTGTTCCAAAAATCATAACTTGAGATCCAAGCTTCTTTTGAGAAAACTTTGTGAATAAAAGTTGTAGACTTTGTGGAGGACTACAACTTTCATGTTGTAAGTTTAGTTTTAATCTACTTTCATCATGGTGAAAATGTGGGACAAAGTTAGGAAAAATTAAGAAAATTTTATAACTTAGAAAAATTCTAAGTTATGAAAATTTTCAATTTCAAACCCTAATTTGCAATTTTGGGTTTCTTGATGAACAAGTTTCATAATTTGACACATCTTGATGAAAAATGACCCTTGGCACTTGATTTTGACCAAAAATTCAAAGTTTGACTTTTCAGTGTACAGTCAAATATTGATCAATTGACTGAAAAATTCATCTGTCAATCCAATGCATTTGAGATCTTTTGAACTTGTTGAATAAGTCAAGATAATGTCATTGAGTCCTTGAGTCCATGGTTGAGCTTAATTTGCCACTGGCTAGGTCAAACAGTCAAAAATTTCCTTTGTACAGTCAAAACCCTAAAAATGACCATTTTGCCCTTTTGGTGATCTGATCAAATTTCTTGTGGATTTGTGGTCCAAATTTGATCAAATGGTTCATATAAGTTCATAATGTTGATGTGGGTCAAAATTCATGAGGTTTGACTGTAAATTGGTCACATTTGACTTTTCCTCCAATACAGTTGATTTCTAGGTCAACTGTCCAATTGCTTGGGCAAAAATTCGATTCAAGGCTTGAAACTTGGTATGGGAAAACTTATGAGTCCAACATGAAGTATGAAAGTCAATTTGGGCATTGAAAGTCCAAAAATCCCTGTGCAAACTCAAACCCTAATTTAGGTCATCAGTGCAAGGAGGTGTCTTGAGCAGAGCAAACCCTAGCCTGGTCTTGAGTTCCAAGAGCCTTGTGATGAGAAATGTTGATAAAATGAGAGGGAAAATTTTGGGGTACAACAGTTGCCCCTGTTCAATCTTCTTGAACCTGAAGAGTTAGATTGGCAAGTTTGCCTTTCGTGGCTCGAAGGTAAAAGAGGATTGGACACCAGAGTGCTCGTAAATTTGCACTCGTCAAAATATTGTTGAGGGAATGGGCTTAAAGATGCCATTTGGAGATGGTAGAATCTTGCTGGAGATGGGCTTAAAGATGCCATCTAAGATTTGTTTGTTGAAAATCAGTAGAATGAACATCAGAATGGTATCCGTATTTGGAACGTATCTGAGTTGTATCTGGAGATTGGGTTTATATGAGCAAGGGAATGGTGTCTGTGTCTAGAGCGTATCCGAGCTGTAACTGTAGTTGAATGGAGGACAGAGAAACATATGTGTATGGAGCATCTAGGTGTTGGGGATAAGTTCTGAATGAGTGGCAGAATGGCAACCGTATCTGGAGCGTATCTGGACTGTATCTGAAATTGAGATTTGTATGAGTAGCAGAATGACTTCCGTGTCTGGAGTGTATCTGAAACTGTAACTGGGATCTGAATAAGTGACAAAATGACTTCCTTGGCGACTGCACTGGGGAGAATCAAACTTCTGGTGTAAGGGCCAGAATGGCATCCATGTTTGGAGTGTATCTGAACTTGAAGCTGATAGTCGAATCTGAATGAGAAATAGAATGGCTGCCGTGTCTGGAGCGTATCTAGTCTGTATCAGACTGCTGAAGTCTGAATGAGTAGTAGAATGACCGCCGTGTCTGAGGTGTATCCATACTGTATCTGAAATCTCTGAATAGTTGTTAATGATAGCTTTTTAATCTTACCCTGAAAAAGGGGAAAAATGTTAGCTAAACATAAAGTCATGTTGCATGATATGTATGATGCAATAGAATATGTTTCATTAATGTTTATGATATATGAATGTAATGGATGTGCATGTAAGCTGAGTAGCTGTCTTGATGAGGAAAATAAATCCTTGATAACTGGAGACAAATAAATCCTTGATTGTTGCCAGGGAAAGTGAATCTTGACCGATGCTGAGGACTCAAAAATCTTTGATTGTTGAAGATGAGAAATCCTTGCTGACTGCTTGGGGATTAAAGATCTTTGATTGTTGAAGATGAGAAATCCTTGCTGACTGCTTGGGGATTAAAGATCTTTGGTGAGTTGTGGGGATTTAACAAGAGCTTCGACAACTTCTGCGGGGAATGAGAATCCTTCATGACTTTCCTGGGAAATAAGGAAAACTCCGACAACCTCTACTGGGGAATTAAAACCTGGGAGGCTTCGAATGGAGAAACAGGAACTAGAATCCTCAGTCTGTTGGGAAGTAACTCTGTGGGGAGAGTGTTTACTCGGCCGGGGAAATCAGGAGCTTGGGTTGTACGCCAATCTACTGGGGAAGTTGGGGAAAATTGAATGGTTCCTAATGGGGATTGATAGTTGGAAATTTGACTTCGCTGGGGAAGAAGGTTTAGAATATTCTAACTCCGTTGGGGATATGTATTTCAGGGTTTTCGGGCTCTACCGGGGATCGGGAGTTTGGAGACTTAATTCTGATGGGAACTTTGAAACTTAACTTCATTGAGGAATAAAGTTTAGAATACACTGGCTCCGCTGGGGATCTTGAAGCTTAACTCCGCTGGGGATATGTACTCAAAGGTTTTAGCTTTGTTGAGGATCTGAACGACATATTGTAGGGGATTTCTTCTGGAATAGCCTAAAGACGTTTTCCTATACTTTCGACCTACCAGTAATTATCCTTTCTCAAATTGTTTTATTTGTAAGCAATGATTATATTCAAATGCATATGCCTATTTAACAAAACATTGGACGTTTTTCAAAATAAAACATAAGTGTAAAAAACAAAAGAAAGGCAAGCAAATTTCTGCACTTGAAGTATCTTTGTATTAACTTTTGTAAGTGTTTTTGTACAAAGGAGACAGACATCCTAGTAAGAGAATGTTGTCAAAAAATTGAGAAAAATTTCATACAAAAAGAAAGATGGCTATGTGTAACAATTCCATGGGTTTCCCATTCTGCCATAGCCTTTACAACTCTGAGTATCTTGTCCATTTGTTGCTTCGTCCGCCGATGATTGGATTGATCAGAAGCTTGGAGCTTGTCCGTGAAGAGATTGTCCTTAAAGTGATCCGACGAGACATAGTCATACGCTTTAATTCCCTAACTTTTGCCTAGACCGCCCTTTCGGGTTTTCAATCCACCGGGAAACCCTTTTTTGCCCAAGTTGCCCTTTTGGGTTTTCAACTTTCCGGGTGTACAGATTTTTCATTTATCCCTAATTTTTGCCTGAACCGCCCTTTCGGGTTTTCGATTCACCGGGATGCCCATTTTTGCTCAAGTCGCCCTTTCGGGTTTTCAAGTTGTCGGGTCATTTATGCGTAGTATCTTTTGACTATGTCTGCATTCGCAGGGTGCAGCAAGTCATCATCGTCCATGGTGGTCAAGATCATCGCCCCACCAGAAAATATGTTTTTGATCACAAATGGTCCTTCGTAAGTAGGAGTCCATTTGCCTCTGGGATCACTTTGCGGCAAGATGATCCGCTTGATTACAATATCTCCGACTTGATATACTTGACGTCTGACTTTCTTGTTGAAAGCCTTGATCATCCATTTTTGATACGTCTGACCATGACAAACAACAGTAAGTCGCTTCTCGTTGATCAAATTAAGTTGATCAAACTGAGTCTGAATCCAATCGTCTTCACTCAAACCGGCATCTTTCATGATCCTTAAGGAAGGAATCTGAACCTCCATAGGTAAAACAACTTCCATGCCATATACCAAAGAGAAGGGGGTTGCCCCTGTTGAAGTACGTGCCGTGGTACGATACCCGTGCAGAGCAAACGGTAACATCTCATGCCAGTCCTTGTAGGTGACTATCATCTTTTGAATGATCTTCTTGATATTTTTGTTCGCGGCTTCAACATCACCGTTCATCTTTGGCCGATAGGGAGATGAATTGTGATGATAAATCTTGAACTGCTCACACAGAGCAGTGATCATAGTGTTGTTCAAATTTGTACCGTTGTCCGTGATAATCCTGTCGGGGATACTGTACCGGCATATGAGATTCTTCTTAATGAAGAGGGAAACCATATTCTTTGTAATGGAGGCGTAGGAAGCTGCTTCGACCCACTTAGTAAAGTAATCAATAGCCACCAGGATGAAGCGATGTCCATTGGATGCCGTAGGCTTGATCTCTCCAATCATGTCGATGCCCCACACTGCGAATGGCCAAGGAGCTGTTAGAACGTTGAGAGGAACAGGAGGAATATGTACCTTGTCAGCATAGACTTGGCATTTGTGACAAGTACGGGAATGTTGATGACAGTCAGCTTCCATGGTAGACCAGTAGTAGCCTGCCCTTAGAATCTTCTTAGCCATCGTCTGTCTGCTTAAGTGGGTGCCAAATGTGCCACTATGTATTTCGGTCATAATCAACTCTGCTTCAACCTTGTCCACACAATAAAGTAGAACACAATCATGGCTGCGCTTATAAAGGATGCCATTGCTTAGGAAAAACTTGGCAGCAAATCTCCTTAAGAACTTTTTGTCATTGACGGAAGCTTCTTCAGGGTATTCTCGAGTCTGGAGATACCTTTTGATTTCGTGAAACCAGGGTTGTTCCACTACTTCTTCGGTATTAATCTCATGACAGTGCGCAGGTTCGTCCATTCGCTCGATGGTGACCTAGGGAGTCTCATTATCCCAGTTGAGTTTAAACATGGAAGACATTGTAGCCAGAGCATCTGCTAGCTGATTTTCTTCTCGCGGGAAGTGCTCAAAGGTAATCTGCTCGAAATGAGGAAACAATGTCAGGACATGTTCTTTGTATGGGATAAGATTAGGATGTCAAGTATCCCACTCTCCTTTGATTTGACTGATAACCAAAGCTGAGTCCCCAAATACGACCAAAGATTTGATTCCCAAGTCTATAGCAGCCTTGAGACCAAAGATGCAAGCTTCATACTCAACCATGTTTTTGGTACAACTGAAGCAAAGTCGGGCAGTGAAGGGTGTATGGAAACCTTCCGGAGAAATAAGTACTGCACCGATACCGTTGCCAAGTGCATTTTAAGCACCATCAAAGTACAGGGTCCATCGGGATCCTTGTTCAGGTCCTTCATATGGTCTGTTACCTTCAATGTTGTCCAATGTCATGATGTCCTCGTCAAGGAAGTCGAATCTCATAGATTGGTAATCTTCGACGGCTTGATGAGCTAGATGGTCAGCTAGTACGCTCCCCTTTATAGCTTTTTGGGTAGTATACTAGATATCATACTCAGTTAGGATCATTTGCCATCTAGCGATCCTTCTAGATAAAGCAGGCTTCTCGAAGATATACTTGATCGGATCCATCTTGGAAATCAGCAAAGTGGTATGAGTCAACATATACTGCCTTAGCCGGCGAGCAGCCCATACCAAAGTGCAGCAAGTTTTCTCGAGCAGTGAGTAACGAGTCTCACAGTTGGTAAACTTTTTGCTAAGGTAATAAATTGAATGCTCTTTTCGGCCAGACTCGTCATGTTGGCCCAGTACGCACCCCATTGAGTTATCCAAAACAGTTAGATACATGATTAACGACCTTTCTTCGAAGGGTGGCATCAAAATAGGAGGTTCCAATAAATACTCCTTGATCTTATCAAAAGCAACTTGACAATCATTGTTCCATTCAATCACCTGATCTTTCTTTAACAGCTTGAATATTGGCTCACAGGTAGATGTTAGGTGAGAGATGAACCTCGCAATATAGTTTAAGCGTCCCAAGAAACCTCTAACCTCCTTTTCAGTGCGGGGGGCAGGCATTTCTTGTATAGCTTTTACTTTAGCAGGATGAACCTCAACGCCTTTGTTGCTGATGATAAATCCCAAAAGTTTACCAGACCTGACTCCAAAAGTGCACTTGCTTGGGTTCATTATGAGCTTATACTCCTTCAATATGACAAACAGCTTTTGCAGATGGTCAAGGTGTTCTTGTTCTGTCTATGAACGGGCTATCATGTCATCTACGTAGACTTCAATCTCATGATGTATCATGTCATGAAACAAAGCTACCATAGCACGTTGATAGGTTGCCCCGGCATTCTTCAGTCCGAATCGCATCACTTTGTAGCAGAAGGTACCCCACTGCGTGACAAAAGTAGTTTTCTCCATGTCTTCGGGGGCCATTTTGATCTGGTTGTATCCCGAGAACCCATCCATGAAGGAAAATACCTTGTGTTAAGATGTGTTGTCAACCAAGATGTCGATGTGTGGTAGGGGAAAATCATCTTTAGGGCTAGCCCTGTTTAGGTCCCTATAGTCCACATACATTCTGACTTTGCCGTCCTTCTTAGGCACGGGCACTATGTTAACAACCCATTGTGGATAGGAAGTAACAGCCAGAAAGCCAGCATTGAATTGCTTCATCACCTCAGCTTTGTTCTTTTCAGACATGTCGGGCCTCATTCGGCAGACTTTTTGTTTGATCGGTGGACAGTCTTCTCTTGTAGGGAGACGGTGAACCACAATGTCTGTGTCTAGTCCCGGCATGTATTCATAGGACCAGGCAAAGATTTCAACATATTCATTCATTAACTGCACTAAGCGCTCTTTGACACTTGGTTCCAGGTTGGCACCCACCTTAACCTCTTTCTTGTCTTCCTCTGTTCCCAAGTTGATGGTCTCTAGCAACTCTTCATGGGGCAGAATAGCCCTCTCTTCTTGTTGCAAAAGTCTAGCTAACTCTCCCGGCACTTCACAATCTTCGTCAACTTCGTACTCAGCATGATTGACCAAATCTTCAGAGTCACCGAAGGCTAAAGCAGAATAGTCACCCATGGAATCCGGAGTGGATGGGTACCTGCATTTTGTGAGTGTGGGTGTGTGTAAGGGATAGCCATCCTTAAATAAAACAAAATGTAAAAGGAAAGAAAATGAACACAACATTTTATAGATGAAAACATCCAATGATTCATTAAACATGGCATATGATAATGAAAAAAAATCAAGCCCTTACAAACGGACCTATATGCCCTGGGTAAGGCATAAGGTGAAAATAGTGTACAAATTGTTTAGTTATTACAGACCAAAATAGGAAATTGTTCAAAGATAAATTACTGGTTGATGAAAGTGATGGGAATAAAGTCCTTCTCTTCTCAGTTGCTTAATCCTCCTTCGACGGTTGGAAAGATCCAATATTCAAAGTTGTCTTCTTCATCATCATCTTCTAAGGCATTAATTCCATGGTGAGTGATTTTTACAGGTGGTCCTCCGGCCCTGGAGCGACGCACAGCTTTTTGGTCAGCAGCAGTAAAACCTAATCCGAACTTGTCTATCTTGTGAGAAAACTCAGGCAGTTGCCCCCATATTGTACTCCTTCCTTCTTTGATTACAGCCTCTGCATCTTTGAGGCATGCCATCCTAGACACATGCTTGGAAATAATAGGCACATCAGTCATTATCTTCGCTACTGCGACTTCAATAGGAACCTCTTCAAAATGTTGGAAAGGCATTTCTATGAACTCGCCATCCAACTCCACATAGTGGAAGGAGTTGAGGTGACTTATCATGTACTCTTCCTCCCCATAAACCGTTATAATCTTTCCCTGAACTGGATATTTTAGCATTTGGTGAAGAGAGGAAGTGACTGCCCCAGCATTGTGGATCCACGACCTTCCCAACAAGCAAGACTATGAAGGACGGATGTCCATCACATAAAAGGTGGAGTTAAAAATTTCTGTGCCCACTTTGATAGGAATGTCCACTTCTCCATGAACCATCCTCTTAGAACCGTCGAAGGCCCTAACAACAATGTTACTAGGCTTCAGGGTCAAACCTTCATAGTCCAATCTATCCAACGCCTTCTTCGGTAGTACATTCAAAGATGAACCGGTATCCACCAGGACATGGGCAAGTGTGGTTCCCCTGCATTCTACTGAGACATGCAACGCGTCGTTGTGTTTCCTTCCCTTAGGGGTCAAATCAGCATCGGAAAAACCAAGACCATTATCAGCAGTAAGGCTAGCCACGCACTCTTGAAACTGATCAGCCGAAGTTTCTTGAGGCACATGAGCCGTCTTTAGAAATTTGATTAAGGCCTTAGCATGAGCCTCAGAGCAGAGTAGGAGAGCCAACATGGAGATTTTGGAAGGGGTCTGCCCTAGCTGTTCCACGACGTCGTAGTCGCTCTTCTTGATTATCTTTAAGATTTCTTCCAGCTCCTTCTGGGTGGTCTCGGGGATTACCTTCGTCCTAACAGGCACTTCTAGTATCCTGTTACCTTTATTGGAAGTAACATCAGAGGGTCCAGCTTCGGCTACATCAACTTCTTCAATTATCGGGCTTTGCACAGATGGCTTGATAGGCACAGAAACTCTCGAGGGTCCGAAGACTGCTCGTGGAGGAACAATCTCCGGAGAAAATATCCTTCCGCTGCGAGTTATCTTGCTCGTTCCCGTAATATTCCCTATATCGGGGGTTTTATCATCGGAATTCTCTTGGACTGATTCAATCTGTTTGACACCATGGTAGAAGATTTCTCCTCTGTAGTTCCATGGTATCGTCTTGTTAGATTTATATGGGACAGGCCCGGGCATGGTGATTTTTAACGGCACAAACTTAGGATCAGGCGTAATCTTGACAGGCCTTTTGCAGGCCTTGGGAAGATTGTCGGAGATGGTTATTATTGCAATGTCATTAGTTGAAGTAACAAAGGTAGCAGGAGTATCAGGAATGATAGTATCAAAAGGAGTCTTTTGAAAGAGTATCTCTTGGGTATCCATCAGGCGTTGGATGCCTGATTTCAACAGTGGGCAGTCAGCTCGCAATTTTAAACAAAAGTAAGAGTTTTTTCCACAGCCTGGGAATATCCCAGCTCTCATCAAATTCACTTTAATCACTGGTAACGAAGTCAAAAGGTCAGCAACATTGGTAACATGAAGGTCTTCCATAACGGCATGAACATTATGACCGTGCTTGGGCATTGGGGCAGAAATCACATTCGGCTTTTCGAGCGCATCGAATTCTACCACTTGGCGTCGATCAGGTCTTGGATTTTGTTCTTAAGAGCCCGACAATTATTGGTATCATGCCCTACACTGTCAGAGTGGTATGCACATTTTGCATTGGAGTGGTAATATGGAGAAGAGGTATTAGGGTTCTTCGGCACTTCCTTCAAATTGGTGAGATTCAGCTTTAACAAATGGGGAGGACTTGAGCCGGTGTCATGTTGATTCGGGTGAACTGCCGTTGTGGCCTTTCTACCCTTTGCTGATTAGATCTTGGTTGATTGCTGTGAGGTTGATCGGTTGAAGAGTTTTGGATCATCACAGCCTCCACCGTTGGTCGGCGCTCGATTCTTCCTTGGTTTCTCTGGTTGTGAACAGCAGAAACTTCCTTCTTAGCTGGGAAGGTCTTCTTAATAGCAGTGGACGCAGAGGCATCTTTCTGAATCTTACCACTTTTAATGCCATCCTCGACCCTTTCACCGGTCAGAATTAATTCGGTGAATCCTGCAGAGGAACTCCCGATTAAATGATTGAAGAAAGGGCCAGACAGGGTCCCTAAAAACATGTCAACCAGCTCTCTATCCGACAATGGTGGCTGCACCCTTCCAGCCAAATCCCGCCACTTCTGGGTATACTCCTTAAATCCCTCGTTAGAAGCCATACCCATACTCTGTAGTTGAGTACGAGTGGGCGCTAAATCAGCGTTGTATTGGTATTGTCGATAGAAAGCAGCAGCTAAGTCTTCCCAGTTATGAACCTCCGATCTCTTGAGTTGATAGAACCAGTCTAATTGTGTGCCTGACAAACTGTCTTGGAAAAAATGGACCCAAAGATCTTTATCAGAAGAGTGGGGTTGGATCTTTCTGACGTAGGATCTCAGATGCATTTTTGGACAGGACAAACCGTCATACTTAGCAAATGTAGGAACTTTGAACTTGGGAGGAATAACGATCCCAGCGACCAACCCTAGTTCTTCGAAATCTAAACCAGGTACCCTTTGCAACTCCATGGCTGCCAACCGATCCTCGAGATTTTTAAATTTATCATCCACCGGGGGATATTGTTGTTCGAAGTAATCTTCATCCTCTTCCTCTTCTTCTTCTTCAACCTCAGATTCAGAAGGCATCGCAGTTCCTTTTCCTTTACCAGCCCCTTCATCAGACATTGAGGGGAACTCGAGAACTTTTCTAGCATGGTTTTAAAATCTCCTTCCCATAATGACCACACCAGGTCTTTTCTTCTTTTTCTCTTTATCTTTCTCCAACAGTGCTTTAAGGTCCTCTTGACCCTTTGCTAAGGTCATGAGGAGTTGCTGGAATTAAGAATTTTGTGCTTGCAGATCCTTAACCGTCTGCTCCAAATCCATCTTGCTGAAATAAACAGCAGAAAGATAAGGAAACCTAGTGTGAAGACCTGTTTATGCATATGATGAATGATATGTTATTCATGTAATGCATTCAAGGATTCAGAAATTCAAATTTGTTGCAAACCAAAAAGAACACACGTCATATTAAGAAGAAATTTGTTAGTACATAAGTGCCCCATGGGCAAAATATTACAAAATTCTTAATGTAAAAAGACATTGCGCATCCTTTTTGGCGCGATGTAAGTGTTGAGAGTTTCCTCCTCACGAAGTCAGCGGGTAAGCTCCAAAACCTTCTCCTCACTGGCATAGAAGCTGGCTTCAAAAGTATTCCGTTCTTCTTTGAGTTGGATCCAACTCTTTTGTAATTCTTCCAATGATGTTGGCATGTCAGGATGTAGGAGGGTGTATGGAACCTCTCCTTCCATAACAGGCTCTTTGATCACGGGGAGAATGTGAGGGTATGGCATCATAAGATTCTGGGCGCGTGTTCGTACCCACTTGAGATAAGGCTCAAGGGGGATGGAATTCTTGTGCCCCAGTGTCTTATTATCCACTTTGTTGGGCATCCTCCAAGCTCTGATGAACCTTTGTTGAAGTCCTTGTGCATCGTTGTCAAAGTAAAAAACTAGGTCAAGAATCAGCATATCATGAGGGCCATCTCTTCGGGCATATCCAAATTTCCTTAGAGCTAAACAGGGGTTGTAGGTAATGCCTCCCCTAATGCCAAGTAGTGGGACATTAGGGAATTCCCCACAACGATCAATGATGATGATATTTTCTCTAGACCGAGAACACCAATGAACATCAGAATGTGTGAGGGTCATCAACCGTTGTGACCACCTTAAAGCCTGCTCATTCTTCAAAATTAATTGTGGAAGGTGAGAAATAAACCACCTTGCTAGGAGAGGAGTACAGCACATGAGAACACCTCTTTTTCTTATTGTTCGTGTGTAAAATGAGTGTAGGATGTCCCCAAGCAATGTAGGCACAAGATTCCGAGATATGAAAATCTTGACAGAATTCACATCTATAAGTTGATTAGGGTTTGGGAACAAGACCAACCCATAGATGAGAAGTGCTACAATCTCCTCAAAAGCTTGTAGATCTAGAGAATTCCGGCAGTCTTGTGCCTTCTCAAACAGGAACTTTGCCAAGAAACCCTTGACACCACTTCTGGTTTCCCAATGACCTTTGATATCAGATGGTTGCAAGTGTAAGGCTTGAGCAACATCTTCAGGCTTTGGTTCTTTTTCTGTACCGTTGTAGGGTAGCTGATGAAGAATAGGAATCCTCAGGAGTTGAGAAAATTCCTCCAAAGTAGGTACTAGTTGGTAATCAGTAAATGTAAAACAGTGGTGTAGGGGGTCAAAGAACTGGAAGAGAACTTTCACCATGTCTTCTTCAATGTTAGAGTTGACCAAGTTGAGAAGTCTACCATGTCTTTCACTGAAGAGAGAATTCTCTGGAATCTTGGAAGTAAGCTCCTTGAGTTGAGGAGGGATTCTCACAAGGTTGATCTGGATTGTTTTCCTGCGAAGAGATTCCATAACCTACAAAACAAGAACAAATATGAAGATCCAAACCCTTGAAATGGTTAGTGGATGCATATGATGCTTTATGATGTTCATGATGTATGCACAAACATATGTACAAGCAAGTCAAACAAGATCCTAATTTTAGGCTTGCATGAGGTTTCATAGGTAAGTACCCTCTTGAAGTTAGTTGGCTCAACCTGTCCTATAAATAGTAACCGGGTTCTAAGGAGCTCAATATCACTGGATTATTTTCTATGTTCATTGTTTTGGTTTAGCCACTTAACTGGCGACCAAAATATTCCAAGAAAACAACCCTCAATGAGTGTAGTATCAAGTATCTAACAACTTCGGACTGCACCAAAGCCGGTCATCTCACTACTCCTAAAAAAGGCCAAGATGGTCAAGTAAGGTTCTAAGAGTTCATTAGTGCTTCATGACATCACTCAGCGGCCCCGTATTCTCTTTGATTGACTCAAAGGCTACCAGTACTCACAAATATGTCGCACTAATATAGTTATTGCTTCAACCATGTCGGTATACCCCGCACAGTTTCCACAACGTATTGCTATTTACCTATGAATGTTTCCCAAAAATCCGGGTGGAGGATTAAAACCCAAACTTTAGAACCAAATGTAAAGCAATCAAAGCAAACAAGATAATTATGCAAAGGTGATCTAAACCCTAAGGTTACTCCACTTTTAGAGGTTTCCCCAGCAGAGTCGCCAGTTCTGTGATACGATGGGAGACCTGACTTGAGATTTTGCGTTTGTGTTCGCAAAATGTTTCAGTTTAGCAAGAGTCGCCACCGACTTTTTATTTTATCCTAAGGAAAGGTCAAAAAGCACAGGAAAGACCTTTGAGATGTTTTCTTGGGTTCGGGGAGTAGATTATGAAAAGGGAAGGTACAAGCACCCTTTTCATCCTTGGTTATCCATGGGCTCTTAGTTACTTGTTTAGATCACTTGCTTTGCTTTTTCAATTGTTGAAATGGTGCTTTTCAATTGTTTGAAATGGTGCTTTGTGTGTGGTTTTGAAAGATGTTTTGAAAAGAGGCCATCGTTGTGGCAACCTTTGTAATGATTCTTGTTTGAATGTATACAAAGGTGTTTTTTGTCTTTTGAAAAGTTTTCAATGTTTGAAAGTTGGATTTTGGAATTGTGTTGTGAAGTGTCTTTGAAAAATAGCAAGGATGTTTTGCAAGCTTTTTTGATCAAGTAACTAAGAGCTATCTACCATATTTTCCTCAAAGATCTTTCTTATGTTTTTAACCCTTTTGACAGTGTTGTTTCACCATTGTATTTGGTGAACAACCTTGTGTTAGGATGTTAAACGGGCCAGGCGCATGTCATTGTATAGACCATGATAGCAATTGTGTCAAATATTTTTAGCAATTTTCTTGAGGGACTTGATCATTTTTGTTTAGGCAACCAAGATAGTGTCATCGAGGGACTATGATCTTTTGTTTTGTTTTTGTCTTGCCAAAGTACTCAACATGCATACCATGGCCCATTTTTGAAGGCCACAAGTGGATTGTAACCCTAGGGGTGCAAGTGTGCATTGTGTTTGATTTTCATGCATTTTTGTCTTTGATTAGGTCAAACTATTTGTTAATTTGATTTTGGCATACAAACCCTAATTCTCTAATCATGGCATAATTGAAAGCGTTAAGTGCGAGAATTTAAATTCTAAGCTATTACAACATGATTATGGGGATGGGGGTACAATTTTGAATATGGGGTATTTGACAAGAAATATAAACTCTAGATTACTATTACATCCAAATTGAATCTCAATGCAACAATATTTAAATGTACAATTATTTAAATAAACAAAATAAATAAATGTTAAATAAAATGTATTATGCAAAAAAAAGAAGTTTTTATTTTGTTTATGTTTATGTATGTAAAGTATTTTTTTTAATGTGAAAAAGGTGTAAAGAAATAAAATAAAAAAAGTTGATTTTATTTAATTAAGGGGTAAACCCTAATTTTCCTTAAGAAAATAATATTATATATTATTTATATACAAAAATATATTAATATGTACAAAAATGAAATATATTGAAGAAAATGTATTTTTTAGTATATTTAATAATAAAAAAAAATAAAAAGGTAATATTTTTATATTTTTATTCTAATTATTTAATAAAATAAAAGTATATATATATATATATTAAGTATGTGTAAAATAAAATAAAATATTTACAAAAATCAAATATATTCAAGAAAATATTTTCAGTGTGAATAAAAATAAGAAATAAAAATAAAAGTATTATTTACATTATTTTCAAGTTTTCAAATAAATTATAAAAAAGTATTCAAAATATTTTAATGTTTAGAAAAATCAAAATAAAATATCAAATAAATGTAAAAAAAATGTGAAAATATTTTTAAGCATTTTTTATATTTGGGGATAAATAAATAAAATCAGAAATGAAATTAAAATACAAAAATAACAAAATATAAAGAAATTGGGCCAGGTGGTGTAAAACTGAAAATGGGGGGTGTTAGAAGCAGAAACAAGCCAGCCCAGCCCATTTCCACTTCATCTTCTTCCTCCAGACAAAAAAACGCGCGCCCTGTATTCAAACTGCTAACTCCTGTATTTGTGATCTTTTGTCAAAACTCAAAACATGAAACTTGTAGAGCATTAAACCACGATTCTAACCATATAAAAAACTTAATCTAACCTTCAAAGACCAGAGAGAATTTCTCTGGCCCTAAAATCTAATATAGTTTTTTCAGCATGTTCATGGATGAAATTCTCTTAGCACGCTTAATATAAATGAAAACTGAGCATATGTACAACTTCATGGCATTGAATACTACATTTTTCATTCACAAACCTAAGGCTAAATGTTCCTAAATAGAGAGATAGAAGTTTGAGAAATACCTGCTTTAGTTGGATTCGAGTTGGACAATGCAGAGCTTCTCAATAGGTTTTGAGGTGCCTGGTAGCTTGCCTGAACTTCACTTGGTCTTTTCCAATAGCTAGTTTGCTTCGAATGTTCCTGAATCAGCCTCCAGAACTCAACCTGCACAAGCTTGAAATGAAAATGGTGAACACTGTAAATGGAGTTACAATTGGCAATGGAGGTTTGGGATAGCTTGAGTGAGTTGAATGGAAGGTATTGGAACAAGTTTGAGGTCAAACACACGAGTGGTTTGTGTGATGGATGTGAATCTACAAGGAGTGCCCTATTTTGCAAGAAGAATGTGATTTAGTGTTTTGGAAGGCTTGAGGGTTCAACAATTCGTGTTTTTGGCTCAAGGCAATACAAAAAAACTTATTTTGAATGTTGGCAAGAGTTGAATATATCAGATATGCAAGTTATGTCCTTTTGGCAAGTTGACTTGTTTTGAAAGAAAAGTGTGAAGTGATATGAGGTAGGCCTGTACAGGCTATCTCCAAACATGCACAAGTTTCTTGTACCTTTGCCTGAGTTTGTGGAACTTGTTTGCTGCAAAGAAATAAGTCCAAGGCTCAAGAAATACAAAATTGTAAAAAGTATGCTTTATGGAAATGGTATTGCAACCTTTATGCCATAAATGGATTTATTCATTGTGCCAAGCTCCATTGATCAGAATAATACCAATGTCCAATGTATTTGAAATTAATTTTTGAGTGTGAATTGGTTTAGAGACCTATAAACAAGTACAAAGCTAGTTTGGACAGAGTTTGCAACTTGCATGAACATGTATTGGCCATGGATACAAAGTGAGTTTTTGCCAACTTCAAGCATTCGATTCTCCCTAACCACAAATGTGTTTGAGGAGTTCTTGGACAATTTGGAAAGCTTGCAACATGTACTATAATCCATATTTGAAGTGAAACTTGATACTCCAAGTGGAACTATGTGAAAAATGGCCAAGAAGATGGGTCAAAATCCTGCCTAAACTAGGGCAAAATTTCTCTAAGTTAAAAGTTTTAGAGACCCTTGTTCCAAAAATCATAACTTGAGATCCAAGCTTCTTTTGAGAAAACTTTGTGAATCAAAGTTGTATACTTTGTGGAGGACTACAACTTTCATGTTGTAAGTTTTGTTTGAATCCACTTGCATCATGGTGAAAATGTGGGACAAAGTTAGGAAAAATTAAGAAAATTTTATAACTTAGAAAAATTCTAAGTTATGAAAATTTTCAATTTCAAACCCTAATTTGCAATTTTGGGTTTCTTGATGAACAAGTTTCATAATTTGACAAATCTTGATGAAAAATGACCCTTGGCACTTGATTTTGACCAAAAAGTCAAAGTTTGACTTTTCAGTGTACAGTCAAATATTGATCAATTGACTGAAAAATTCATCTGTCAATCCAATGCATTTGAGATCTTTTGAACTTGTTGAATAAGTCAAGATAATGTCATTGAGTCCTTGAGTCCATGGTTGAGCTTAATTTTCCACTGGCTAGGTCAAACAGTCAAAAATTGCCTTTGTACAGTCAAAACCCTAAAAATGACCATTTTGCCCTTTTGGTGATCTGATCAAATTTCTTGTGGATTTGTGGTCCAAATTTGATCAAATGGTTCATATAAGTTCATAATATTGATGTGGGTCAAAATTCATGAGGTTTGACTGTAAATTGGTCACAGTTGACTTTTTCCCCAATACAGTTGATTTCTAGGTCAACTGTCCAATTGCTTGGGCAAAAATTTGATTCAAGGCTTGAAACTTGGTATGGGTAAACTTATGAGTCCAACATGAAGTATGAAAGTCAATTTGGGCATTGAAGGTCCAAAAATCCCTGTGCAAACTCAAACCCTAATTTAGGTCATCAGTGCAAGGAGGTGTCTTGAGCAGAGTAAACCCTAGCCTGGTCTTGAGTTCCAAGAGCCTTGTGATGAAAAATGTTGATAAAATGAAAAGGTAAATTTTGGGGTACAACACCACTGTTATGGTTTTAGATTTTGTAGTAGCTATAATTGATTACATGTTTTGCATAAACCGATTACATATAGTTAGTTTATGTTTTCAGCTTGACTTACTTCTATCTCAATCTATTATAAGTCATATTTATTTGAGTTTTAAAATAGAGATCAATTTTATACAGGGTTGGCTCAAGGGCCAAGCCACCTAGACTAAAGTTTTAGGTCTAAAATATTTGAGCTTAAAAAAGACTTCAATATATTTTTATTTAATTATAATAATATATAATAACACGTTAGACACATGAATTATCATAATTAAGTTGGTAAAATTTAAATTTTATTTATTTATTTTGAGTTCAACTCTTAACAAGATTTATTTTAAAAAATTTGTTAGGTCTTCAAACATATTAGACCGACCTTGATTTTATAAGCCAATAAAATTAAAGTGATTAATGATTTTTAAATATAAACCAAAAATGACGTTATATTCCTTGTTAACCTACAAATTATTGTACGTTAGTTGA
This sequence comes from Vicia faba, assembly GCA_948472305.1. Lineage (NCBI taxonomy): Eukaryota > Viridiplantae > Streptophyta > Magnoliopsida > Fabales > Fabaceae > Vicia > Vicia faba. The sequence continues at coordinate 879,291,922 of OX451738.1, forward strand.
ATTTAAAATTATAAAAATGGAGTTGATAAGAAGGAAAAGAAAAACAAATCGAAACTGAGCATGATGAGACATAAAGCTTAAATGTTCAATCACATGACTTTTTGTTTTCTGAGTGTTTCTTTTTTTTGTTTTCTGATTGAGATGTTCATTCAATTCACATCACAATATAATATTTAATAATAGCATAATAATGATATGGAAGAAGAAGCACCGTTGAAGAAAAAATCTCCATGGAAGGAAAAGTGCTTAGCAAAACCAGGCTGCCCTTGAATTTAATTTAACTATAGTGACTTTTCTTAGCCGAAAGCACACTATCACTACTCTCATTAGTCATCATTAGGCGCAAACTAAGCTATGAAATCAAAGGAGATCTCTATTGTTTATCATAAATTGAAAACTTTTCTACTAAAAAGTTTACTCTATTAATTTTTTATAAATACAAAAGATTTTTTAATAGAGATTTTCAATTCCATTATAATCAACACCATACATTTCTAAGATACCAAGTGCCTTTCTAAGGTTGCTAAGGTCTCAACCTTAGAGACAAACCATCCCCTATATAACACCTTAATATGTAAAATTATACTACTATTATAATTTGGGTCGCCATTGAGGTATGGAAGAAAGCTTTTCTTATAAATATTACACCGTAAATTTAAATTTAAGTATTAGTTAACAATTTTAGATCAGATAATATATATATAGCATGAACACCTTTTTATAAGTTGAGAAATTTTTCACATTATAAATTGATTTTGTAGAGTTTAATTAAATCTTACCATTTTTTTAATATGGTATCAGTGTAAAATTCGATGGACCATCTATTGCTAGGTTCCGTTATCAAACCATCAATAATTTATTTTCACACTCCCAATACATAAAATTTTCAATACAATTTGAAATGCCAGCTTAGTTTCCAATTATATCAAATAATTAATGTTATATATTATTTTTCATTTGGTTTTTATAATAAGGGAAATAAATTAATAGTTAATCTAGTAATTGGGATAAAAGTAAAACTCTTTTGAAACCTTTAGTTAATTTTATTAAAGGATAATTATCTTAGAAATTAATTATTAATAAATTTTTAGGATAATTATTTCTTAATATGCCTCCTCAAGACAAAGTTGTCATTAGTAACTTTGATCTTGAACATGAACTCATCAAATTTTGTCAACAGAAAAGGTTTAGTAAGTATGTATGCAAGCTGATCTTTTGTAGAAATATGAGAAATATGTTGATAGTTTGCTTAAACATGTTCTCTTATAAAGTGGTAGTCTATAAAAATGTGTTTCATACGAGAATGAAGTACATGATTTGAACACAAGTAAGTAGCTCCAACATTGTCACATAGTAAGTGTGGTGGTGTAGGCATTGGAACATGAGATCCAGTAAGGAGGTTTCTTAACCATATGACCTAACATGCAATTGTAGCTACTACTCTATATTTGGCTTTGGTGGAGGATCGCGCTACTGTGTGTTGCTTTTTGGAAAGCCAAGATATAGGATTCGAACCTAAGAAGAAGATGTATGAAGAGGTGGAAGTACGACCGTCTACATTTCCTTCTTAAACCGCATTTGAGTAGGCTACTAAGTTGAAGTTGTTTGGTGGTGTTAGTAGAATACCATGATTTATGGTTGACTTAAGGTAGCGTAGTATTCTTTTGAGGTGTTGAAGATGCATTGTGGTAGGTTTGGGCATGAATTGAGCAAGATTATTTATGGAGAAGGAAATGTCAGGACGGGTGAGATTTAGATATTGTAGTGCTCCTACGATCTTTCGATATGTTATGGAATCTGTGGCTGGTGTGCCATCATGTAATGTGAGCGTTGTAGTAGCTCAATGCGGTGTAGGGGCTGGTTTAGCTCCCTCCATATTGAAACGCTGCAGAATGTCTCTAATATGTTTGTGTTGAGATAAGAGAAGACCCGAGGAGGTAGAAACAAGTTCAATGCCCAAAAAATAGTGAGGAGTACCCATGTTCTTGAGTGAGAATTTCCTTAAGAGAGTTATGATGAATTGCTGAAGAAAATTTGGGTGACTTCCTGTGATGAGCAAGTCATCAACATACACTAGAAAGTATGCCATAATGCCATATGTATCATAGATAAATAAGGAAGGATCTCTCTTGCTACAATGAAAAACATAACTCACAATAAAAAATTTCAATGCATCATGCCACGCATGAGGGGCTTGGCGGAGACCGTAAATGGCTTTGTGTAATCTGCACACATAATTAGGGTGTTGAGAGTCTTTTAGACCCGGAGGCTGTGACATATAGACTTGTTCTTGAAGATCTCTTTGAAGGAATGCATTATTGACATCTAATTGGTGCATTTGCCACTTGTGTCCTAGAGCTATAGTAAAGATGATCTTTATTGTTTGAGGGCGAACAACGGGAGAAAAAGTTTCATAAAAATATATACCAGAGCATTAAGTGAATCCCTTTGCTATAAGTCGGGCTTTATATCGAGAGATGGTGCCATCAGCTTGTCTTTTGATGTGAAACAACCATGTGCACCCGACAATATTGGTGTTTTTCGATAGAGGAACGAGAGACCAGGTTCCATTTCTCAATAGAGCTTCAAATTCATCATTGATGGCTTTCCTCCAATGTTCACGTTTCATTGCTTCTTTGACAGTTGTTGGTTTAAGATTCTCATCCAAAGGGTACTTGGTAACATGGTAGATTTTTTTTTGGTTTAAAAATGTTGTTTCGAGATCGAGTAATTGGCCGAGTGGAAACAATTGCATCTGCAATTGAGTTAGTAGGAACAAAAATATTTGTAGGACTAGGAGGTGATGAATTAACTTGATTATTACCTGATGAAGCGTCTGAAGACATGTAACCCTCTTGATCATGAATGGATGAATTGTTATGGGATATTGGTGTAGTTGGTGGGGGAAGTGATAGTTGGACTTGAAGGAACGGGTGAAGAGGATGTTCAGCAAGTGTGTCGGTAGTATAAACTGAGGTTAGAGTTTGTTTTGTGGTATATGGAAATATATGATCATAAATTTTTACATGTTGTGAGGTGTAGATTTCGTGGGTAGCAGGATCTAAAAAATGGTATGTATATTGGATGTTTGCATATCCCATAAAGATACATGGTTGCGACTGTTGCTGCGGGTATAGAGGCAAACAAAAAGTAGTAAGTGTTTTTATTTTAGGGTATATCATATCGTTTCCACAGGGTTTGTTGTTTTGAATTGTCGTTCGATAAATATCTCGTTCATGAGTTTGGGTTAGAATCGTTTTTGTATGTAAGGTGCTGAAATTAAAAGTTATACACACAAAAAGAATTTCATTATTCGAGTAGGATAGAACTCGAGTTTGTATTTCGTCTACCCTATCAAATACTTAAACTTACTACCAAATTCCACTTAACCTTAACTACTCGCCAATATCATCATGTATCGCTCACACAGAGGACATCTCTAACACGGACTGAGATATCAACCGTGTCGCTCTATGTCGACGATCTCTCAACACAACACAAAACAACACAGAGGCATTAACAGTCGATACCTAAGTGATTACTAATCCTAAATCTATCTCTAGAATCTAAACCCAATAGATATTCATCCTAAGTCTGGATTCAATCCGTCCATCTCCACAACGACTCAAACCCAAACACTTAGCACGCTAAAAATGATATACATCAATAAATATTTGTAAAGAAAGTTTCATACAACATCATGAGTAATAAATATACTTATAATCAAGGTAAAATTACATAAAAATCCAACAAATAATGGTTACAAAGAGAGGAAGAGGAGAAGAAACCAAATTTTCTGCAGTGTCAAACACGATCCATCAAGCTCACATTCCCGGATCATCCATTTGCAAGCCACAAATGTTGTTGTCTAAGCGCTAAATATAAAAAATTAAGGTGATGGAACTTGGGAACAAATACCCTAAAAACCATCAACCCAAAATGAAACAAAATGAAAGTATAAAGAAAATGTGTTCCGTGAAAATTGGCTGGCGACATAAAAGCGTCGCCCAGTGATAAATCTTATACACTTGGCCCAGGTTTTGCCACGTCCTCAGCAGGTCACAAATATCCTCCATCGCTCGATGACAGAAAGCTTCACCCAACGAAAACTTTATTCCTTGCCTGGCGATGCAGTAGCAAAGCAAGGAAGAGGCAACGTAAAAATGGCTCTTGTCACCCACTGTCGCACGACGATGGAAATTTTGCCCGGTGACCCAAGACAATTTGGCAACATTTGTTGCTTTTACTGCATAACTTGGAATGGCTTCATCTTTCACCTAATTCTTTATTGATCAAAAATGCATCTTGGAGCTTTATTCCTCTTGCTCCAACAATGCTCAAATACATACAAAATGAATATAAAACTATCAAATGATACACTTTAAACACAAAAATGAATTATACACAAACTAAACGTATTTATACACAAAGTTGGGTTATTCAACTGATATTAACAACCAAGAGTCGATAATTGCAACAAAAAGTATATACAAAAATAACTACAATTTTCACTTATGAAACTCTCCCCAACTTGAATCATTGTTTGTCCTCAAACAAGGCCAAACAACTCAAAGAACAAAGAAACAATAATCAAAGAATCACGAATCAACAGGTTTTTAAAAAGGAAAACAAATGTATGGTTCAAAATAAAAAACGTACGCACAAGGCAAAAACTTACCACTAAACTACAACGATAACATGAAAATTAAACAACTGCTAAATACAAAGCACATGTCAAAAATTCTAAAACAATACAATGTTCACAAGTGAATCACAGCTAGTACACACTTCATCAATAGATGAAAAACACAAACATGAGGTGCTCAACTCTCACCCAACAATCTTGCTAACAACAACTAAATTATGCATTCATCAAAGCAAATTCATGTTGAAAAGCACAAAAGAAAAATCACAAGGGCTTCAAGGGTTGTAGTGTGGCTTAGGTAACATGGAAGGGTTAATATCTAGAGGTAATTGAAACAAACGACAATGCCTAATCCTATGGGAGTGATCAATTCGCAAAGTCTCAAGCACTACTCAATCAACATTTTCAACTTTCCCAAATGTTACACCAACACAAAACTTTTTATTTGATACATTTTCTTTTCTTTTCTTTTCTTTTCTTTTTCTCTTACCTCTTTTTTTTTCTTTTCTTTATGACACACTTTTTTTTCTTCTTTTTCCACCATAATATTTATTTTCAACCTCAACCAACCATTTTATAAACTAGCAATATTTCTCTCCCCAACTTATACACGATCACACATAGTGACAAATTTCTCCCACTTTCTAAGGCAAGGAAAAATTCAACCACAATACTTGATTGAAGGTTAAGTACCAACAAACAAAATTAAAATCCATGACGAATTCTAACTAAAAGACTCAAAGGGGTTTGTAACACCCCAATTCTACCCCAAGCAATTATGCAAAATAAATCAGAGTTATAAAATTTTAATCATACAAATGAATCGGGACGTCATAAATTCTTCTAACAAAACTCATTGCATTCATCGTGGATATATAACACCTTTTCAAACATCGGATGAACCATCAACATAACATCTTTAATAAAATAAATCAACAGCTACGCAGCGGAATTCTTAAATACATCTCTAACAAAATAGCAACTTTGAAACATCTCATATTTGATGATAATCAAATTAAAATTCAACAACTAAAAATCATTTATCAAAACAACACGCGTTCATCCCCCTGAGTGTTACATATCAGAGCAATGACACCGACTCGAACTATTGAAGGTATATAGCCTTCACTCTCGATTACCTGCACGTTACCAACATAAGGGCAACATTCAAGCAAAAGGGGTGAGATATCTAACAATATAATAAAACACGTGATAATTAATATATATAATTAGATCAACAACATCACCACTTCTCATCTCATAATCAACAACAATCTCAGCAATAATATACATTCATCCACATCAAAATACACTTCTTTATGAAATCATACAATGCGACTCAATACTATGCAAATGCATGTGGTACCATTGGAGCAGAACTCCCATCTCAAAAATTTGCCAATGAATAGAGGCATTAACAAGGCATAGCCTTCATCTCAAAATTTTCCAATCCAGGCTATCTCAACGAGCATAAGCTCCATCTCAAAAATACAATGTATGCGACACAACTATGAATGTAAGGATAACACCCAAGTTAACAACATCTCAAATCATCTCAAAACATCTCAAATTATCATCTCAAAACATCTCAAATTATCATCTAAAAACATCTCAAAATAACATCTCAAAGACATCTCAAATTAACATCTCAAAATAACATCTCAAATAATCAAAATAATTCATCAAACGTTATTTATTTATAAATCATCAAACATCATTTATTTATTAATAACTTCTCATTTATAACTCAACAATATTTTAATTTCCACAGTAAATCAACATTGTCATTCTGTAACTCTAACGTCAAGATCGACACTTTCCTACTGTTATAGCTCAAACAATAGCTTCTAAGCATCTAACGTTCATCGATGTGCACAAAACAACGCAAAGGCCATCCAACTTCTGACCACACAACCTCTAACCAACGCTATTTCTAAATACACAACTTCTAATGGCGCAACCTCTGGGTGACACGATCTTCAGACTACTATAACTTCTGACTACTGCAACCTCTGATCAGATGCAACTTCTGATCATCACAACTTCTGTCTAACCCCATTTTCTGACCAGATACAACTTCTGATCATCACATCTTCTGACTAATGCCATCTTCTAACTAGTGCAACCTCTGACCTGATACAACTTCTGATCATCACATCCTCTGACTAACCTTATCTTCTGACTAGTACAAATTCTGACTACTGCAACTTCTGATGACACAGTCCTCTGACAGCATAGCTTCTAACCCATATAACTCCTAACGTCAGAACTTCTATTTTCTAATAATTTAACGCAACTTCTAACATCAAAATTTCTACCTTTCACTAGGCCACGCAACTTCTAACACCTACGTCTAGCATCAGAACTGTTATTTTCTATTCATCCTATTGTTCTAATTCTTTGCCTGATATCAGTATAACTAAGAACAATATTAACAAATCCTATTATCCAAATTAATTCATTGTTGTAATGCAGCAGCGCCTGGTATCAATTTGCCAAATTCTGTGTTTCATTACTGCAATATTCCACGTTTTCCATTAATGCAATATTCTAAGTTTTCTTCCCTGCATCTCACTATGGGATTCACGATTAAAGCCCTAAAACTTAATATATTCATGACAATTCATCACCCATAATTACCCTATAATCTTACAGCAATTAAACAACATCAAGACATCATTATTCATCCAAAAATTCATCGATTCTCATCACACAACAATCATATATTTTCAATTCAAGAACAAGACAAAAATCACCTCTAACCCCACATACCAATCATCATAAACCCAATTATAGAGTCAGAACCCCACCCTTACCTTGGATTGAAGGTCGCTCTACAATTTCCGGTTGAATTCTCGTGCTTGTCGTTTTCCACTTCTCTAGCAGCTTGCACGTTCTCTTCCAAATCCTTATTTTTTCTACTGCTTCATTCTTTCTGTTCCTTCTAACAATTAATAAAATAACCCTATTATTCTATTATTCCTTAGTGAGCTTAAAACCAACACACCCCCTTATTACTTCTATCCTCCCAAAATAAGCCCACATTAAATAATATTACACTTTTAATATTATTTCACCACATAATATTATATCTCTAATATTATTTCTCCAATTAATAAAATAAATCCAATTAATTATAACACATCTTCATAAATATTCCAAAAATAATTTAATTAAATAATTAATTAAATTACGGGCGTTACAACTCTCCCCCACTTAGAATATTTCCGTCCTCGAAAATTTACCTCAATCAAACAATTCAGGATAGGAGTCTCGCATCTTGCTCTCCAACTCCCAAGTCATGCTTTCACCGGCATCTCCTAGCCAAACCACTTTAACCAATGCAATCTCTTTGCCCCTCAGAGTCTTAATTTCACGATCCGTGATCCGTACAGGCATCGTCTCCACCGTAAGATTATCCCGTACTTGCACATCGTCCATATGAATCACATGAGATAGATCTGAAATATACCTCCGAAGTTGCGACACATGAAACACATCATGCAAATTCGAAAGATTAGGCGGTAAAGCCACTCTATAAGCAACATTCCCCACTCTCTCTGAAATCTGATACGGTCCAATAAAACGAGAAGTGAGATTTTTAGACTTCAATGCTCGCCCAACACCAATCACAAGTGTAACTCTCAAAAACACATGATCACCAGCTTGAAATTCTAAATCCTTCCTTCGCTTATCATTATAACTCTTCTGTCTACTTTGTGAAGCTTTCATCTTTTCTCGAATCAACTTCACCTTCTCGGTAGTCTCACGAACAAGTTCAGGTCCAAGTACTACACTCTCACCAGATTCATGCCAACATAACAGAGTTCTATATCTTCAACAATACAACACTTAAAAAGGTGCCATCCTAATACTAGAATGGTAACTGTTATTATAAGTGAACTCTATTAACAGAAGATAAGTATCCCACGAACCTCCCTGCTCGAGAACACATGCCCTCAGCAACTCTTCTAACGATTGAATCGTCCGTTCAGTCTGACCATATGTCTGAGGATGATACGATGAACTCAACCTCAACTTAGAACCCAACGCTTCTTGAAAACTCTTCCAAAAATCAGAAGTAAATCTTGGATCTCTATCTGACACAATGCATAAAGGAACAACATGCAGCTTCAAAATCACACTGATATAAATCTCAGCCAACTTCGGCACTAGAAAACTGATGTTAATAGGAATAAAATGAGCTGACTTCGTAAGCCTATCAACAATCACCCAAATCGAATCATGTCCTCTTAAAGTATTAGGCAACCCTATCACAAAGTCCATTGAAATGCTATCCCATTTCCATTCTGGAACTTCCAACGGTTGCATCAACCCTGCAGGCTTCTGATGTTCAACTTTCGACTTCTGACAGGTCAAACATGCATACACAAATCGAGCCACATCACTCTTCATCCCAGGCCACCAAAACAAACCTTTCAAATATTGATACATCTTTGTAGCTCCTGGATAAATACTCAACTTACTTCTACGACTCTCTTCAAGTATCACTTTCTTCATCTCAGCATCATCAGGAATACAAATCCGGTTACGAAATCTCAACACACCTTGCTCATCTAGCTTAAAATCATTATTCTCAGATTGATCAATCCCAACCATCAAATCTACCAGTTTCACATCTAACTTCTGAGTTTCTCTGATACTGTCTAAAAATTCATTATTAATCTTCAGCATACCCAACATCACACTCTGTGGAGTAACCTCGCAAACTAAGCTCATATCTTTGAACTGCTCAATCAATTCCAACTCTTTAATCATCATTGCTGACATATGTAAAGTCTTTTGACTCAACGCATCAACTACCACATTTGCTTTTCCTGGATGATGATTCAAACCAAAATCATAATCCTTTAACAATTACAACCATCTTCGCTGCCTCATATTCAACTCCTTTTGATCAAACAAATACTTTAAGCTCTTCTGGTCACTAAACACTTCAAATCTAGAACCATAAAGATAATGCCTCCAAATCTTCAACACAAAAACAACTGCAGCAAGCTCTAAATCATGTGTAGGATAGTTCTTCTCATGAGTCCTCAACTGCCTCGATGCATAAGCAACTACCTTACCATTCTGCATAAGCACACCTCCTAAACCCATCTTAGAAGCATCACAATACACCACAAAAGGCTCTCCTGGATTAGGCAACGTCAAAATCAGAGCCGACGTCAACCTCTTCTTCAATTCTGTAAAACTTTCTTCGCACTGAACAACCCATATAAACGATCTACCTTTACAAGTCAACTTAGTCAACAGAAGTGACAACTTAGAAAACCCTTCAATAAACATTCTATAATAACCAGCTAATCCCAAGAAGCTTCTAATCTCAGTAGCTGACTTTAGAGTTTCCCATTGCAACACAACATCAACCTTTAATGGATCTACAACAATGCCACTACCTGAAATCACATGACCAAGAAAACTAACCTCTTTCAGCCAAAATTCACACTTGGACAGCTTTGCATACAACTTCTTCTCTTTCAAAACTTGCAATACTACTCTTAAATGTTCATCATGCTCTTCTTCAGTCTTAGAGTAAATAAAAATATCATCAATGAACACCACTACGAACTGATCCAAATAAGTATGAAAGATACGATTCATATATTCCATGAATACTCCCGGCGCATTAGTAACACCGAAAGGCATCACCGAATACTCGTAATGTCCATAACGCATTCTGAAAGCCGTCTTTTGAATATATTCATCCTTCACTTTAATCTGATGGTAACCCGACCTCAAATCAATCTTACTAAACACACGGGTATCCACCAATTGGTCCATCAAGTCATCTATTCTTGGAAGCGGATACTTGTTCTTAATCGTCACCTTATTCAACTGTCTATAATCAACACAAAGCCTCATACTTCCATCTTTCTTCTTCACTAACAACACTGGAGCTCCCCACGGCGATACACTTCGTCTTAGAAACCTCTTCTCAAGTAAATCTTCTAATTGCTTCTTCAATTCTGACAACTAAGATGCAGACATCTTGTATGGTGCCATAGAAACAGATCTGGTACCAGGTACAAGATCAATTACAAATTCAACTTCCCTCTCTGGCGGTACATCAGGAATCTCATCAGGGAAAACTTCAGGAAATTCACACACCACCTGCAATTCCTCAATTATAGCTTGAGTCTCTACAGATAGCGACGCCATCAACGAAAACATTTGTACTTCCTCTTGCATCAACTTCCTCAACTGTCTAGCAGACAACAAACTATCTTCCTCTTCTTCAGGAGTAGAAAACTTCACTGACTTGTCATAACAGTTAATATGAACACAGTTATGCTCTAACCAGTTCATACCCAAAATTACATCCAAACCTCTTAACGATAAACAAATCAAATCAACAACAAAGTCTCTGTCGAAGATCGACTAGGGACACTTAGCACACACAAAAGAAGTAGTCACCGACCCCTTGGCTGGAGTATCGATGACCATTTCTCCATTCAAAGAAGACAACACAAGACCCAATCTTTCAACATAATCAGCAGCAATAAAACAATGCGTAGCACCAATATCAATAATAGTAATTAAAGGAGTACTATTAATGAAACATGTACCTCTAATAAGTCCATCTTCAGCAGCTGTCTGATCCTCAACCAAAGTAAACACTTTACCACTTAATTGCGCCCTCTTCGTTTTTGGACACTGATTACCAATGTGCCCTTCTTCTTTACAGTTGAAACAAACCACACTCTTTTGCTCACACTCAGATACGACATGTTCTTTCTTGCCACAATGGAAACACCTCTTCACTTCAGCAGTGCACACATTTCTATTGTGTCCAGGTTTCCCACACATAAAACAAACCACACCAGCAGGAGCATCTCCCCCACTAGTCCTCTATCCATGAGCAACTCTCTGCTTACCTTTACCAGCTGGGGCATCATAAGGCTTACCACGATTCTGTGGGTGCTTACCCCTCTTCTCACTAATAATCTTGTAATGAGCATTATTGTCCTCCTCATAAATCCTACAACTATCTACCAAATCAACAAAGACACGAATTTTCTAATATCCAACTGCTTTCTTAATCTCCGGGCGCAACCCGTTTTCAAATTTAGTACACTTTGAAAACTCAGCATTTTCCTCAGCGTAATGCGGATAGTACTTAGCCAACTCAACAAACTTGGCAGCATACTCAACAACTGACAGATTTCCTTGCTTCAGCTCAAGGAACTCAATTTCCTTCTTACCACGAACATCTTCAAGAAAATACTTTCTCAAAAATTCTCTACAGAACACATCCCAAGTGACATTCTCACCTGCAGCTTCCAACTTCCGACAAGTCTCTAGCCACCAGTCATCAGCCTTGACTGCTAGCATATAAGTCCCATAACGAACCTTCTGCGCTGGAGTGCAGTCCATCACGCGAAAGATTCTCTCAATCTCTTTAAACCATTCCAATGCTCCATCAGGATCATACTTTCCCTTGAACGTAGGTGGATTCTCTCTGGAAAGTCGCCAAGCTACGAGATCCAGCATTCCCGTCAGCATTCGGCTGATTTTCCATTGCATGAGCCATTGCTTCTAAAGCAGCAGCAAGTGCAGCATCATTCCTTCCAGCCATCTCAACTTCTCACTTCAACATAAACAACGGTTAGAACATCAAAATAACAATACTTGATTGTTAGACAACTACGACTCGACGACAAGGTCGGACCAACCTTTTTCTCTGATACCAATGTTGTAACACCCCAATTCTACCCCAAGCAATTATGCAAAATAAATCAGAGTTATAAAATTTCAATCATACAAATGAATCAGGACGTTACAAATTCTTCAAACAAAATTCATTGCATTCATCATGGATATATAACACATTTTCAAACATCGGATGAACCATCAACATAACATCTTTAATCAAATAAATCAACATTTATGCAACAAAATTCTTAAATACATCTCTAACAAAACAGCAACTTCGAAACATCTCATATTTAATGATAATCAAATTAAAATTCAACAACTAAAAATCATTAATCAAAACAGCAAGCGTTCATCCCCCTAATGTTACATATCAGAGCAATGACACCGACTCGAACTATTGAAGGTATACAACCTTCACTCTTGATTACCTGCATGTTACCAACATAAGGGAAACATTCAAACAGAAGGGGTGAGATATATAACAATTTAATAAAGCGCATGATAATTAATATATATAATTAGATCAGCAACATCACCACTTCTCATCTCATAATCAAAAACAATCTCTGCAATAATATACATTCATCCACATCAAAATACACTTCTTTATGAAATCATACAATGCGACTCAATACTATGAAAATGCATGTGGTACCATTGGAGCAGAACTCCCATCTTAAAAATTTGCCAATTAATAGAGACATTAACAAGGCATAGCCTTCATCTCAAAATTTTACAATCCAGGCCATCTCAACGAGCATAAGCCCCATCTCAAAAATGCAATGTATGCAACACAACCATGAATGTAATGATAACACCCAAGTTAACAACATCTCAAATCATCTCAAAACATCTCAAATTATCATCTCAAAACATCTCAAATTATCATCTCAAAACATCTCAAAATACATCTCAAAATAACATCTCAAAGACATCTCAAATTAACATCTCAAAATAACATCTCAAAATAATATCTCAAATAATCAAAATAATTCATCAAACGTTATTTATTTATAAATCATCAAACATCATTTATTTATTAATAACTTCTCATTTATAACTCATCAGTATTTTAAATTCCATAGTAAATCAACATTGTCATTCTGTAACTCTAACGTCAAGACCGACGCTTTCCTACTGTTATATCTCAAACAACATCTTCTAAGCATCTAACGTTCATCGCTCTGCACAAAACAACGCAAAGGCCATCCAACTTCTGACCAAGCAACCTCTAACCAACGCTATTTCTAAATACACAACTTCTAATGATGCAACCTCTGGGCAACACGATCTTCAGACTACTATAACTTCTGACTAATGCAACCTCTGATCAGATGCAACTTCTGATCATTACAACTTCTGGCTAACCCCATCTTCTGACCAGGTACAAATTTTGATCATCACATCTTCTGACTAATGCCATCTTCTAACTAGTGCAACCTCTGACTAGATACAACTTCTGATCATCATATCCTCTGACTAACCCTATCTTCTGACTAGTACAATTTCGGACTACTGCAACTTCTGATGACACAGTCCTCTGACAGCATAGCTTCTAACTCATACAAATCCTAACGTCAGAACTTCTATTTTCTAATAATTCAACGCAACTTCTAACATAAGAATTTCTACCGTTCACTAGGCCACGCAACTTCTAACACCTACGTCTAGCATCAGAACTATTAATTTCTATTCATCCTATTATTCTAATTCTTTGCCTGATATCAGTCTAACTAAGAATAATATTAAAAAATTCTATTCTCCAAATTAATTCATTATTCTAATGCAGCAGCGCCTGGTATCAATTTGCCAAATTTTGTGTTTTATTACTGCAATATTCCACGTTTTCCATTACTGCAATATTCTATGTTTTCTTCCCTGCATCTCACCATGGGATTCACGATTAAATCCCTAAAACTTAATATATTCATGACAATTCATCACCCATAATTACCCTATAATCTTACAGCAATTAAACAACATCAAGACATCATTATTCATCCAAAAATTCATCGATTCACATCACACAACGATCATATATTTTCAATTCAAGAACAATACAACAATCACCTCTAACCCCACATACCAATCATCATAAACCCAATTATAGAGTCAGAACCCCACCCTTACCTTAGATTGAAGGTCGCTCTACAATTTCCGGTTGAATTCTCGTGCTTGTCGTTTTCCACTTCTCTAGCAGCTTGCACGTTCTCTTCCAAATCCTTATTTTTTCTGCTGCTTCCTTCTTTCTATTCCTTCTAACATATAATAAAATAACCCTATTATTCTATTATTCCTTAGTGGGATTAAAACCAACACCCCCTTATTACTTCTATCCTCCCAAAATAAGCCCACATTAAATAATATTACACTTTTAATATTATTTCACCTCATAATATTATACCTCTAATATTATTTCTCCACTTAATAAAATAAATCCAATTAATTATAACACATTTTCATAAATATTCCAAAAATAATTTAATTAAATAATTAATTAAATTACGGGCGTTACAGGGTTCACAAATGATCTCTCACTCACAAGGTAAATTACTTTTGGTTAGGTGGTTTTACTCAAAATCAAACAAAATGCCTTGATAATATCATGCTTTCATACGAATCAACATAAATGCAAGATTAAACATAATAAAATTAAGTTAAGACAAAATTGTCGGTCTCCCGTGCATATAGTAAACAATGAAAAGCAACCTCACAAGGGGTTTAATCCTAAAGTGATTCAAAAGTGAACAGAAATTGCAAAAGAATGAATGACATGAAAATTGTACAAAAGAAAAGTCTCCTAAACATGATATGTTTTAGAAAGTGATAAATGAGTATCTGGCGTGTACCAACTTCAAAACACTATCATTACCATACATCCGCAAGTTGAAACATTCATACTTGGAAAATCGGCTCTAAATTCCTCAAGAGATCGGATCAAAATTGGAGTCCAAACAACAAGCAAAAGAATTAGAAATATTATTATTAATTAATGTACTATAAAGCCTTGGGTGAAGTAGGAAAAATGAGAGCCAAACAAAAAATTAAAAAGAATTCACTGGCTCTGCACAACAGGGCGCGCTAAGCAGCACAAAATGCACTAAGCGCGCTACACCAGTTGCAGAAAAACAGGGCAACTGGTGAAACTGCTATGAAAGTTCCACTTACCAACACAACCTTAATGTACAGAATTTAAACTTTTTACAACAAACAAAACTCCTCAAGCTAACATGACAAGCTTGTGAAAAAAAAAACAAAAATTGACATAACAAAACAAACGGATGAAAGTGAATTAAAAAAGTTGAAAAGTGAAAATTTGAGAATTTAAAAAAGGTCTAATTTCAACTTGCTTAAACAAAATTCACCACACAACATAAACGAACATAGACATGCTTGTTTTACGTTGTAAGCTCGACTCCTTTATTTTGCAAGCTAGTAACCTCCTCTCGTCATGCCATGGAATTGTCACACCGTGAAAACCTAAAGAAAGTGTCCTAACAAGCACACAACAAACGTTACGAACACGAGACAATTCACAACAATACGTGAAAACAAAGAAAAACACATATATCCACAAGTATGGAAAGTAAACACAAAACATGTTTAAGTAAAAATATACAAGTTTATGTACACATTCTATACATCATATAAATTAATTATAAAACTCAAAAACAAAGAAACTATCGCAATGCGAAAACAATAGAATCAATCCCCGACAACAATGTTATTTTGTTGCCGCGAGTATAGCGGCAACCAAAAAGTAGTAGGTATTTTTATTTTAGGGTATATCAAATTGTCTCCACAGGGATTGGTGTATTGAATTGCCGTTCGAAAAATCTCTCAATCATGAGTTTGGGTTAGAATGGTTTTTGTATGAAAGGTGCTGGAATTAAAAGTTATACACACAAAAAGAATTTCATTATTCGAATAAGATAGAAGTCTCGAGTTTGTATTTCGTATACCCTATGAAATACTTAAACTTACTGCCCAGGTGCACTTAACCTTAACTACTCGTCAATATCATCACGTATTGCTCACACAGAGATCATCTCTAAAGTAGAGTGAGATATCAACCATGTCGCTCCATGTCAACGATCTCTCAGCACAACACAAAACTACGCGGAGGAATTAAGATTCCTAAGTGATTAATAATCCTAAATCTATCTCTAGAATCCAAGCCCAATAGATATTCCTCCTAAGTTTGGATTTAATCCGTCCATCTCTACAACGACTCAAACCAAAACACTTAGCAAGCTAAAAAGGATAAACATCAATAAAGATTTGTAAAGAAAGTTTCATACAACACCATGAGCAATAAATATACATATAATCAAGGTAAAGTTACATACAAAATCCAACAAATAATAGCTACAAAGTGAGGAAGAGGAGAAGAAACCAAATTTCCCACGGTGTCAAACACGATCCATCAAGCTCACAACCCCGGTGTTGGCTGAAGATTTTGATAATATTATTAGAAGCCAAGTGAATTGGACGTTTCGATTGAAATGAAACAAAGCGTCATGTTTCGAAATAGCAGAAGCAGTGTTTCGAATGAGCATATCAAAGCTTGGAGCTTCGAGTGGAAATTATGGGAACATATCTAAAGAAGTCTCGAAATGATAACAAGGCTGTGTCTAAAGAAGTGCGTTCAAAGCGAAGAAGTGCCAAAACATTTGAAATTCAAATGCAAGCGGGATGTTCGAAATTTGAAATATATGCGCTGGAGTATTCGAAGACGCGTGGAAGTAAGAGAGAGGCATTGCTCTGCATGTTCTGAACGTGGCAGAATCTTATAGCAAGACCGTTATGGTCGAAGTAGTATAAATAGAAGTCTTAGCATTAGGATTTCGTGTGTCATATCTATTTGTACAAAAAACTCAGTAAACATTCAAATTACCACATGGCTAGGGAAACGAATGCAAGAGCAATGTACGTATGATAGCACCAAATATTTATGATTTAATAAAAACCTTTTATCATTTCCAGTACTTTCCTTTATCTTTGTATCAATACCATTTACAAGTTTTTTGCATCTAAAGTCTTTTTATTCGAAATCTTTTCATTGATGCCTTACATTTAAATGCTTTCTTTACATTTCAAACACTTTATATTTCAGAAACTGTTATACATTTCATGTCTTTATCTTCAAGTTTTTATCCTTCGAACGCCTATTTTTACTTAAAGTCATTTTACAGATTTCTTGCATTAAACGCTTTCTTCGCATTTTGAATCTTTTACATTAACTGTTTTGTTTTACGTTTCGAAGCCATTTACTTGTCTTTTATGAAGTTTACATGTCTTTACAATTAACTTTTATTCATGCAATTTAGTTTCGCGCACATATATTTTGATTACACCTTTAGATCTTTAAGAGAGAAATCGAAATAAGTCAAACACCTACACAACACTCTAAATACCAACCATGAATAACTGTTCGATCATGAGAGTTACTCTAATGACCAACACGTCCTAGGATCAATCTAGTCGATCCTGCGAGTTACCAGAGGAATTGAATAACAGTCAGTAAGTTTATTCGATAGTTTGAAGGACTAGCAGTTGTTTACCAGAAATCACTGGAAACAAATTGGCACACCCGGTGGGACCCAATCGTTGGACATAAGAAATAAAGATTGTTGAGACATAATCATTATAAAAATACCCTCTGAGTGATAAGTTTGCTGTTTTATGAACCTAAGAAGTGGTAAAATAACCAACAGCAACCAACCCTTATCCAGAAGAAAACGTTTGAACAAGATGTCTAATTCTAACAATCAGCAAGGGGAACAAAATGCCCCACATACAACAGGCACTAATGTATCCGCTTCGATGGGAACATCTAATGTGATCCTTTCGAATGCACAGTCTGTTGCGTCTTCTACCAGTCATATAGCCACTAATGGAGTAAGTGGCATATCAACTAATAGTTCGATCTTAGGAAATACTGGAACCATTGGTTATCCTGGGGGATTTGTTCCACCATCAGGGACACAATCCCATTTCGCCACTCCACTAACTAGACCACCCGGTTTCGATGGTAATAGAACCAGAAATTCCTCTTATGGAATGCCAACATCCTTTATGGCAGGTTTACACAATTCCACATCGAATTCATCACCACAATTAGGGTCTGGGTCTGGGGCGAATCAGTTTATGACAAATAACCCAGGGTCAGTGGGTTATAGCACAATGCCTATTTTAACCACAGAAAACCAGTTGGCTTTTAGGCAATTGATGGATGACAGTAACCATAATATGATAGGGGTATTAGCACAAACTATGCAGGAAATATTTGCCCCAATAGTACAAAATGTGACTGTGACAAACAGAGAAAACGCTGATAACATGAGTCGAATAGCAGATTTCTTTGCTCCCCCAGAGAGGCGTAGGCAGAATCAGGCGGGAGTTCGAGCAAACATGCCTGTTATGGAACAAATTGCTAACGACCCAAACTATAGACCACCTAGAGAAGAAGTTAACTTGGGGGCAAGGGCACAAAGGCTAGAAGCTCCAATGATCCCAGGCCCACAAAGAGAAATTATGGAACCAGGGGCAAGGGTCGAAAGGCTGGAAGTCCCAGAGTTTCGAGAAGAACAATCTAGGGGGGTTGTCATGGTGGGTCGAAATCAAGATGCTGATGCTGTCGTTCATAGAATTCGAAACGATAACATCTTGGCAGAAAACAATTTAACCACCATGATAGAGAAAGTCATGGCCCAGAATGGCCTCAGCACAGGAATTAGAAGGACAAATTATGCTTCCCCTATACTGGATTGCATAATGCATACTGATTTGCCAAGGGGATATAAAGTCCCTAAATTTACAAAGTTCGCTGGGGATACCAATGAGTCAACAGTCGAACACAGAGCCAAATATCTAACCGAAGCGGGGGATATAGCCAATAATGAAGATCTCAGGATCAAATACTTCCCAAGTTCCCTGACTAAAAACACCTTCACATGGTTCACCACTTTGCCTCCTGGGTCCATTGATACTTGGGCTCTGTTGGAGAGATTATTCCATGAACAGTTTTACATGGGACAATCGAAAATAAGCTTGAAGGAATTAGCCAGTGTCAAGAGAAAGTTCACCGAACCCAAAGATGATTATCTGAATAGATTTAGGCTTTTGAAATCCAGATGTTACACAATAGTGCCTGAACATGAGTTAGTCGAAATGGCCGCTGGTGGCTTGGATTACTCTATTCGAAAGAAACTAGACACTCAATATTTGAGGGACATGGCTCAGTTAGCCGATAGGGTTCAACAGGTCGAAAGGCTAAAGGCCGAAAAGGACAGAGTCTTTAAGAATAACAAGAAAGAAAGGATCTCCTATGTTGGAACTGAGGAAGCAGAAGATTATCCTGAATTCGAATTCGAAGAGGTCGAAATCGACCTCGCTGAATTGAAATAGGCACCACCTTACTCCTGCAAGTTATTAGTTCCCACAAAAGGGAAATAGATTGTTGAAAATGAGAAAAGTGACAAATTCCCAAAGAAGGTTTACACCTTCGATGTCACTAAATGTGACGAGATTTTTGATTTACTTGTCAAAGATGGCCAACTCATTGTGCCATCAAATGTCAAAATTCCTCCTTTAGATCAAAGAAAGAAGAGAGGATTTTGCAAATATCATAGTTTCCTAGGCCACAAAACCTCACAGTGTTTTCTTTTCAGGGACCTAATTCAAAATGAAATCAAAGATGGCAGGCTGAAGTTTGCTGATAAGGCAAAGATGAAAGTGGACGAAGATCCCTTGGACGTCGCAGACACCAACTACTCCGAGCCTGCATGCATTGGAGAGATTAACATGGTGGAAGCTGACCAAAGTGATGTCCCAACAGGAGAGAAAGGTACTGAAAATGAAAGCTGGGTGATGGTCGAAGTCGATAAGGAGGTCACTGAAGACGTCCAGAAGCTACCAGAGACTTCGATTGAAGCAGCACCTGTAGCTGTTGCAAAAGAAACCCAGGCTACTGAAGGCCAGGAAAATCAGAACCAAGAACTAACACAGGTCACTGAAGGCCTGAGGCTGGAATTGGAGAAAGTCCAAATCACGAAGCCAACTTCCCCTCAGAAGGAAATGTGGGACACTCTAGGGGAACCCAGTGGAAAATTTGACTATTTGGTCAAATATTCTGCCCCAGAGAGTTCGAAGGTTCACATTGAAGATATAAAACCCACAGGATGGGGAGATGATGAAGCTGAAGGGGAGGATGTTGAGGTAAACATGGTGGACATGGAAAGACCTCACTCTGAGATGGAGGAGGTAGAAAAATAATTAGAAAAAGAGAAGTATAAAATGGAGGATAATCATGCTGGAGATGCTAGTCTCAAGGATTATCTCATGACGTGCCACAAGGGAGATACAAGAATGATACTGTGCCCTAGGTGCAGCATCCTCTGCAATCAGAGAATCGCTGCGAACTTCGAAAGGGTACAGAGGGCTCGAACTGGCAACAATTGGCGCCAGGATAACCAGATGTTTAGGTGTTATCCTAAGGATGGAGAAAGTTTGCTGGAATTTGTGTTTCGCTGCTATAAAGGGGCAACTAAGTGCTTGATATGCCCAAGGTGTTCAGCTGTGTATGATCAAAGCATGGCCAGAGCCTTCGAAACGATTCCCTTCGCCCCTTGCTGGAACCATCAAGAAATTGTGCATATGGGCCCACGTTTCGACAGCAGACACAAACAACGAAGGCCAGATAGCCCTCACCCCAAGGCTGCTCGAAGAGTGACTTTCAAACTCCCTGCTGAAGTGCCAACCGACAGATGGCTGTAAGTCAGAAATGAAAAAGGCAAAGACAGATGGAGAAACACCGAACGAAATGCACGCCATGCTATGACATACAGAAGGCAATTCAACATAGCAAAAAGGGAAGAGGTAAGATTAGAAAACTACAATGGAAGGAACCCCATGTCGAGATCCCAGTGGCGCAGGCAACAGAGGATTCGAAAGGCTGAGAGAGAAGCTGTGGCAAATAAAGGGGTCACTTCAACAAAGAACCCAGGTGAATCTAGCACCAACAAACCCTCACCAACAAATCAAACTGAAGACAAACCTCCAGTTAATAGGAGGCTTTTCTCTGAAGTACAACTAGATGAACCAAAGGAATACACTCCAGGCCCAGAAGAAGACGAAGATATGATAACAAATAACTTCGAATCGGAGGGGGAGTCTTCTTTCAACCTAAACTGCAACGTGGTATCTATGCTTCCCTGTGAATTTGGACAGGAAACCGAAATTGATGAATATGAGGAAGAAGATACCACATATTTGATGAAGCATAGGCCTGTGTGCTACTATGTGATGGACAATGGGGCTGTCGAGGAACAAAATGCGTTCTTCGAACGTCCAGAACCTGCTATGAAGAACCATCTTAAGCCACTATTTATTCGGGCAAAAGTTGGTGCCCATGGCGTGAATAAAGTTCTAGTGGATGGGGGTGCTGCAGTCAATTTGATACCCCACTTCATGCTGAAAAGATTAGAGATACGCGAAGGGGACATCAAGCCCCACAATATGGTTCTATCCAATTATGAGGGGAAAGTGGGCAAAACATTGGGAGTGGTTCAGTTGGACTTGACAATAGGCTCAAGCTGTAGGCCCACCATGTTTATGGTGATCGAAGCCAAGGCCAACTATAACTTATTGTTGGGAAGGGAGTGGATCCATGGCGTAGGGGCAGTTCCTTCGTCAATGCATCAGCGACTAGTTCTATGGAGAGATGATGGAATCGTGGAAAACATCGAAGCAGACCAGAGTTACTTTATGTCAACAGTCAATTTAGTTGACAAGAGGGATTATGATAAACATCTGGAAAAGATTTCTCCATGTGTTCCAAATGATGAGATCAACGAAACCAGAAACGCCCACTACTACATGACCCTTCGCCATGATGGCCTATACTGGGATAGAACAATAATCAGTGAAGAAGAGGGAGTCGAAAGTACTATACAAAGACGGCCAGCAGGCTGGGACTTCGACAACCTTATCCATGACTGAGTCCACCTTTTTTGAAAGGATTTCGGCCTATAGGGCTGAGAACGAATCAAAGGCGGCCTTAGAGGCTGAAATAAATAAATTAGCTGTAAAGATGAAAGAAATAAGTGGGGATGGCTCGAAATGCTCACCCTTCAAAGAATTTGAGATGGATCAAAGGTTGGATGTCATCTACGATAAAGAACCCTTAGGCTTCGAAAGGGACCCCATAGACTCAGATGCCAAAATGTTGGCACAGGATCCACTCGAAGAGGTCAACTTAGGGGATGAAAACACGAAAAGAATAACCTACATAAGTGCAAAACTTAGCCCAGGCCTCAAGAAGGAAGTAATCGAAGTCCTCAAGAAAAACAAAGATTGCTTCGCATGGGATTATGACGAAATGCCTGGTTTAAAGAGGGAGTTGGTCGAACACAGACTGCCAATCAAAGATGGCAAGAAGCCCATCAAACAAACTCCCAGAAGATTCGCACCAGCGGTTCTCACGAAGATTAAAGCTGAGATCAAAAGGTTGCTGCGTTGCAAATTCATCAGAACCACAAGGTACGTCGAATGATTAGCGAATATAGTACCTGTTATTACGAAAAATGGTTCTTTAAGAATTTGCATAGACTTTAGGGATTTAAACACTGCAACCCCTAAGGATGAATATTGCATGCCTGTGGCAGAAATGCTAGTAGACTCTGCTGCAGGGTTCGAATACTTGAGTATGTTAGATGGATACTCTGGGTATAATCAGATTTTCATTGCTGAAGAAGGTGTTGCAAAGACAGCATTTCGTTGCCCAGGAGCCTTAGGCACCTACGAATGGGTGGTGATGCCTTTTGGTTTAAAGAACGCTGGGGCAACTTATCAAAGGGCAATGAATTCGATTTTTCATGATTTCATTGAAACCTTTATGCAGGTGTGTATTAATGATATAGTCATCAAATCTATATCTGCAGAAACACATTTGCATCATTTGAGCCAATCATTCGAACGAATGAGAAAACATGGCTTAAAGATGAACCCCCTTAAGTGTGCATTTTTTGTGCAGGCTGGAGATTTCCTTGGTTTTGTGGTTCACAAGAAAGGGATTGAAATCAACCAGAACAAAACCAAAGCCATAATGGAGACGAAAGCACATACGTCAAAAAGGGAGTTGCAATCTCTGCTAGGGAAGATTAACTTCCTCAGAAGATTCATTTCGAATCTGAGTGGAAGAACCCAAGCTTTCTCTCCGCTGCTTCGTCTAAAGCAAGGCCAAGCCTTCGAATGGAACGGAGCCCATCAGGAGGCATTTGAAAGGATAAAAAGATACCTTTCTCAGCCTCCTATCTTATCTCCACCTTCATGGGGGAAGCCCATGAGATTGTACATATCTGCCTCTGAAGTTAGTATAGGTAGTATGTTAGCACAAGAAGATAGCAATGGTATCGAAAGAGCCATATACTATTTAAGTAGAGTACTAAATGATGCAGAGACCAGATATAGCAATTTAGAAAAGCTATGTCTCTGTTTGTATTTCTCTTGTATGAAACTCAAGTATTATATAAAGCCTGTTGATGTTTATGTTTCATCTCATTTCGATGTCATTAAACACATGCTTTCAAAACCAATAATGCATAGCAGAGTTGGTAAATGGGCTTTAGCCTTAACAGAATATTCTTTGACTTTCATGCCTTTAAAAGCTGTGAAAGGTCAAGTGATTTCTGACTTCATTGTAGACCATTCATTGGTTGAGCAGACTGTCATGAGTTACGTCGAAATACAACCATGGAAATTGTACTTTGATGGTTCAACCCACAAGAATGGAAGTGGTGTTGGAGTCCTTCTAATTTCTCCTGAAGGAATTCCAACAAAATTCAAGTATAAATTAGATGGTCCTCGTTGCTCGAACAACGAAGCCGAGTATGAAGCGCTCATTGTTGGACTTGAAGCTTTGTTGGAATTGGGGGCAACTAGAGTCGAAATTAAAGGAGACTCAGAATTAGTGGTCAAACAAATTACAAAGGAGTATAAATGCATAAAGGAAAACTTGATGATATACTTCGTCATAGTCAACAGGCTACTTAGGAAATTTGAATACATGGATATTCAACACATACCAAGAATAGAGAACCAAGAAGCAAATTACTTAGCACAGTTGGCTTCGGGTTATAAGGTTTCTGTCAGGAATTTTGAGGATTTAGTTGAATTAAGGGGTAGAGTTATGGCTACTAGATTCACACCATCAGATCTAGAAAGTATGAAATTGGGATATGCTGAGAAACAGGGATTCGAAATATTAGCCACAAACACTTTATCAGATGCAGATTGGCGAAGTCCACTGATGAGTTATTTAGCAAACCCAACTCTGAATGTGGATAGAAAGACAAAATACAGAGCATTATCATATCTCCTCATGGGGAACGAATTATTCAAGAAGACCCAAGAGGGCGTATTATTGAAATGCCTAGGAGAAAGTGAGGCATACTTAGCATTGTCAGAAGTCCACAATGGGGCATGTGGGGCACATCAAGCAGGTCATAAAATGAAATGACTGTTATTTCGATACGGCTTGTATTGGCCTAGCATGCTCAAAGATTGCATAGACTTTGCTAAAGGATGTGAGGAATGTCAGAAACATGCAGGGATTCAACATGCCCCTGCAAGTGAGTTGCATTCGATCATCAAACCATGGCCATTTAGAGGATGGGCATTGGATTTGATAGGAGAAATAAATCCTGCTTCGTCTAAAGGACAGAAATATATCTTGGTAGGAATAGATTATTTTACCAAGTGGATCGAAGCTGTACCATTAATAGTTGCTGATCAAGAGGCTATTATTGAGTTTATACAGAAGCACATTATCTATAGGTTCGGATTGCCAGAGAGCATAACCACAGACCAAGGCTCTGTGTTTACTGGTAGAAAGATGCAAGAATTTGCCCAAGAAATGGGGTTTAGATTGCTAACATCAACGCCATATTATGCTCAAGAAAATGGTCAAGTCGAAGCAGCCAATAAAGTGATAATAGGGTTAATCAAGAAACATATTGGTAAAAAGCCAAGGAACTGGCACAAAACTTTGTACCAAATACTATGGGCCTGTAGAACATCTCATAAGGAAGCTACTAACACTACGCCTTTCCAACTCACATTTGGTCATGATGCAGTGCTGCCAGTAGAAATTCATCTACAATCAGTTCGAATTCAAAGACAAAACGAAATCCCAGCTGCATTATATTGGGAAATGATGATGAATGAATTAGTTGAGTTGGACGAAGTTAGATTACATGCATTGGAAATTTTGATGAGACAAAAAGAAAGAGTGGCCAGGACATATAACAAAAGGGTGAAGAGAAAAGCATTCATTATTAATGACTTAGTCTGGAAAGTTATATTGCCCATGGACAAGAAAAATAAAACACTAGGTAAATGGTCACCTCATTGGGAAGGGCCTTTTTGAATACTAAAGGTATTCTCGAACAATGCATATGAAATCAAAGAACTAATGGATGATAAGCGTATCCTAAAGGTTAATGGGAAATATTTAAAGAAATATAAGCCACGCCTGCAGGAGATTCGAATAGTAACAACTTAACCAAAATATTATAAAAATGCCAAAATGGCAAGTTGAGATGCCAAAATGGCGTTGTTCGAATATTACATATAAAGAACCAAATTGTAATCAAATAAACACTGAAATTTAGAAATAAGAATTATTCTTCAGTCTTTTGAAAGTGCTTCGAAAAGATTCAAGTCTCTGTTGAGCGAAACGTCTGGCTCCTTCCAAGGTTGCCACTTCTCCCTTGAGTTGTTCTGCAGTTTCCATTTCTACAAGCCCCTGGTTTAGAAGCTCTTCGAATTGGTTACCAGCAATATTGGTTTCGAAGGCGATTTGTTGTTCTTTGGCCTCTTTAACCTTCTGTTGAAGTTCCTGAATCTGCCTTTCCCAGAGAAGGATGGACTCAGCTCGAGCCTCATAATCAGTTTTCGCTTGCTTTAGATGCATAGCTTGATCCTCAGCTTCTTGAGAGAGTTTCGAAGCTTGTTCATAAGCAGCATCCATTGCAGTGCGCTTTTCTTGAACCTTTCTGGCAGCAGATTCATCTTGGAGAATGTAACCAGTTATGTTGTCCAACAAAGACTGAAGATCAAACAAGATAGTACTAACTGGCAAGGAGCACGTAGCAAGGTTGACTTTTGTAAGCAACTCCTTCATAGTGTAGCAAGCAGTGCTATCCTGTTTGAGCACTTCGAATATATCCACATTGAGAATTGTTTTCCTGATCTTGTTAAGAAGTACAATTCTTTCATCTGTGGGAAGAGGATAGCTAGTCGAACTTGTGCCAGCCCTAGCAAGTGGAATGTCCCTCTGAGCCAACTTTGCCTTCATGTACCCAATATGGTCATTTCGTCTCAGGAGTGCAAGCTACTCATCAGTCATTCGAGACAAAGACGGTTGAGGGAGTTCCGCATGTAGGGGAGTCACGTCCATTTCAACCTCCATGGGTTTGTTGGTTGTGTCACCATCCCCTTCATTCGTTTCGTGCTCATGATCTTCTTCATCGTCATCCAAGTCCACCACTTCAATGTCTTCTTTTTCGCTGCTATTTGCATTGGACTCCATCCCAGCAGTCGAACCATCATTGGCATCCTCCTCCTCAGACTCTTCGTCTGCAGATTCTTCATTTCTTTGGCCAGAATCAGCTTTCTCTTCTTCAGCATGAGTATCCTTTGGGTCCTCTTGAAGGGTTTCAAGAAGAGACTTTTGAAGAGAAGTTCTTTGCAAAGCCTCTGCAGATTCATGAAGTGGTGTTTCGTTTGTATCTTTCAGAGGAGGAGAGGTACTTTGATCATCCTGCTGCTCAGAAGCCCCAGCCAGAACCGCCATATTGGAGGAACCTTTGTTATGTACAAGGTTGCTGGAGTCTCCTTGAGGAGAGAAGTTGAGTGGAGCAGTAACTTTTGATGGTGAGGTCGAAGTAGTGGAAGCTGGATTTAGGATATTCTGCAAGGAGCGAAAGAATATTAAAAGCATGCACCAAGGTAATGAGAAATTATTTTCAAAAAGATTTAAAGTTCAATTTACCTGTGGACTCTCGGAAGAGAGGTTGCTAGCTATACGTTCCAACATTACGTTGGAGGTCGAAGATGGAATTTTGGATTTGGGTGAGGGAGCAGCATCCCTGGAATCAAGTCCAGAGACACTAGTTGGTATGGTACTTTTCGAAATATCCTTCTTCTGCTTCTTCTTCGAAGCAGTTGGTAAGTTTCCTCCAGCCTTGGGGTCTTCCCCAGTGGTGTTTGATTTTCGCTTCTTTGGAGTAGTAGGAGGAAGTTTGTTGGTCTGAAAAGATTTAAACAAAGAGTTAGATGCAAATCATGAAACATTAGTGAATTCAAAACATCAAGGCTAAATGATTACCTGTGGAGTTGGAACTCTGGTTGTTGTTGGTATTATTGTTGTTGTTGTTGCAGCAATGGTTGTTGTTTCGGATGGAGTCACATTGTCAGCGGTTTCGATAGAGGCTTGAGAGGCACTCCCTTCTTTCGACTTTGAGGCAGCTGTCTATATCCTGATGGCTGAAAATCGAAACAATTAAAGCAAAGGTTAAAGATATGGAAAATGAAAAACGTTTGGGATTTTCCCAAGCATTCGCACCTGTGCCTTGATCAGATTTAATCGACATGGCAGAAAGGTCGTAACGAAGGTGTCCTGGGAAATCGTGGAGCCAGTGTCGAGCCCATGTCACAGTCTCAGATGGCTTTGGTTTCTTTTGAAGATGTTTGAACATCTCTTTGCAAGTGAACCACCAAGGGTATGGGGGAAACCAAGCCAGAGCCAGTTCTGAGGTAGGTAATCTGGGAAATTTAGGTGGATGCATTTCGAATGCCAACCTATACCTATCCTCAGGTGACAACCCTGAAGGAAGTTTTAACTTAGAAACTTTTTGTTTGAATTTTTCCTTCAAGGTCTCAGCCGCTTGATGCACAGTGGATTCCAAGCGTGTGGGATCATAAGTAGTTTCAAAATAATTTTGAAAAGCTTTAATCTCTTTGGCATGAGTAAACATACCTTTCTTGGCTGGTACCTGCACATCGAAGGCATCAATTAGTTTCTGCTGAATTGTAAGAGTATCGAACATATAAGTTTGATAAAACTTGGTCCACCATTCCAGAAACCCCTTAGCTGTAAGATGGGTAGGTTCGAAGGTTATTAGCTCAAACTGGGCAAAGCCTTGGTATTGTTCTTGCTGTAATTTTGCTTCCCGTGCCTTGAAGGTTCGCCCAGAGGTAATGGCACTCTCAGTTTGAAATAAGGGTTCAGGAATTAGTTGGCATAAGCCAAACTGTCTCGAAACAAAATTTGGCTGGTAAGCGAAAAGGAAAATCTGATTCTTGGCAGGAGTTATTCTTGAGGAGATTAGCCTGGGTAGCAAAAAGGCTCTCCATACATCTTGAATCTCTTTGCTCTTGACAGCTTCTGAAAGAGCCATGGTGAACCATGAAGGTCCATGAGCCCTCGAAGCAAAAGGCGCCATGGTCTCTTCGAACTTATGCCTCTTGGAGAATATCATGATGTACTTCGAGAATAGGACTTTGAAGTCATCTTTGTCGTCATTTGGAGTTAATCTTCGCAGCCTAGTGCCTTCGACTATTCTATCAGTTATTTCAGGATCTTGTTCATCAATGGTGTTGGCAGTTGACAAGGAAGGTTCGAACATGGCATTTAGCCATAGCTGAAGTAACCAAAAAGGGCCAGCCAACAGGATATTCTTGGAGGTGTGAGATTTTAGGCTCGAAACAACTGACCTTAGGCTTTCATAAAGGTCAACTAAGAGCAGTTCACTTAAGCACACTCTTCGATTCTCATGCAAATCCCTAGCTAGAGGAATAAACCTACTGTCTACCTGTAGGGATCTACTGCAGAAAACATATCTTGACAGCCATAGGGTAAGGAAAGCAATGTGTTCTACATCAGATACACTGTCTCCTTCAGCATGGTAGTGACTGATAAACTTGGAAAAACTTGCTAGTTTGACTTCGAAGTCGATTATGCTCGAATGTTCTTCGTTGTCAGGGATATATGTTTCTCCTACTGGCGATAGCCCAGTGATGGCCGCTATGTCAAAGAAGGTAGGGGTAATCATTCCACCGGGGAGATGGAAAGTATTATAGGTACTGTCCCAGAAATATAGGGACGCGAATAACAGTGGGTGGCTGTAAGTGAAACCAGGCTTCGACAGCTTAATCAAGTTGTAGATACCTAATTCTTCCCATTGCTGGGATTTCTTAGCTTCTACCTTATTGAACCAGTTTTGATAAGCAGTGTCGGAGGTGGGGCAAGATCGAAACGGTTTAAAATTACTCTTTACATAGTCTAATACAAAAGGGTTCTTAGGAGGAACAATTGGATTTTCCATGGTGTTTGAGCCAGAAGATTCTATTGCCTTAGGGGCGTCCATTTTGTTAAACAAGGGTTTGAAATTATAGCAAACTGGGAAAATTTTCCTGGTATCTTTTAAAATTTCAAAAACTGTAAGAGGGCCCATTAAAGCTAACCTTTTACCAGCAGCGATGGTAGGAATAAGTACCTGGGATGCATAAAGCATTTCTTTCTCCCTTGAGATCATCTGGGGAGCAAGAACAGATTGACCTTGGTGAGTGATAACCTTACTTTCCATTGTAGTTCCTGCGGTCTTTCCTTTCTTCTTGGAAACCTTTTTTAGTTGGGATGAGGTAGAAGAAGACATTTTTTGAAGAATGTTGAAAGCTTAGGGTTTTCGGTGAGAGAATAAGGAGAAAAGATTCAGAATGTGGGAAGAAAAGAAAAAGACTAAGTTGATGATGTTTTATAATGTGGAAGTTTAAGCATCCACTGAATAAGGTTGTGATACGTGGAAATCATGGGTTGGTGTGATGAAGAGGTGGCGTAAATTTAACATTGGTAGTAAGCGTGATTAAAGATAATCATTGTTTTGTAACTGCACCATACTGTGAAGTGGTTCCAGGCGGTTAAGGAATCTAAAAAGTGTTATGATTGACGTGACTGGAGTCAAATGCATTAAATGTTACGATGATTCGAAGGTCGCATCAAAATCTTGTGTATATGTTTAAAATAAGTATTTCTCAAAGAGATTGAAATACATATTTTAAAGGGGCATTTTGTTGGCTGAAGATTTTGATAATATTATTAGAAGCCAAGTGAATTGAACGTTTCGATTGAAATGAAACAAAGCGTCATGTTTCGAAATAGCAGAAGCAGTGTTTTGAATGAGCATATCAAAGCTTGGAGCTTCGAGTGGCAATTATGGGAACATATATAAAGAAGTCTCGAAATGATAACAAGGCTGTGTCTAAAGAAGTGCGTTTGAAGCGAAGAAGTGCCAAAACATTTGAAATTCAAATGCAAGCGGGATGTTCGAAATTTGAAATATATGCGCTGGAGCATTCGAAGACACGTGGAAGTAAGAGAGAGGCATTGCTCTGCATGTTCTGAACGTGGCAGAATCTTATAGCAAGACCGTTATGGTCGAAGTAGTATAAATAGAAGTCTTAGCATTAGGATTTCGTGTGTCATATCTATTTGTACAAAAAACTCAGTAAACATTCAAATTACCACATGGCTAGGGAAATGAATGCAAGAGCAATGTACGTATGATAGCACCACATATTTATGATTTAATGAAAACCTTTTATCATTTCCAGTACTTTCCTTTATCTTTGTATCAATACCATTTACAAGTTTTTTGCATCTAAAGTCTTTTTATTCGAAATCTTTTCATTGATGCCTTACATTTAAATGCTTTCTTTACATTTCAAACACTTTATATTTCAGAAACTGTTATACATTTCATGTCTTTATCTTCAAGTTTTTATCCTTCGAACGCCTATTTTTACTTAAAGTCATTTTACAGATTTCTTGCATTAAACGCTTTCTTCGCATTTCGAATCTTTTACATTAACTGTTTTGTTTTACGTTTCGAAGCCATTTACTTGTCTTTTATGAAGTTTACATGTCTTTACAATTAACTTTTATTCATGCAATTTAGTTTCACGCACATATATTTTGATTACACCTTTAGATCTTTAAGAGAGAAATCAAAATAAGTCAAACACCTACACAACACTCTAAATACCAACCATGAATAACTGTTCGATCATGAGAGTTACCTTAATGACCAACACGTCCTAGGATCAATCTAGTCGATCCTGCGAGTTACCAGAGGAATTGAATAACAGTCAGTAAGTTTATTCGATAGTTTGGAGGACTAGCGGTTGTTTACCAGAAATCACTGGAAACACCCGGATCATCCATTTACAAGCCACAAATGTTCTTGTCTAAGCTCTAAATATAAAAAATGAAGGTGATGGAATTTATGAACAAATACCTCAAAATACATCCACCCAAAATGAAACAAAGTGAAAGTATAAAGAAAATGTGTTCCACGAGAATCGCCCAACGACATAAAAGCGTCGCCTGACGATGGATCTTATACACTTGGCCCAAGTTTTGCTACGTCCTCAACAGGTCACAAATATCCTCCATCGCTCGGGGACAAAAAGCTTTGTGTGACGACACCTTTATTCCTCTCCTGACGACACAACAGTGAAGCAAGGAAGAGGCAACAACAAAAATGTCTCTTATCGCCCACTATCGCCCGGTGATAGAAATTTTTCCCAGCGATGCAAGACAAATCGGTAACTTTTGTTGTTTTTACTGCATAACTTGGAATGACTTCATCTTTCGCCTTATTCTTCATTGATCAAAAATGCATCTCAGAGATTTATTCCTCTTGCTCCAACAATGCTTAAATACCTACAAAATGAATACAAAACTATCAAATAATACACTTTATACACGAAAATGCATTATACACAAACTAAACGTATTTATACACAAATTTGGGTTATTTAACTGATATTAACAACCAAGAGTCGATAAGTGCAAAAAAAAGTATATACAAAAATAACTATAATTTGAACTTATCAAACTCTCCCCAACATGAATCATTGTTTATCCACAAACAAGTCCAAACAACTCAAAGAACAAAGAAACAATAATCAAAGAATCACGATTCAACAGGTTTTTAAAACAGAAAACAAATGTATGGTTCAAAATAAAAAACGTACGCACAAGGAAAAAAATACAACGATAACATGACAATGAAACAACTCCTAAATACAAAGCACATGTAAAAAATTCTAAAATCATACAATATTCACAAGTGAATCACACCTAGCACACACTTCATCGATAGATGAAAAACACAAACATGAGGTGCTTAACTCTCACCCAAAAATCTTGCTAACAACAACTAAATTATGTATTTAGCAAAGAAAATTCATATTGAAAAGCACAAAAGAAAAAACACAAGGGCTTCAAGGGTTATAGTATGGATTGGGTAACAAGGAAGGGTTAATATCTAGAGGTTATTGAAATAACATACAATGCCTAATCCTATGAGAGTTTACAATTCACAAAGTCTCAAGCACCGCTCAATCAACTTTTTCAACTTTTGCAAATGTTACACCAACACAAAACTTTTTATTTGATACATTTTTTTTCTTTTCTTTTCTTTTTCAAAACTTTTTCTCTTCCCTTTTTTTCTTTTCTTTTTCACACACTTTTTTTTTCTTTTTATTTTTCCACTATAATATTTATTTTCAACCTCCATCAACCATTTTATAAACAAGGAACATTTCTCTCCTCAACTTAAACACGACCACACATAGTAACAAATTGCTCCCACTTTCCAAGGCAAGGAAAAATTCAACCACAATACATGGTTGAGGGTTAATTACCAATAAACACCATTAGAATCCATGATGAATTCTAACTAAAAGGCTCAAAGGGGTTCACAAATGGTCGCTCATTCACAAAGTGAATTACTTTTGGTTAGGTGGTTTTACTCAAAATAAAAAAAAATGCCTTGATAATACCATGCTTTCATACGAATCAACAAAAATGCAAGATTAAACATAATAAAATTGAGTTAAGACAAAATTGTCGGTCTCCTGTGCATATAGTAAACAATGGAAAGCAACCTCATAAGGTGTTTAGTCCTAAAGTGATTCAAAAGTGAGGAAAATTTGTAAAAGAATGAATGACATGAAAATTTTACAAAAGAAAAGTCTCATAATTATGATATGTTCTAGAAAGCGTTAAATGAGTACATGGCGTGTACCAGCTTCAAAACACTATCATTATCATACCATCGCAAGTTGAAATGTTCATACTTGGAAAATCACCTCTAAATTCCTTAAGATATCGGACCAAAATTGGAGTCCAAACAACAAACAAAAGAATAAGAAATATTACTATTAATTACTATACTATAAAGCCTTGGGTGAAGTGGAAAAAAGAGAGCCAAGTGAAAAATAAAAAATAATTCATTGGCTCTGCACAGTAGGGCGCGCTAAGCGGCACAGAGTGCGCTAAGCGCGCTACACCAGTTGCAGAAAACCAGGGAAATTGGTGCAGCTTCTATGTAAGCTCCACTTACCAACACAACCTTAATGTACAAAATTTACACTTTTTACAACAAACAAACTCCTCAAGCTAACACGACAAGTTTTCGGAAAAAACAAAAATTGACATTACAAAACAAACGGGTGAAAGTGAATTAAACAAGTTGAAAAGTGAAAATTTGAGAATTTAAAACAGGTCCAATTTCAACTTGTTTAAACACAATTCACCACACAACATAAACGAATATAGACTTGCTTGTTTTACGTTGTAAGCTCGACACCTTTATTGTGAAAGCTAATAACCTCCTCTTATTATGCCATGGTATTGTAACAACGCGCAAACCTAAAGAAAGTGTCCTAACAAGCATACAACAAACGTTACGAAAAATGACACAATTCACAATAATACGTGAAATCAAAGAAAAACACATATATGCAAAAGTATGGAAAATAAAAACAAAGCATGTTCAAGTAAAAATAGACAACTTTATGTACACATTCTATAAATCATAGACATTAATTACAAAACTCAAAAACAAAGAAACTATCGCAATGCGAAAACAATAGAACCAATCCCTGGCAACGGCGCCATTTTGTTGTCGCAGGTATAGCGACAACCAAAAAGTAGTAAGTATTTTTATTTTAGAGTATATCATATTTTATCCATAGGGATTGGTGTATTGAGTTTCCATTCGACAAATCTCTCATTCATGAGTTTGGGTTAGAATGGTATTTGTATGCAAGGTGCTGGAATTAAAAGTTATACACACAAAAAGAATTTCATTATTCGAATAGGATATAACTCTCGAGTTTGTATTTCGTCTACCCTATCAAATACTTAAACTTATAACCGAGTTGCACTTAACCTTAACTACTCGTCAATATCATCATGTATCGCTCACACATAGGTCATCTCTAACACAGAGCGAGATATCAACTGTGTCGCTCCATGTCGACGATCTCTCAGCACGACACAAAATAACACGGAGGCATTAAGAGTTGATACCTACGTGATTACTAAGCCTAAATATATCTCTAGAATATAAGACCAATAGATATTCATCCTAAGTCCGGATTCAATATGTCCATCTCTGTAATGACTAAAACCCAAACACTTAGTAAGCTAAAAAGGATAAACATCAATTAAGATTTGTAAAGAAAGTTTCATATAACACCATGAGCAATAAATATACATATAATCAAGGTAAAGTTACATACAAAATCAAACAAATAATGTTTACAAAGAGATAAAGAGGAGAAGAAACCAAATTTCCCATGGTGTCAAACACGATCCATCAAGATCACGACCCCGGATCATCCATTTGCAAGCCACAAATGTTGTTGTCTAAGCTCTAAATATAAAATGAAGGTGATGGAATTTGGGA
The DNA here is from genome assembly GCA_948472305.1 of Vicia faba. Lineage (NCBI taxonomy): Eukaryota > Viridiplantae > Streptophyta > Magnoliopsida > Fabales > Fabaceae > Vicia > Vicia faba. The sequence continues at coordinate 879,327,070 of OX451738.1, forward strand.
ACAAATACCCCAAAAACCATCCATCCAAAATGAAATAAAATGAAAGTATAAAGAAAATGTGTTTCGTGAGAATCACCCGACGACGACTCTTATACACTTGGCCCGGGTTTTGCCACGTCCTCAGCAAGTTACAAATATCCAACATCTTTCTGTGATATAAAGCTTCGCCCGAAGAAACCTTTATTCCTCGCCTGGCAATGCAGCATCGAAGCAAGGCAGAGGCAACATCAAAAATGGCTCTTATCGCCCACTATCTCTCGGCGACAGAAATTTTGCCTGGCGACGCAAGGAAGTTCAACAACTTTTGTTGTTTTTACTGCATAACTTGGAATGGCTTCATCTTTCGTCTTATTCTTTATTAATCAAAAATACATCTTCGAGCTTTATTCCTCTTGCTCCAACAATACTCAAATACCTGCAAGATGAATACAAAACTCTCAAACGTTTCACTTTATACACGAAAATGCATTATACATAAACTTAACGTATTTATACATAAAGTTAGGTTATTCAAATGATATTAACAACCGAGAGTCGATAAGTGCAACAAAAATTATGTACAAAAATAACTAAAATTTTCACTTATCAGCGACCTTGGTTGAAGTTTCTAGATGTGTATGGTCGTGACCACAGGAAGCATAAACCCCCAAAGGAGTGGAGATGATTTAGATTTGGGTCAATATGGTGAAGTGTTTGGAAAGGATATTTCATGTGAAGGGATGGTGTGGGCAGCCTATTAATGAGATACACAGCTGTACAAAATACATAGGTCCAAAATTGTGATGGAAGTTTAGCTGTATGAAGTTGTGCTTTTCCTGTTTCAACAATGTGCCTATGACGCCTCTCAACTACGAAATTGAGTTCTAGAGTGTGGGGTGGTGTGGTATAGTGTGAGATACCATGAGTGAGAAAAAAAGATTTAATCTTGATGAGCTCTCCCATTGTCAGAGTGTATTGAGACTATGGGTAAGTTGAAGTATTTTTGACAAGGTTTTTAAATTTTGGAAAATTAATGGAAACATCATATTTGTGTTTTAAAGGATAGAACAGATGTATTTTGTAAATTGTTCAACAATAATAAAGTAATATAAATAAACATTTATTGATTTAATTGGGGAAGGTCCCAATATATCTACGTACATAAGTTCAAGTGGTTTTTGGCTTATACTACTCGATATAGAAAAAAAAATCAACAAAGATAGGGTTAGTTTGGCATAGTGATGATATAGACAATAAGTGTTGTGATATTTTTGGAACATGTAAAATATTTGAGATATGAAGAGGATGAGAATTGGTTTGAAGAGAAGTCTTACCAGTAATAGCAATGTGCAAGCCTATACCATCACCTACAAGTAACTCATCATCACCACAATAAGGATTTGTGACATGGAGGTTATCCAAAGCATTAGTTATGTGATGAGTTGCACCAGAGTCCATTTTCCAATCATGTGGAGTTGGTTGATATGCAGTACAGGCATGATGTGCCATGGGATCTGTTGGACGTTTTGGATAGCCATGCAATTTCTAACAACTTTTGCTGGATGACTGGGTTTGTCACAGTATTGACAACTGATTTTGTGTGGGTTGGAAGGGGATGTAGAGCGGGAAAATTAGGGTTTGAGTTCCCTATGTCATACCCCAAATTTTCCCCACCGTTATAATATACTATGTAGGTTCTATTTCGTTGGAGGTTATATTTACAAGAGCCACCAATCTTAATGCCGTCAGTTCCTGGAAGACCACTCATTATGTATCTAACGATACTTTAAGGATCAATAGGGTGTGTATTGGGCCTACAAGACGAAACGGGTAGAAAAGAGCATGCAATCTACTGCCTCATCAAGAAATTCACTGACTGTGAAACCAGGTACTCACTCCTCGAGAAGACTTATTATGCATTGACATGGGATACTAAAAGGTTGAGGAAGTACATGTTAATACATACCACGTGGTTAATAGCAAGAATGGATCCTTTAAAGTATGTGTTCGAAAAACCAGCTCTTATGGGAAGGATTGCCCGATGGGATATGTTACTATCAGAGTACGACATACATTATGTTACTCAAAAGGCCATCAAGGGTAGTGTACTAGTTGACCATCTAACTCATCAACCATTGTCGAAATATCAACCAATGAAGTTCGATTTTCTAGATGAAGATGTTATGGCTATAGGTGACTACGAAATACCAGGGGCACGTTGGTCACTCATGTTTGATGGAGATTCAAACACACTAGGGAACGATATCAGGGCAGTTTTAACTTCTCCAAAGAACTATCACAAACCTTATACTGCAAGGTAATCTTTTGACTGCACCAACAATATCACCAAATATGAAGCTTGTATCCTAGTTCTGGAAGCTGCCATTGATCTAATAATCAAATATATCGAAGTATTTGGAGACTCTGCGTTTTCCATAAACCAATTCAAAGGTGAATGGGACACTAAACACCCCAGTTTGATTCCATATCGAGATCATGTATTAAAGCTATCTACGACATTCACCGAGATTACCTTCAACCACATCCAGGAGAAGAAAATCAGATGGCAGACGCTTTAGCAACCTTATCATCCATGTTTAAAGCAACTTGGCCTAACCATGAGCCACACCTTACTATAAGACATTTTGAAGAGCCTGCACATTGCATCGTTATAGAAGAGGATCGGGAGACAAGCCATAGTTCTATGACATTAAGAGTTATTGCTGGTTAACAATGGAAGCATATTGTTATCTTTACATAAAAACCTGTCACAAGTGCCAAATCTACGTTGACAAAAGAATGTGCCACCTAATCCTCTAAATGTCATGAGCTTTCCTTGGCCATTCTCAATATGGAGAATTGATATGATAGGTATGATTGAACCGAAAGCATCTAATGGACACTGATTTATACTAGTGGCCATTGATTACTTCACAAAATGGGTAAAAGTAGCATCATATGCAAATATGACAAGCCAAGTGGTCACTCGATTCATCAAGCAAAATCTCATATGCAAATATGGGGTTCCAAACATGATCTAAACTGATAACGGGTCTAATTTGAGAAACAAAATGATGAAATAGCTATGCGATGATTTCAAGATCAAGCATCATAATTCTTCACCATACCGACCCAAGATGATCGGGGTTGTCGAAGCTGCAAACAAAAATATCAAGAAAATCATTCAGAAAATGGTGAAGACATAAAAAGATTGGCACAAAATGATTCCCTTTGCTCTACATGGCTATCGTACTTCTGTATGCACATCAACAGGTGCAACTCCTTTCTCTCTAGTATATGGCATGAAGGCGGTACTCCCAGTTGAAATAGAAATTCCATCACTCCGACTGCTAATGGAAATAAAGCTTGAAGAAGTCGAGTGGGTTCAAACACGACTTGATCAACTCAACCTCATTGAAGAGAAACACTTAACATATTTGTGCCACAGTCAATTATATCCGAAGCGAATGAAGAAAGCATTCGACAAGAAATTTTGTCCTTGAATATTCAAAGAATGGGATTTAGTACTCAAGAAGATTCTGCTACCTCGTCTCGATTCACGTGGTAAATGGACACCCAACTACGAAGGTCCATATGTGGTAAAAACAACATTCTCCGATGGTGGTCTCATCCTTACAACAATGGATGGGGAAGAACTACCGCACCCGAAAAATTCAAACGCAGTCAAAAAATACTATGTATAAGAAATCTCGCTAAGATCAAACCTTAAATAGGCGACTTAGGCAAAAAGGAGTGTCCCGGTGTATTGAAAACCCGGAAGGGCGATCAAGGAAAAAATTAAAGACATACACAAAAAATTATCCTGGTGGATTGAAAACCCTAAAGGGCGATCCAGGCAAAAATTAGGGATCTTGTTTGAAAGAAATAAATAACAAAAAAATTGTGATCTAAGAACTACGACCACAAACCATGAAGAAAGAGTTAGATCCAAATCATCCAAATCGGAAGCAAAGAAGGTTGGGAACTATCAAAAGGAAGTTGGGGAAACATCAGTAGTGTTGTACCCCAAAATTATCCCTCTCTTTTCTCAAGACATTTCTGAAGACATTTCTCACAAAGATCTTCAATAACTCAAGTTTGCACAAGCGTTGACTATGTCAAATCACCTCTTGAGCATTGGGACCCCAAATTAGGGTTTTGATTTTCACAAGGAAAATTGGACTTCTAATTCCTCAAATGACGTTCATGGTTCATTATAGACCTCCAAGAATACTCATGCCAAGTTTCAAGTCTTGGATCATAATTTTGCTCAGTCAATTGATCAGATGACTGAAAATCAGCTGTATTGGGTAAAAGGTCAATTATGGTCAACTCACAGTAAAACATCAATATTTTTGGCCAATATAAACATTTTGAAGTCATATTCATCAATTTATCAATTTTGGATCACAATTCCTCAAGATAAGTGTTCAAATCATCAAAGGGGCAAAATGGTCAAAATTATGTTTTTGATTGAGAATGACTGATTTTTGACTTTTCCATAATACCTGATCTAATGAATTGAAGCATAATCTTAAGGAATCAAACACATAATTTTGACCTAATTGCATGACTCAATTCATTTCTCAAGATCAAACAGTTGATAGTTGAAATTTGGTCAATTGATGAAAAAGTCAACTGATACACCAAAAGTCAAACTTTGACTTTTTGGTTAACATTAGGTTTCAAAGATCAATATTCATCAAGACATTCAAAAATATGAAGCTTGATCATCAAGAATAAAAAAAGTCAAAAAGTCAAACTTTTCAATACTTAGAAATTTTTCTAATTGTTTTGAACTTGATAATTTCATTACTTCATGACCTTTTTTCACCAAGATGCAAGATGATTCAAATAAAACTTTCAACATGAAAGTTGTAGATCTTGATGAATTCTAAAACTTTGTATTAAAGTGTTGATGTCCAAAAAATGCTTAGATTTGAAGATATAAGCCCATCAAGTCATGACATTTTTCATAAAACACTTAGTGAAATTTTTGGCAAGTTAGGCAGATTTTTTGACCTAACTTCTTGGCCAATGATTTAGCCAAAATGGTAAACATGAAGGTTGTATATAATGTTTCAAGATTTACAAAATGTCAAATAACTTTAAGAGATCATGCTTGAGCTAAGAGAATGGAAGGAAAGAAGTTGGGCATCCATTCTTGAATTACAAGTCATTTTGATGATGAACCCTTGGCCAAATCTCATAGCCATGCTGCATAATCTCACTTTTCAGGATTTTAACTTGTGTTTCACTCCATAATTAGTTGATTACACAACTGTTAGAGCTTTCATCCAAGCATTTGAGCCATTATTCAAGAGATTCATCCCATTTTGGCACAAAGTAACATTGTCATTCTAGTAAAGTTGCTTTAATCAAAAAGTCAACTTGTCTTGAGCTTTGCACTTTTTCTTTCTGCACAAACTTCCTCTACAAAATCACATAAGTATGTTTAAAGTGCCTAACCACTTTAGATAGCCTGTACCTTGCCTTGGAACAATGCTTGTCAAGCTTGCTTCAAAAACAAGTCAAATGGCCATAACATGTGAACTCTTGATTCTGATCCCTCCAAGCCTTCAAACCTCTTGCCAATAAATTGAGACATTATTTGCAAGATAAGACACAAATTTGAAAGCCTAAAAACTCCCTCAAACACTCTCAAACCTGAATTGCATTCAAACTCCCATAACTTGTCATTTTCTGCCTATAAACTTCCATCTCATAATCTACTCGTGCGTTTCTTCTTCAAATTAATCCTAAAGCTTCCTTACATCAAATATAACTCATCCCCATCCCTGTTTTAGAACTGTAACACCTCCTTCATTTTCCTCCATAACCAAAATCAGTCACCTGCACATTGACTTCTCTAGCACGGCTCAACCACTCTCAACTCAAAGTAACTATTGAAATAGCTTCCTGGAGGTTCAGTGAAGCTAACCATATCATTACAACACCTTGAAGTGTGATCAAGCTCAAAACAAGATCTCCATATGCAAGGTGAGTTTTCCGAACTTCTATCTCTTCATACAAGCATCATTTGGCTTTCATTTTAAAAGATAAAATATATACATCATTGCCCTGAAACTAGCCATGCTTTTAGATTTCATTTATATTGCCTGAGCATGGAGAACTTTGAGTTTAAACTTCCTAAAAAAGTTAGGTTAAATTAGGTACCAATAAAAATTCGTGTCCATCTTTGATCCATAGCTTTAGTTATTTATATGGTTGAAATCGTGGTTAATCTTCAAGCAGCTTTCATGTTTACATTTTCCATTTTGGTTGAGAAATGAGGAAGTTAAAGATTTTGAAAATGTTGAAGAACATTCTGGCGCGAGGAAGAAGAAGATGACATGTCCAGGACAAGGTTTATAATATATTTATTGGTTTGTATTCTAAATACCAGATGTATAGCTACCCCAGTGGTAGAGAGCGCACCCGTAAGACATTATTGTTAAGGGTCCTGGGTTCGAGCCCCAACGACACCTTTTGTTCTTTTTTTTCTTCAATATTTTCCTTGTTTTCTCTGCTCATTTTCAGCACGCCTAGGCCATCCATTATTGGGTCTAGTTCTTTTACTCACTATCACCCCATGTTTTCTCAACAACACTGGCCCAACATTTTATTTATTTTGTTTTTTCTGATATAAACAAAAACAAACATTGGGCCTAAACTAAAACATTTCTTCTCTCAAACCTCCATGTTTTCTTTTCAAACTCCCTGACCCAATTTTTTTATATTTTTTATTTTCTTTCTTTTCTTTTATTTTTTTTAATCAAAATCCTAAAAATATATTTATCTTAAATAATTATATTTTCCCATTTTTATTTTATTAGGAAAAAATAGTAAAAAATATTTTCTTAAGACTATTTAATTTCTTTTCTTAAGTAAACTAATTTAGACTTAGGTTTTTATTCTAATTTTCACTTTTAATTAAATTAACTTAGACTTTAGGATTTAATTAACTCTTTTTTAATTAATTAGTTTAATTAGGTTAACTTTAAAATCTTTTCATACAACAAAATCCATAAAAATAATTTCTCTTCTCTTTACATTTTTGTACATTCTATTATTTTTCATTATGATTTATGTAATTGTCAAAAGCCTTGTAATAGTAACTAGGGTTTATTTTACTTGTCATCCACATTTGTAAATTTGTATCCCCCATTCTAAAATATTGTAATAGCGTAGGACTTTAAATTCCGTAATTTATCGCTTTCCCTATTATTGCTAGTAATTAGGGTTTATATGGAAAGACATAAAATCAAACAATAGACAACCTTCATTCAAGACAAATTAAATGAAAGCAATACACTTTGCACACATACACCTCTAGGGTTAACCCACACTTGTTGCCTTAGATTAACAATAATCATGTCCCTCAAACGCGGGATACTTTACCAAATACCCTCGATTACAAGATCGTAGTCCCTCGATGACCCTTCGATGTTGCCTTCGGCAAACGATCTTAGTCCCTTACGACAAATTGCTAAGGTATCCTACAATGTTGACTTTTGTGACTATACAATGACCCACGCTTGTCCCTCACATTCAATGATATGGTTTCTTGATAACTAATGGTAAGATAACACTATCTAAAGGAGGAGGGAAAGAACAAAGACTTTTTGAGTAGGTAGGACATTCGTAGTTGCTTGCTCACACATTCCAAAACAAAATAACTTTCAACATACCAACACTTTCATGAAATATTTTCAAAAGTTAACACTTTGTTTACATTCTTATAGAGACGATATCATTACAAAGTTCGCCTAAACGAAGAAACTTTTCAAAAATAATTTCAAACAAACACAAACACATTTCAGAAAGCATTTTCAAAGTGAGCTAGCAACTAAGAGCCCGTAGATAACTACGGATGAAAAGGATGCTAACACCTTCCCTTTTCATAACCTACCCCCCAAACTCAAGAAAATTCTCAAAAGGTCTTTCCTGTTCTTTTCACTCTTTCCTTTATTGGATAAAAGAAAAGTAGGTGGCGACTCTTGCTATCTGCAACAATTGCGATAAAAACACAAAACACCCAAGTCAGTTCTCCCACCGTATTATAGAATGGGCGACTATAATGGGGATCAAACTTAAAAGTGGGGTTACCTTAGAGACTAGATCACCTTTATTGATTTCATTGTTTGACTTGTTTGCTTTACTCTTAAAAGGGTGTTTGGTTTTTGTATAGATCTTCTACCCGGATCTGGGGGAATTTTTAGGTAAGTAGCAATAGATTATGGATACAGTACGACATAGACCGATATGGTTGAAAAAATGGCTATGTTAGTGTGACATGTTTGTTGGTACCGGTATCCTTTGTGTTGAATCAAAGAGAATATGGGACCGATGTGTGGTATCATGAAGCACTAGCTGACCGTAGAACCTTTAGTTGAACAATTTGGCCATTAGGAAGTAGTGAGATAGCCAGCTTCGGTGGAAAAATGAAGATTGGTTGATACTCGATACTAAAATCATTGAGATCGGACTTTCGAGATATTTCGGCCGCTAGAAAAGATTGATTATACTGAGACAATGCCCGACGAAGAAAGATCTATGATATTGAGATTCCTGAGAACCTGGTTACTTCTTAGGACAGGTTGAACCAACTAAAAACTTCAAGAGAGTACTTACCTATAAACCCCATGCAAGCCTAAACATAAGGACTTGTTTGCTTGGCCTGTATATGATTATTTGCACATAACATCGTGACATCATGCCATAGCATTTTCACTAACCATTTCAAGGACCTAGGGATTTATCTTTGTTCTATTTTGTAGGATATGGCTTCCACTCGCAGAAATACCATCTGAATCGGCTTTGTAAAGGTGTCTCCTCAACTCAAAGAGTTATCATCAAGAGTTCCTGAGAATTCTCCATTCACCAAGAGATATGGTCGACTTTTCAACTTGGCTATCTCAAGCTTTAAAGAGAAAATGATACGTGCGCTCTTTCAATTCTTTGACCTTAAACATCATTGTTTCACATTTCCTAATTACCAATTAGTGCCTACAATGGAAGATTTATCTTAACTATTGGGAGTGCCTATTCTTAATAAAATTCCTTTTATCGGTCTAGACAAAGACCCATGACCTGAGTAGATTGCATCAGACTTACATTTGCAACGGTCTAACATTGTAGCCAATTGGGAAACAAAGAGCAGAGTCAGGGGTTTCCTAGCTAAGTTTCTAATAGAAAAGGCTCAAATGTTTTTGGATGCTTTGGATTTACAAGCTTTTGAAGAAGTCTTGGCTCTTCTAATCTATGGGTTGGTACTGTTCCCTAATCAATACCAACTTGTATATGTGAATGCCGTCAAAATTTTCCTCTCTCGTAATCCTGCGCCCACTTTGCTTGGAGACATTTTACACTCTCTTCACACTCATACCACGAAGAGAAGAGGCACTCTTATGTGTTGCATATCATTGTTGTCTAGTTGGTTTATTTCGCACCTTCCTCGATCTATTTTGAAGAACGAATAAGGTTTAGGTTGGTCTCAAAGAATGATGTTGCTCTCACATTCAGATATTCATTGGTGTTCTCGATCTTTGGAGGATATTACCATCATTGACCGCTGTGGGGAATTCCATAATGTCCCACTCCTTGGCATCATGGGAGGTATCACTTATAACCCTTCTCTTGCATTACAGAAGTTTAGGTATGCCCGAAGTGATGGTCCCCATGATGTGTTTATCAAGGGTTTTATATTCGACTACGAAAACAATGTCCGAGGTTCTCGTCAAAGGTTTGTACGAGCTTAGGGCATGGTAAACAAGGTTGATAACAAGACTTTGGGGCACAAAAATTTCATCCGTTTTGAGCCTTACCTAAAATGGGTATAAACCCGTGCTCAAAGTCTCATGATGTCATATCCATCTATCCTACCTGTGATTGTGGAACCAGTTGCCAAAGGAGACGTTCCTTATACCATTCTCCATCCTGACATGCCTACCGACTTCGAGGAATTACATAAATCGTAGTTTCAACTCAAGGGGGAACAAGACACCTTTGAAGATCGATTTTATGAAAGCGATAACAAAGTGTCGGAGCTCACAAGGCAACTTCACAAGGAGCGAAGCCTGAATGCCTACATTGCGCCAAAGAGGATGCGTTCGTGGGAGACTTGAGTCTTTTTGTTTTAGGAGTTTATTTTGTCATCTCTTTAAGAACTTTTTGCTATTTCCATTGTAAGCCCAAGAGGCATTTGTAATTCTGGAATTTCTTAATGCAATTGATGTTTTTTATCCTCTTTTTGTCTAGCAAACTTAAATTCCTTAAAGTCCTTGAAAACATGGAATCCGCATAACATGCATCATATCATAAGCAGGTTTTCTGACACAGGTTTCCTCATCTTTCTACTATTTATTTCAGTATAAGATGGATATCGAGAAAACCGTCAAGGACTTACAGAATTAACACACTTAGTTTTAAGAGACTCTGCTCAACTTAGCAAAGGGTCAGCAAGAAATGATGGTGCGTCTAGTCACGAAGAAAAATACCAAGAAGAAAGATGTTATCAACACGAGGAAAAGGTTCAAAGGCCCTGCCCGACAAGTTCAAATTGAAGAGGTTTCCTCAGAGGAGGATGATAATCAAGATGAAGATGCTAGAAGCACCCGTGCTAGGGGTGGAAACAATCAAATCTATGAAGACAAGGATTATTCTGATGAGCAATACCCACCGACCGATGACAAATACAAGAAGCTAGAAAACAAACTAAAGGCTATAGAGATCCAAGTTGTGCCTGACTTGGACTTTGGAGACTTGGGTTTGGTTCTTAGGGTGGTCATTCCCCACAAATTTAAGATCCCTATTTTTGCGAAGTACGATGGTGTCTCATGTCCGAAGCTTCATCTAAGATCACATGTCCGCAAGATCAAACCACACACTGCCAATAGGAAACTTTAGGTGCAATTTTTCCAAGAGAGTCTATCTAGAACGCAGTTGGAGTGGTTTTACCAACTGGAGGGGACAAACATCTGTACATGGGAGGATTTGGATGTTGCCTTTTAACGTCAAAACCAATATAATGTTGATTTGGCACCAACCCGCATGCAATTGCAAAGCATGACCATGGGTTTGAGTGAGGGCTTCAAAGAGTACGCCCAAAAGTGGAGAGACATGGCTGGCAGGGTGAAGCCACCTTTAACTGATAGAGAATTGGTAGACATGTTTATGGGAACATTGACTGGTCCATTCTTCAACTTGCTGATTGGAAGTTCATCATACAGATTTACTGAATTAATCTTAACTGGCGAGAGGGTGGAAAATGGAATTAAAGGAGGAAAGATACCCATGGCCTCCACCTCTAATGTTGTGAAAAAACCATTTATTGGTAAAAAAAAGAGACTAATGCCGTGTATGGATCAAGAATTTATGCTAAGAATGACCGCCATCATTTAGTGGGGGCAGTATTGATTTCCAATCCAACTCCAACTCAACAACCGCGTCAACAAAACAATCAACAAAGGCCAAACATCCCGAGAAGGCAGTTTACCAGAATCAACATGCCATTGTCTCAAGCTCTACAACACATGTTGAAGGAAATTTTGGTAACATTGCGGGATCCCCCTCCAAATCCCAATATTTTATCCCTAAAGTATAATCCGAATGCAAAATGTGCCTACCACTCCAATAGTCCTGGACATGACACTGATCATTGTTGGGCGTTAAAAGCAAGATCCAAGACTTGATCGACAATAAAACAATTGAATTCGACCCTTCGCCAACTCCCAATGTGATCACCACACCCATTCCCAGTCATGGTAAGGGTGTCAATGCTATTGGAGATGCCTCTTTTGTTTCCTCCATCAATGATTTGGCCACCTCTTTGAAAATAGTTAAAAATAATTTGTTGAAAGTCGGAATATTCCCAGACTGTTTTGAAGACTGTTACCTTTGTGCTACACAAATTAATGGTTGCACATGGCTGAAGAAAGGTGTCCAACACCTGATTGATTGCCATGAAATATTGTTTGAGAAAACTCCATTTGTGAAAAGTTTGACCCAAAGTGTATCTCAAGAGTTTGAAGACGTGTCTATCATTACTATTTCAAACACTCCTATTAGGATCAACTCCAAAGGTCCTATTAGGATTTCCGCTGAACCAAGAATAGTGCCACTAATTATCACCACACCAGGGCCAGTCCGTTACTCTTCTGATAAAGCTGTGCCCTAGAACTATGGGTCGAAAGTGTATTACCATGGTATCAAACAAGAATCTTGGATCATCGAGAATGAGAATGATGAAGTTACAAACATTTCTATATCAAGTAAAGTTACTAGGACGGGAAGGATCTTCTCTCCGGAATCTCACCTCCGACAACCACTGTTACACTCATTCATATTACTGTTGTTAAACCTGTTGCTGATACTCGAGGAAAGGAAAAAAATGACTGAGCATGTCTGCACGGAGGTGCCCACAAAAGATATTATAGTTGAGGACCCATCTACCCAAGAGATAGAGGAGATTTTAAGAATTATCTGAAAAAGTGACTACAAGATAGTGGAATAGTTAGGGAAGACACCCTCAAATATTTCCATGCTGTCTTGGTTGCTATGCTCCGAGGCACATGTCCAAGCCCTGTTAAAATTCCTAAAAAATGCACATGTACCACAAGAAACGACGGCCGACCAATTTTAAAATTATGTAGCAAACCCGACTGCTGACAATGGTTTGGGATTTTCGAACGCAGATTTAACCTCGGCGGGGAAGAATCACAATAAAGCTCTGCATGTTTCCAATAAGTGTAAAGGCACCACTTTAGCACATGTGTTAGTGGATACTAGGTCCTCCCTGAATGTCTTACCAAAAGGTGCTCTGAATAGACTAGACTGTGACGGGCTGGTGTTGAAACCCATTGATATTGTAGTAAGGGCTTTTGATGGATCAAAGAGAATGGTCCATGGAGAGGTTGATCTCACTATCAAGGTTGGGTCTCAAGTCTTCAACTCTAAATTCTATGTGATGAATATCCGTCTGACTTGTTCTTTCCTGCTCGTACACCCGTGGATTCATGGGGCAGGTGCGGTTACCTCCACATTACATTAAAAGCTAAAGTACTCGGACAAAGGGAAAATTGTAATCGCCTGTGGAGAGAAAGAGTTTATGATCAGTCATTTGAATTCATTCAAATATATTGAAATGGACGGCGAATTCATTGAGACTCCTTTTCAAGCTTTTGAAGTGGTCCCTCCAATGATTGTTATTGCCAAGGCCATTCCTGTCACTCTCAAAGCTGCTAAAGATACACCAAGGATGGTCTCTCTCAAAGATGCTCGTACCGTAGTTGAAGAAAGAGGTTGCACCATCTGGGGATAACTTCCTGATATCCCATACAATACAGACAATTTTGAGTTGGGTTTCACCTCCAAGTATCAAAAAGAGGTTCGACGTGCTCGTGCAGGGAAACCACCTCTCTGTATCAGTAATAATGAAGTTAATGATCTTGGAGTATTTGACAGTGACGGTGATTGAGACGACTGGATCTACCCAACTACTGATGAAAGACTCAACAACTGGTAGGCCAAGGACTTCATCTCAATCTCTTTCAGCCAGGAGTAATTGTCATTTCCTATTTTTATTACTTTGAGAAATTTGTCTGTAATTTCCATTAAAATAATGAATTTAAACCATGTGCCTTTCCTGGGGAACAATGGTCCATTTGTTAAGGGTTTGTCATTTCCATATTCCATATGCTCATTTTAATGAAAACATTGGACTGTTTTGCATTCAAACATTATGCTCTTTTTTTTCTTCTTTTACTTTACTGCATTTTCAAATAGCCATGTGACCTTACATGCATACACACACATTTGCAGATCCACATCCACTCCGAATCTCATTGACAACGACTCTGTTATTTCCATCTATGACTTTGAAAATTCAATCTATCAAGCCGAAGACAAAGGTGAAGAAGATTATGAAATACCCGGAGAACTCGCCAAAATCCTAATACAAGAGGAAAAGGCCATTCAACCGCATGAAGAAACAATTGAAGTGATAAACTTGGGGACTGAGGCAGATAAGAAAAAGTCAAGATTGGCGCTAACCTGGAAGAAAGTGTCAAGGGCAGATTGGTTCAGATGTTGCATGACTATGTTGAGGTGTTTGCTTGGTCATACAAAGATATGCAGGGGCTTGATACCGATATCGTAGTTCTTCGTCTACCAATGAAAGAAGGTTGTCCTCTGATCAAGCAAAAGGTTTATCGCATGCGGCCAGATATGTCTGAGAAAATAAAGGATGAGATAATGAAACAGTTCAATGCAAGTTTCCTGGCAGTGACGTCATATCCCCAATGGGTTGCAAATGTGGTCCCAATGCCGAAGAAAGACGGTAAAGTCCGTATGTACGTAGACTACAAGGATTTAAATAAAGCAAGCCCCAAAGACGATTTCCCACTACCACATATCGATGTCTTGGTTGACAACACTGCTTAATAGAAAGTATTCTCCTTCATGGATGGCTTCTCCGGATACAACCAAATCAAAATGGCACCTGAAGACATGGAGAAACCACTTTTGTCACACAGTGGGGCACCTTCTATTATAAGGTCATGCCTTTTGGTTGTAAAAATGCAGGCGTAACTTACAACGGGATATGGTAGCTTTATTTCATGTTATGTGTGATACGGTGGGAAGAACTGACTGTTTTTTGGAATGCTGGTTTGCGTTTTTCGTTTGTATTCGCAAAATGTCGCGGTAAGCAAGAGTCGCCACCGTCTTTTATTTTATCCAACAAGGAAAGGAAAAAAGCACAGAAAGTTTCCTTTTTCGAGATATTTTTGAGTACGGGGGGTATATTATAGAAAGGGAAGGTATTAGCACCCTTTCTATCCGTAGTTATCTACGGGCTCTTAGGTACTTTCTTAATTGTTTTCAAAAATGTTTTCTTTGTGCTTGTGGGTTTGAAAAAGTTTTTGTTTGAAAGCTTCGATTTAACTCTTGCTTCTGTCCTCAAAAGTGTAATGAAGTGTTTTGAAAACTTTATTCCAAAAGGAGTGTAAGTGTGAGAAAAAGTTTTGTTTTTTGGATGAGCAAGTATCTAAGAACTATCTACCTACTCGAAAAAGGAATCATTCTATGCTAATTTCCTTTAGACAATGCTATCCCACTATTAGTTAGTAGGTAGCATCGTCGTTGGAGTTTGAGGGTCAATTCGAATGAGGGACATACGACACTAAAGCAATGTTAGGACGCCTTAGCGGTAACCCTAATGTATTAGATCATTTGTTTGAGGCAACAATATCTGAGGAAACCATTTCGAGGCGACTATGATCTTTTAGACAAGAGGGCGACCTCTAAAACAACCTATACTCAATGACTGTGTACGAAGGCAACCAAGTGGGGTGTACCCTAAGAGTGCGCATGTGCGAGTGTGTCGTTTTCAGTTATTTTTATCTTTGTACATGTTAAGGGTGATCTAATTCAATTTTAAGATTAACATTCAGTCTTGTCATGCAAACCCTATTATCAAACATCTAACAGTTATAATTTGCGGAATAAAAATGCGAAAATTAAATTACAAGGCGTCGGGTATTTACATCGCCAAAAGCAACCCTTTGAAAATAAAATAAAGCGATAAAATAATTAAATGTCCTAATTATCTATTACATTCCGGAAGCAGATACATAATTGGATAAAAATAAGTAACGCTGGCGGGAAATTGAATCGAATGCGAATTAAGGGTTTTGACCCTTTTGAAAAGAAAATTCTTTTTTGTTATTTTTATTTTAAGAAAAGAAACTAATCCTAAATTAAATAACCAAATTAAATTAAATAAATTAATTAAATGAAAAAATAAATTATGACATTTTTTTTTGGGTTTTTGTTATTTTAAGAAAGAAAATAAAATTAATTAAATTAGTAGTTAAAACCTAATTAAATCTAATTAATTTTAATTATTTACAAAAATAAGTTAGAGTTTTCTAGAGTTAAAAACCTAAATTAATTAATTAGTATTTAATAAAATAAAAGAATTCTGAAATTTATTGAATAAAAATATTTTTTTGATTATTTTTGATAAAAAGGAAAAAAATGATTGGTTAGTAATTAATTAAAATAAAATAACATAACTAAATAAATAAAATAGAAAAATATAAGAGAAAAGAGGTAATGGGCCTGATTTGAGGGTGTGAGTAGAAAATCTGTAGGCCCAACAATGCTGGCCCTTTTGACTTTTTGTGCTCCAGTAGGCGCGCATTGACCTGATTCTTGGTGGACCTCCAATCATTGACCACCAGATCTGGTCATTGGCCATCTGGCGCTTGGATGGGTGAGGGCATATGGTGGATTGCAAGCTAGCGTATGCACTGGAATACCTGAAAAATAATAACATTGAGAAAGAGGGGGACCTGGGATTCGAACCCAGGTCCTGAAGGAGAATACATCACTCGCTTGCCACTACACCACACTGCTTTATTTGTTAGAGTGATAAGAATCAATAATAATATATCAAAACAACACAATTGCCAACGAAACAAAAAACGCGCAAAATTATTTGAATTGGCCAACAGACGGATGACACGAGTTCATCCCTGTCCTCAAACCCCTGTAACTTTACCTGCGGATTTTTATCCGCAGCTAAAGACGCAGCTTACTCCTAAAATCGTCCTCAGGCAATAAAAATAACTTTCAAGGGCATGTTCGTGTTCGTCTCAACCTCCTGGATACAACCATGCCCATCACGTGGACCAATTTTACCTGAAATAAAAACCCCTAAAAACAGAAACAAAACCCTAGCCATGGCGTTTTATGGTTGCGTTGCATATAAATCAAATTGGCTATTGCCAATAGCTTGCAAATGATATCAGTGCCAGGAATATGTAATTATTTCATTCAAATGATGCCAGAATAAATCAAATCGAATTCAAGAATAGGGGTCGTTTGCGTGAGACTTACAGCGCGTTTGAGGTCCTGATAATGCTTGGTTTGGATCCAGTTAGCTTGTGTGAATGGCCAGGAATCAATTGAGACAACTCTCGCGTCCTGAAACTGCCTCTAAGCTGAACTTTGATCTCCAACTTTTTTGTGAATTTTTGCAAAGTGGTTCTGCCTCTTCCAACGTTTTTCAACCCTTATTTTCGTGTGCTTAGCTTCCTTATGTAATGTGTACTGCATTAAGGTAAGAAACTTGGTCCAAATCTCTCCATATCAATGCACATGAATTTGATTTGATCTCCATTTAAAACCTTCCAAATTTGATTTGATTTGGATCTTTTTGTGCATACAAGTCTTGATTCGAATTTGATTGTGATGCTAGCTGTAAACAAAGCCTAAAACAACCAAAAAATCATGAGTTATCAATGCCTTGGATTTTATATGATTTTATTTGATTTAAAATGAATAAATTCAAATAAAAATCAAATTAAATAATAAAAATGAGATATAGGAACATGGATGAAGCTAGGGCACGTGAGCAATAATGCAAACTTAAATCAAGTGGAAAAGAATGGGCCTATTTGTCAAAATGTGAAGTTTTGGGGATAGTTGTCTTTTGGCAAATTTGCAAAAAAGTCCAACTTCAAGAATGCATAACTTCTTCAATTTTGAACATTTAGAGGTGTTCTTGGACTTTTTAGAAAGCTTGATATGTCCTCTAACTAACCATTTTGGTATCATCTCATTTTGATATTCAATTCTCAAGTTATAAGCTTTGATAAAAAAAGGTGTTTTTGTTGACTTTCAAAAATGACCTATAATGTCCATATTCATAACTTCTTGCGAGTGCATTTTTTTGATCTTAGGGTATGAAGATGGATTATAGGTAATTGAATCCTCTTCAAAATGAGCTTTGGATGGGTCATTTCTCATAAAGTATGAGAAAGTTATGCTTGGTCAAAGTTGGGTTGACTTTTCCTACAAAACCCTAATTTAGCAACTTTTGAATCTTGATGAATTTTGAGGAATCTTTGATGAATCATTATAAACCCTTGATCAAATGATGAAATGTCATTCAAAATGATAATGTTGACAAAAAATCTTGAAGTTTGACTGTATGTAGGTCACAGTTGACTTTTGCCCTAGCATAGTCGATTTTTGGACCTTGGAGCATTTGACTGAGCAAACTTCCTCTGCAAGGCTTGAAACTTGACATGGATGATATTTAGAACATATTAGGACATTGGTGAGCACTTGAGGTCATTTGGACTCAAGGATATTAATGCAACACAAAACCCTAATTTGGGGTAGACTGCCTTAGGAGAGAGCTTGTCTGACCCATCCTTGAGTGACCTTGAGCAAATTGGAGATTTTTATTGCAATGTCTTGAGAAATATGGGAGGGAAAATTTTGGGGTAGAACAGCTGACCATGTTCAATCTTCTTAAACCTAAGGATGTAGATTGGCTTTCATGCCTTTCGTGATCCGAAGGTGGAAGATGATTGAACACTAGAGTGCCTAGAAATTTGCACTCGCATGAAGTGGTAGTTGCTTCGTGATGTCGGGAATGGGCTGACAGATGCCATTTGGAGGAGTGTCGATCGCATAAGAGATTCCTTAGCGAGAGCTTGCATACCTACTGTTGAGGAAGATTCCGCTGGGGAAGTCTGATCTTTGTTGAGATTTAGGAACTTGCATGTACTTCAACCGAGAGAACATCTCTGCTGAGTTTTAAGAACTTGTCCGTAATTCAACTAGGGGGAAACATATTCATCGAGATTTAAGAACTCGCCCTTAATTCGACAGAGAACACTTCTCTGCCGAGATTTAGGAACTGCCTGTAATTCAATGGAGGACTTTGTCAAGATTTATGACCTTGTCTGTAATTCAACCGAGGATAATTCTGTTGAGATTTAAGAACTTGTCAGTAATTCAACTGAGGGAAACATCTTCATCGAGATTTAAGAACTTGCCCGTAATTCAACTGAGAAACTCTACTGAGATTTAGGAACTGTCTGTAATTTGACGGAGGAACTTGTCGAGATTTAGGACCTTATCTATAATTCAACTGAGGATAATTCTGTTGAGATTTAAGAACTGGTCAGTAGTTTGACTTTGGGGAAACATCTTCATCGAGGTTTAAGAACTCGCCCATAATTTAACTGAGAAAACTCTGCTGAGATTTAGGAACTGTTTGTAGTTCGACGGAGGAACTTGTCGAGATTTAGGACCTTATCTGTAATTCAACTGAGGATAATTTTGTTGAGATTTAAGAACTGGTCAGTAATTCGACTGAGGGAAACATCTTCATCAAGATTTAAGAACTCGCCCGTAATTCAACTGAGAAAACTCTGCTGAGATTTAGGAACTGTCTGTAATTCGACGGAGGAACTTGTCGAGATTTAGGACCTTATCTGTAATTCAACTGAGGATAATTCTGTTGAGATTTAAGAACTGCTCAGTAATTCGACTGAGGGAAACATCTTCATCAAGATTTAAGAACTCGCCCGTAATTCAACTGAGAAAACTCTGCTGAGATTTAGGAACTGTCTGTAATTCGGCGGAGGAACTTGTCGAGATTTAGGACCTTATCTGTAATTCAATTGAGGATAATTCTGTTGAGGTTTAAGAACTGGTCAGTAGTTTGACTTTGGTAAAAGCTTCATAACTTTGAATTTTATGAGAATTTAACTGCATCCTTCCTGAAAGGTAAAGGTCAGTTGTATGTAATGCATGATATGTATCAAGCCATGATGTTCTCAAAATAAATGAGATTGTGTTGTATGATGCATATATGCATGTGTCATGATGTATGAAAATGTAATGTCTTCAGCTGGGGAAAATAAATCCCGGATAGTTGTTAGAGAATAGAGTTGAATTCTTCTTTTCTGCTGGAGATAGCGAATGAAGATGACTGTGAGAATAAACCTGCAGGAGAGGATAACTCCGTTGGGGAATAAACTGATGAGGAGATTAATCTGTGGGGGAGGAGATGCTCTGTAGAGGATTCCACCGATAAATTCCGCTGGGGATGAATTACCATTGCTGGTGATACTGGATCCTTGTTGGGGATTGAATCCCTGTTTGTGAAAGGAATGAACTCTGCTAGGGATGATCTTCAGTTGCGACTTCACTGGGGATAACCTTTTAGACTCTTATGGGGATAATCCTTTGAGATCTACTGGGGACAATCTTCCAAAGTCTACTGGGGATGATTCTCCAAACTCCACTGGGGAAGCTTTCTCAGACTGCGCTGGGAAAATTTTCATACTCCACTGGGGATATCTTGTACTCTGCTGGGGAATATTAAGACCTTTCAGTGCTGATGGTAGATAAACTCTGCCTGGGGAGAATATTACCGATTCATTCACGGTTGCAAGCCTTAGCTGGGGAGAGCTATCATTAATGTCCTACTCTGCGGGGGGTGAAAGTACCTTAGCCATATTCTTCAGCTGAATCTACTTTTATACCTGGTGGATAAAGCAACTGTAAAGCTTGGACAAATCTTATTGCCCCTGTTTCTGATATTACCAATAATCGTTTTTAGTTTCGCATGTAAATATTTATGAGCAGCAGTTAATGTCAAATGCATATATCAAAAATGAACATTGGACGTTCTTTGCAAAACAAAACAGAAAAAGGAAAAACAGTTTGAAATTTCTATGAAAATGAATTGTATTGATTTTGAAGTTTGGCCTGTAAATAGGCGCTTTTGTACAAGAGGTTGACGTCCTAGTAAGAGAACGCCCCCGAGTAATAGAATTTAGACAATTTGTGAAAAACTAAACAAAACAACTATGTGAATAATCCCACTGGGTTCCAACTCTGCTATTGCCCTTATGTCCTCGAGCATCTCATTACTTTGCTACTTGGTTGAAGGTAGATCAGTTTGTTTAGTGCCGTCTGAGCTTGATAGTCGATACTGAAGTCTGGTTGTAGGTGATCCAACGAGACATAATGTTACGCTTTGATCCCTAATTTTTGCCTGGACCGCCCTTTCGGGTTTTCAGTCCACCGGGGTACCCTTTTTTTCCCAAGCCGCCTTTTCAGGTTTTCGACTTGCCGGGTGTACATATTTTTTCATTTCACCCCTTATTTTTGCCCGAACCCTTTTGGTTCATCGGGAAGCCCTTATTTTTGCCTAGGCCAGTCAACCTAGTGGGTCTTTGATTATGCATAGTATCTTTTCACTATGTCTGCATTGACGGGGTGAGGAAGGTCGTCACCATCCATGGTGGTTAGAATCATGGCTCCTCCTGAGAAAATGTTCTTAACCACAAATGGCCCTTCGTAAGTAGGGGTCCATTTGCCCCTAGGATCACCTTGTGGCAGTATGATGCGCTTGATAACCAGGTCCCCAACTTGATACTCTTGTCGTCTAACTTTCTTATTAAATGCCTTGATCATCCGCTTTTGATACGTCTGACCATGAAAAATAGCGGTAAGTCTCTTTTCATCGATTAAGTTCAGTTGATCAAGTCGGGTCTGAATCCAGTCATCTTCGCTAAAACCTGTGTCCTTCATAATCCGAAGAGAGGGTATCTGAACTTCAATGGGCAAGACTGCCTCCATGCCATAAACCAAGGAATAGGGTGTTGCCCCTGTTGACGTCCGTACTGAGGTACGGTACCCATGAAGAGCAAATGGTAACATCTCGTGCCAGTCTTTATACGTCACCATCATCTTCTGTAGAATCTTCTTAATGTTCTTATTAGCCGCTTCTACAGCTCCATTCATCTTCGGCCGATAGGGAGAAGAGTTGTGATGCTGTATCTTGAACTGTTTGCAGAGCTCAGTGATCATCTTATTGTTGAGATTTATACCATTGTCCGTAATGATCCTCTCTGGTACACCATATTGACAGATCAGATTATGCCGAATAAACCGTGCCACGACGCTCTTGGTTACAGTAGCAAAGGAAGTTGCTTCAACCCACTTTATAAAGTAATCAATTGCTACCAGGATAAAACGATGCCCGTTGGATGCCGTAGGTCTGATCTCGCCGATCATGTCAATGCCCCACATTGCAAAAGGCCAAGGAGCTATCAAAACATTCAAAGGAACTGGAGGTATGTGCACCTTATCAGCATAGACTTGGCACTTGTGACAGGTCCGAGAATGCTGATAACAGTCGACTTCCATTGTTGACCAATAATATCCTGCCCGAAGGATTTTCTTTGCCATGGTATGTCCACTGAAATGAGTCCGAAAGTACCTTCATGTAACTCTACCATAATCCTCTTTGCTTCATTCTTATCCACACATCACAGTAAGGTTGAATCATGGTTACGCTTGTAAATGATGCCATTGCTAATGAAGAACTTCGCCGCGAACCTCCTCAGAAACTTTTTATCATTAAGAGATGCACCCTCGGGGTACTCCTGAGCTTCGAGATACCTCTTCACCTCATGAAACCAGGGTTTATCCGTTGCCTCTTCAGTCTCAATGTCAAAGCAATGTGCAGGTTTGTCCAACCTTTTAATGGTAATCCGGGGAGCTTCGTTGTCCCAATTGACTTTGAACATAGAAGACATCGTAGCTAGCACGTCCGCCAACTGATTCTCCTCTCTATGGAAGTGTTCAAAAGTTATCTCCTCAAAATGTGGAAGCAATGTCAACACATACTCCTTGTAAGGAATAAGATTTGGGTGTTTCGTATCCCACTCGCCTTTGATCTGACTGATCACGAGAGAGGAATCTCCGAAGACACTCAGAAACTTAATCCTTAGGTCAATAGCTACTTGAAGACCCATAATGCACGCTTCATACTCCGCCATATTATTGGTGCAGTTGAAACATAGTCGGGCGGTAAACGGAGTATGAGAGCCTTTAGGAGATATGATCACGGTGCCACTGCCATTAACCAAAGCGTTTGAATCTCCATCAAAGTACATAGACCATCAAGATCCCTCCTCAGGTCCTTCATCCGATCCAGGTTCTTCGCGGTCAGTCACTATCATGATATTCTCATCCGGGAATTCAAAGTTCATAGACTGGTAATCGTCCACGGCCTGATGTGCTAGATGATCTGCCAAAACACTTCCCTTGATTGCATTTTGGGTCGTATGTTGGATGTCATACTCAGTCAAGATCATCTTCCATCTTGCTATTCTTCCGGAAAAGGCAGGCTTCTCGAAGATATACTTGATTGGGTCCATCTTTGATATCAACAAAGTAGTGCGAGTCAGCATATACTGTCTCAGCCGGAGAGGAGCCCATGCCAAAGCGCAACAAGTTTTCTCCAGCAACGAGTATCGGGTCTTGCAGTCGGTAAACTTTTTGCTAAGGTAGTAAATAGCATACTCTTTTCGGCCAGACTCGTCATGTTGACCCAGCACACACCCTATTGAATTGTCAAGTACCGTCAAGTATAGGATTAAAGGTCTCCCTTCAACTGGAGGCATCAAAATAGGTGGCTCTTGGAGATACTCTTTAATCCTTTCGAAAGCGGCCTGACATTCATCATTCCATCTTACCACTTGATCTTTCTTCAGTAATTTGAAGATTGGCTCACAAGTAGCAGTCATGTGTGAGATGAATCGGGCAATATAGTTCAAACGTACCAGAAAGCCTCTGACTTCTTTTTCTATTTAGGGAACTGGCATTTCCTGTATAGCCTTCACCTTTGCAGGATCCACTTGAATGCCTTTATCACTTACGACGAAACCCAGCAGCTTACCAGATCTCACCCCGAAGGTGCACTTGTTCGGGTTTAACCTCAACTTGTACAACTTCAACCTATCAAATAGCTTCTGAAGATGGTCAAGGTGTTCTTCCTCAGTCTGGGATCTTGCAATCATGTCGTCAACGTATACCTCAATCTCATGATGAATCATGTCGTGGAATAAAGCGACCATGGTGCGCTGATACGTTGCCCCAACATTCTTCAATCCGAAAGGCACGACCTTATAGCAAAAGGTACCCCATTGAGTAACAAAGGTTGTCTTCTCCATATCTTCGGGAGCCATTTTAATCTGATTATAGCCGGAGAAACCATCCTTAAAGGAAAAGACCTTGTGTTGTGCGGTGTTGTCAACTAGAACGTCGATGTGAGGTAGAGGGAAATCATCCTTGGGGCTTGCCCTGTTCAGATCCCTATAGTCAACACACATTCGAACTTTACCATCCTTATTCGACACAGGAACCACGTTGGCCACCCATTGAGGGTAAGAAGTAACTGCTAGAAAACCGGTGTCAAACTGCTTCATCACTTTGGCCTTGATTTTCTCGGACATCTCTGGGCGCATTCGGTGAACTTTCTGTTTCACTGGAGGACAATCTTCCTTGGTAGGCAATCGGTGAACCACAATGCCGGTATCCAAAGCAGGCATATCTTCATAAGACCAGGCGAAGATCTCAACGTAGTCATGCAGCATCTGAATCAACCGTTGTTTAACACTAGCTTCCAGATTTGCACCGATCTTGACCTCTTTCTTGTCTATCTCTGTACCCAGATTTACCGTTTCCACTGGCTCTTCATGCGGCTGTATAGCCCTCTCTTCCTGAATTAAAAGTCTAGCAAGTTCACCAGGAACTTCGCAATCATCTTCACCTTTGTCTCCGGCTAAGTTGATCGGACATTCGAAGTCATAACCGGCGGTAGCGGAGTCGTTATCAGTGGGATCCAGAGTGGATGTAGACCTGTATATGTGAGTATGTGTAAAATAGCTGTTTTGAAATATATAAAAAGAAAAACAAGGAGCGCAAAACTTGAAATGCAAGAAAACGTCCAATGCTTTTATTAATGATATATGTAGATGACACACATAAAGCCCTCACAAATAAAACCACGGTGCCCCGGGTAAGACACCGGTCTGTAAAGTTTAAAAATTCTGTTACAAATTTAAAACAAAAGTCTCATTACTTGGTAATAAAAGAAATTTGGACGAAGTCCTTTGCTGTCCAATTGCTCAGGCCACCATCAGTAGTAGGATAGACCCAACTGTCAAACTCGGATTCTTCAACATCGTCTTCAATGGAATTTACTCCTGAATTGCTGATAAATAGGGGAGGTCTTCCGATCCGTGCATTTCGAACGGCCCTTTGAGCTTCTACAGTGAAACCCAAACCAAACTTGTTAGTCTTATGTGCAAAATTAGGGAGTTGGCCCCAATTTGCACACCCACCTTTCTCAACAACAGCCCGGGCATCCTTTAGGGAAGCCATCTTCATTGGAGGATCTTCAGTAATAATTTCAGTAGATGCCAGCGTCTGGGGCACCTCTTCAAAATGTTGAAACGGGGTCTCAATGAACTCCCCATCCATCTCTACATATCGGAAAGAGTTGAGGTGGCTCACCATGTACTCCTCTTCTCCTTGTACTGTCACAATTTTTCCTTTCACTGGGTACTTTAGCTTCTGGTGGAGCGTTGAGGTTACTGCCCCAGCTTTGTGGATCCACGGACGACCCAGCAAACAAGAATAAGATGGCCGAATGTCAATCACATAGAATGTAGATGCGAAAACCTGAGAACCAACCTTAATCGGAATATCCACTTCTCCGTGTACCATTCTCTTGGACCCATTAAAGGCCCTGACTACAATGTTTCTCGGCTTCAATTCTAAACCTTCACATTCTAACCAGTCTAAAGCTTTCTTAGGTAAAACGTTCAACGAGGAACCAGTATCCACCAATACATGAGCTAGAGTAGTGCCCCTGCATTCAATGGAGACATGCAGGGCGCCGTTGCGATTCTTCCCCTTAGCAGTCAAGTCGGCGTCGGAGAAACCCAACCCATTATCTACTGTTAGACTAGCCACACAATCTTTAAGCTGATCAACTGACGTCTCCTGCGACACATACGTAGTTTTCAGGAAGGCAATCAGAGTCTTGGCATGGGCTTCTGAGCATAGAAACAGAGACAACATAGAGATTTTGGACGGGGTTTGCCCCAGCTGTTCGAATACATTGTAGTCGCTCTTTTTGATGATCTTCAAAATTTCTTCCATCTCTTGTCTAGAAACTTCAAAAGTGATCCTCTTCTGTGCCTCTGTCCGGGCAGGCTCATCAGTGGTCCCTTTGCCCCGAGTATCAGATGACTCGGCAACAGGGGTAAGAAAGGGAACTTGAACAGGGATATTATCAGGTGCACTAGCAGGCGTAATGATAACAGGCGTCCGAACAACTGGCAGAGAGATCTTAGGGGAGAAAAGTCTTCCGCTGTGGGTGACTTTGGCAGATCCAACAATATTGCTGACTTCAGTATCAGCTTCTTCAACACTCAAGTCTTGCTTAACTCCGTGATAGTAAACGTCAGCCCCGTAGTGCCATGGAACAGCTTTATCTGATGTATAAGGGATAGGCCCATGAACAGTAATGATCAAGGGTATGATTCTCGAAACAGATGTAATTCTAACAGGATTTCTCGAGGAAGCCTTGGAAGAATTGTCGAAAATGGTGATTATAGCAACTTCTTCAGTAGGAACCAAATGAACAAAAGTATTCTCAAACAGAATTTCTTTATTATCCATCAGGCGTTGGACACCTGACTTCAAAAGATGGCAATCGGTAGGTAATACGACACACAGATGGCAATCTTCACCACAACCCGAAAACAAACCGGCTAATAGAAGGTTCTTCTTCACAGTCATTAATGGAGTAACAATGTCTTTCACAAAAACCACAAATGAATCTTCATCTACATCATTCACTCCATGCTTGGGCATAGGAGCAGTCACAACATTAGGTCTTTCAGGTGCTTCGAACTCAATCTCCTTAGCATCGATCAAGTCCTGGACCTTATTCTTCAAGACCCAACAATCATTCGTATCGTGCCCCGGGCTATCAGAATGAAAAGCACAACGGGCGATTGGATTGTACATTGGTGATGTTGTATTGGGATTCTTCAGGGCCTCCTTCGGAATCACCAAGTTGGTCTTCAATAACTACGGCAGAATCTGAGACAAAGTCATGTTGAGCTGAGTGAACTGTCTTCGCGGCCTCTCGGCCCTTGGCTGATTGTTGTGTTGCGCGACAACAATTGGTCTTGAAATAACAACCATATTAACAGCTTGGCAACGTTCAGGTCTATTATGGCTTTTTGAACTTTAAACAGCACTAGACTCCTTCTTAAAAGGCTTCTTCTTGGTACTTAACGAAGCACCCTTCTGTATCTTACCGCTCTTGATACCGGCCTCAATTCTTTCCCCAGTCATAATCAACTAAGTAAACCCGAACGATGAACTTCCAATCAGATGGTTGAAATACAGACCAGACAAGGTCCCCAAAAACATATCTACTAACTCCCTGTCAGCCAGCGGGGGTTGTACTCTCCTAGCAAGGTCCCTCCATTTTTGAGCGTAGTCTTTGAAACCTTCTCCCGCACCCATAGACATACCCTGAAGTTGGGTATGCGTGGGAGCGAGGTCGGTATTGTATTGGTACTGCTTGTAAAAAGCAGCAACAAGGTCTTCCCAATTACGGATACTAGCTCCTTCCATCTGGTAAAACCATTCAAGTTGAGTCCCTGAAAGACTATCTTGAAATAAGTGGATCCAGAGGTTCTTATCAGTAGTGTATGGCTGGATCTTTCTAACATACGAGCGGAGGTGCAACTTTGGACAAGAAACCCCGACGTATTTAGAAAAGATTGGTGCTTTAAATTTGTGGGGAATCACTACCCTAGATGACAAACCCAAATCACCAAAGTCGAATCTAGGTACCTTCTGAATCTCCATCGCACTTAACCGGTCTTCAAGCTGTTTATATCTATCCTCAGTAGGAGGATACTGGTCTTCGTCAAAGTCATTCTCGTGGTCAGATACCATAGGGCTAGGCACCCTCCTTTCTTCTTGGTTTTCTCCCCCTCCAGATGAGTGGGATAAATTAACTTCATTTCGCAGCCTCTTTCCAAACTTGTGACCCATGTTCAGGAGGACTGTCTTCTTCTTCTTCTTCTTCTTCGTCTTCTTCTTCTTCTTCTTCTTCTTCTTCTTCTTCTTCTTCTTCTTATCCTTCAAGATAAGAGTCTTCAGATCTTGCTGTCCCTTAGCCAAATCATGAACATTTCCTGAAATTGAGCGTTTTGAGCTTGTAGAGCCTTGATAGCTTGATCGGTTGATGTTTCAGCAGACATGATGTGCTGAAATAAACAGCGAAGAAGATGAGAAACCTATAAGGGTACCTGTAATGAGGTGCATGGAAATGGGATGCATATGATATGATTTCAAAGACGTCGAGAGATTCAAATTCGTAAACCAAAATGAAACACACTTTTATTAGATTTAGAAACTTGAAACAATGTTTGATAAATGCCTTTAAGGCGTTACAAAAAAGAAATACTGAAAAATAAATAAAAGCTAGAAATAATCAAAAGACATCAGCGCTCCCATGGTCGTTTTCCTTTGGTGCTGACATAGTCGTTGAGGATCTGCTCATTCTCCAATTTCCTTGTCAAATTCAGGATCTTCCGCTCTTGTTCGTGATACTTTTCTCTATAAGTATCTCTCTCTTCCCTTAGCTGCATCCAGGACCTCTTTAATGCCCCAATGTCAGTAGGCATGTACGGATGTAAGATGGTAGGAGGAACCCCTTCTTCATCAGCAACCTCAATAATCACAGGCAAGACAGCTTCGTACGACATTCCCAGCTTTTGGGCACGTATACGAACCCATCGGAGATATGGTTCCATTGGAAGAGAAGTCTTCACACCTAACTCGTGCGGATAAGACCCGTGCACCCTATCCCAGGCTCGTATGAATATGCGGCGATGCTCGTCACTATCCCCTTGAAAGTCAAAGACAATGCTTAGCATCAGCAACTCATGAGGTCCTTCCCTCCTAGCTCTCCCAAACTGACATAAGGCCAAACACGGATTATAGGTGATCCCTCCATTGATTCCTAGCAGTGGAACATTGGGGTATTCCCCACAGCGATCAATAATAGCTACGTCTTCCATGTCCTTATTAGTCCAAATGATGTCCATATGAGAAAGAGACATAATCCTGTTGGCCCAACCCATGCCTTCCTTGTTCTTCAAAACTGATTTGGGGAGCTGAGGAATAAACCACCTCGCCAGCAATGGTGCACAACACATAAGGGTTCTCCATTTCTGAGCAGTACGGGCATAAAGAGAGTGAAAAATGTCACCCAAGAGAGTGGGTACGGGATTACGGGAAATAAAGATCTTCACCGCATTCACGTCAACAAAGGAATCTGAGTTAGGAAACAACACCAAACCATATATGAGAAGAGCCAGAATGTCTTCAAATTCCTGAATGTCTAGACTGTCCCAGAACTGATTAGCCCGATCAACCAAGAATTTAGCCAAGAAGCCTTTTGTCCCACTTCTAGTCTCCCAGTTTGACATTACCTCAGCCTTTATCAGATGGAGGGCTGTAGCAATCTCTTCTGGTCTAATAACTTTCTCCCAACCTGTAAACGGGGTCTCCTCTAGAATGGAGATACCAAGTAGATCAGAGAACTCTTCCAAGGTAGGGAACAACTGGTAGTCTGGAAAAGTAAAGCAGTGGTACAATGGATCAAAGAACTGGACTAATACACTCATCATCTATTCATCCATCTTGGAGGTGACCAAACTAAGGAGGTGCCCATGTCTTCTGATAAAGGAGGAAGTATATGGAATCTTTGCAGCCAATTCCTTGATCTGAGTGGGAATCTGGACAAAGTTGATCCAAATAGTGTTTCTACGCATAGGTGTCATGACCTATAAAACAAAACAAAGATGAATCCCCTTTGTCTTTGAAATAGGTTAGTCTTGATGCAAGATGCATGCAATGTCATGATGCATGATGTTATGATAGAAACACATCACAAGTATTCACAGATAGCAAACATGGTAAGGGCAAACAAGTCACACAGATATCCCTTAGATTTCAGGCTGGCAAGGAGTTTAGGTATTACCCTCTTTCAGTTTAGTTGGTTCAAACCTGTCCTAAAATAGTAACCGGGTTCTAGAGGATCTCAATATCACTGACCACCCTCGACCGGTCATAATTCCAGTTTAGCAACCTTTTCTTGCGGCCGGAATTATCGCGAGAGTTTGGTCTCAATGAGTGTAGCATACTACTACTGTTCTATGGCCAAGTTGGTCAATTAAAGGTGCTAAGGTCAGTTGGTGCTTAATGACCCCTTAGAAGACCCATATTCTCCTTGTTGCGCCACAAGGGATATCAGTACAAACTAAAGTGCCACACCAACGTAGCTACTACTTCAATCGTATCGGTCTACGCCGTACAATTTCCTCACAGTTTATTGCTACTTACCTAAAGGGTATCCCCCAGATCTGGGTTAGGATCTATAGTAACTCCGATTCAACCCACAAAGATAAAGCATACAAATCAAGCAATTGAAAACATTATGAACTATTCCTAAGGTACACCCCACTTATAAGTATCCCCAGTAGAGTCGCCTGTTTTGTGATACGGTGGGAAGAACTGACTGTTTTTTAGAATGCTGGTTTGCGTTTTGCGTTTGTATTCGCAAAATGTCGCGGTAAGCAAGAGTCACCACCGTCTTTTATTTTATCCAACAAGGAAAGGAAAAAAGCACAGAAAAATTCCTTTTTCGAGATATTTCTGAGTACGGGGGGTAGATTATAGAAAAGGAAGGTATTAGCACCCTTTCTATCCGTAGTTATCTACGGGCTCTTAGGTACTTGCTCAATTTTTTTCAAAATTGTTTTCTTTGTGCTTGTGGGTTTGAAAAAGTTTTTGTTTGAAAACTTCGATTTAACTCTTGCTTCTGTCCTCAAGAGTGTAATGAAGTGTTTTGAAAACTTTATTCAAAAAGGAGTGTAAGTGTGAGAAAAAGTTTTGTTTTTTAGATGAGCAAGTATCTAAGAACTATCTACCTACTCAAAAAAGGAATCGTTCTATGCTAATTTCCTTTAGATAATGCTATCCCACTATTAGTTAGTAGGTAGCACCATCGTTGGAGTTTGAGGGTCAATTCGAATGAGGGACATACGGTCACTAAAGCAATGTTAGGACGCCTTAGCGGTAACCCTAATGTCTTAGATCATTTTTTTGAGGCAACAATATCCGAGGCAACCATTTCGAGGCGACTATGATCTTTTAGAAAAGAGGGCGACCTCTAAAACAACCTATACTCAATAACCGTGTACGAAGGCAACCAAGTGGGGTGTACCCTAAGAGTGCGCATGTGCGAGTGTGTCGTTTTCAGTTATTTTTATCTTTGTACATGTTAAGGGTGATCTAATTCGATTTTAAGATTAACATTCAATCTTGTCATGCAAACCCTATTATCAAACATCTAACCGTTATAATTTGCAGAATAAAAATGCGAAAATAAAATTACAAGGCATCGGGTATTTACATCGCCAAAATCAACCATTTGAAAATAAAATAAAGCGATAAAATAATTAAATGTCCTAATTATCTATTACATTCCAAAAGCAGATACATAATTGGATAAAAATATGTAACGCGCGCGGGAAATTGAATCGAATGCTAATTTAGGGTTTTGACCCTTTTGAAAAGAAAATGCTTTTTTATTATTTTTATTTTAAGAAAAGAAACTAATCCTAAATTAAATAACCAAATTAAATTAAATAAATTAATTAAATAAAAAATAAATTATGACATTTTTTTTTGGGTTTTTGTTATTTTAGGAAAGAAAATAAAATAAATTAAATTAGTAGTTAAAACCTAATTAAATCTAATTAATTTTAATTATTTACAAAAATAAGTTAGAGTTTTCTAGAATTAAAAACCTAAATTAATTAATTAGTATTTATTAAAATAAAACAATTCTGAAATTTATTGAATAAAAATATTTTTTTGATGATTTTTGATAAAAAGGAAAAAAATGATTGGTTAGTAATTAATTAAAATAAAATAACATAACTAAATAAATAAAATAGAAAAATATAAGAGAAAGGAGGTAATGGGCCTGATTTGAGGGTGTGAGTAGAAAATCTGTAGGCCCAAAAATGCTGGCCCTTTTGACTTTTTGTGATCCAGTAGGCGCGCATTGACCTAATTCTTGGTGGACCTCCAATCATTGACCACCAGATCTGGCCATTGGCCATCTGGCGCTTGGATGGGTGAGGGCATATGGTGGATTGCAAGCTAGCATATGCACTGGAATACTTGAAAAATAATAACATTGAGAAAGAGGGGGACCTGGGATTCGAACACAGATCCTGAAGGAGAATGCATCACTCGCTTGCCACTACACCACGCTGCTTTATTTGTTAGAGTAATAAGCATCAATAATAATATATCAAAACAACACAATTGCCAGCGAAACAAAAAACACGCAAAATTATTTGAATTGGCCAACAAATGGATGACACGAGTTCATCCCTGTCCTCAAAACCCTGTAACTTTACCTGCGGATTTTTATCCGCAACTAAAGGCGCAACTTACTCCTAAAATCGTCCTCAGGCAATAAAAATAACTTTCAAGGGCATGGTTGTGTTCGTCTCAACCTCCTGGATACAACCATGCCCATCACGTGGACCAATTTTACCTGAAATAAAAACCCCTAAAAATAGAAACAAAACCCCAGCCATGGCGTTTTATGGTTACAATGCATATGAATCAAATTGGCTATTGCCAATAGCTTGCAAATGATATGAGTGTCAGGAATATGCAATTATTTCATTCAAATGATGCCATAATAAATCGAATCGAATTCAAGAACAGGGGTCGTTTGCGTGAGACTTACAACACGTTTGAGGACCTGATAATGCTTGGTTTGGATCCAGTTAGCTTGTGTGAATGGACAGGAATCGATTGAGACAACTCTCGCGTCCTGAAACTGCCACTAACCTGGATTTTGATCTCCAACTTTTTTGTGAATTTTTGCAAAGTGGTTCTGCCTCTTCCAACGTTTTTCAACCCTTATTTTCATGTGCTTAGCTTCCTTATGTAATGTGTACTACATTAGGGTAAGAAACTTGGTCCAAATCTCTCCATATCAATGCACATGAATTTGATTTGATCTCCATTTAAAACCTTCCAAATTTTATTTGATTTGGATCTTTTTGTGCATACAAGTCTTGATTCGAATTTGATTGTGATGCTAGCTGTAAACAAAGCCTAAAACAACCAAAAAATCATGAGTTATCAATGCCTTGGATTTTATATGATTTTATTTGATTTAAAATGAATAAATTCAAATAAAAATTAAATTAAATAATAAAAATGAGATATAGGCACATGGCTGAAGCTAGGGCACGTGGGAAATAATGAAAACTTAAATCAAGTGGAAAAGAATGGGCCTATTTGGCAAAATTTGAGGTTTTGGGGATAGTTGACTTTTGGCAAATTTGCAAAAAAGTCCAAATTCAACAATGCATAACTTCTTCAATTTTGAACTTTTGGAGGTGTTCTTGGACTTTTTAGAAATATTGATATGTCCTCTAACCAACCCTTTTGGTTTCATCTCATTTTGATATTCCATTCTCAATTTATAAGCTTTGACAAAAAAAGTGTTTTTGTTGACTTTCAAAAATGACCTATAATGTCCAAATTCATAACTTCTTGTGAGTGCATTTTTTTGATCTTGGGGTATGAAGATGGATTGTAGGGAATTTCATCCTATTCAAAATGAGATTTGGATTAGTCATTTCTCATAAAGTATGAGAAAGTTATGCTTGGTCAATGTTGGGTTGACTTTTCCTACAAAACCCTAATTTAGCAACATTTGAATCTTGATGAATTTTGAGCAATACTTGATGAATCATGATCAACCCTTGATAAAATGATGAAATGTCCTTCAAAGTGAGAATTTTTACAAAAAATCTTGAAGTTTGATTGTATGTAGGTCACAGTTGACTTTTGCCCTAGCACATTCGATTTTTGGACCTTGGAGCAATTGACTAAGCAAACTTCCTCTACAAGGCTTGAAACTTGACATGGATGATCTTGAGAACATATTAGGACATTGGTGAGCAATTGAGGTCATTTGGACTCAAGGATCTTAATACAACACAAAACCCTAATTTGGGGTAGACTGCCTTAGGAGAGAGCTTGTCTGACCTATCCTTGAGTGACCTTGAGCAACTTGGAGATTTTTCTTGCAATGTCTTGAGAAATATGGGAGGGAAAATTTTGGGGTACAACATTATGATTCATCATGAAATAGAAATCTATATGGATGACATGATTGCAAGATCTTAATCTGAGGAAGAACAACTTGATCATTTGGACAAGCTATTTGAAAGGCTGAAGAAATATAAACTAAGGTTGAATCCCAACAAATGCACCTTTGGGGTGAGGTCTGGGAAACTCCTAGGATTTATCGTTAGTGGAAAAGGGATTAAATTCGATCCTGTAAAAGTCAAATCCATACAAGAAATGCGAACTCCCTGTACTGAGAAGGAGGTTAGAGGTTTCTTAGGTCGACTCAACTACATTGCCCGATTCATCTCTCACTTAACTACTACTTATGAGCCAATCTTCAAACTGCTGAAGAAAGATCAAGTAGTCAGATGGAATGATGACTGCCAAACATCTTTTGACAAGATCAAGGAGTATTTATAATAACCTTCCATCCTAATGCCTCCAATTAAAGGAATACATCTAATTATGTACTTGACTGTATTAGAGAATTCGATGGGGTGTGTGTTGGGCCAACATGACGAGTCTGGTCGAAAAGAGCATGCAATATACTACCTTAGTAAAAAGTTTACCGATTGTGAAGCTAGATATTCACTGCTCTAGAAAACTTTTTGGCTTCGGCATGGGCTGCTCGCCGACTAAGACAATATATGTTGACTTATACTACTCTCTTGATCTCTAAGATGGATCCCATCAAGTATATCTTCGAGAAACCAACTCTCTCCGGACGAGTAGCCAGATGGAAAATGATTTTGACTAAATATGACATCTAGTACACTACATAAAAAACAATCAAAGGAAGTTTACTGGAAGATCATTTAGCCCATCAAGTTGTTGATGACTACCAATCCATGAACTTCGAATTCCCGGACGAGAATATCATGCTAATAACCGACTGTGCAAAGCCTAAACCGTATGAAGGTGGTGTATCCCAAAATTTTCCCTCTCATTTCTCAAGATATTTCCTATGAAGATCTTCAATAACTCAATTTTACGTAAGTATCGACTAGGTCAAGCCATCTCCTCAGTACTGATGTCCTGAATTAGTGTTTTGACTGAGAATGACCAACCTTCGATTTCTGACCTAGTACATGAGTTATTGGTTTGAAACATTAATCTCAAGGATCTAAATACATCATTTTCACCTAATCGCATATTTTAATTCATCTCCCGAGATCAATGGGTTGATAGACGAGACTCGGTCAACTGATGGAAAAAGTCAACTATACACTAAAAAGTCAAACTTTGACTTTTTGACCAAATTTGGATTTCAAAGATCAGATTACATCAAGGCAATCAAAAAATGAAATTTGATCATCAAAAATCAAGAAAGTTAAAGGTAATTTTTGAAAGACAAACTTTACAAGACTTAGAAATTTTTTTAACGGTTTGTATACTTGTTAATTTTGTTGCTTCATGACATCTTTTCATTATAATTCAGAATAATTCAAGATGTTGCAAATAATTCAAATTAGTATAAGGTTGCCTTTTTTGCAAATTAAAAATCCTAAAGCCTTGTCTTTGAATTTTTCCTATGACTCAATCTCCCAAACCTTGCCATTATGCTGCCCAAAAAACCAGACTTGTATCATGCTACAAATGTGGCTATCCAGAAAATCCCAAAAAAATATGATATGCTGCCAAGTCTAAGTCTGCTGCTACAAGCCCAAAACAATGTCAAAAAAACATTTTGTTGCCCTACTACAAAAGAACCATGCACCAAGCTGCCACTCCACTCCAATACTGCTACAAAATAATCCTGATGTGTTGCCTCTAACCCTGTCCAAACCTGCACTATATCAGTCCCATATTTGCACCAAATTAGCATATAAGGGTTGCATCTAAATGGTAATGGAACAGTATACCAAAATAGTTCAAAAACTTATTTTTCTACTCCCAGATCTCAGCCAGTTTCATCTACAAATAAATTGTTTTCACAACACACAAAGGGCTGGCTTTTAGAGAGAGAATAGAGAGTTTTGAAAAATCTAACAGAACTTTTCTTGCAACTTCTGCCCATCCTCAACTCTATATTCATTCACAAAAAAAAACCTCAACCCATTATCCCACCTTGCAAACTCTCCCATAAACCAGCTATCCAAACACTTCATATCATATAGAGATTGTTCAAGCACAAGAATAGTTTATTCAGTGTCATTATCATCACCTTTAAAACACAAATAAAAAGCAGCACTGTGAAACTTGACCGGGTTGGAGTTGTTTCAGCAACTTTCAATTCAAAGGAAGGTTCAACAGCATTTTTTGAGGTTCATTGAGTCCCTCACCACATCTTCAAAAGTATTTAGACTCAAAACACGAAGTGAAGTCTCAAGGTAAGTCTTCTGGACTTTGCATTTTTCATACATCACTAATGATTCATTTTTAAAGATAAAATGTAGTAATCATTGTCCTTTAAGCTAATCACATGCTTGTTGTTCATTTTTATCAATTATATGTTGAGAACTGACTTGTATAGACAATAGAATAATGTTTAAGGCAAAAAAACTGCAGCATAACTGGATACATACTCACATGTGTCGACTCATTTTAGTGACAAAATAGAGTATGAGTCGACACAAGGCCTTATGTCTCAATACATACTACTATCCAGACCCAAAAACAGGAAGACAAAAGGTGCATGAGTCGACACAAAACACGAATGTGTCGACACAAACAAGAAATGAGTCGGCATATTCCATTATGCATCGACTCATACTGAGTTGATTTGGATTTTTTCAGAAACAGGAAATGGCATGTGTCGATGCAAAGATGCATGTGTCGACACATAATGGTTAAAAAATATTTTTTCCTTTCTTTTACACTGTTTTTATGTTTTCTATATATTTTCTTCATTGATGTTCAATATGGTTTTAATAATTAAGCTTATTTCTTCACCATTTGTAAATGATACCCCATCCCCCAAGTGATGTAATAGCTTAGGATTTTAATTTCCGTAATTTATCGCTTTAATATAATTGTTAGTAATTAGGATGTGTATGGTAAGATAAAATCAACCATTAGAAAACCCTAATCTCAAAGACAAAAATGCATGCAATCAAAACACAATTAACAAAATAACCTCCATGGTAACCTCGCTTGTTGCCTCGGAAAATAGTTATGTCCCTCGAATATGGGACGTTTTAGCAAAGACCCTCAATAAAAATATCATTGTCCCTCGATGACCCTTCAATGTTGCATTCGGTAAAATGATCTTAGTCCCTACGAAAATTGCTAAAGCGTCTCATAAGTTGCCTTCTATGACTATACGATTGACGCACGCTAATCCCTGTGTATCCAAAGATAGGGCTTCTTATCAATCAATGGTAAGATAACAACATATAAATGAGGAGGAAAAGAATAAAGACCTTTTAAGCAGGTAGGACGCTCGTAATTGTTTGGTTATAAACTAAAATCATCTCCACACTCACACTTTCAAAACATCTTCAAAAACAAACATCTCTTTGAACTATTTTCAAAACCAAAACTTTGTATACATTCTCATAGAGACGAGAATCATTACAAAGTTTTTCGAAACAAAGGCGTTTTCAAAATATTTTCAAACTTACACCAATCACAAACACATTTAAAACAAAGCATTTTCAAAGTGATCAAGCAACTAAGAGCCCGTAAATAACTACAGATGAAAAGGGTGCTAACACCTTCCCTTTTCATAACCTACCCTAGGAACTCAAGAAAATATCTCAAAAGGCTTTCCTGTTCTTTCCACCCTTTCCTTTATAGGATAAAAGAAAAGTCGGTGGCGACTCTTGCTATCCCTAACATTTGCGATAAAACACAAAACACCCAAGTCAGTTCTCCCACCGTATTATAGAAGAACCTGAACAAGGATCCCGATGGACTATGGTTTTTGATGGAACTTACAATGCATTGGGTAACGGAGTGGGCACTATGATAATTTCTCATGAAGGTTTCCATACACCTTTCACTGCCAGACTCTTCTTTGACTGTACCAACAAAATGGCTGAGTATGAAGCCTGCATCTTGGGTCTTAAGATTGCCATTGACCTAAGAATCAAATTCTTAAGTGTATACGGAGGTTCAGCCTTGGTAAGCAGTCAAATTAAAGGAGAGTGGGATACCAAACATCCAAATGTATTCCCTTAAAAAGAGCTTGTGCTAACCTTGATCCCATACTTTGAAGAGATCACCTTTGAACATATCCCAAGGGAAGAAAATCAGTTGGAAGATTCTTTAGAGACTATGTCATCTATGTTCAAGGTCAATTGGGACAAGGAAGCTCCTAGAATTACTATCGAAAGATTTGATGAACCATCACACTATTGTGAGATTGACACTGATGAGGAGAAGCCTTGGTTCAATGAGGTGAAAAGGTACCTTGAAGCACAAGAATACCCTGAGGGAGCTTCAATCAATGACAAGAAATTCCTACAAAGTTTCTCATCCAAGTTCTTCCTTTTCAAAAATATTTTCAAACCATCACAAAACACATTTCAAACAACACATTTCAAAGTGAGCTAGCAACTAAGAGCCCGCAGATAACTACAGATGAAAATGGTGCTAACACCTTCCCTTTTCATAACCTACCCACCGAACTCAAGAAAATATCTCAAAAGGTCTTTCCTGTTCTTTTCACCATTTCCTTTATTGGATAAAATAAAATTTGGTGGCGACTCTTGCTTTCTGCAACATTTGGAATAAAACACAAAACACCCAAGTCAGTTCTCCCACTGTATTACAGAAATGGCGACTCTGCTGGGGATTTCTTAAAAGTGGGGTTACCTTAGAGACTAGATCACATTTAAATGCTTTCATTGTTTGATTTGTTTGCTTTACACTTATGGGTCCTTGTTTGGGTTTGTATTGATCATCTACCCGGATCTGGGAACATCATTAGGTAAATAGAAAAAATTATGGAGACTGTATGGCGTAGACCGATATGGTTAAGACAATAGCCATGTTAGTGTAACACATTTATGGGTACCGGTATCCCTTATGGCGAATTAAGGAGAATGTAGGGCTGCTGTATGGTGTCATGAAGCACTAACGAACCCTAGAACTTTTAATTGAACAACTTGGACATTAGGAAGTAGTGAGATAGTCGACTTTGGTGCAATCCGAAGCTGGTTGATACTCGATACTATGCTCATTCAGATTGGACTTTTGGGATATTTTGGTCGCTAATAAAGAGGCTTGCGCTGAGACAATGCTCAATAAAGAAAGATCAATGATATTGAGATCCCCTAGAACCTGATTATTTTCTAGGATATGTTGAACCAACTAAACTTCAAGAGGATACTTATCTATGAACCTCATACAATCCTAAACCTAAGGAATTGTTTACTTTGTGTGTGTGTGTTTACTTGTACATAACATCATGACATCATACCATTGCATTTGCACTAACCATTTCAAGGACTTTGGGATTTATCATTGTGCTGTTTTGTAGGATATGGCTTCCGTGCAAAGAAATACCATCTGAATTAACCTTGTGAGAGTGTTTCCTAAACTTAAGTAATTAGCATCAAGGGTTCCCAACCATTCTCCATTCACCAAGAAGTACGATCGTCTCATCAACTTGGTTACCACAAACTTTGAAGAGGACATGGTACATGTGCTTTTTCAATTCTTTGATCCTAAACACCATTGTTTCACATTTCCTGATTACCAACTAGTGCCTACTACGGAAGAATTTTCTCAAATCTTATGGGTGCCTATTCTTGATCAATTACCCTTCACTGGTATTGAGAAAGAACCAAGACTTGAGGAGATTCCTCGAGCTCTACATTTGCAATGGTCCGGTGTTGTGACCAATTGGGAAACAAGAAGTGGTGTCAAAGGGTTACTAGCCAAGTTTTTGTTTGAGAGGGCTCAATACTTTTGGGATGCTCTCGATTTACATGCCTTTGAAGAAGTGTTGGCTCTTCTTATATATGGGATGGTACTATTTCCTAACCGAGACCAACTCATAGATGTAAATGCAGTCAAGGTTTTTCTATCACGTAATCCGGTGCCTACCTTACTCGGGGATATCTTGCATACTCTTCACACTCGCACCATGAAGAAAAGGGGAATTCTTATGTGTTGCACTCTTGTGTTGGATAGGTGGTTTATTTCACACCTTCCTCGATCTATTTTGAAGAATGAGCAAGGCATGAGATGGTCTAATAGGTTAATGTCACTCACGCATTTAGATATTCTTTGGTGTTCTCGATCTTTGGAGGACGTTATCATCATTGATCGCTATAGGGAATTTCCTAATGTCCCTCTCCTTGGCATTAGGTGAGTAATCATCTATAATCCTTGTTTGGTTTTGTGACAGTTAGGGTATACTAGGAGGGACGGTCCTCATGTTGCACTTGTCCAAGGAATTGCATTTGACTACGAGAACGATGTCCAATGTTATCGTCAGAGATTTATACGAGCTTGGGGCATGATGAACAAAGTTGATATCAAAACCTTGGGGCATAATAACTCCATTCCTTTGGAACCTTATCTCAAGTGGGTGCGAGCTCGCGCTCAAAACTTCATGATGCCTTATGAGGCCATTCTACCTATCGTCATGGAACCTATTGCCGAGGGAGATGTTCCTTACACGATTTTACATCCTGACATGCCGACTACTCTTGAGGAGTTGCAAAGATATTGGATTCAACTCAAAGGGGAGAGATACACCTTTGAAACCTAGTTCTACGCAAGCGAGAAGAAGGTTTTGGAGCTCACAAGGCAACTTCATGAAGAGTGGAGTTTAAATGCCTACATTGCACCAAAGAGGATGCGCTCATGGGAAGCTTGAGTCCTTTTTGTTTTAGGAGTTTATTTTGTAAGCCCAAGAGACATTTTTGTAACCGTTTGAACTTATTAATGCAATTAATGTTTGCTCTCTCTTTGTCTAAACAAATTTAAATCTTAAAAGTCCTTGAAAACATTGGCATACGCATTTAATGCATCATGACATAAGCAAGTTTTCAAGCACATGTTTCCTCATCTTTCTACTATTTATTTCAGTAAGATGGATATCGAACAAACCGTGAAAGACTTGCAGAAAAAAAACTCCCAATTCCAAGAAACCATGCTGACCCTGGCCAAGGGACAACAAGAGATGATGTCACTACTGGTGGCCAAAAAGAAGACCAAGAAGAAAGCACTGATGAACACGTGGAAAAGGTTTAAAGGCCCTGTCAGTCAAGTACAAGTGGATGAAGAGTCATCCGAGGAGGACAAAAATCAGAACCAAGATGTAAGGAGCACCCGCACTGGGGGTGCAACTGATCCAGCTTATTAGGAGGAAGATTACTTTGATGAACAATATCCACCAGTTGAGGATAAATACAAGCAACTGGAAGATAGGTTGAAAGCTTTGGAAATTCAAGCCGTGCCTGGCTTGGATTTTTGTGATTTAGGCTTGGTACCTGGGATTGTTATCCCCCACAAGTTCAAAATTCCAATCTTTTCTAAGTATGATGGAGTTTCAGGCCCAAAACTTCACTTGAGGTCATACGCTCGCAAGATATAACCCCATACCACTGACAAGAAGTTTTTGGTACATTTAATTCAAGAGAGTCTATATGGGACTCAGTTAGAATGGTTTTACCAGTTGGAGGGTTCCAACATTCATACTTAGGAAGATCTGGCCACAACCTTCTACCACCAATATCAGTACACCACTGATTTGGCGCCGACTAGAGTCCATTTTCAAGGAATGACAATGGGTAGTAATGAAGGGTTTAAAGAGTACGCGTAAAAATAGAGGGATCTTGCCGGTAGAGTTCAACCACCACTAACTGATAGGGAGCTGGTGGACATGTTCATGGGAACTTTAACTGGCCCATTTTTCAACTTGCTAATTGGAAGCTCATCATCCGGTTTCACTGAGTTAATTCTGACTGTTGAAAGGGTCGAAAGTGGTATCAAGAGTGGAAAAATTCCCATGGCATCTGCTTCTACATCTAACACTGTAAAGAATCCCTTTACTGGAAAGAAAGAAACCAATGTCGTATATGGTTCAAGAAGCCATACCAAGAAGGATCATCGTCCATCTGTTAATGCTGCTCTGATCTCCAACCCTCCATCTACTCAAAGAAAACCACAACAAGCAAATCATCAACGACCTGAGATCCCAAGAAGACAGTTCACGAGGATTAACATGTAATTATTCCAAGCCTTGCAACACCTGTTGAAGGCCAACTTGGTAATGTTGCGTGATCCACCATCAAATCCCAATGTTTCATCACCGAAGTACAATCCTAATGCAAAATATGCATATCATTCCAAGAGCTCTAGGCATGATACTGATCAATGTTGGGCTCTAAAAAACAAAATTCAAGATCTTATCAATAATAAGAATATCGAGTTTGATCCACCTACAACTCCAAATGTTATAACTGCACCAAGGCCTAATCATGGCAAAGGTGTCAATGCAATTGAAGACATTATTTTTGTTTCCTCCGCTAAAGATCTTGCCACTCCCCTGACCGTTGTTAAAAATAACCTGCTGAGAGTTGGAGTGTTTCCTGGTTGTTTGAAAGACTGTATTTTTTGTGCCGAACAAGTTAATGAATGCAAATGGCTGAAAGAAGGTGTTTAACGCCTGATCAATAGTCATGAAATCCTGTTCGAAAGAACTCCATCCATCAAAAGTTTGACCAATAAAGCTGAATACGTTTCTATCATAACAATTTCCAACAAGCCTCTTAGGATCTCCTCAAAGGGTCATATTAGGATTTCAAATGAATCAATAATTTCTCCTTTAATAATCACTTCCCCTGGGCCGATTCCTTACTCCTCCGACAAAACAGTTCCATGGAACAATGGTGCCGAAGTTTACTATCATGGAATAAAGAAAGATTCATGGATTAATAAAGACAAGACCAACGATGTTACAAATATTGCAGGTTCTAGTAAGGTAACAAGAATGGGGAGGATCTTCTCCCCTGATATTTCACATCCGACTACTATAACAACTCCTATTCACATAACCAATAACAAGCCTAATGCCAACACTAGAGGCAAATAAAAAGTAAGTGAGCCTACTGGGATAGAGGAACCTACCAAAGATGTTGATGTTGAATAGCCCTCCACTCAAGAGATGGAGGAAATCCTAAAAATTATAAAGAAGAGTGATTTCAAAATAGTCGAACTGCTGGGGTAAACCCCCTCCAAAATCTCCATGCTGTCATTACTACTCTATTATGATGCTCATGCCTAAGCTTTAATCAAGTTTTTGAAGAAAGCTCATGTGCCCAAAGAGACTACAGCTGACCAGTTCAAGAATTGTGTAGCGAGTTTAACGGCTGGAAATGGGTTAGGTTTCTCTGATGTTGACTTGACTCCTGTTGGAAAGGATCATAACAAGGCTTTGAATGTCTTTATTGAATGCAAGGGAACTACCCTGGCTCATGACTTAGTTGATACTGGCTTATCTCTAAATGTGTTACCCAAAGGTGCTATGGACCGACTAGATTGCGAAGGCCTGGTATTGAAACCAAGTGATATAGTTGTAAGGGCTTTCAATGGGTCTAAAAGGATAACACGTGGAGAGGTGGATCTCCCTATTAAAGTAGGATCATAGATTTTCAACTCCACCTTTTATATAATAGACATACGTCCCGCCTATTCTTGTTTGATTGGGTGCCCTTGGATCCATGGGGAAGGGGCAGTAACATCCACCCTTCATCAAAAGTTAAAATACCCAATCAAAGGGAAGATCGTCACTGTTTATGGTGAAGAGGAAATTATGGTGAGCCACCTCAATTCCTTCAAGTATGTGTAAATGGATGGTGAATTTATAGAAACTCCGTGCCAGAATTTCGAAGTTGTTCCTCCTATGGTTGCCCCCACCAAAATCTCCTCTGACATATTAAAAGCTGATGAAGTTGTACCAAGAATGGTTTCACTTAAAGGTGCATGTGCCGTGGTCGGAGATGGAAGTTGTACTATCTGGGGACAACTCCCCGACATTCTGTTTAAAGCTGACAAATTTGGGTTGGGTTTCAACATCAAAGCTCAGAAAGAGGTCAGGCGCGCTCGCGCGGGAAAGCCACCTCTTCGAATCAGAAATCATGAAGTAAATGTTGTGGAAGACTCTAACGATGAATGTTCTTTTGAAGAATGGATCTACCCTAGTTCCGGAGGAAAGCTCAACAACTGGAATGCAAATGACTTCACTCCCATCTCCTTCAATGAGGAGTAATTACTGTTTACTATTTTCTGTCAATTCAAGAACTTTTCTCTGTAATCTTAATTCCAAACAATGACTTTTAAGCCATGTGCCTTTACCGGGGCACCATGGCTCATTTGTTAAGGGTTTTTTTCATGTTCACTTATCATATGACCATTTAATGTAAAACATTAGACCTTTGCATTCAAATTTTGTGCTTATTGTCTTTCTTTTTCTTTATTACATCTTTCAAATATCCAAGTATCTTACATGCACACACACACACACACACACACACACTTGCAGATCCTCATCCACTCCGGATCTCATTGCCAACGACTCTACTATTGCCAGTTATGACTTCAAACATCTAATTAACCAAGACGAAGAAGAAGGCGAGGAAGATTGTGAAATACCAGAGGAACTAGCCAGACTTCTAATTCAAGAGGAGAAATCTATTCAACCTCATGAAGAACCAGTCGGAGTTATCAACCTTGGTATTGAGACAGACAAGAAAGAAGTCAAGATCAGCATCGACTTAGAAGACGATATCAAGAACAGGTTGGTCCATATGCTACGTGACTATGTTGAAGTGTTTGCTTGGTCGTATGAATACATGCCAGGGTTGGATACTGATATCGTGGTTCATCGTCTACCAACAAAGGAAGATTGCCCTCTTGTCAAACAAAAGGTTCGTCGGATGCAGCCTGACATGTCTGAAAAGATAAAAGCGGAAGTGATGAAGTAATTCAATGCAGGATTCCTAGTTGTGACATCTTATCCTCAATGGGTTGCAAACATGGTCCCCATGCCGAAGAAGGATGGAAAAGTTCATATGTGTGTAGACTATAGGGATTTAAATATGGCAAGCCCCAAAGATAATTTCCCTCTACCTCATATCAAC
The DNA here is from genome assembly GCA_948472305.1 of Vicia faba. NCBI lineage: Eukaryota > Viridiplantae > Streptophyta > Magnoliopsida > Fabales > Fabaceae > Vicia > Vicia faba. Next base: position 879,372,021 of record OX451738.1, read on the forward strand.
GTCTTGGTTGACTACACCGCTCAACATAAAGTCTTCTCTTTCATAGATGAATTTTCTGGCTACAACCTAATTAAGATGGCTCCTGAAGACATGGAGAAGACCACTTTTGTTACGCAATGGGGAACCTTTTGTTACAAAGTCATGCCGTTCGGATTGAAGAATGCAGAGGCAACATATCAAAGAGACATGGTAGTTTATTTCATGATATGATCCATCATGAGATAGAGGTCTATGTGGATGATATGATTGCAAGTTAGCAAACTAAAGAAGAGAACCTTGATCACCTACACAAGCTATTTGAGAGGTTGAAGAAGTACATGTTAAGGCTGAATCCTAACAAGTTCACTTTTGGAGTAAGGTCTAAAAAACTTCTAGGTTTTGTTGTCAGTGGTAAAGGCATCAAAGTTGATCCTGCAAAGGTTAAATCCATTCAAGAAATGCCCGTTCCCCGTTCTGAGAAAGAATTTAGAGGATTCTTTGGTTGTCTTTACTACATTTCCCGCTTCGTATCTCACCTAACTACTACTTGTAATCCAATCTTCAAACTCTTGAAGAAAGATCAAGTATTCAAATGAAACGACAACTGCCAAGCTGCCTTCGACAAAATCAAGGAATATTTTCAAGAGTCTCATATCCTTATGCCTCCAATTGAAGGAAGACCTCTGATCATGTACTAGTCTATATTAGAGAACTCAATGGGGTATGTGTTGGGCCAACATGACGAGTCTTGCCGAAAATAGCATGCAATATACTACCTGAGCAAAAAGTTTACTGACTGCGAAACTAGATATTCACTGCTCGAGAAAACTTGATGCCCTCTGGCATGGGCTGCTCGCTGGCTAAGACAGTATATGTTGACTCACACCACTTTGTTTATTTCTAAGATGGACCCTATCAAGTATATTTTCGAGAAGTCGACTCTCTCCGACAACTAGCTAGATGGAAAATGATTCTGACCGAATATGACATCCAATATATCACACAAAAGGCCATAAAAGGAAGTGTGTTGGCAGATCATTTGGCCCATCAAGCTGTTAATTATTATCAGTCTATGAACTTTGACTTCCTGTATGAGAATATTATGCTAGTGACTGACTATGAAGAACCTGGATCATATGACAGACCTGAAAAAGGATCCTGATGGACTATGGTTTTCGATAGTGCTTCCAACGCTTTGGGAAATGAATTGGTGTTATGATTATTTCTCCTGAGGGTTTCCATACTCCTTTCACTTCTAGATTGTGCTTCGATTATATGAACAACATGGCTGAGTACGAAGCATGCATCTTAGGTCTAAAGGTTGCCATTGACTTAAGGATCAAGTTCTTGAACGTATTCAGAGATTCTGCTCTAGTGATCAGTCAAGTCAGAGGGGAATGGGAAACTAAGCATCCTAACCTCATTCCTTACAAGGAGCTTGTGCTAACCCTGATACCATGCTTCGAGGAGATCACCTTTGAACATTTCCCTAGAGAAGAAAACCAGTTGGTTGACTCCTTGGCAACAATGACTTCCATGTTCAAGGTCAAATGGGACAACGAAGCTCCTATGATTACAATTGAAAGATTCGACGAACTTTCACATTGCTATGAGCTTGACACTGACGAAGAGAAACCATGGTACCATGAAGTAAGGAGATAGCTTGAAGCACAAGAGTATCTTGAAGGAGCCTCCATCAATGATAAGAAATTATTGCAAATATTCTCAGCCAAATTCTTCTTAAGCAATGGAATCCTGTATAAGCGAAATCATGATTCTACTCTACTCCGGTGTGTGAACAAGAAGGAGGTAGAGAAAATTATGGAAGACATGCATGATAGAATCTTTGAGACTCACTCTAGTGGGCACACTATGGCCAAGAAAATCCTGAGGGCTGGTTACTATTAGTCCACAATGGAAACTAATTGTCACCATCACTCAAGGACTTGTCATAAGTGTCAAATCTATGCTGACAAGGTCCATGTACCCCCAATTCCTCTGAATGTCATGACCGCTCTATGGTCGTTTTCAATTTGGGGCATTGACAAGATTGGAGAGATCAAACCCACTGCTTCCAATGGACACCACTTCATCCTTGTTTCTATTGACTACTTCACCAAATGGGTCAAAGCTGCTTCATTTTCCTCAGTCACTAAGAATGTTGTAGCCAGATTTATCAAGCATAACCTCATATGGCGTTATGGTATCCTCAAAAGGATAATCATCGATAATGGAACCAATCTCAACAATGCTATGATTACGGAACTTTGCACGCAGTTTAAAATCAAGCATCATAATTCTTCTCCATACAGGCCTAAGATAAATGGCGCAGTGTAAGCTGCCAATAAAAATACCAGGAAGATTGTGCAAAAGATGGTAGTAACCTACAAAGACTGGCATGAGATGTTACCGTTTGCTCTCCATGGCTACCGTACTTCAGCATGAACATCAACTGGGGCAACCCAGATCTCCATGGTCTATGGCATGGAAGCGGTCTTGCCTGTCGAAGTTCAAATTCCTTCTCTAAGGATTATGAAAGAAGTAGACTTAGGCAAAGATGAATGGATTCATACTAGATTGGATCAGTTGAACTTGATCGACGAGAAAGACAGGTTGATATTTGTCATGGTCAAATGTATCAAAAACGTACGATTAAGGCTTTCAACAAAAAGATCAAGCCTCGAGTATATCAGAATGGAGACTTGGTAATAAAGCGCATCATTCTTCCACAAGGTGATCCCAGGGGCTAATGGACTCCCACTTACGAAGGATCATTTATTGTTAAGAAAGTATTCTCTAGTGGTACCATGATGCTAACTAATATGGACGACGAAGATTTCCCACATCCTGTGAACACAAACATAGTCAAAAAATACTATGCATAAAGAATGACCCGCTAGGTTGACATACCTAGGCAAAAATAAGGGCATCCCGACGAACCAAAAAGGTTCAGGAAAAAGTTAGGGATATATGCAAAAGATTGTACACCCGGCAAGTCGAAAACCCGAAAGGGCAACTTGGGAAAAAATGGGTATCCTGGTAGGCTGAAAACCCAAAAGGGTGGCCCAAGAAAAAGTTAAGGATCAAAGCTTATGACTATGTCCCATACAACCAACTTTATTACCAAGGTCCAAGTTTAATGATCCAAGATCAATCCAGTCAACTTCTTTAAATGACAAGGAATGGTGCCCGAAGACATAGGGGTAATAGCGGAGTTAGAACACATTGAGATCGCTTCCACTTGGATATTTATTTTTGTTTTCACTTTGTACTATTTTCATTCTTTCGACGATTTCCTCTTACTAGAATTTGTGTCTCCTTGTACAAAAACGCCTATTTTTGGGCAAAGCATTAATACAAATATATTTTGAAGTGTAAAACTTTTTGTTTTTTTTCTTTCTATTTTGAGTGCAAAAGCGTCCAATGACTAAAATTGAATGAACATATACATCTGAACATGATTAAACTGTTAACAAATGAACAAGCATCTCCTTAAGGATTTAGGATTATCCCCACAGAGTTGCCTTAATAAAATTATCCCCACAGAATTGGATTCATGCAATCCCCAATCAGAGTTTCAAAAAGAAATCTCGTGGAGTTCTTCCTAAACACCTCCCTAGAAAATCGTCAAATTTTCTCTTCAATAAGGTTTATTTCCCCAACAAATTACAAATTAGTTTGGCTCTCAGACTATTACAAATCAATGGACAAAACTCCTTAACCTCCGGCAGAGCCATTGCAATCCCTAACAGAGTCGTTACTACCCCTGCAAGTTACTGCAAAGCCTGGAATCCGACCAAATAGCTTTTAACTTCATCCTTTCTAACAAGTTACTCTGAAGCCTGGACCCGACCAGATAACAGTTCAACTTCATCCTTTCTAGCAAGTTATTGCGAAGCCTAGACCCGACTAGATAACAATTCAACTTCATCCTTTCTAGAAGTTACTCCAAAACCTGGAATCCGACTATATAACAATTTAACTCCATCCTTTCAAACAAGTTACTGCGAAGCCTTGAAACCGACCAGATAACAGTTAATTTCATCTAAGTTGCTGCAAAACCTGGAATCTGACCAGATAACAGTTACTTCAAATTACTGCGAAGCTTGGACCCGACCAGAAAACAGTTTTAGTTGCTGAAACCTGGACCCGACCAAATAAAAGTAAATCTCAAATTTAAGTTACTAAAGCCTGGACCTGACCAGATAATAGTTTAACTTCTTCAATTGCTGAAACCTGGACTCGACCAGATAAACTTTCGAGTTACTACGGAACCTGGACCAAACCAGATAATAGTTTAACTTTTTCAATTATTGAAACCTGGGCCCGACCAGATAATAGTTCTAGTTGGTGAAACATGGACCCGGCCAAATACCATTTACCCTCAAGATCAAATTGCTAAAACCTGGACTCGACCAGATAACCGTTCGAGTTACTATGAAACCTGGACCGAACCAGATAATAGTTTAACTTCTTCACATCACTAACAAAACTCCTCTTCCCCAGTAGAGTTTTCCACTATCCCCAATGAGTTGCTGCAAAGCCTGAAATCCTACCAGATAAAAGTTAACTTCTATATCCCCAACAAGTTGTTGCAAAGCCTAGATCCGACCAGATAAAAACTAACTTCCTTTCTCTCCAATCAAGAGATGACTTCCCAGTAGAGAAAAGGACGAATAAATATCCTGAACTCTTCCCCCAAGCAGAAATCAACATCGAGTTTCCCTCAAGAAAAATCAACATTCCCCAGCGGATTTCTCCTCAAACAACAAAACAGGAACCCCCAGCAGAAACATTATAAATAGGGTCTAAATATGTGCATACTCTTCATCCCCAACAGCAGTCCGGGATTTAATTTCCCAAAGCTCCCCAGCATTTATCAAGGATTTATTTTCCAAGACAAAAAAACACTTCAGCAAACATTTCATATTCATATATCATATTACATGCATGACAAATGCAAATGGCACAATTTCATTTATTTGGAGAACATCATTGCAACATGCATACATCTGCATACAACTAACCCTCTTCCTTGTAGGAAAAGTAAATCAACAAGGCAAAGACCTCTTTTGGTTGTAATTCCTTTCCACCAGTTATGACAGTCAATCAACAGACCTCTTCTGGTTAAGATTATATCCCCAGTGAAATCGCCAAACAATATACCTTTCTTTATCACCTCTCCAAATGAAATCTTTAATCCCATTCCAAACATAAGCAACCAACCCATCATCAAGTGAAAATTTATGGGCACTCTAGTGTTCAATCATCTTCCACCTTCAAGTCTTGAATGGCGGACCCGCAAATCTAACTCTTCAGGTTTAAGAAGATTGAACAGGGGCAACTTTTGTACCCCAAAATTTCCCCTCTCATTTCTCAAGATATTTCCTACAAAAATCTTCAATAACTCAAGTTTGCGTAAGTATCAACTAGGTCAAGCCATCTCCTTAGTACATATGTCCTAAATTAGTGTTTTGACTGAGAATGACCAATCTTCGATTTCTGACCTAGTACATGACTTATTAGTTTGAAACATTGATCTCAAGGATCCAAATACTTCATTTTGACCTAATCTCATATTTCAATTAATCTCCCAAGATCAATGGGTTGATATACGAGACTCGGTCAACTGATGGAAAAAGTCAACTATACACTAAAAAGTCAAACTTTGACTTTTTGACCAAATTTGGGTTTCAAAGATCACATTTCATCAAGGCATTCAATAAAATGAAATTTGTTCATCAAAAATCAAGAAATTTGAAGGTCATTTTGGAAAGACAAAGTTTACAAGACTTAGAATTTTTTCTAAGTGTTTGTATACTTGTTAATTTTGTTGCTTCATGACATCTTTTCATTACAATTCAGAAGAATTCAAGATGTTGCAAATAATTCAAATTAGTATAAGGTTTCATTTTTTGCAAATTACAAATCCTAAAGCCCTATCTTTTTTTAATTTTTCCTTTGAATCAATCTCCAAAACCTTCCCATTATGTTATCCACAAAACCAGACTTGTATCATGCTACAAATGTGGCTATCCAAAAAATCCCAAAAAATATGATATGCTGCCAAGTCCAAGCCTGCTGCTACAAGCCTAAAACCATGTCAAAAAAATTGTCTGTTGTCCTGCTAAAAAACAACCCTGCACCAAGCTGCCACTCCTCTCTAAAATTGCTACAAAACAGTCCTGTTGTGCTGCCTCTAACCCTGTCTAAACCTGCACTATATCAGTATCATATTTGCACCAAATTAGCACATAAGGGCTGCATCTAAAAGGTAATCAAACAGTATATCCAAACAGTTCAAAAACTTTTTCCCCCTCCCAAATCTCAGCCAGTTTCATCTACAAATAAATTGTTTTCACAACACAAAAAGGGTTGGCTTTTAGAGAGAGAATATAGAGTTTTGAAAAATCTAACAAAACTTTTCTTGTAACTTATCCCCATCCTCAAATCTATATTCATTCACAAAAAATAAAAACCTTAACCCACTATCCCACCTTGCAAACTATCCCATAAACCAACTATCCAAACACTTCATATCATATAGGGATTGTTCAAGCACAAGAACAGTTTCTGTAGTGTCATTATCATCACCTTTCAAACACAAACAAAAAACAACATAGTGCAACTTGACTGGGTTGGAGTTGTTTCAGCAAACTTCAATACAAAGGAAGGTTCAACAGCTTTTTTGGAGGTTCACTGAGGCCCTCACATCATCTTGAAAAGTATTCGGACTCAAAACACGAAGTGCAGTCTCAAGGAAAGTCTTCTGGACTATGCATTTTTCATACATCACTAATGATTCATTTTTGAAGATAAAATGTAGTAATAATTGTCCTTTAAGCTAATCACATGCTTGTTGTTCATTTTTATCAATTATATGTTGAGAACTGACTTGTACAGACAATAGAACAATATTTAGGGCAAAAAAACTGCAGCATGAGTCGACACATACTCACATGAGTCGACTCATTTTAGTGACAGAACAGAGTATGAGTCAACACAAGGCCTTATGTGTCGATACATACTGCTATCTAGACCCAAAAACAGGAAAACAGAAGGTGCACGAGTCGACACAAAACACGAATGTGTCGAGACAAACAAGAAATGAGTCGACACGTCCCATTATGCATTGAATCATACTGAGTTGATTTGGATTTTTCCGAAACAGGAAATGGCATGTGTTGATACAAAGATGCATGTGTCGACACCTAATGGTTAAAATATAATTTTTTCCTTTCTTTTACACTGTTTTTATGTTTTCTATATATTTTCTTCATTTCTATTCAATATGGTTGTAATAATTCAGCTTATTTAATCCCCATTTGTAAATTGTACCCCCATCCCCCAAGTGATATAATATCTTAGGATTTTAATTTCCGCAATTTACCGCTTTAATATAATTGTTAGTAATTAGGATGTGTATGGTAAGATAAAATCAACCGTTAGAAAAACCTAATCTCAAAGACGAAAATTCCTGCAATCAAAACACAATTCACACAAGCACCTCTAGGGTAACCTCACTTGTTGCCTCGGAAAATACTCATGTCCCTCGAATATGGGACGTTTTAGCAAAGACCATCAATAAAAATATTGTAGTCCCTCGATGACCCTTCAATGTTGCCTTCGGTAAACCGATCTTAGTCCCTACTGTTGTACCCCAAAATTTGCCCTCCCATATTTGGCAATACATTTCAAGTGAGGTCATCAAATTGCTCAAGGAAGTCCAAGGGTTGACCAGACAAACTCTCTCCTAAGGCAGTCTACCTCAAATTAGGGTTTCAGTTTGCATCAAGATGTTTGGAACCAAAGGGTCCCAAATTCTCAACATTGTCCTAATATGTTCTCAAGATCATCCATGTCAAGTTTCAAACCTTGCAGGGAAAATTTGCTCAGTCAATTGCTCAAAGGCCTGAAAATCGATTGTGCTAGGGCAAAAGTCAACTGTGGCCTACATGCAGTCAAAATTCAAGATTTTTGGTCAAAATCCTCATTTTGAAGTATTATTCATCATTTGATCAAGGGTTTATCATGATTCCTTAAGGATTGCTCACAATTCATCAAAACCCAAAAGTTGCTAAATTAGGGTTTTGTAGGAAAAGTCAACTCAACTTTGACCAAGCATAACTTTCTCATACTTTATCAAAAATGCCCCATCCAAAGCTCATTTTGAAGAGGATGCAATTCCTTAAATTTCATCTTCATCTCCAAAGTTCAAAATATGCACTCACAAGAAGATATGAATTTGGAGATTATAGGTCATTTTGAAAAGTCAACAAAAACACCTTTTGGGTCAAAGCTTCATACATGAACATGGAAGACTCAATTGAGATGACACCAAAAGGTTTGCTTAGAGGACATTGTAATATTTCTAAAAAGTCCAAGAACACCTCTCTAGAGTCAAAATTGAGAGAGTTATGCATTGGCAAAGTTGACCTTTTTTGCAAAATTGCCAAAAGTCAAATGTGGCCAAAATTGCATTTTTTGCTAAATGGGACCAACTTTTTATGCTTGCATTGAGTTTGTAATGTGACCCACGACCCATGAGCTCTTCCACTTGTCATTATTTTATTTTTTTTATTTATTTTGATTTTATTTCATTTAAATCAAATAAAATATAAATAAAATCATGAAAATATCAAAAACTAATCAAAGCTTGATATTTTGTGCATGTTTAGGTCTATTATACAGTTGGAGATGGAATAAAAACGTGCAAGATTCATTTGGACACAAAAAGATTGCATTTTGCTTGATTTAGAAAGATTTTGTACAATGATCAAATCATGAATCAATAATCATAATTGGAGAGATTTGATACAAGTTTGTTACCCTAATTCCTTCTAGGGTACATAAGGAACATGTTCAGATCAAAAAGAAAGGGATTAGAGGCGTGTAAAATAGAGAGCAAGCTTCAAAAAATTCAAGAAAAGTGGCAAACTGATTTCCACTTTTCAGGTAATTCAAAGCGTTATAACCATCCCAATCAATTATTGGACATCCAAGGATCAAGATTCAACCACTAGCAAGCTTCCTAACATCCAAAACCGCACTGTAAGTGTCACACGACTTCCATACTTTCTTGAATTCAAATATCATAATTCTGGCACATTTATTATGATTTATTGATATATTCTTAAACCTTATGAAGTTTGCAAGCTAATGGTCATATTTAATTGTGTTTTCATTGACTATACAACAAGTTTCCATAGTTAGGGTTCTTGCTTCATTTTTAGGGTTTTTCTATACAAGAACAAATGGCCATGGATAATGGTACCATGATGCTCGTGAGGTTGCAACGAGCAGATTGGTACCATTGGGAGTGATTTATCATGCTTGCACATGTTTTTGGAGATGCACAGAGCTTTACCTACGCTTGGTGTCCGTAGGTAAAGGTCTTCTATCTAAAACGACAGAAGCCATGAGGACGATGATGGCGTCACATGTGGTGAATGGCCCATTCAAATTGCACGCGTTTTAAGAATTCACTTTTTTGGTTTTATCATATAATAATTGTTTGTTGTTCTTTGTACAAATAACATGGCCAACTCAGATGGTAGGCATGCAGCGTGATAGTGCTCAAGGACCTGGGTTCGATCCCCAGGTTCCAACTTTGCTTTCTATTGTTTTTCTTTGTATAATCAGGTACGTTAGCCTCCCATGTGCCCACCATACGTCATCAATTTCCCATCCATCAAATCATCAATATGCCAAGATCCAAGGCTTTTCATATGAGGGCCTATCATACGCCTCAGTCAAATGCACACATAGAATCTGGCAAAGTCAAACAGGCCAAGGATTGTTGGGCCCAGAAACTGCAATTGGCACCCTCTCCTTTGCTTTTCAAACATCCGGCCTATTCTTATTCATTCTCTTTTTTATTTATTTAATTTAATTAGTTTATTTTCTAACAAAATTAATTTCTTTTTCATAAAATCATAAAAATCAATTTGCACTAAATTTAGAAATAGGTTTTTTTTAATTATTTTGTAAATTTTAATTTAATATTAGTTTAAACTTAATTTAGGGTAATTTTAACTTTTTGTAAATAAGTAAAATCAAATTAGAAAAATTAGGGTTAACTTGATTTAATTTTTATTTCTTTTCTCAATAAATTAAAAAATATAAAAATAGGTTAATTTAATTATTGTCCTTAATTTTTTAAATTAATTAGTAATTAGGTTTTTATTTATTCAATTAAATCTTATTTTCTTAAAATATCACAAAAACCACAAAGAATGATTTTTCTAACAATTAGGTAGTTGGGGTCAAAACCCTAAACTTCTCGTTTTCGATTCATCGCGCGCGTTTATTATTATTTTTACAATATTAATGTAACTGCTCATGGCATGTAATAGTTTAATTAGGATTTCCTATTTTATTTATTGTTTTACGGGTTTTTGGCTATGTAATTAATCCCCTACCCCGAAGCCTTGTAATAGCGTAGTTTTTTTATTTGCCACATTTTAATTCTCGCCAATATTAACTATTTAGATGTATGTTAATTGGATCGTATGACAAGATTGCATGATAATTTAAAATGGCTAGAAAACCCTAATGTGCAAAGATAATAACTGAAATCAAATCACTCGCACATGCGCACTCCTAGGGTATACTCTCACTTCGGTTGCCTTCGGTAAACGATCATTAAGTGTAGGGTGTTTTAGTGGTCACCCTTCTGTCTAAACAAAGATCAAATGTCCCGTTCGGAAATGTTGCCTCAGAAAGGTTGCCTCGAAATGTTGCCTCGAATATGATCTTAAGACACTAGGGTTATTACTAAGACGTCCTAACATTGCTTTAGTGATCGTACGTCCCTTTCGAATTGACCCTTACAACTCCAATGACGGTGCTACCTACTCTTTAAGAGTATGATAACATTGTCTAAAGGAAACGAGAACAAAAACAATCCTTTTTTGAGTAGGTAGATGCTAACAGGTACTTGCTCAAAATAAACTTTTTTACACCAAACACTTTTCAAACAAAGTTTTCAAAAAAACTTTGTAACACTCTTGAAGATAGAAGCAAGGGTTAAAAAGAAGTAAAACAAACTTTTCAAAACAAACACACACAAGTAATTTATAAAAGATGAGCAAGTACCTAAGAGCCCGTAGAAAACTATGGATAGAAAGGGGTGCTAATACCTTCCCTTTCTATAATCTACCCCGAATACTCAAAATCTCGAAAAAGGAATTATTCTGTGCTTTTTTCCTTTCCAGTTGGATAAAATAAAAGTCGGTGGCGACTCTTTCTTACCGCGACATTTTGCAAACAAAAAAACACAAAACACAAACCAGCATTTCCAAAACAGTCGGTTCTGCCACCGTATCACAAAACTGGCGACTCTGCTGGGGAATAATAAGTGGGGTATACCTTAGGATATAGTTCATCATAAAATTGCTTCTCTTGTTTATTTTGGTTGCTTTACTTTTAAGGGTTTCGTTTGGGAGTTACTATAGATCCTAACCCGGATATGGGGACACCTTTTAGGTAAGTAGCAATAAACTGTGAGGGAACTGTACGACGTAGACCGATACGGTTGAAGCAGTAGCTATGTTGAATTGGCACATTGGTTGGTACCGGTATCCCTTATGGAGAAATGAGGAGAATATGTGGCCGTTATGTATGTCGTTAAGCATCAACTGACCTTAGAACCTTTAATCGACCAACTTGGCCATTAGGAAGTAGTGAGATAGCCGACCTCAGTGTAAAGCTAAGAACTGGTTGATACTCGATGCTACACTCATTGAGACCATACTCTCGAGATAGTTCTGGCCGCAAGAAAAGATTGCGTGAGCTGAAACCATGACCGATGGAGGATGGTCAGTGATATTGAGAACCTCTAGAACCCGATTACTTTTACCAAGACAGGTTGAAACCAACTAAACTTCAAGAGGGTAATACCTTTGACCCCATGCAAGCCTTAAACTTAAGGGCTTTTGTGTTACTTGTTTGCCTTTGCCATGTCTGTTATCTGCTATACCTGTTGTTTTTATCATAACATCATGCATCATAACATAGCATGCATACTTCATTACACTAATCATTTCAAAGATCGAGGGGATTTATCTTTGTTCTGTTTTACAGATTATGGCTTCCGTGCGCAGAAACACCATCCGAGTTAACTTTGTGCAAATACCTGCTCAACTCATAGAGTTAGCCTCAAGAGTTTCTGAGACTTCTTCGTTCATTAAGAGACATGGTCAGCTTCTTAGCCTGGTTACCTCAAAGTTTGATGAGCAAATGATGAGTGTACTTTTCAAGTTCTTCGATCCCGTGCATCATTGCTTCACCTTCCCAGATTATAAGCTGGTTCCCACTTTGGAAGAGTTTTCCAACTTATTGGGCATATCCATCCTTGAGCAGATGCCCTTCACAGGTATGGAAGAGACTCCTAGACCAGAAGACATTGCTTCATCTCTGTATCTAAAAAGGGCTGATGTAGTATCCAATTGGGAAACACGAAGCGGGGTTGAAGGTTTCTTAGCTAAGTTTCTGATAGATCAAGCTCACCTATTCTGGGATAGTTTGGACTTTCAGGCTTTCGAAGATATATTGGATCTCCTTATCTACAGTTTGGTTCTCTTCTCGAATCCAGATTCCTTTATAGATGTAAATGCGGTTAAGATCTTCCTTTCTCGCAATCCTGTGCCTACTCTATTGGGTGATATCTTGCATGCCCTCTACACTCGTACTATGCATAGAAGAGGGAATCTTATGTGTTATATGCCATTGCTGTCGAGGTGGTTTATTTCGCACCACCCTAAGCCCGTGTTGAAGAATGAAGAAGGTTTGGGATGGTCTTACAGGATAATGTCACTTGCCCATACAGACATTCTTTGGAGCTCCCGGGTTATGGAAAGCACTGCTGTCATTGATCGTTGTGGGGGATACCCTAATGTCCCATTTCTTGAAATCATAGGGGGAATAACCTACAATCCTTGTCTAGCTTTGCGAAAGTTTAGTCGTGCTCGGAGAGACGGTCCCCATGAGTTACTTCTTACGGATATTGCATTTGACTACAAGGAAGATGTTGGCGAGCATCGACGGAGGTTTATACGAGCTTGAGGCATGGTGAACAAATCTGACCCCCAAGAGCTGGGACCAAGGACTTCCCTCCCTATGCAGCCTTATCTCCAATAGGTACGAGCTCGTTCCCAGAAGCTTGGGATGCCCTATCAAGCAGTACTACCAGTAATTGTGGAGCCCACCAATGAAGAAGGCTTTCCTTACACAGTTCTATATCCTTACATGCCCACTGATCCTAGGGCATTGCAGAGGTCCTGGATTCAGCTGAAAGAGGAAAGGGACACTTACCGGGAGAAGTACCATGAGCAAGAAAGGAAGATTTTGAAGCTCACCAGATAACTCGAAGAAGAAAGAATGATCAATGACTACATCAGCATAAAGAGGAAGCGTCCGTGGGATTTTTGATTTTGCTTTTCTAGTTTATATTTGTTTTCCATTTATTTCTTTGTAACGCCTCAAAGGCATTGTTGAACCTTTTTACAAGTTAATCTAATAAAGTTTGTTTATTTTTGGTTTGCAAATTTAAATCTCCCAAAGTCTTTAAAATCATTACATACGCATCCCATTATCATGCACAACATTACAGGTACCATTACGGGTTTCTCATCTTCTTCGCTATTTATTTCAGCATGAAATGTCTTCTGAAAGGGCAGGAGGATTTGAAGACCCTGATTCTGAAAGAAAAAGAGAAGAAGAAGAAGAAGAAGAGAAGGTCGTTCTTCTGAATATTGGCAAAAGGTTTGGGGATAGGTTGAAACAGCAAGTTGGTCTGACCTCTTCATCCAAGGAAGGGGAGAACCAAGAAGAGGAAAAGGGCCCCAGTCCTGCAATCTCTGATGATGATACTGATTATGATGATGAACAATATCCTCCTGTCGAGGATAGGTACAAGCAACTAGAAGACCATCTGAGTGCTATGGAGATTCAGAAGATCCATGGTTTGGATTTCGGAGAACTAGGATTGGTGTTGGGAGTGGTGATCCCTCATAAGTTCAAAGCTCCTGTTTTTGCCAAGTATGATGGAGTATCCTATCCAAAACTCCATCTCCGCTCGTACGTCAGAAAAATCCAACCCCACACTGCTGATAGAAATTTGTGGGTGCATTTCTTTCAAGATAGTCTGTCAGGGGCTCATCTTGAATGGTTTTATTAGTTGGAAGGAGCTAATGTCTGAAATTGGGAGGACCTTGTTGCTGCTTTCTACAGGCAATATCAGTATAACGCCGACCTTGCTCCCACTCGTACTCAGCTTCAGGGTATGTCTATGGGTGCAAGTGAAGGTTTTAAGGACTACGCTCAAAAGTGGAGAGACTTAGCTGGAAGAGTCCAATCCCCTTTGTCTGATAGGGAGTTGGTTGACATGTTTCTTGGGACGCTATCTTGTCCATTTTTCAATCATCTGATCGGCAGTTCGTCATCTGGGTTTACTGAATTGATCTTGACTGGAGAGAGAGTAGAAGTTGGTATCTGAAGTGGTAAGATACAGAAGGATACTTCATCAAGTGTAGTAAAGAAGCCTTTCACCGGTAAGAAAGAAGCTAGTGCAGTCTACAGCCCGAGGGGCCAAAGCAGACCTGAACACTGTCAAGCAGTAAATGCGGTGGTGATATCAAGACCCACAGTTGCTCCACAATGCAACAATCAACAAAGGGTGGAAAGACCACAAAGGCAGTACACTCGGCTCAATATGACCTTGTCTCAAATTCTACCACAATTATTGAAGACCAATCTGGTAACTCTGAGGGAGGCCCCGAAGAATCCCAACACCACTTCTCCTCAATATAAACCGAATGCCCGTTGCGCCTATCACTCCGACGGCCCAGGTCATGATACAAACAACTGTTGGGACTTGAAGAATAAGGTGCAAGACTTGATCGAAGCCAAAGAGATTGAGTTTGACGCTCCGGAGAAGCCCAACGCCATAACTGCTACTATGCCCAAACATGGTCATGGAGTGAATGTTGTGGATGATGATTTATTTGTGACCTCTGTGGAAGAGACTTCTACTCCTTTGATGACAGTTAAGAAGAATCTATTGTTGGCCGGTTTATTTCCGGGCTATGGCGAAGGTTGCCACATGTGTTCAATTCTTCCTACTGGTTGCCACTTACTGAAATCAGGTGTTCAGCGCCTGATGGATAACAAAGAGATCCCGTTCGAAAAGACTATGATTCCGTTGGTTCCAATTGAAGATGTTGCCATCATAACCATTTCCGCCAATCCTTCCCAGGTTTCCTCGAGAAAGCCTGTTAGGATTACACCCGTCCCAAGAATTGCTCCATTAATAATTACTGTCCCTGGTCCTATCCCGTACACTTCGGATAAGGCTGTCCCATGGCACTACGGTGCCAATGTGTATTACCATGGATTTAAACAAGACTTGAAAAGTGAGGAAGCTATTGTTGATGTCAGGAATATTTTCGGGGCTAGCAAGGTCACCAGAAGCAGAAGACTCTTCACTCCTGAGATTTCCCCTCCAACTGTTCATAAACCTGTTGTCATTCCATCTGCTAGTACATCAGCTAATATCCCAGTTCCTGTTCCAGTTATCACCCTATCGCTGAGCAATCTGGGACTCGGGGCAAAGAAATCACAGGTGAGCCTGCCCGGATGGAGGCACCTAAGAAGATCATTGTAGAAACCTCTAAGCAGGAGATAGAGGAAATTCTGAAGATTATCAGAAAAGCGACTACAACGTAGTCGAGCAGTTGGGTAAGACCCCTGTTGTACCCCAAAATTTTCCCTCCCATTTCCTCAACATTTTCTCATCACAAGACCCTTGGAGCTCAAGAACAAGTTAGGGTTTACTCTGCTCAAGACTCCTCCTTGCACTGTTGACCCAAATTAGGGTTTGAGTTTGCACAAAGATGTTTTGAACTAAAAGGCCCAAGATGACTCTCATGCTTCATATTGGACTCACAAGTTTATCCATACCAAGTTTCAAGCCTTGATTCCAATCTTTTCCTAGTCAATTGGACAGTTGACCTAGAAATCAGCTGTATTGGGGAAAAAGTCAACTGTGGTCAATTGACAGTCAAACCTCATGATTTTTGACCCACATCAACATTATGAACTCATATGTACCATTTGATCAAGTTTGGATCACAATTCCATAAGAAATTTGATCAGATCACCAAAAGGGCAAAATGGTCATTTTTAGGGTTTTGACTGCACAAAGGCAATTTTTGACTGTTTGACCTAGCCAATGGCAAACCAAGCTCACATATGGACTCAAGGACTCAATTGCATTGTCTTGACATGTTCAACAAGTTCAAAAGATCCCAAATGCACAAGATTGACAGATGAATTTTCCAGTCAACTGAGCCAAATTTGACTATATGCTGAAAAGTCAAACTTTGACTTTTTGGTCAAAATCAAGTGTCAAGATTCATTTTTCATCAAGACATGTCAAATTGTGAAACTTGTTCATCAAGAAATCAAAAATTACAAATTAGGGTTTAAAATGAAGAATTTTCATAACTTAGAAATTTTCTAAGTTATGAAAATTCCTAATTTTTTCCTAACTTTGTCCCATTTTTTCATCAAGATACATTTGGATTCAAGCAAAATTCAAAACATTAAAGTTGTAGTCCATTGCAAAATCTACAACTTTGATTCACAAAGTTTCCTCAAAAGAAGCTTGTAGCAAGTTATGATTTTTGGAACAAGGGTGCAAAACATTCTTATATTAGAAAATTTTTGACCTATTCTAGGCAGGATTTTTGCCCAACTTCATGGCCACTTTTCACATGCTTCCACTTGGAATTTCAACTTGCATTACAAAGATGGATTGTAGTACACATTCCAAGCTTTCCAAAATGTCAAAGAACTTCTCAAACACCCTTGTGGTTAGGGAGAATCGAATTTGTCAATATGGGAAAAAGTCACTTTGTTCATGAGCCATTTACATGTTCATACACTTTGCATTTTTGAAATCAGCTTGCACAAGCTAGTTACAGGCCTCTAATCTCATTTACACTCAATAATTAAATGCCAATCCATTGTGTTCTAGCATTATTTTGTGCATTTGGACATTACATGAAGAATTAAGCCATATTTGGAAAAAGTGACTTATCTATTCTTGTAAAGTATGGCTTTATGTCAAAACATGAATCAAAGAAGTACAATGCATATCTTCTAGGCACAAGTTATTGAACTAATCCCACTGATCAAGACTAACATTGGCAGCATGTTTAGGGGGCCTGCATAAGCTTGTAAACCAACTTGACAACTTTTGCTTACATTAGAAGAAACTTGCATTTTTGAAACACAACATTACATTCTTGTCAACAAAAGCCTAAGCAAACTTATTGAACACATTCCAAACATCATAACAGACCTGAAACACGAGCCAACCACCTTCAATCCCTTCCCAAACACAGAAACACCTCCTTGCTGCAAAAACAGAGTCCCTTCTGCAACTTGACTTCCACAAACACTTCCACTCGTGCGTTTTGGCTAAAACCTTTGCAAACACACTCCATAACATCCATACAAACTATCCCAAGCATTGAACACCAACTGTAACATCCCTAACATCATTTGCCATTTTCACTTTTCTCTCTTGCAGGTTGACTTCTGCAGCTTGATATAGCAAGATTCAAAGCACACCAAGCATTGGAGAAGCATCCCTGAACTTCAAGCAAGCTATACAAGTCCTCACATTACATTGAAAGTACCTCCATTGTCATACACGAATCAAGCTGAACAGGTAAAAGTTTGAACTCCTATCTCTTAATCCAGGCATATCTAGGCTTAGGTTTGTGAAGAAGTTATGTCATACTCATGTCCCTGAAGCCACCCATATCCTCACTTTCCATCTATATTGCATGTGCTGAGAGAATTTAAGACATGAACATTGAAAAAAACTTAGGTCAAGAATTGGGGGAGAAGAAATTCTCTCTCATTTCTAAGAGTTAGAATGACTTTTTTATATATTTGGAATCGTGACAAGATGCTCTATAACATTGCTGTTGTAAGTTTTTGCTGAATGTCAAAGAATCATGAGATAGCAGGAAGCGCGCGTTTTGCTCTGTTTGAATGTCCAGAGGTTGAAGACAAAGTTCTTCTGGGCTGGGCCTGACCTTTTTTCTATTTGCACCATTATTCCACACTTGCACCCCCTTGGCCCATTGTGTTTATTTTTATCATTTTTTGACTTTTTCTTTTTGTTTCTGACTTATTATATTTTGCCAAAATATAAAAAATATTAAAAACATTTTTTTCAACCTTTTTTGCATTTTATTTAGATTTTTGTTTGTTTTATTTGAATTTATACATAAATAAACATAATATCTTTTTTATTCAAAATACAAAAATAATACAAAATACATTTTATTTTCTGATTTTTATTTTTATCTTTTGAAAACACTTTCTAAAAAATATACTTTTTTTGTAAATAATAAATGTTTTTATTTTTTGTATATATTTAACATATTTAATAAATAATAAATACTTATATATTTATTAGAATATTTAGGATAAAAATACAAAAATAATACATTTTTATTTTTATTAATATTTAACTTAAAAAATCACTTTTTTACAATATACTTCCTTTTTATTTATTTTTCGTACATAATTAATAAATATTGCATATAATAAATAATAAATACTTCTTACTTAGAAAATTAGGGTTTTGACCTAAAATGTAAAAATATCCAAAATTATTCATTTTTTATTTTTGTTTATTTGTCACATGAAAAATACCTTTTTACATACATATGAAAATCATTTTTGCATCTTGCATATTTATTTTATTTTATGTAATTATTGTGCAATTAAATAATTTGAGTATTCAATTTGGATGTAATAGTTTAGATTTAATTTTTCTTGCTAAATATCCCCATTTGAACATTTGTACCCCCCATCCCATAATTATGTTGTAATAGTTTAGGACTTTAAATTTCGCATTTAAAAGCTTTCTAAATATGCCATGATAGACTTAGGGTTTGTATGCAAAAATCAACCAAACAAATAACTTGACCTAATTCAAAGATAAACAAAGCATGAAAATGGACAACACCAATCACACTTGCACCCCTAGGGTTACTCCACTTGTTGCCTTCAATAATGGGCCATGTTGCATGTTGAGTGTCTTTGGCAAAAAAAAAACAAATTCAAATGATCATAGTCCCTCGATGACGCTTTCGAAAGTTGCCTAAAAATGATCAAGTCCCTTAAAGGAAAAATTGCCCAAAGACACTTGGCACCATTGCAATTATGGTCTAAACGATGACCCGCACCCGTCCCGTTAACATCCTAACACAAGATTGTCCACCAAATACAATGGTGGAACAAAATTGTTAAAAGGGTTAAAACATAGCAAAGATCTTTGAGTAAATTTAGGAGTAGACAACTCTTGGTTACTTGCCAACTTGCAAAACAAAAACACTTGCCTATCTTTTCAAAATCACCTTCCACAACACTTTCAAAACAACTTTCAAAAAACATTGAAAACTTTTCAAAAGATAAGTACACCTTTGTATACATCCCAACATGGATCATTACAAAGGTTACCACCACATTGGCCTCTTTTCAAAACATTTTCAAACCCACACACAAAGCACCATTTCAAACAATTGAAAGCACCATTTCAAACAATTGAAAATGAAAGGCAAGTGATCTAAGAAAGTAACTAAGAGCCCATGGATAACCATGGATAGAAAGGGTGCTAATACCTTCCCTTTCTATAATCTACTCCCCGAACCCAAGAAAACATCTCAAAGGTTTTTGCTGTGCTTTTTAACCTTTCCTTAGGATAAAATAAAAAGTCGATGGCGACTCTTGCTCAACCGAAACATTTGCAAAAACAAAACGCAAAACCTCAAGTCAGTTCTCCCACCGTATCACAGAACTGGCGACTCTGCTGGGGAATATTATAAAGTGGAGTAACCTTAGGGCTTAGATCACCCTCTTGCATGGCTAATTGTTTGTTTTGATTACTTTACATCTTGGCTCTCTTGTTTGCATTTGAAATCCTACACCCGGATTTGGGGAAACATTCATAGATAGCAATATGTTATGGAAACTGTGTGGGGTATACCGACACGGTTGAAGCAATAGCTATATTAGTGCGACATATTTGTGAGTACCGGTAACCCTTGAGTTCAATCAAGGGGAGTACGGGGCCACTGAGTGATTTCACTAAGCACTAATGACCTAGAACCTTACTTGACCATCTTGGCCTTTCATTAGGGGTAGTGAGATGACCGGCTTTGGTGCAGTCCGAAGTTGGTAGATACTCGATACTACACTCATTGAGGGTTGTTTTCTTGGAATATTTTGGTCGCTAGTTAAGTGGCTAAACCAAAACAATGAACATGGAAAACAATCCAATGATATTGAGCTCCTTAGGACCCGGTTACTATCTAGGACAGGTTTTTAAGCCAACTACACTCAAGAGGGTACTTACCTATGAAACCCCATGCAAGCCTGAAACTAGGGTTTTGTGTGAATTGCTTGTACATATGTTTTGTGCATACATCATAAACATCATAAAGCATCATATGCATGCACTAACCATTTCAAGGGTTTAGATCTTCATCTTTGTTCTTGTTTTGTAGGTCATGGAAATTCTTCGCAGGAAAACTATCTAAGTCAACCTTGTGAGAATCTCTCCTCAACTCAAGGAGCTCACATCCAGAATTCTGGAAAGCTCTCCCTTCAGTGAAAGACATGGTAGACTGCTCAGCTTAGTCAACACCAACATTAAAGAGGACATGGTAAAGGTGTTGTTCCAGTTCTTTGACCCCCTTCACCACTGTTTCACTTTCCCCGACTACCAATTGGTGCCCACTTTGGAGGAATTTTCTCAACTCCTGAGAATTCCTATTCTTAATCAACTACCCTACAACGGTACGGAAAAAGAACCAAAGCCTGAAGATGTTGCTCAAGCACTATACTTGCAACCATCTGACATCAAGGGGCATTGGGAAACTAGAAGCGGTGTCAAAGGCTTCTTGGCAAAATTCTTGTTTGAGAAGGCACAAGAGTGTTGGAATTCATTGGATCTACAAGCCTTTGAAGAAATTGTGGCACTCCTCATTTATGGGTTGGTCCTGTTCCCAAATCCTGACCAGCTTGTGGATGTCAACGCCGTCAAAATCTTCTTATCCAGAAATCCAATACCAAGATTGCTTGGGGACATTCTTCACTCATTTTACACACGAACAATGAGAAAGAGGGGTGTTCTCATGTGTTGTACTCCTCTCCTTGCAAGGTGGTTTATTTCGCACCTTCCACAATCTGTCTTGAAGAATGACCAAGGCTTAAGGTGGTCACAACGGTTGATGACTGTTGTACCCCAAAATTTGCCCTCCCATATTCTTCAAGAATTGCAAAGAGCATGCTTCAAAATCTCCCCAAGGGTTGCCCAGTTCAAGGGCCTCCTAACAGTCAACAACTAGGGTTTTGGTTCTGGCAAAGAAATTGAAGTTTTCAAGGGTCCAATCAAGTCACACATGCCTACAAACATGGTCAAGCATCTTCATGCCAAGTTTCAAGACTTACAGCACAAAATTGCACAGTCAAAAACCCTAATTACCCTACAGTCAACTGCAGGGGCAAAATGGTCATTTGACAGTCAAAAGTTCAAATTTTTGGTCAACATCTCATTTTGAAGCGACAAACATCATTTGATCAATTCTTGATCATGATTTTCAAGGCATGGCTCAAAAAGTCTCAAGATGCAAAAGTTTCCATATTTGGACAGTTGAAAAAGTCAACTGTAACTTGACCAAGGCATATCTTCCACATGGTTTATCAGAAAAATTCCATCCAAAGCTCATTTTGAAGAGAAAGACATTTCCTATAACTCCTCTTCACACTTCAAGTCCAAGAAATGCTCTCACAAAAAGTTATCAATTTCAACATTATAGGTCATTTTCAAAAGTCAACAAAAGGGGACTTTAAGTCAAAGGCCATAACTTGAGATTGGTAAATTAAAATTACATGGGACAAAAGGCATTGGTTAGAGGACTTCAAGGGCTTTCCAAAATGTCCAAGAACATGATCAAAGCTTAAAAATTGAGCAAGATATGCCTTGTGGAAGTTGGGAAATTTTTGGGAATTTTGAAAAGTCAACTTTGCTTCAAATGCCTCAAATTTGCTAATGGGCCACATTTTCTTCCAAGATTCATCATCCAAAGCATATGCACGACCATTTGGCCCAAAGGGGATTTATTCATCCTTTTTATTTATTTATTTGAATTTTTAATTACTATTAATTCATTTAATAAAATAAAATATGGGAAAAATACTCATCCATGCTTTTCAAATCTTTTTATGCATAGAATACCTTCAAGATTTCGTGCATTATCTGATATGGAAAGAATCAAGGTGATTTGGACATGATTTGTATCAAAACACATCGAAAAAGATTGAAAAAATATGCCATTAAATCCAATATTTGATTCATGATTGCATTGATCCTTTGGCTCAAATCTCAACCCTAATCAGTTCCCATACATATACTGATGCAAACCCTAAAGCTCAAGACCTGAATGCTGCGCCTCACATCAAGAACAAAGTTTGTATTTTTGTCCAAAATTTCAAAAACTAAAAATTTCCTTCTAGCACGATTCAAAGGAAAATAACCACACCATTAGCTTGCCAAGACATCATTGAACATGACTGAATACTTTTCCACGCCCATAGCATCAAGAATTGGTACATAGAACTCAAAATTTCTCACACTTGATGCATATTCGTGTTTCAATTTTTAAGCATCCTCATTGCATTTTCTTTGTTGATTTATACTAATTGAACCATTCTGAATCTAACCATGCCCTTCAATTGAGTTTTCGTGCATTATAGGAGAATCCACCATTGGAGCTTTCTAGGTTTTCAGAAACCTTGAATTGGGGATTCTGGCATAGGGTAAAATCAGTCCATGAGACTTGTACCATTAAAATCGTGACGTTCCAAGGAGTCCAAAACATCCCTCGCGCTGTTTTTATATTTTCTAAATTCCTATTCGCTATTTTTCATATTTCAGATTGTGGGGGTTTAAAACCCCCGCTATTTAGCTTGTTTTTTTCAGGTAAAAATGCAAACGAATGGAGAAGAAGATCAGGTGTCAAGACATGGTTGGCTCGTTTGAATTTCGCGCGAAATTAACCACTTACCATTTGTTTTGCATTATGTTGTTCATGTTCTATATTATATACAAAGCGCGTTAGTAGTTCAGTTGGCAGGCACATGGTTTGGTTAGCAATGGGACCTGGGTTCGATTCCCAGGTCCCCCTATCCCTTCAATATTATTTTTTCTAATATCTTCCCATGCAGCGCATTACCTGATGACCATTATATGTCCCCATAATCTGACGTGCCACGCGCTCAATAATTCCAATCCAAAGGTCAAGATTTGAAGAGCACCATGGGCACCAGTCAACACATACCCACGTGGCCTGAAAAGTCAACTGAAGGCCTTAATTCTTTGGGCCCAAATGCTGGATAACACCTCCAAACTGGGGTCAACACCCCCAAGGGTTTGCATTTCTTTTTTTCTATTTTTCATTATTTGTTTTAATTTAATTGTTTCTTTTTAATTCTTCAAATTAATATTTTCACAAAAACATAAAAAATATGAAAAAAATCAGAAAGTCACAAAATAAAATATATTTTATTTAAATGCTATTCTTGTAAATAAATGATATTAATTAATTTAGTTTTTTAATTCTAGGATTAATTTTAACGTTTTTCTTAATAAACTTAAAAATTAGTAGAATTAGGGTTTTAAACACTTTTATATTTTTATCTTTTCTTTTTCACCATATTAATTATTAATTATTTTTTTTTGTAAATAAAATTGTATTAAATAATTAGGTTAATTTTAGGTTCAACTTTAACATATTTCTTAATAAATAAAAATAGTTAGAATTAGGGTTAATTAACTTTTTTTTTAATTTCATTTAATTCTCTCATTAAAATCTTTAAATACAAAAAACTCCAAAAAATCTCTTTTGTTTTTTAATTTGTTAATCGTAATTTAATTTCATTAAAAAGGGTCCAACGCCCTCGCTTTCGATTATCAGTTCGTTTCGCGCATTTATTTCCTTTCTTATAATATTCATGTAATTCTCCCAAAGCCATGTAAATTAGGCATTTATATTTCTCGCACTTTATTCTATTTTCAAATTGGGTCCTGGATTAAGTTTGGCGATGTGGACCCGTGCCTTTGTAATAGCGTAGGACTTTTATATTCTCGCACCTTTAACTGTTAACTATGGCATGAAAGAATGAATGTTAAAATAAAAGCAACGCGTAGATCACCAATACATGACAAGACAAAAAAATATCTGAAAACGACACACAAATCACACACCACCCCTAGGGTACGCCTCATTGTTGCCTTGCCCCTCGAAAGGTGATCGTCGAGTAGAGGACGTTTTAGTAAGTCCTCATGATCCAGGAACCTGGCATGAGGGTAGCTTCTAAGGTGTCTTCCCATTGCTCCGGTGATCACCATGTCCCGAACCCTCGAATTGACCCGAATACCTCCAACGGTGGTGCTACCTACTTCTCAATGGTGGGATGGCACTACTTTAAGGACATTTACACAGACGAATTCCTTAGGGTAGGTAGACGACTCTAGATACTTGCTCTAATTTCAAAAACAAATCAAAAATACTTTTCACACCGACACCTTTTCAAAAAGCTTTCGAAAGGAACTTTTCAAACACTCTTGAGGACCGATACAAGAGTCGAACTGAAATTTTCAAAGAAACTTTTTAAAACCCACAGTTGAAAAGCAAACAAACCATTTTTTGAAAACACAATGAGCAAGTATCTAAGAGCCCATGGATAACCATGGATAGAAAGGGTGCTAACACCTTCCCTTTCTATAAGCTACCTCCCGAACCGAGAGCGATATCTATAAGGAATTTTTCTGTACTTTTGTCCTTTCCATTTGGAGAAAATAAAAGACGGTGGCGACTCTTGCTTCCGCGACATTTCGCGAACCAGCGTTAAACAGTCAGTTCCAGATCCACCGA
This sequence comes from Vicia faba, assembly GCA_948472305.1. Classification (NCBI taxonomy): domain Eukaryota; kingdom Viridiplantae; phylum Streptophyta; class Magnoliopsida; order Fabales; family Fabaceae; genus Vicia; species Vicia faba. Next base: position 879,397,022 of record OX451738.1, read on the forward strand.
TAACAGAACTGGCGACTCTGCTGGGGACACTTAAAAGTGAGGTGTACCTTAGGACTAAGATCACTTGTGTTTTCAATTGCCTGAATTGTTTGCTTTAAATTGTGGGCCTGTTTTGGGAGTTCTATAGATCCTAACCCGGATCTGGGGATACCTTCTTAGAAAGTAGCAACAAGACTGTGAGGGAACTGTGCGGGGTATACCGACATGGTTGAAGCAGTCTGCTACGTTGATGTGGCGCTTTGGTGTGTACCGGTAACCCTTGAGTTCAGTCAAGGAGAGTACGGGGCCTCTGCGTGGTGTCCTGAAGCATCAACAGACCTTAGGAACCTTAATTGAACTATCTTGGCCTCTTTAGGGTAGTGAGATAACTGACTTTGGTGCAGTCCGAGGTTGGTTGATACTCGATACTACACTCAATTGAGGGTTGCTTTCCTGGAATATTTCGGTCGCCAGTTCAGTGGCTAAATCGAAACGATGAACAATGAAAGCAGTCCAGTGATATTGGGACCCTTAGAACCCGGTTACTTCTAATAGGACAGGTTGAGCCCACCAACTTCAAGAGGGTAATACCCAGACCCCATGCTGGCCTTAAACTCTAAGGGCTTGTCTTGTGTGACTTGTGTGCCTTACATGTTTGCCTTTGTAAATATCTGTGGTGTGTTAATCATAGCATCATGACATCATCCAGCATCATATGCATTGGCTAACCATTTCAGGGGTTCGAATCTTCATCTTTGTTCTTGTTTTGTTGGACATGGAAACTGTCCGCAGAAAGACAATTCAAATCAGCCTTGTAAGGATCCCTCCTCAGCTTAAGGAGCTTATATCCAGGATTCCCGAGAGCTCTTCATTCAGTGAAAGACATGGAAGACTCATCAGCTTGGTCAACTCCAACATTGAGGAAGATATGATAAAGGTCCTGTTCCAGTTCTTTGACCCTCTGCATCACTGTTTCACCTTCTTGGATTATCAGCTGGTACCTACATTGGAGGAGTTCTCCCGGCTCCTGAAGATCCCTATCCTTGATCAACTACCCTACAACGGTACAGAAAAGGAACCCAAGCTTGAAGAGATTGCTAAAGCCTTACTCCTACAATCATCTGACCTCAAGGGACATTGGGAAGTTAGAAGTGGTATCAAAGGGTTCTTAGCCAGGTTTCTGTTTGAGAAGGCCCATGAATGTTGGAACTCCCTTGACTTACAAGCTTTTGAAGAAGTTGTGGCCCTCCTTGTCTATGGTTTGGTGTTGTTCCCTAACCCAGATCAGCTTATAGATATCAGTGCTGTCCAGATCTTCATGTCCAGGAATCCTATACCTACGTTGCTGGGGGACATCCTTCACTCATGTTACACTCGAACCATGAGAAAAAGAGGTGTCCTTATGTGCTGCACTCCTCTCCTGGGAAGGTGGTTTATTTCGCACCTTCCACAATCAGTTTTGAAGAACGAGCGGGGTTTGAGATGGTCACAACGGTTGATGACTCTCACACATGCAAATATACATTGGTGCCCTCGGTCCAGAGAGGATGTCACTATCATTGATCATTGCGGGGAGTACCCTAATGTTCCTTTACTTGGAATCAGAGGAGGTATTACTTACAGCCCATGCCTGGCTTGGAGACAGTTTGGTTATGCTCGGAAGGATGGCCCTCATGACATGTTAATTCCTGACATAGTTTTTGACTTCGACAACGATGCACAAGGACTTCGCCAGAGATTTATCAGAGCTTGGAGGATGCCTAGTAGGATAGACAGTAAGACACTGGGGCACATGAACTCCATCCCGTTGGAACCTTATCTCAAGTGGGTACGCGCCCGCTCCCAGAAGTTAGTAATGCCTTATCCTCACGCGCTCCCTGTAATCAAAGAGCCAGTCTTGGAAGGAGAAGTGTCCTACACCATTCAGCATCCTGACATGCCCACGTCCTGGGAAGAGATGCAGAAGAGCTGGATCCAGCTTAAGGAAGAACGAAATTCTCTTGAGAACAGTCTACATGCTAGTGAAAAGAAGGTCCTGGAGCTCACCCACCTATTGCATGAGGAGAGGAATCTCAAAACCTACATAGCTCCAAAGAGGATGCGTAGTGTCTTTTGGGATTGATTTTCTTTGTAATTTGTGCCCATGAGGCTTCGATGTACTGAACAATTACTTCCTTAATGATAACGTGTGTTCCTTTTTGTCTACAACAAATTTGAACTTTCGAACCCTTGAATGCATTGCATAAACACATATCATTCATCATGTGCATAGCAGGTTTTCTTCTTTTCAGGTTGCTTACTGTTCTTCGCTGTTTATTTCAGCATTATGAATCCTGACTCATCATCAACTGAGATGTCCATCAAGGCTCTTCAGGCGCAGAGTGCGCAATTTCAGGAACTAATCATGGGTTTGGCTCAGGGCCAAGAAGAGCTGAAGGCTCTGCTCCTGAAGAAGGAGAAGAAGAAGAAGAAGAGAACTGTTCTTTTCAACTCGGGCCGAAGGTTCGGCAACACTCTGCAGAATGAAGAGTCTGGTTCTTCTATAGGCAAGAGCAGTCCCCAAGGGGGAAAATGTCCTAGTCTGGTAGTCTCTGACAACGAAACTGATTTCAATGAGGAACAGTATCCTCCGGCTGAAGACAGATACAAGCAGTTGGAAGACAAACTGAATGCTATGGAGATCCAACAAGTGTCTGGGCTGGATTTCGGAGACTTGGGTTTGTCTACTGGTGTGATCATTCCTCATAAGTTCAAAGCACCATCTTTCACCATGTATGACGGGGATTCTTGTCCCAAGCTACACCTCAGGTCTTACGTGCGGAAGATTCAACCGTACTCAGTGGACAAGAACTTATGGATCCATTTCTTCCAGGAGAGTCTTTCAGGCACTCATCTCGAATGGTTCTATCAGCTGGATGGGACCAAAGTTCGTAACTGGGAGGAGTTGGCTACTGCTTTTTATAAGCAGTATCAATATAATGCCGACCTTGCCCCTACACGTACCCAACTCCAGGGTATGTCACTAGGGTCAAGTGAAGGTTTCAAAGAGTACGCACAGAAGTGGAGGGATCTGGCTGGCAGAGTGCAGCCTCCGTTGACTGACCGGGAGTTGGTAGACATGTTCTTGGGGACCCTATCTGGGCCATTTTTCAATCATCTTATCAGTAACTCATCTGCAGGGTTTACTGATCTTATTCTGACTGGAGAAAGAATAGAAGCTGGGATGAAGTCTGGCAAAATTCAGAAGGGTGCATCTGCAAGCTCTGAGAAGAAACCCTTTAAGAAGGAGGCCAATGCTGTATATGGGTCTAGAAGACAAGAGAAGCCTGAGCGCCGCCAGTCTGTCAATGCGGTGATGATTGCTAAACCTGCTGCCGCTCAGCGGCAAACCAATCCTCAAAGGGCTGAAAGACCCAGAAGAGAGTTTACCCGTTTGAGTATGACTTTATCGTAAATCTTGCCGCAGTTGCTCTCCACCAACCTAGTGACTGTCAGGGAGGCCCCGAAAGTTGTGAATACTGCCTCTCCAAAATACAATCCAAATGCCCGCTGTGCTTATCACTCCGATAGCCCGGGGCATTCCACTGATGACTGTTGGGCCTTAAGGAACAAGCTGCAGGACCTTATTGATACAAAGGAGGTACAGTTTGAGGCATCTGAGAAGCCTAATGTAGTGACAACTCCCTTGCCTGCTCATGGAGTGAATGCTATTGGGGATGAAGATGAAGTGGATGAAGCTGAGTTTGATAGCTGGATTTACCCGGCAACCGACAGTGGACCTAGCAATTGGAGTGCAAAGGACAATCTACCTGTTTCTCTTGTTACTGAGTAATGAATTCCTATGTTTTTGTTATTTGTAATAAACAATTAAAACTCTATGGCCCGGTGTCTTACCCGGGGCACTGTGGCTTCATTTGTGAGGGCATATAAATTGTCATTTCATATATCATGAATAAAAATCTTGGACGTTTTCTCGCATTTCAAATATTATGCTCCTTTTCTTTCTTTCCTTTCTTTATATATTACAAAACAGCTGTATTTACATACACTCACTCATACAGGTTTCAATCCACTCTGGATCTCACTGGTAACGACTCTGCTACTGCCAGTTATGATTTCGAAAATCCGATCAACTTAGCCGAAGACGAAGGTGAAGATGATTGCGAAGTGCCTGGTGAGCTTGCAAGACTGTTACTCCAGGAAGAGAGGGCAATTCAACCACACGAAGAGCCAGTGGAAACAATAAACCTGGGTACTGATACAGACAGAAAGGAGGTAAAGATTGGTGCCAACCTAGAGCTCAGCGTGAAGCAACGGTTGACTCAAATGTTACATGATTATATGGAGATCTTTGCCTGGTCCTACGAAGACATGCCCGGGCTGGATACCGACATTGTGGTACATCATTTGCCTACCAAGGAAGACTGCCCTCCGGTTAAGCAAAAGGTCCGCCGTATGCGTCTAGAGATGTCTGAGAAGATCAAAGCCGAAGTTATGAAACAGTTTGATGCCGGTTTTCTTGCAGTGACTTCTTACCCTCAGTGGGTTGCTAATGTGGTGCAAGTACCAAAGAAAGATGGAAAGGTCAGAATGTGTGTCGACTACAGGGATCTGAACAGGGCCAGCCCCAAGGATGACTTCCCCCTACCTCACATTGATGTCCTTGTTGACAATACGGCTCAGCATAAGGTGTTCTCTTTCATGGACGGTTTTTCTGGCTATAATCAGATCAAGATGGCTCCTGAAGACATGGAGAAGACTACCTTTGTTACTCAGTGGGGCACCTTCTGCTACAAGGTCATGCCTTTTGGACTGAAAAATGCTGGGGCAACCTACCAACGTGCCATGGTTGCTTTATTTCATGACATGATCCATCATGAGATAGAAGTGTATGTTGACGACATGATCGCAAGGTCCCAGACTGAGGAAGAGCACCTAGATCATCTGCAGAAACTATTTGACCGGTTGAAATTGTACAAGCTGAGGTTGAACTCGAACAAGTGCACCTTCGGGGTTAGATCTGGAAAGTTGCTAGGCTTCGTTGTAAGTGACAAGGGTATTCAAGTGGATCCTGCCAAGGTCAAAGCTATTCAAGAGATGCCAGTTCCTAAGACGGAGAAAGAGGTCAGAGGCTTTTTAGGACGCCTGAATTACATTGCTCGATTCATCTCACACCTAACTGCTACCTGTGAACCAATCTTCAAGCTGCTGAAGAAAGATCAGGTAGTACGTTGGAATGATGAATGTCAAGCTGCATTTGACAGAATCAAAGAGTATCTCCAAGAACCACCCAATCTTATGCCACCGGTTGAAGGGAGACCTCTGATATTATACCTAACAGTACTTGACAACTCAATGGGGTGTGTGCTGGGGCAGCATGACGAGTCTGGCCGAAAAGAGCATGCCATTTATTACCTTAGCAAAAAGTTTACCGACTGTGAGACCCGATACTCACTGCTTGAGAAAACTTGCTGCGCTTTGGTATGGGCTGCTCGCCGGCTGAGACAGTATATGCTGACTCACACTACCTTGTTGATCTCAAAGATGGATCCTATAAAGTACATATTTGAAAAGCCTGCTCTGTCCGGGAGAATAGCGAGATGGCAAATGATCTTGACAGAATACGACATCCAGTATACAACCCAGAAAGCCATCAAGGGAAGTGTATTGGCAGACCACTTGGCACATCAGGCAGTAGACGACTATCAGTCAATGAACTTCGAGTTTCCAGACGAGAGCATCATGATTGTGACTGATTGTGAAGTACCTGGACCGGATGAAGGACCTGAGGAAGGATCCCGATGGTCTATGCACTTTGATGGAGCCTCCAATGCTTTGGGTAACGGCATCGGCGCTGTGATCATATCCCCTCAAGGCACTCATACTCCACTCACTGCACGGCTATGTTTCAACTGCACCAACAACATGGCGGAGTATGAGGCATGCATCATGGGTCTTCAAGCTGCGATCGACTTAAGGATCAAGTTTCTGAGTGTCTTCGGAGATTCCGCTCTTGTGATCAATCAGATCAAAGGAGAGTGGGATACGAAACATCCGAATCTTATTCCTTACAGGGAATGTGTGTTGACCTTGATCCCCCACTTCACAGAGATAACCTTTGAACACTTTCCAAGAGAGGAGAATCAGTTGGCAGACGCGTTAGATACAATGTCTTCCATGTTCAAAGTCAAGTGGGACAATGAGGCTCCCCGGATCATCATCTGGAAACTGGACGAACCGGCATACTGTTGCGATCTCGAGACTGAATTGGTGACTGAGAAGCCTTGGTACCATGAAGTGAAGAGATATTTGGAAGCTCAGGAATACCCTGAAGGTGCATCTGTCAACGATAAAAAGTTTCTGAGAAGGTTCGCAGCGAAGTTCTTCCTTAGCAACGACATCCTGTATAAGCGAAACCATGATTCGACCTTACTGCGTTGTGTGGATAAGACTGAAGCAGAAAGGATCATGGAAGAGCTACACGAAGGGACCTTCGGAACACATTCCAGTGGACACACTATGGCAAAGAAAATCCTTCGGGCAGGGTATTTCTGGTCCACAATGGAAGCTGACTGCTATCAACATTCTCGGACATGCCATAAATGCCAGATATACGCAGACAAGGTGCATGTTCCTCCAGTTCCTCTGAATGTTCTGATTGCGCCTTGGCCGTTTGCAATGTGGGGCATAGATATGATCGGTGAGATTAAACCTACGGCATCCAACGGGCATCGCTTCATCCTGGTAGCGATTGATTACTTCACGAAGTGGGTTGAAGCGGCTTCCTACGCTACGGTAACCAAGACTGTTGTGGCACAGTTCATTCGACATAACCTGATCTGTCGGTACAGGGTCCCTGAAAGGATCATTACAGACAACTGTACCAATCTCAATAACAAGATGATCACTGAGCTCTGCAAGCAGTTTAAGATACAACACCGGAACTCTTCTCCGTACAGACCGAAGATGAATGGGGCTGTAGAAGCAGCAAATAAAAATATCAAGAAAATCGTGCAGAAGATGACAGTGACCTATAAAGATTGGCACGAGATGTTACCGTTCGCTCTACATGGGTATCGTACCTCAGCCAGGACGTCAACCGGGGCAACTCCTTTCTCCTTGGTCTACGGTATGGAAGCAGTCTTACCGATCGAAGTGCAAATACCCTCTCTCCGGATAATGAAGGATGCAGATCTGAACGAAGATGATTGGATCCAGACACGACTTGATCAATTAAACCTTATTGATGAAAAGAGGCTTGCTGCTATCTGTCATGGTCACACGTATCAGAAACGGATGATCAGGGCATTTAACAAAAAGGTCAGACCACAGGAATATCAAGTTGGGGATCTGGTAATCAAGCGAATCATCCTTCCTCAGAGTGATCCAAGGGGAAAATGGACCCCTACGTACGAAGGGCCATTTGTGGTTAAACATGTGTTCTCAGGAGGAGCCATGTTTCTAACCAACATGGATGGTGACGACCTTCCTCACCCCGCTAATGCAGACATAGTAAAAAGATACTACGCATGAAAAAGACCCGCTAGGTTGACACACCTAGGCAAAAATTAGGGCTTCCCGGCGGACCAAAAGGGTTCGGGCAAAATGAAGGGATGAAATGAAAAAAAAATCTGTACACCCGGCAAGTCGAAAACCTGAAAAGGCGGCTTGGGCAAAAATGGGTATCCCAATGGACTGAAAACCCGAAAGGGAGGTCCAGGAAAAAGTTAGGGATAAAGCGTAATACTATGTCTCATTGGATCACTTTGCATCCAGAATCCGGTATCTACATCAAGTTCAGACGGCATCGATCAGTCAGCTTCATCTTCAACTAAGGTCATCAAGTGATGAGACGCTCGGAGATATAAAGGCAATAGCAGAGTTGAAACCCAGTGGATCATTCATTTCACACAGCTGTTTTATTTTCTCTTGCACAAAATTGTATAAACTCTTTTGTTCGGCGGTGTTCTCTTACTAGGACGTCAGCCTCTTGTACATAAACGCCTATTTCACAGGCAAATTCAAAAAATCAATAAAAAAATCACTTTTCAGCTTAAATTGCCATTTGTTTTTTCTTTTCTGTTTTGTTTGGTGAAGAACGTCCAAGGCTCAGTTTGTGATATATGCATTGACAATAATTTTCTAACTCATGAATATTTGCATACGAAACAAAGGATTAATTACAGGTAACATTAGAAGCAGGGGCAATAAAGAGTTGTCTGAGCAATCTAATTGTTCTGTCCTCCAAGGTACCAAGGTAGGTTCAACTAAAGAACATAACCAGATATCTTAATTCCCCAGAGAGTGAGCTAGCGAGTCAGTGCACTCACCCCAAGCAAAGTTGCAGTCAGCCTTAAAGAAGTTGGGTATCCTCCAGCAGATCTCAACATTCCCCAGCAATATACATGCATTCCTAACAAGCATCCCCGGCAGTCCTGGTCTAAAGATTGTTCCCCAGCGGTATATCAAACATTCAGTGGAGCTACTTCCAATATAGTTCAATCTTCCCCCAAGAGAGCCCAATCTATTTCCCCAGGAAAGTTGGAAACCATCTCCCCAAGCAGTAAGTTTATCCCCAGTAGATTCTGGAAGCTTATCCCCGTAAAGCACGAACGCGTCTCCTAGCTTTATTCAAAGAGTTATTTCCCTACCAGGATATAACTGGGTTATCCTCAGCTAAAAGCCACAGAAAGATCATCCTCGGTGAAGTCTTCCTATCCCCAGCGGAGTCTATTAACACTTCCAACTTATCAACGGTATCCCCAGTGAAGTTACCATCAACATTTCAGCACAGTACCTCTCTCCCCACAGAGTATGGTTTCCCAGCAAGATCGTTAGAGTACTTTTCTCCCTGCAGAGTAATCTATTCGCCAAGTTTATTCCCCAACGGAGTTATCTTCTCCTACTGGTATTCTTGCAACTATCATCCCCAGCGGAAGCAAAGATCTATTCTTCAACATCAGCCCAGGAGTGACTTCCCGACACCCGTCAAGGATTTATTTTCCTAAGACGAAAATATACATTCATAAACATCACATTTCCATACATTATAGCATGCATATATGCATCATACCTTACAAATCTCATTTATGTTGAGAACATCATCGCTTGATTCATATCATGCCTTGCATATGACTGACCTTTACCTTTCAGGAAAGATCCAGTTAAGTTCTCAGCTATATTTCAAGACCTTGACCGGTTCAGTTAAATCGACCCTAAGATTTTTCTGTTTCTTATCCAGTCAAAGGCCTTCTCTGGTTCAGTCAGATCGACCCTAAGATCTCCCTGTTTCTTATCCAGTTGAAGATTTCAAGACCTTGTCCGGTTCAGTTAAATCGACCCTAAGATTTTTCTGTTTCTTATCCAGTCAAAGGCCTTCTCTGGTTCATCCAGATCGACCCTAAGATCTCCCTGTTTCTTATCCAGTTGAAGATTTCAAGACCTTGACCGGTTCAGTTAAATCGACCCTAAGATTTTCCTGTTTCTTATCCAGTCAAAGGCCTTCTCTGGTTCAGTCAGATCGACCCTAAGATCTCCCTTTTTCTTATCCAGTTGAAGATTTCAAGACCTTGTCCGGTTCAGTTAAATCGACCCTAAGATTTTCCTGTTTCTTATCCAGACAAAGGCCTTCTCTGGTTCAGTCAGATCGACCCTAAGATCTCCCTGTTTCTTATCCAGTTGAAGATTTCAAGACCTAGACCGGTTCAGTTAAATCGACCCTAAGATTTTCCTGTTTCTTATCCAGTCAAAGGCCTCTCCAGTCCAGTTAAATCGATCCCTAACAGATTTTCCTGATAAAGACTCAGTAGAAGACATCCAAGATTCTCTCAGCGTTACTGTTGAGGTTGAAGTCGCCCAAGATTCTCTCATCGTTACTGTTGAGGTTGAAGTCGCCCAAGATTCTCTCAGCGTTACTGTCGAGGTTGAAGTCGCCTATGGTTCTCTCAGCGTTCCTGTTGAGGTAGTAATCGCCCCAAATTCTCTCAGCGTTCCTGTTGAGGTAGTAATCGTCCAAGGTTCTCTCGGCGTTCCTGTTGAGGTAGTAATCATCTAAGGTTCTCTCACAGTTCCTGTTGAGGTAGTAACCATCCCTGGTTCATTCATCACCGTTTGAAGCTCCAGATTCAATTCCTGTAACCAGTCAGGGTGCATCTACACAAAGAGTTTGAAGACCAGCTCCTGTAACAGGTCAGGTAATCATTTTCTTTTGCAGGTACGCAAATTCTCGCTAAGGAATCTCTTACGCGATCAACACACAGATGGCATCTATAAGCCCATCCACCTTCCATCACCTTATAGTATGGCATCTATAAGCCCATCATCCTATCCATCAAATCTCAGCATGGCATCTATAAGCCCATCATCCTATCCATCAATCTACAAATGGCATCTATAAGCCCATTCCCATCATCACACTACTATGTGAGCGCAAATTTCTGGGCACTCTAGTGTTCAATCATCTTCCACCTTCGGATTACGAAAGGCACGTCAGCCAATCTGCATTCTCAGGTCTAAGAAGATTGAATAGGGGAAACTGTTGTACCCCAAAATTTGCCCTCCCATATTCTTCAAGAATTGCAAAGAGCATGCTTCAAAATCTCCCCAAGGGTTGCCCAGTTCAAGGGCCTCCTAACAGTCAACAACTAGGGTTTTGGTTCTGGCAAAGAAATTGAAGTTTTCAAGGGTCCAATCAAGTCCCACATGCCTACAAACAAGGTCAAGCATCTTCATGCCAAGTTTCAAGACTTACAGCACAAAATTGCACAGTCAAAAACCCTAATTGCCCTACAGTCAACTGCAGGGGAAAAATGGTCATTTGACAGTCAAAAGTTCAAATTTTTGGTCAACATCTCATTTTGAAGCCACAAACATCATTTGATCAATTCTTGATCATGATTTTCAAGGCATGGCTCAAAAAGTCTCAAGATGCAAAAGTTTCCATATTTGGATAGTTGAAAAAGTCAACTGTAACTTGACCAAGGCATAACTTCCACATGGTTTATCAGAAAAATTCCATCCAAAGCTCATTTTGAATAGAAAGACATTTACTACAACTCCTCTTCACACTTCAAGTCCAAGAAATGCTCTCACAAAAAGTTATCAATTTCAACATTATAGGTCATTTTCAAAAGTCAACAAAAGGGGACTTTAAGTCAAAGGCCATAACTTGAGATTGGTAAATCAAAATGACATGGGACCAAAGGCATTGGTTAGAGGACTTCAAGGCCTTTCCAAAATGTCCAAGAACATGATGAAAGCTTAAAAATTGAGCAAGATATGCCTTGTGGAAGTTGGGAAATGTTTGGGAATTTTGAAAAGTCAACTTTGCTTCAAATGCCTCAAATTTGCTAATGGGCCACATTTTCTTCCAAGATTCATCATCCAAAGCATATGCACGACCATTTGGCCCAAAGGGGATTTATTCATCATTTTTATTTATTTATTTGAATTTTTAATTACTATTAATTCATTTAATAAAATAAAATATGGGAAAAATACTCATACATGCTTTTCAAATCTTTTTATGCATAGAATACCTTCAAGATTTCGTGCATTATCTGATATGGAAAGAATCAAGGTGATTTGGACATGATTGGTATCAAAACACATGGAAAAAGATTGAAAAATATGCCATTAAATCCAATATTTGATTCATGATTGCATTGATCCTTTGGCTCAAATCTCAACCCTAATTAGTTCCCATACATATACTGATGCAAACCCTAAAGCTCAAGACCTGAATGCTGCGCCTCACATCAAGAACAAAGTTTGTATTTTTGTCCAAAATTTCAAAAACTGAAAATTGCCTTCTAGCATGATTCAAAGGAAAATAACCACACCATTAGCTTGCCAAGACATCATTGAACCTGACTGAATACTTTTCCACGCCCATAGCATCAAGAATTGGTACATAGAACTCAAAATTTCTCACACTTGATGCATATTCGTGTTTCAATTTTTAAGCATCCTCATTGCATTTTCTTTGTTGATTTATACTAATTGAACCATTCTGAATCTAACCATGCCCTTCAATTGAGTTTTCGTGCATTATAGGAGAATCCACCATTGGAGCTTTCTAGGTTTTCAGAAACCTTGAATTGGGGATTCTGGCATAGGGTAAAATTAGTCCATGAGACTTGTACCATTAAAATCGTGACGTTCCAAGGAGTCCAAAACATCCCTCGTGCTGTTTTTATATTTGCTTAATTCCTATTCGCTATTTTTCATATTTCAGATTGTGGGGGTTTAAAACCCTCGCTATTTAGCTTGTTTTTTTCAGGTAAAAATGCAAACGAATGGAGAAGAAGATCAGGTGTCAAGACATGGTTGGCTCGTTTGAATTTCGCGCAAAATTAACCACTTACCATTTGTTTTGCATTATGTTGTTCATGTTCTATATTATATACAAAGCGCGTTAGTAGTTCAGTTGGCAGGCACATGGTTTGGTAAGCAATGGGACCTGGGTTCGATTCCCAGGTCCCCCTATCCCTTCAATATTATTTTTTCTAATATCTTCCCATGCAGCGCATTACCTGATGACCATCATGTGTCCCCATAATCTGACGTGCCACGCGCTCAATAATTCCAATCCAAAGGTCAAGATTTGAAGAGCACCATGGGCACCAGTCAACACATACCCACGTGGCCTGAAAAGTCAACTGAAGGCCTTAATTCTTTGGGCCCAAATGCTGGATAACACCTCCAAACTGGGGTCAACACCCCCAAGGGTTTGCATTTCTTTTTTTCTATTTTTCATTATTTGTTTTAATTTAATTGTTTCTTTTTAATTCTTCAAATTAATATTTTCACAAAAACATAAAAAATATGAAAAAAATCAGAAAGTCACAAAATAAAATATATTTTATTTAAATGCTATTCTTGTAAATAAATGATATTAATTAATTTAGTTTTTTAATTCTAGGATTAATTTTAACGTTTTTCTTAATAAACTTAAAAATTAGTAGAATTAGGGTTTTAAACACTTTTATATTTTTATCTTTTCTTTTTCACCATATTAATTATTAATTATTTATTTTTGTAAGTAAAATTGTATTAAATAATTAGGTTAATTTTAGGTTCAACTTTAACATATTTCTTAATAAATAAAAATAGTTAGAATTAGGGTTAATTAACTTTTTTTTTTTAATTTCATTTAATTCTCTCATTAAAATCTTTCAATACAAAAAACTCCAAAAAATCTCTTTTGTTTTTTAATTTGTTAATCGTAATTTAATTTCATTAAAAAGGGTCCAACGCCCTCGCTTTCGATTATCAGTTCGTTTCGCGCATTTATTTCCTTTCTTATAATATTCATGTAATTCTCCCAAAGCCATGTAAATTAGGCATTTATATTTCTCGCACTTTATTCTATTTTCAAATCGGGTCCTGGATTAAGTTTGGCGATGTGGACCCGCGCCTTTGTAATAGCGTAGGACTTTTATATTCTCGCACCTTTAACTGTTAACTATGGCATGAAAGAATGAATGTTAAAATAAAAGCAACGCGTAGATCACCAATACATGACAAGACAAAAAAATATCTAAAAACGACACACAAATCACACACCACCCCTAGGGTACACCTCACTGTTGCCTTGCCCCTCGAAAGGTGATCGTCGAGTAGAGGACGTTTTAGTAAGTCCTCATGATCCAGGAACCTGGCATGAGGGTAGCTTCTAAGGTGTCTTCCCATTGCTCCGGTGATCACCATGTCCCGAACCCTCGAATTGACCCGAATACCTCCAACGGTGGTGCTACATACCTCTCAATGGTGGGATGGCACTACTTTAAGGACATTTACACAGACGAATTCCTTAGGGTAGGTAGACGACTCTAGATACTTGCTCTAATTTCAAAAACAAATCAAAAATACTTTTCACACCGACACCTTTTCAAAAAGCTTTCGAAAGCAACTTTTCAAACACTCTTGAGGACCGATACAAGAGTCGAACTGAAATTTTCAAAGAAACTTTTTAAAACCCACAGTTGAAAAGCAAACAAACCATTTTTTGAAAACACAATGAGCAAGTATCTAAGAGCCCATGGATAACCATGGATAGAAAGGGTGCTAACACCTTCCCTTTCTATAAGCTACCTCCCGAACCGAGAGCGATCTCTATAAGGAATTTTTCTGTGCTTTTTTCCTTTCCATTTGGAGAAAATAAAAGACGGTGGCGACTCTTGCTTCCGTGACATTTCGCGAACCAGCGTTAAACAGTCAGTTCCAGATCTACCGATCACAGAACTGGCGACTCTGCTGGGGACACTTAAAAGTGAGGTGTACCTTAGGACTAAGATCACTTATGTTTTCAATTGCCTGAATTGTTTGCTTTAAATTGTGGGCCTGTTTTGGGAGTTCTATAGATCCTAACCCGGATCTGGGGATACCTTCTTAGAAAGTAGCAACAAGACTGTGAGGGAACTGTGCGGGGTATACCGACATGGTTGAAGCAGTATGCTACGTTGATGTGGCGCTTTGGTGTGTACCGGTAACCCTTGAGTTCAGTCAAGGAGAGTACGGGGCCTCCGCGTGGTGTCGTGAAGCATCAACAGACCTTAGGAACCTTAATTGAACTATCTTGGCCTCTTTAGGGTAGTGAGATAACTGACTTTGGTGCAGTCCGAGGTTGGTTGATACTCGATACTACACTCAATTGAGGGTTGCTTTCCTGGAATATTTCGGTCGCCAGTTCAGTGGCTAAATCGAAACGATGAACAATGAAAGCAGTCCAGTGATATTGGGACCCTTAGAACCCGGTTACTTCTAATAGGACAGATTGAGCCCACCAACTTCAAGAGGGTAATACCCAGACCCCATGCTGGCCTTAAACTCTAAGGGCTTGTCTTGTGTGACTTGTGTGCCTTACATGTTTGCCTTTGTAAATATCTGTGGTGTGTTAATCATAGCATCATGACATCATCCAGCATCATATGCATTGACTAACCATTTCAGGGGTTCGAATCTTCATCTTTGTTCTTGTTTTGTAGGACATGGAAACTGTCCGCAGAAAGACAATTCAAATCAGCCTTGTAAGGATCCCTCCTCAGCTTAAGGAGCTTATATCAAGGATTCCCGAGAGCTCTTCATTCAGTGAAAGACATGGAAGACTCATCAGCTTGGTCAATACCAACATTGAGGAAGATATGATAAAGGTCCTGTTCCAGTTCTTTGACCCTCTGCATCACTGTTTCACCTTCTTGGATTATCAGCTGGTACCTACATTGGAGGAGTTCTCCCGGCTCCTGAAGATCCCTATCCTTGATCAACTACCCTACAACGGTACAGAAAAGGAACCCAAGCTTGAAGAGATTGCTAAAGCCTTACACCTACAATCATCTGACCTCAAGGGACATTGGGAAGTTAGAAGTGGTATCAAAGGGTTCTTAGCCAGGTTTCTGTTTGAGAAGGCCCATGAATGTTGGAACTCCCTTGACTTACAAGCTTTTGAAGAAGTTGTGGCCCTCCTTGTCTATGGTTTGGTGTTGTTCCCTAACCCAGATCAGCTTATAGATATCAGTGTTGTCCAGATCTTCATGTCCAGGAATCCTATACCTACGTTGCTGGGGGACATCCTTCACTCATGTTACACTCGAACCATGAGAAAAAGAGGTGTCCTTATGTTCTGCACTCCTCTCCTGGGAAGGTGGTTTATTTCGCACCTTCCACAATCAGTTTTGAAGAACGAGCGGGGTTTGAGATGGTCACAACGGTTGATGACTCTCACACATGCAGATATACATTGGTGCCCTCGGTCCAGAGAGGATGTCACTATCATTGATCGTTGCGGGGAGTACCCTAATGTTCCTTTACTTGGAATCAGAGGAGGTATTACTTACAGCCCATGCCTGGCTTGGAGACAGTTTGGTTATGCTCGGAGGGATGGCCCTCATGACATGTTAATTCCTGACATAGTTTTTGACTTCGACAACGATGCACAAGGACTTCGCCAGAGATTTATCAGAGCTTGGAGGCCCATGCCATCAAAGATTTCTATGCTATCACTGTTGTTGTGTTCAGAGGCCCATGCCAAGGCCCTGATTTCCTTCCTGAAGACGGCCCATGTGCGGCAAGAAACGTCTGCTGATCAATTTACCGATTGTGTGGCCAACTTGACTGCTGATAATGGTTTGGGCTTCTCTGACGCCGATCTGACCGCCAAAGGAAAGAACCATAACGACGCCCTGCATGTCTCCATTGAATGCAGGGGCACTACTCTTGCCCATGTGTTGGTAGACACCGGTTCTTCATTGAACGTCTTACCCAAGAAGGCCCTAGACAGGTTGGATTGTGAGGGTCTGGAGCTCAAGCCTAGTAACATTGTTGTCCGAGCCTTTGACAGTTCGAAAAGGATGGTACATGGTGAAGTTGACATTCCAATCAGGGTTGGCTCTCAAGTCTTTGATTCTACCTTCTATGTGATGGATATCCGACCATCCTATTCTTGTTTGCTGGGTCGTCCATGGATTCACAAGGCTGGAGCTGTGACCTCCACACTACATCAGAAGCTTAAGTACCCGATCAGAGGGAAGATTGTTACAGTTCAGGGGGAGGAAGAGTATATGGTCAGCCACCTCAACTCGTTCCGGTACATAGAAATGGATGGGGAATTCATTGAGACTCCATTCCAGCACTTTGAAGAGGTGCCTCAGACACTGGCATCATTTGAAACTGTGATTGAAGACCCTCCTTTGAAGATGGCTTCCTTAAGGGATGCCTGGGCTGTGATTGAGAGGGGTGAGTATGCAAATTGGGGCCGACTTCCTGACTTCACTCCAAAGACCGACAAGTTTGGTTTGGGCTTCACTGCAGAGGCTCAGAGGGCTATTCGTAAGGCAAGAATTGGAAGACCTCCTGTTTTCATCACTAACCCGGGAGTGAATGCTATTGAAGACGACGTGGAGGAATCTGAATTCGACAGCTGGATCTACCCAACAACCGACAGTGGACCAAGCAACTGGACCGCCAAAGACTTCACACCTATTACTTTTGTCACTCAGTAATGAACTCTTTTATTTTGAATTTGTAACAAACAATATGTTGAAACTTTTTATGGCTCGGTGTCCTACCCGGGGCACTGTGGCTTCATTTGTGAGGGCTTTTGTGTGTCATTTTCATATATCATCAATAAAAACATTGGACGTTTGTTGCATTTCAAAATCGTGCGCTCCTTTTCTTTCTTTATTATATATTGCAAAACAGCTATATTTACACACACTCACCCATACAGGTTCCAATCCACTCTGGATCTCACTGGTAACGACTCTGCTACTGCCAGCTATGACTTCGAAAATCCGATCAACTTAGCCGAAGACGAAGGTGAAGACGATTGTGAAGTGCCTGGTGAACTTGCAAGACTGCTACTCCAGGAAGAGAGGGCCATTCAGCCACATGAAGAGCCAGTGGAAACGGTAAATCTGGGTACTGAGACAGACAGAAAGGAAGTCAAGATTGGTGCTAATCTAGAGCTCAGTGTGAAACAACGGTTGATTCAGATGCTGCATGACTATGTGGAAATCTTTGCCTGGTCTTACGAAGACATGCCTGGTTTGGATACCGACATTGTGGTTCATCATTTGCCTACCAAGGAAGATTGCCCTCCGGTAAAACAGAAGGTCCGCCGTATGCGTCCAGAAATGTTCGAGAAAATCAAAGCTGAGGTTATGAAACAATTTGATGTCGGGTTTCTAGCAGTGACTTCTTACCCTCAGTGGGTTGCCAACGTGGTTCCAGTGCCGAAGAAGGATGGTAAGGTCCGAATGTGTGTTGATTACAGGGATTTGAACAGGGCGAGCCCCAAGGATGATTTCCCTCTGCCTCATATCGATGTTCTAGTTGACAATACTGCTCAGCATAAAGTATTCTCCTTCATGGATGGCTTCTCCGGATATAATCAGATCAAGATGGCTCCTGAAGACATGGAGAAGACCACTTTTGTCACTCAGTAGGGGACCTTTTGCTACAAGGTCATGCCTTTTGGGTTGAAAAATGCTGGGGCAACCTACCAACGTGCCATGGTTGCTTTATTTCATGACATGATCCATCACGAGATAGAAGTATACGTCGACGATATAATTGCAAGGTCCCAAACTGAGGAGGAACACCTTGACCATCTAAGGAAGCTGTTTGACCGCCTGAAGTTGTACAAGCTGAGGTTGAACCCAAACAAATGCACCTTTGGGGTGAGATCTGGAAAAATGCTAGGCTTCATCGTAAGCGACAAAGGCATTCAAGTGGACCCTGCCAAAGTGAAAGCCATACAAGAGATGCCAGCTCCCAAGACAGAGAAAGAAGTCAGAGGCTTTCTAGGACGATTGAACTACATTGCCCGTTTCATCTCGCATCTAACTTCTACCTGTGAACCAATCTTCAAGCTGCTGAAGAAGGATCAAGTAGTATGTTGGAACGATGAATGTCAGGCCGCTTTCGAAAAGATCAAAGAGTATCTCCAAGAACCACCCATTCTTATGCCACCGGTTGAAGGGAGACCTCTAATCTTATACTTGGCAGTACTGGACAACTCAATGGGGTGTGTGCTGGGGCAGCATGACGAGTCTGGCCGAAAAGAGCATGCTATTTATTACCTTAGCAAAAAGTTTACCGACTGTGAGACCCGATACTCACTGCTCGAGAAAAATTGCTGCGCTTTGGTATGGGCTGCTCGTCGACTGAGACAGTATATGTTGACTCACACTACTCTGTTGATTTCAAAAATGGATCCAATAAAGTACATTTTCGAAAAGCCTGCTATGTCTGGAAGAATAGCAAGATGGCAAATGATATTGACGGAATATGACATCCAGTACACGACTCAGAAAGCAATCAAGGGAAGTGTATTGTCAGACCATTTGGCACATCAGGCAGTGGACGATTACCAGTCGATGAACTTTGAATTTCCATACGAGGACATCATGGTAGTGACTGATTGTGAAGTACCTGGACCGGATGAAGGACCTGAGGAAGGATCCCGATGGTCTATGCACTTTGACGGAGCCTCGAACGCTTTTGGTAATGGAATCGGCGCTGTGATCATATCCCCTAAAGGCACTCATACTCCACTCACTGCCCGGCTATGTTTCAACTGCACCAACAACATGGCAGAGTATGAGGCATGTATCATGGGTCTTCAAGCTGCAATTGACTTAAGGATCAAATTTCTAAGTGTCTTCGGAGATTCCGCTCTCGTGATCAATCAGGTCAAAGGCGAGTGGGATACGAAACACCCAAATCTTATTCCTTACAAGGAGTATGTGCTGACATTGCTTCCCCACTTCGAAGAGATAACTTTTGAACACTTCCCAAGAGAGGAGAATCAGTTAGCGGATGCACTAGCTACGATGTCTTCCATGTTCAAAGTCAAATGGGACAATGAGGCTCCCCGTATCATTATCTGGAAATTGGACGAACCTGCATATTGCTGTGATCTTGAGGCTGAAGAGGTAACAGAAAAACCCTGGTATCATGAAGTGAAGAGGTACCTTGAAGCTCAAGAATACCCCGAAGGTGCATCTGTTAATGACAAGAAGTTCCTGAGAAGGTTTGCGGCAAAGTTCTTCCTCAACAATGGCATTCTCTACAAGCGAAACCATGATTCAACCTTACTGCGTTGTGTGGATAAGACTGAAGCAGAAAGGATCATGGCAGAGCTACATGAAGGTACCTTCAGAACACATTCCAGTGGACATACCATGGCAAAGAAAATCCTTCGGGCAGGATATTTATGGTCCACAATGGAAGCCGACTGTTATCAGCATTCTCAAACTTGTCATAAATGCCAGATCTATGCTGATAAGGTGCACATTCCTCCGGTCCCTCTGAACATTTTGACAGCACCTTGGCCTTTTGCGATGTGGGGCATTGATATGATCGGCGAGATCCGACCTACGGCATCCAACGAGCATCGCTTCATCTTGGTAGCG
The DNA here is from genome assembly GCA_948472305.1 of Vicia faba. Taxonomy (NCBI): domain Eukaryota; kingdom Viridiplantae; phylum Streptophyta; class Magnoliopsida; order Fabales; family Fabaceae; genus Vicia; species Vicia faba. The sequence continues at coordinate 879,416,917 of OX451738.1, forward strand.
ATTGATTACTTCACAAAGTGGGTTAAAGAAGCTTCTTACGCTACCGTAACCAAGAGCGTCGTGGCACGATTCATTCGGCACAACCTGATCTGTCGATACGGTATACCTGAGAGGATCATTACGGATAATGGTACCAATCTTAACAACAAGATGATCACTGAGCTCTGCGAGCAATTCAAGATACAGCACCACAACTCTTCACCTTACCGGCCGAAGATGAATGGAGTTGTAGAAGCAGCGAATAAGAATATTAAGAAGATTGTGCAGAAGATGAAAGTGACCTACAAAGATTGGCACGAAATGTTACTATTTGCTCTTCATGGGTACCGTACCTCAACACGGACGTCAACAGGGGCAACACCCTTTTCCTTGGTCTATGGCTGGGAGGCAGTCTTGCCTATTGAAGTCCAGATACCCTCTCTCCGGATAATGAAGGATGCAGACTTGAGTGAAGATGACTGGATCCAGACTCGGCTTGATCAATTAAACCTAATCGATGAAAAGAGACTCACTACTATTTGTCATGGTCAGACGTACCAAAAACGGATGATCAGAGCATTTAACAAAAAGGTCAGACGACAAGAGTATCAAGTCGGAGACCTGGTAATCAAGCGCATCATTCTTCCTCAAAGTGATCCCAGGGGCAAATGGACCCCTACGTACGAAGGGACATTTGTGGTTAAACATATCTTCTCAGGAGGAGCTATGATTCTAACCACCATGGATGGTGACGACCTTCCTCACCCTGCCAATGCAGACATAGTAAAAAGATACTACACATGAATTAAAGACCCGCTAGGTTGACACACCTAGGCAAAAATAAGGGCTTCCCGGCGAACCAAAAGGCTTCGGGCAAAAATAAGGGATGAAAATGAAAAAAAATCTATACACCCGGCAAGTCGAAAACCTGAAAAGGCGGCTTGGGCAAAAATGGGTATCCCGGTGGACTGAAAACCCGAAAGGGCGGTCCAGGCAAAAGTTAGGGATAAAGCGTAATACTATGTCTCATTGGATCACCTTGCATCCAAAATTCGGCATCAATCAATCAACTTCGTCTTCAACTAAGCAGCAGAGTGATGAGACGCTTGAAGACATAAAGGCGATAGCAGAGTTGGAACCCAGTGGGATTATTTTTCACATAGCTGTTTTGTTTCCTTTTCAAAATTGTATAAACTCTTTTTTGCTCGGCGGCGTTCCCTTACTAGGACGTCAGCCTCCTGTACATAAAACGCCTATTTACAGGCAAAATTCAAAATCAATACAAGTTCAATTTTTCAGACAAATTACCCATCGTTTTTCCCATTTTTCTGTTTTGTTTTGCAAAGAACGTCCAATGTTCATTTTTGATATATGCATCTGACACTAATTGCTAATCATAAATATTTGCATTCGAAACAAAGGACTAATTACAGATGACATCAGAAACAGGGGCAATTTAGAATTGTCCAAGCGGTCTAGTTGCTTTGTCCACCAAGGTACCAAGGTAGGTTCGGCTGAAGAACGTAACCAAGTTACCTCAACTCCCCACAGAGTAAGACAAGATTCAGCAATACTCTCTCCAGGAAGAGTTGGTCTCCCAGCAGCCCTGAAAAGGCACATTATTCCCCTAGCCAGTCAGCGATACTCTCCTCAAGCAGAGTTAGTCTACTGTCAGCCTAAAGGAAGTTGGGCATCCCCAGAAGATCTCAACATTCCCCAGCGGAGTATAGACATTCCTCAGCAAGCATCTCCGACAGTCTTAATATAAGATTGTTCCCCGGCGGAATACCAGACACCCCAGTGGAACCATTCCCCGGTACAATCCGAGGTTTCCCCAGGAAAGTTGAATCAATCTCCCCAGTAGATTCTGAAGCTTATCCCCTGCAGAGTACGAACGTGTCTCCCCGGCTTTATTCAAAGGTTATTTCCCCACCAGGGTATAACTGGGTTATCCTCAGCTAATTACCACGGAAAGATCATCCTCAGCGAAGTTCTTCCTATCCCCAGCGGAGTTCATCAAAATCCCCAACATAACTTATCAACGGTATCCCTAGCGGAGTTATTGTTGTACCCCAAATTTTGACCTAAGATACTGTCTCCCATCTGCATTATTCGCATTGCAAGGGTTTTGACATATTTTATCAGATTTTCAAAGCAGTGTAAAAATTCACAATTTTTTCGAGTCGGGAGCTGTTTATTTGTTGAACGCTAAATTTATTAACTGATCAAGACTTAAACAATGTTCAGTAATTATTTATTATCTTAAATTCAAATAATTGGAATTTATTTTCGATTATTACGTAATTTAAAGATTTATAAATAATAAAATAAATATTTGAAAGGAGGTTTATTAATTGGTCAAATAATGTTTATTAATTATCCATTATCCTAAATTTAAATAATGGGAACCTGTTTTCCGTTATTATATAATTTGAAGGTTTATGAATAATGAAATAAACATTTGAAAAGGAGTATATTAATTGATCAAGCAATGTTTATTTAATTATTTATTGTTCTAAGTTTAAATAGCTGAAATTCTATTTTTCAGTTATTATAATTTAGAAGAATTAAGAATAATAATAAAGTAAATAATTGAAGTTATTAATTGATCAATGATATTTATTTACTTGTTTATCATTCTGAATTTAAATGATTGGATTTGATTTTCAGTCATTATATAATTTAAAGAATTATAAACAATAAATAAATAATTGGAAAGAAAAAGAATTAATTGAGAAATAATAGAATTTTATTCACTTTATTCTATTTATTACAATTGTCATTTAAATGTTGTGTTATTACAAAATATTTATAAAGACAATTACACAAATGCTTAAAGTAAAATGAAAAGCTATTTTTCTAAATTCTAATTCTAAATCTTCTATCCAATGCTCTTGTCTGCTCATTTAATTTCACCTGCGAAAACAATTAAAAAAAGTCAGAATTGAATAAATAATTAAAATGCAGAAAATAAATTTAATGTTCATCATTAAAAGCAAACGGCCGGAATCAGTTTGCCCTTTTTGCAAATCACGGGGTTTCTTCCTGTTCACAAAAAGGGAGGAATTTTTATGAATGCACAATTAAAACATGCACAAATCATTTTTCTTGTCAAAATAGCACATTAGAAATCAATTGCATTCTTCAAAAAAATCCAAATGCAATTTTAAAAGGACATACAGCATAAGCATACAAAACCATGCAGTAACTACATATGCAAGCATGCTCACGTAGCCATTGCCCACACAGCAGAAAACAAAACAAGTTTGTATTAAAGGGGAAAACATGCAGTTTGACCACATTTGCAAGCAATATAAAAGTTCCATTTTCATCATTTTCTGGCCATTACAGTTTCAGAAAAATGTACAGCTTATCACTTTTTTTTATCAAAGCCATACTGAGAGAAAAAAAGAGAGGGAGAAGTGTGGGATTTGCAGGCTTAGCATAGGCAGAAAGAGGTTATACAAGACAAACAAAAATATAGCCAGTAGAAATAATAACACAAAAGAAGAATAGAAACAAATTGGAGGGACAGCATAGTGCAAAATGCTCAAGAGATCCCAAAGCATCATTTCAAATTTCTGGCCTGTAGTGAAAAGAAGAGGGAAGGAGTTGTTATAACACATAACAAAAAGAAAACCAATATGACAGCAGAACAGATATCCAAGCCTCAAAGAAACACTTAGAAAAATAGTTATCAAAGAAAAACGTCAAAGACTCAAAAACCTGCATAATCACATACTATCAAAAAACCATTTTCCAAACCATATAGCAAAACTTTACAAAATCGATTGAGCCGTTCACACCAACATCATCCTACTGTTATCAGAGAAATACCAAAATAATCTCACAAAAACACAAGTTTACACAACCATCAATATGGCCTAGCCAACTTATGTCCCAATTTCCATCAACCTGTCCAAACCATACGAGAGCCCTAAACACATAACCATATCCAACTGTTACTCAAACCTGAGCTTTATCCATCCAACAACCTGAAAATTCCTAAGGCAACCGACTAAGCCTCAGTTCAACATCATTGGCTTTTCAAAGCATTTTTTCTCAAGCCCACATCATTCCTGCAAACCATTTTTTCAGACCAACAGAACCAAGTGCAATATCACGTTCAAGCCAGAAAAAACCAAGTACAGTAGCTCGTTCAAAGAGGAAGGAAGAAACGAAGAACAGTACAGTTTCAATAAGAACAAGCATCATACAGTGGCAGCAAACAAGAAGAAGAAAACCATAAATACCGGTCACCGTTGGGCCCGCTTCCTCCTCCTCACCGCCTGGCCTCCGTCACCCCTAGCTCTTCCTCCGTCTCCACCTCGGTAACAGTCCCTCCTCTCTCTTATTTATTTCTTCGAATGCCCTCAAATCAGCATGAACAATCAAATATAAGAATCAATCAAGATCAAACATAATATAAATCATCAAATCAGCATGCAAAAAAAACCGAATCGATGGTAACAATCAAACGCGCTCTTACCGAATCCATTAGCCGTCTCGTTTTTCTCGTTCAGTGGAGGGAAGAAGGGCCGGAGCGGGTGGCCGTAGCAAGGAGGCAGCAAGGTTCGAGAGAAGAGATGCGAAGGAGAGGCGAAGAAGATGAAGATCGTGAAGAGAAGAGGCGCCGTTTCTGTCTCATAAGCCTAACCCTAAATCCCAAATGTGTTAAACACATATTAACCCTAATGCTGCATTAGCTCTTGGGCTTCCCTTTTTTCCTTAAGCCCACTATCTGTTTTTTTGCACCCCCCCCTCTTTGTGAGCTGCGCGTTGGGCCTTAAGCTCCCTGGCCCATCCACTTTGTTTGCCTTTCTTTTGATATATTTCTTTTGTTTTTCTCTAATCTTTTTATTAGAAGTATTATTTATATTAATTAACTAATAATTATATTATATTTAAAAAAAACAAAAGATTTGTCTCAATAGTTTTTTAATTAGTTGACCTCTTAATTAATGTTGGATTTAAGTTAAGAACTTTATTTTTATTTCATTAAGATAAATTGTTAGTTTTTTAACTTAATTTGGAGCCCCTTTTTTTAAAATAAGTATTTTATTTATACATAAAAATATGGAATTTAAGATTATAGACATTTTATTAATTAATTTCTCTCTTATATCATTATCAATAGAAAAATCTAAAACACATAAAATAATAAAAAAACTAAAAGATATTTTATTAACTCATTTTTTTTGTCTTAATATTAATATCAAAAATATAAAAAACTTAATAACTTAAAACTAAAAAATGTCACGTCCTCGGTAAATAATTCTTTTGTTTTATCCTTATCAAAAAATGCGTAAAAATTTTAAAATACTTTCTTCCCGTTAACATTAAACAAAAATCATAAAAATGCATTATTCGCATCTTTTATTCCATCATTTAGATTATTGTTATTCAATTGTGATTCGCATATTTTGTCCGTATATTTAGTTGTTTATTCGGTTTATGCTTAAATCCAAGGGAATTGTTTAATTTTTGTCGACTTCATGTCACCAAAAAAAATTGTGCGAATACCCTCATTTCATTAAAACTTAGGATAATTTTTCCTTAAAAAATTCATTTTATCTTCAAAACTTATACCTTTTAAGCAAAAACTTCGACATTAGGTCGTCGTATCTTCAAAAAACCCGTCCGTATCCCTTTTCGACCAAAACGATTTATTTTCAATCAAGCAATCAATTTTAAATAAAACAGATATTTCAAAAGGTTCCTATAGAGTACTATAGATGCATTGGGTGCTAGTACCTTCCCATTGTATAACCAACCCCCGAACCATAAGATCTCTTTTCAAAAACGCTTTGTATTTTTATTATTATTTACATTGCATATTTAGGGTTTTATTTCGCTCTTTTCCCTTTTCCTTTGGAAACAATAAAGCGCGGTGGCGACTCTTGCTTTTGTGAGACGAATTAATCAATAATTCGATCTCCGATTTACCCCGCTACATTTTTTATCACTACAGAATTGGCGACTCTGCTGGGGACAGATTGACCTCTTGCTGGTCCATCCCTAAGTGGGTTAAGCCTAATTTGTTTTATCTGTTTACTACTATTTGATTTGCTTGATTACGTGTTTAAATTTGGGGTGTTTGGGTTTTTTTTTTGCAAAGGACGAATCCTATACCCGGATTAAGTAACACTTAAGGAATAGGACGGGCGGTATAGCCATGTTAACTTTGAGGGAGTAATCCCGAAGAAGAAGGCATGAGATCCCTCACTCAATGGAAGGCCCTCTTGAACTTAATATTTGTTTACCGAGTAATCGGGAAGACATTATTATTTTCGACCTAGGAGCCCGAGAAGTTGAGGACCGTAGAACCCCGACCCATCTTGGCCTTTTTAGGTGTAGCGCGGAGACTATAACGGAGTAATTCAGAAGTAGTTGTTACGCGATGCTACGCTCGGACGAGTTTCTCTTGAGAATATTGCTAATTATCGAGTAATCCAGACGTTGGCAATATCCGAAGGAGGAATGTAGACTCTGGGAACTCTTAGAACCTTGTCTTACAGGTGCGATTAAATCCTTAGTACATACCTTGGGGATGTTTTTACCCTTGACTCCATGCTCGTGACGTTGAACCTTTCGACTTTATTCGTGACCTTGATTGTGGTTGTTGCATAGCCATGCATTCATGCATCCATAAGACTCTTTTCACTTGACTTTGAAGGAATTTGGAGGTCTTTCTTTGTAAACATCACAAGTTTCGTCAAACTCAATAGATCTTGGGTGTTGATAGGGCGAAAACCCTAATCCACCAAAATGGATGATTGATCTTGACGATAACTTGATCAACGTTTGGAGCCGATTTAAAATTCATTTGTTATCTTCATACTTGGATGTTTATAACTTGATATCTTGAGTTCCTTGAAAGTCGAATAAAACTCCCTTTTGCATATCATACATCATTCTACATTTTCTTTGTCTCACTTTCAAAGGTCTTTTTCCGAGTCTTATTTTTTCCCTTGGTCTCACTAGTACAACACCCGCGCTAAGAGGATAATGGAGAATATCAAGCAAGAGGTTTCTGAACTCCGCAGAGAGGTGACTATTTTGAAAGCTGGTTTGGATCACTTAACTGGTTTGGTTGAAATTCTGATCTCCGCCCAAGTCAATCCTTCTAGGAGGGAGGAAGCAAGGATAAAAGTCTTCACGGAGACTCTAAAATCTTTTTCTCATGAAAAGATGATGGTTAATGCACCTGTTGACTTTCCTGACAAGGTGAATGTGGGAGTGCGTCTAGAAGAAGATGTCGGAAAGGGATGTTTATATGAAGTGGGTAGCTCAGTTAATGGTGGGAAGAAGTTTGATAATGACTTTTCCAAGAAGAGAACCAGAGGAAGAAATAATCATCATCAGAATCATCACGTTCATCAACAGAATCAGCCAGTTCCTAATCAGAGGAAAACCCAGTTTGATCCAATTCCAATTACCTATACAGAGTTGTTCCCTATCCTGTTGCAGAGGAATTTGGTTCAGACCCGACCTCCACCGAAGGTCCATAAGAAGATACATTGGAACTACAAAGCTAATTTGGCTTGTACTTTTCATCAAGGTGCTCCTGGACATGACTTGGAAGGTTGCTTTGCTTTGAAGATTGAGGTTCAGAAGTTGGTCCGAAGTGGTATCTTGTCATTCAAGGACGTTGGTTTTGAAGTTCAAATCAAACAGGCGCCGAAGAGTAAACACGATTGAGGGTGACTTTGAGTTTTTGAAGATGTTTTCGGTAGTTCAAGTGGAAAGCCTTCCCAGATTATTAACTTGTTTCTGCTTTTGTAGCTTTTCTTATTCATCGAAACATTGTTTGCATGTAAGAACTTGTTTGCATCTGAATGATCATTTTAATACAATGAGTATGTTTGTCTTGAAGAAATTCATTCGTTTCACTCATATTTGTTTTCAAATTTTAAATTTCTTTTTGCATTATGATGCCAACTTGCTGACCATTCTCTTGCCTAGGCAGAGATTGAAGGGGGATGATGATCTATAGAACACAAAATCTTTGGTTGCATGCTTTTGAATAAGATCTTGTTGATGATGTACAGGCATTGTTTCAAATCCCTAAACACCGGAGATATAAGGAAGATAATCCCTTGCTAACCCCTTTTGAGCCTTTGAAGCAGAAGTTTCTTTTCTATACGAAAAAACCTTGAATTTTAACCTGGGGCAGGGTAGCTTTCTGTTAATTTGATTGAGTATTCAAAATTCGTAAGAAAGATGTTACCGTCACAAAATCCTTTGAGAGATGAACACTCATGTTGAATTAACCGAACATAGAGTTGGAGAACATCATGAAGAATGAGTGGGCACCAAATATTTTGAGCCTTAAAATCTTTTTCTAAAAAAACCATGAATCGGACCACATTATAACCTTCAAAAGTCCTAATTGAAGCAAGGTTATTTTGAAAGCATATTTCAATGAGATAGTGTTCCTGACTCCCATGAATGTTCTAAATAGTTATGTTGGTATCATATGTTTTTCCTATACAAAAATAAATGATGCTCTAACTCGCAAAATTTGTGCGATATCTTTTCAAAATCTTCAAGACTTACATAACTGTTGCATTAGAATTTTCATTCTCATTGTAAACTTTTTTCTAACTGCAAAACATTTGCTTGATATCAAGGAAGCTCACATAAACACCAGTGATGAGTTTACCCTTTTAAGGCTTGAAACTATGTTGAGTAATTGGAGAATCAATTCAAGAAAATCATATCCAGGGGCATGTCAGTTGAAGACCTTAAGCATGGACAGGTTTCTTCTCCTAGTTGTTGCTTTTTCCCAATTTGTTTGCTCGTTTGGGGCAAAAATTCGAAGACTTTGTTGTGCCGACTACAGTCAATCCGGGGCAATCACATCAAGATTGGATGATTTCCTCTAAAAGTTTGAAGACACCAGAGCATGGTGAATGCCAGGTCTTTTTGTAAACCCTCTTGAGACGCTTTCTCCTCATCAGCCATATAGCTTGGGGCATTTTAAGTGAAGCTATTCGCAAGATTTGTCGTGCATCACGCAGCTTATCAGCAGTAAACTTGGGGCATCCAGAATTAATCCCAGGGGCAATCTAGACTTGTCAGAATGTGTGTTATGTATCGCACACTTTATCAGAGGGCGGTGTTCCCAGTATCTCCAGCTAAGCCTGACTCTTTCCATCTGAAGCATTTGTTCGTGTTGTTATCCTTTCAATGGGTTGTCAGCAGTAGAAGACTGGACTTTGGGTTTTCTACCTAAAATATCTTCCTCTCCAAGAGATTTGAGCTTTTCTCCTTTGATGGATTTTATCTTCTATCTCCAGTGATGTTCCCCTCCTTTTGAGATTAGCCGAGCGCCGGGTTGTACTGGGATGTCTTATCATCTTCTGTCCATCTCCCCTGTCATTTTTGTCAGCATACACATGACATTCATTTATTCATTCACACTTGCATCATGCATGCACAGTTGTATTTGTTGATGTCATTGAGTCCGTACACCTTGGTTATGTCTATTCAAATAACATATTTGATCTTTCCAAATAGAGTGTCAACTTAAGCATAAAATGCGCCGCCTTTCTAATTCCCCAACTGAGCTAAGCCTCGTGGATGACTTTTGATTTAGCTTACCTTGTCCATTTTTGGATAGGATGAATTCCCCAATCGAGTTACTTTCTCATTGGGTAGAGTCTTGTTTGACTGTTTTCTCTCTGGTTTATTCCTAGATAAAGTTGTTGCCTCTTGCATAGGCTATCTCGTTGATTTTTTCTCCAGTGAAATCGCGACCCAGACAGTTGGTGCATTTATTTTGCACGTTAAAGTATATGATCTCCTCGGGGAGGATTGATTCAGGGTTCTCTTTGACGAAGATTTTATTCTCTGCCAATACCACCTAGTTTCCTTCTGAATTATTATTGGAAGACGCCAAGCAGCAGCTCTTCACGAGCAACTTGTACATTACTTTTTTGAAAGCGCCGAGCAGCAGTTCTTCATGAGCTACTAGTGCGTCATTTTTTTTCTGAAAGCGCCGAGCAGCAGTTCTTCATGAGCTACTAGTGCGTCACTTTACTTTTTTGGAAAAGCGCCGAGCAGCAGTTCTTCATGAGCTACTAGTGCGTCACTTTACTTTTTTGGAAAAGCGCCGAGCAGCAGTTCTTCACGAGCTACTAGTGCGTCATTTATTTTTCTGAAAGCGCCGAGCAGCAGTTCTTCATGAGCTACTAGTGCGTCATTTTATCTTTTCGAAAGCGCCGAGCAGCAGTTCTTCATGAGCTACTAGTGCGTTATTTACTTCTTTTTGAAAGCGCCGAGCAGCAGTTCTTCACGAGCTACTAGTGCGTCATTTTATTTTTTCTGAAAGCAACAAACAGAAAACTCTTCATGAGTTACCAGTACGTTATTTCTTTTCTGGACGACAACAAGTGGCAGCCTCTTTATTTGAGCAACTTGTATGTTATTGGTATTTTCTTTGGACGACAACAAGTGGCAGCCTCTTTATTTGAGCAACTTGTATGTTATTGGTATTTTCTTTGGACAACAACAAGTGGTAGCTTCTTTATTTGAGCAGCTTGTATGTTATCGGTATTTTCTTCGGAAAACAGCAAGTGGTAGCTTCTTTATTTGAGCAACTTGTTTGTTATTGGTATTTTCTTTGGACGGCAAGTGGTGGTCTCTTTATTTGAGCAACTTGTACGTTATTTCTTTTCTTTGGACAACAGCAAGTGGCAGCCTCTTTATTTGAGCAACTTGTATGTTATTGGTATTTTCTTTGGACAACAGCAAGTGGCAGCCTCTTTATTTGAGCAACTTGTATGTTATTGGTATTTTCTTTGGACAACAACAAGTGGTAGCCTCTTTATCTGAGCAGCTTGTATGTTATAGGTATTTTCTTTGGAAAACAGCAAGTGGTAGCTTCTTTATTTGAGCAGCTTGTATGTTATCGGTATTTTCTTCGGAAAACAGCAAGTGGTAGCTTCTTTATTTGAGCAGCTTGTATGTTATCGGTATTTTCTTCGGAAAACAGCAAGTGGTAGCTTCTTTATTTGAGCAGCTTGTATGTTATCGGTATTTTCTTCGGACGATAGCAAGCGGCAGCTTCTTTATTTGAGCAGCTTGTATGTTATCGGTATTTTCTTCGGAAAACAGCAAGTGGTAGCTTCTTTATTTGAGCAGCTTGTATGTTATCGGTATTTTCTTCGGACGACAGCAAGCGGCAGCTTCTTTATTTGAGCAGCTTGTATGTTATCGGTATTTTCTTCGGACGACAGCAAGCGGCAGCCTCTTTATTTGAGTAACTTGTATGTTATCGGTATTTTCTCTGGACAACAACAAATGGCGGTTTTCTTTATTTGAACAACCTTCGTATCTACAGTCTTATTACCCCAGCATTAACGAGTATATCTCTGAAAATCTAGCAAAGAAGTCTGTTACGAATCTACACCTCCAGAAGTCGGTGATCCGTTATCAGCAATTTGATACTCTCTGCCTATCATTAACCTTGAGTTGCGAACTCACTGTTTTGGGTCAATAATCTGTTATGGCCTATGCAAGATGCTCTCTTTGTTAGGGTTAGAGGTTGTTTTCCCTCGATTTTATTCGCTGTCAGGAGTCTGTCGTTTGAAGTCGATAGTTTGTTTCCCCAGTAGCGTATAATTCATGTCTATGTGTTTTGTTGGTGTTCGATTCCCCCAGCATTATCTAGTTTCATACAATATCTTTCTCTGTGAATTCATGCACTACATGACGACGGCATCTTAAGACAAAATTTGCGTAATTATGTATTTAAGTACCTTCAATCTCGTCGATACGAAGACTTTAATCTTCATATCTCCGGATAGAAGGAACTTAAATAGGGGCAGCTGTTGTACCCCAAATTTTGACCTAAGATACCGTCTCCCATCTGCATTATTCGCATTGCAAGGGTTTTGACATATTTTATCAGATTTTCAAAGCAGTGTAAAAATTCACAATTTTTTCGAGTCGGGAGCTGTTTATTTGTTGAACGCTAAATTTATTAACTGATCAAGACTTAAACAATGTTCAGTAATTATTTATTATCTTAAATTCAAATAATTGGAATTTATTTTCGATTATTACGTAATTTAAAGATTTATAAATAATAAAATAAATATTTGAAAGGAGGTTTATTAATTGGTCAAATAATGTTTATTAATTATCCATTATCCTAAATTTAAATAATGGGAACCTGTTTTCCGTTATTATATAATTTGAAGGTTTATGAATAATGAAATAAACATTTGAAAAGGAGTATATTAATTGATCAAGCAATGTTTATTTAATTATTTATTGTTCTAAGTTTAAATAGCTGAAATTCTATTTTTCAGTTATTATAATTTAGAAGAATTAAGAATAATAATAAAGTAAATAATTGAAGTTATTAATTGATCAATGATATTTATTTACTTGTTTATCATTCTGAATTTAAATGATTGGATTTGATTTTCAGTCATTATATAATTTAAAGAATTATAAACAATAAATAAATAATTGGAAAGAAAAAGAATTAATTGAGAAATAATAGAATTTTATTCACTTTATTCTATTTATTACAATTGTCATTTAAATGTTGTGTTATTACAAAATATTTATAAAGACAATTACACAAATGCTTAAAGTAAAATGAAAAGCTATTTTTCTAAATTCTAATTCTAAATCTTCTATCCAATGCTCTTGTCTGCTCATTTAATTTCACCTGCGAAAACAATTAAAAAAAGTCAGAATTGAATAAATAATTAAAATGCAGAAAATAAATTTAATGTTCATCATTAAAAGCAAACGGCCGGAATCAGTTTGCCCTTTTTGCAAATCACGGGGTTTCTTCCGGTTCACAAAAAGGGAGGAATTTTTATGAATGCACAATTAAAACATGCACAAATCATTTTTCTTGTCAAAATAGCACATTAGAAATCAATTGCATTCTTCAAAAAAATCCAAATGCAATTTTAAAAGGACATACAGCATAAGCATACAAAACCATGCAGTAACTACATATGCAAGCATGCTCACGTAGCCATTGCCCACACAGCAGAAAACAAAACAAGTTTGTATTAAAGGGGAAAACATGCAGTTTGACCACATTTACAAGCAATATAAAAGTTCCATTTTCATCATTTTCTGGCCATTACAGTTTCAGAAAAATGTACAGCTTATCACTTTTTTTTATCAAAGCCATACTGAGAGAAAAAAAGAGAGGGAGAAGTGTGGGATTTGCAGGCTTAGCATAGGCAGAAAGAGGTTATACAAGACAAACAAAAATATAGCCAGTAGAAATAATAACACAAAAGAAGAATAGAAACAAATTGGAGGGACAGCATAGTGCAAAATGCTCAAGAGATCCCAAAGCATCATTTCAAATTTCTAGCCTGTAGCGAAAAGAAGAGGGAAGGAGTTGTTATAACACATAACAAAAAGAAAACCAATATGACAGCAGAACAGATATCCAAGCCTCAAAGAAACACTTAGAAAAATAGTTATCAAAGAAAAACGTCAAAGACTCAAAAACCTGCATAATCACATACTATCAAAAAACCATTTTCCAAACCATATAGCAAAACTTTACAAAATCGATTGAGCCGTTCACACCAACATCATCCTACTGTTATCAGAGAAATACCAAAATAATCGCACAAAAACACAAGTTTACACAACCATCAATATGGCCTAGCCAACTTATGTCCCAATTTCCATCAACCTGTCCAAACCATACGAGAGCCCTATACACATAACCATATCCAACTGTTACTCAAACCTGAGCTTTATCCATCCAACAACCTGAAAATTCCTAAGGCAACCGACTAAGCCTCAGTTCAACATCATTGGCTTTTCAAAGAATTTTTTCTCAAGCCCACATCATTCCTGCAAACCATTTTTTCAGACCAACAGAACCAAGTGCAGTATCACGTTCAAGCCAGAAAAAACCAAGTACAGTAGCTCGTTCAAAGAGGAAGGAAGAAACGAAGAACAGTACAGTTTCAATAAGAACAAGCATCATACAATGGCAGCAAACAAGAAGAAGAAAACCATAAATACCGGTCACCGTTGGGCCCGCTTCCTCCTCCTCACCGCCTGGCCTCCGTCGCCCCTAGCTCTTCCTCCGTCTCCACCTCGGTAACAGTCCCTCCTCTCTCTTATTTATTTCTTCGAATGCCCTCAAATCAGCATGAACAATCAAATATAAGAATCAATCAAGATCAAACATAATATAAATCATCAAATCAGCATGCAAAAAAAACCGAATCGATGGTAACAATCAAACGCGCTCTTACCGAATCCATTAGCCGTCTCGTTTTTCTCGTTCAGTGGAGGGAAGAAGGGCCGGAGCGGGTGGCCGTAGCAAGGAGGCAGCAAGGTTCGAGAGAAGAGATGCGAAGGAGAGGCGAAGAAGATGAAGATCTTGAAGAGAAGAGGCGTCGTTTCTGTCTCATAAGCCTAACCCTAAATCCCAAATGTGTTAAACACATATTAACCCTAATGCTGCATTAGCTCCTGGGCTTCCCTTTTTCCCTTAAGCCCACTATCTGTTTTTTTGCACCCCCCCCCCCCTCTTTGTGAGCTGCGCGTTGGGCCTTAAGCTCCCTGACCCATCCACTTTGTTTGCCTTTCTTTTGATATATTTCTTTTGTTTTTCTCTAATCTTTTTATTAGAAGTATTATTTATATTAATTAACTAATAATTATATTATATTTAAAAAAACAAAAGATTTGTCTCAATAGTTTTTTAATTAGTTGACCTCTTAATTAATGTTGGATTTAAGTTAAAAACTTTATTTTTATTTCATTAAGATAAATTGTTAGTTTTTTAACTTAATTTGGAGCCCCTTTTTTTAAAATAAGTATTTTATTTATACATAAAAATATGGAATTTAAGATTATAAACATTTTATTAATTAATTTCTCTCTTATATCATTATCAATAGAAAAATCTAAAACACATAAAATAATAAAAAACTAAAAGATATTTTATTAACTCATTTTTTTTGTCTTAATATTAATATCAAAAATATAAAAAACTTAATAACTTAAAACTAAAAAATGTCAGGTCCTCGGTAAATAATTCTTTTGTTTTATCCTTATCAAAAAATGCGTAAAAATTTTAAAATACTTTCTTCCCGTTAACATTAAACAAAAATCATAAAAACGCATTATTCGCATCTTTTATTCCATCATTTAGATTATTGTTATTCAATTGTGATTCGCATATTTTGTCCGTATATTTAGTTGTTTATTCGGTTTATGCTTAAATCCAAGGGAATTGTTTAATTTTTGTCGACTTCATGTCACCAAAAAAAATTGTGCGAATACCCTCATTTCATTAAAACTTAGGATAATTTTTCCTTAAAAAATTCATTTTATCTTCAAAACTTATACCTTTTAAGCAAAAACTTCGACATTAGGTCGTCGTATCTTCAAAAAACCCGTCCGTATCCCTTTTCGACCAAAACGATTTATTTTCAATCAAGCAATCAATTTTAAATAAATAAGATATTTCAAAAGGTTCCTATAGAGTACTATAGATGCATTGGGTGCTAGTACCTTCCCATTGTATAACCAACCCCCGAACCATAAGATCTCTTTTCAAAAACGCTTTGTATTTTTATTATTATTTACATTGCATATTTAGGGTTTTATTTCGCTCTTTTCCCTTTTCCTTTGGAAACAATAAAGCGCGGTGGCGACTCTTGCTTTTGTGAGACGAATTAATCAATAATTCGATCTCCGATTTACCCCGCTACATTTTTTATCGCTACAGAATTGGCGACTCTGCTGGGGACAGATTGACCTCTTGCTGGTCCATCCCTAAGTGGGTTAAGCCTAATTTGTTTTATCTGTTTACTACTATTTGATTTGCTTGATTACGTGTTTAAATTTGGGGTGTTTGGGTTTTTTTTTTGCAAAGGACGAATCCTATACCCGGATTAAGTAACACTTAAGGAATAGGACGGGCGGTATAGTCATGTTAACTTTGAGGGAGTAATCCCGAAGAAGAAGGCATGAGATCCCCCACTCAATGGAAGGCCCTCTTGAACTTAATATTTGTTTACCGAGTAATCGGGAAGACATTATTATTTTCGACCTAGGAGCCCGAGAAGTTGAGGACCGTAGAACCCCGACCCATCTTGGCCTTTTTAGGTGTAGCGCGGAGACTATAACGGAGTAATTCAGAAGTAGTTGTTACGCGATGCTACGCTCGGACGAGTTTCTCTTGAGAATATTGCTAATTATCGAGTAATCCAGACGTTGGCAATATCCGAAGGAGGAATGTAGACTCTGGGAACTCTTAGAACCTTGTCTTACAGGTGCGATTAAATCCTTAGTACATACCTTGGGGATGTTTTTACCCTTGACTCCATGCTCGTGACATTGAACCTTTCGACTTTATTCGTGACCTTGATTGTGGTTGTTGCATAGCCATGCATTCATGCATCCATAAGACTCTTTTCACTTGACTTTGAAGGAATTTGGAGGTCTTTCTTTGTAAACATCACAAGTTTCGTCAAACTCAATGGATCTTGGGTGTTGATAGGGCGAAAACCCTAATCCACCAAAATGGATGATTGATCTTGACGATAACTTGATCAACGTTTGGAGCCGATTTAAAATTCATTTGTTATCTTCATACTTGGATGTTTATAACTTGATATCTTGAGTTCCTTGAAAGTCGAATAAAACTCCCTTTTGCATATCATACATCATTCTACATTTTCTTTGTCTCACTTTCAAAGGTCTTTTTCCGAGTCTTATTTTTTCCCTTGGTCTCACTAGTACAACACCCGCGCTAAGAGGATAATGGAGAATATCAAGCAAGAGGTTTCTGAACTCCGCAGAGAGGTGACTATTTTGAAAGCTGGTTTGGATCACTTAACTGGTTTGGTTGAAATTCTGATCTCCGCCCAAGTCAATCCTTCTAGGAGGGAGGAAGCAAGGATAAAAGTCTTCACGGAGACTCTAAAATCTTTTTCTCATGAAAAGATGATGGTTAATGCACCTGTTGACTTTCCTGACAAGGTGAATGTGGGAGTGCGTCTAGAAGAAGATGTCGGAAAGGGATGTTTATATGAAGTGGGTAGCTCAGTTAATGGTGGGAAGAAGTTTGATAATGACTTTTCCAAGAAGAGAACCAGAGGAAGAAATAATCATCATCAGAATCATCACGTTCATCAACAGAATCAGCCAGTTCCTAATCAGAGGAAAACCCAGTTTGATCCAATTCCAATTACCTATACAGAGTTGTTCCCTATCCTGTTGCAGAGGAATTTGGTTCAGACCCGACCTCCACCGAAGGTCCATAAGAAGATACATTGGAACTACAAAGCTAATTTGGCTTGTACTTTTCATCAAGGTGCTCCTGGACATGACTTGGAAGGTTGCTTTGCTTTGAAGATTGAGGTTCAGAAGTTGGTCCGAAGTGGTATCTTGTCATTCAAGGACGTTGGTTTTGAAGTTCAAATCAAACAGGCGCCGAAGAGTAAACACGATTGAGGGTGACTTTGAGTTTTTGAAGATGTTTTCGGTAGTTCAAGTGGAAAGCCTTCCCAGATTATTAACTTGTTTCTGCTTTTGTAGCTTTTCTTATTCATCGAAACATTGTTTGCATGTAAGAACTTGTTTGCATCTGAATGATCATTTTAATACAATGAGTATGTTTGTCTTGAAGAAATTCATTCGTTTCACTCATATTTGTTTTCAAATTTTAAATTTCTTTTTGCATTATGATGCCAACTTGCTGACCATTCTCTTGCCTAGGCAGAGATTGAAGGGGGATGATGATCTATAGAACACAAAATCTTTGGTTGCATGCTTTTGAATAAGATCTTGTTGATGATGTACAGGCATTGTTTCAAATCCCTAAACACCGGAGATATAAGGAAGATAATCCCTTGTTAACCCCTTTTGAGCCTTTGAAGCAGAAGTTTCTTTTCTATACGAAAAAACCTTGAATTTTAACCTGGGGCAGGGTAGCTTTCTGTTAATTTGATTGAGTATTCAAAATTCGTAAGAAAGATGTTACCGTCACAAAATCCTTTGAGAGATGAACACTCATGTTGAATTAACCGAACATAGAGTTGGAGAACATCATGAAGAATGAGTGGGCACCAAATATTTTGAGCCTTAAAATCTTTTTCTAAAAAAACCATGAATCGGACCACATTATAACCTTCAAAAGTCCTAATTGAAGCAAGGTTATTTTGAAAGCATATTTCAATGAGATAGTGTTCCTGACTCCCATGAATGTTCTAAATAGTTATGTTGGTATCATATGTTTTTCCTATACAAAAATAAATGATGCTCTAACTCGCAAAATTTGTGCGATATCTTTTCAAAATCTTCAAGACTTACATAACTGTTGCATTAGAATTTTCATTCTCATTGTAAACTTTTTTCTAACTGCAAAACATTTGCTTGATATCAAGGAAGCTCACATAAACACCAGTGATGAGTTTACCCTTTTAAGGCTTGAAACTATGTTGAGTAATTGGAGAATCAATTCAAGAAAATCATATCCAGGGGCATGTCAGTTGAAGACCTTAAGCATGGACAGGTTTCTTCTCCTAGTTGTTGCTTTTTCCCAATTTGTTTGCTCGTTTGGGGCAAAAATTCGAAGACTTTGTTGTGCCGACTACAGTCAATCCGGGGCAATCACATCAAGATTGGATGATTTCGTCTAAAAGTTTGAAGACACCAGAGCATGGTGAATGCCAGGTCTTTTTGTAAACCCTCTTGAGACGCTTTCTCCTCATCAGCCATATAGCTTGGGGCATTTTAAGTGAAGCTATTCGCAAGATTTGTCGTGCATCACGCAGCTTATCAGCAGTAAACTTGGGGCATCCAGAATTAATCCCAGGGGCAATCTAGACTTGTCAGAATGTGTGTTATGTATCGCACACTTTATCAGAGGGCGGTGTTCCCAGTATCTCCAGCTAAGCCTGACTCTTTCCATCTGAAGCATTTGTTCGTGTTGTTATCCTTTCAATGGGTTGTCAGCAGTAGAAGACTGGACTTTGGGTTTTCTACCTAAAATATCTTCCTCTCCAAGAGATTTGAGCTTTTCTCCTTTGATGGCTTTTATCTTCTATCTCCAGTGATGTTCCCCTCCTTTTGAGATTAGCCGAGCGCCGGGTTGTACTGGGATGTCTTATCATCTTCTGTCCATCTCCCCTGTCATTTTTGTCAGCATACACATGACATTCATTTATTCATTCACACTTGCATCATGCATGCACAGTTGTATTTGTTGATGTCATTGAGTCCGTACACCTTGGTTATGTCTATTCAAATAACATATTTGATCTTTCCAAATAGAGTGTCAACTTAAGCATAAAATGCGCCGCCTTTCTAATTCCCCAACTGAGCTAAGCCTCGTGGATGACTTTTGATTTAGCTTACCTTGTCCATTTTTGGATAGGATGAATTCCCCAATCGAGTTACTTTCTCATTGGGTAGAGTCTTGTTTGACTGTTTTCTCTCTGGTTTATTCCTAGATAAAGTTGTTGCCTCTTGCATAGGCTATCTCGTTGATTTTTTCTCCAGTGAAATCGCGACCCAGACAGTTGGTGCATTTATTTTGCACGTTAAAGTATATGATCTCCTCGGGGAGGATTGATTCAGGGTTCTCTTTGACGAAGATTTTATTCTCTGCCAATACCACCTAGTTTCCTTCTGAATTATTATTGGAAGACGCCAAGCAGCAGCTCTTCACGAGCAACTTGTACATTACTTTTTTGAAAGCGCCGAGCAGCAGTTCTTCATGAGCTACTAGTGCGTCATTTTTTTTCTGAAAGCGCCGAGCAGCAGTTCTTCATGAGCTACTAGTGCGTCACTTTACTTTTTTGGAAAAGCGCCGAGCAGCAGTTCTTCATGAGCTACTAGTGCGTCACTTTACTTTTTTGGAAAAGCGCCGAGCAGCAGTTCTTCACGAGCTACTAGTGCGTCATTTATTTTTCTGAAAGCGCCGAGAAGCAGTTCTTCATGAGCTACTAGTGCGTCATTTTATCTTTTCGAAAGCGCCGAGCAGCAGTTCTTCATGAGCTACTAGTGCGTTATTTACTTCTTTTTGAAAGCGCCGAGCAGCAGTTCTTCACGAGCTACTAGTGCGTCATTTTATTTTTTCTGAAAGCAACAAACAGAAAACTCTTCATGAGTTACCAGTACGTTATTTCTTTTCTGGACGACAACAAGTGGCAGCCTCTTTATTTGAGCAACTTGTATGTTATTGGTATTTTCTTTGGACGACAACAAGTGGCAGCCTCTTTATTTGAGCAACTTGTATGTTATTGGTATTTTCTTTGGACAACAACAAGTGGTAGCTTCTTTATTTGAGCAGCTTGTATGTTATCGGTATTTTCTTCGGAAAACAGCAAGTGGTAGCTTCTTTATTTGAGCAACTTGTTTGTTATTGGTATTTTCTTTGGACGGCAAGTGGTGGTCTCTTTATTTGAGCAACTTGTACGTTATTTCTTTTCTTTGGACAACAGCAAGTGGCAGCCTCTTTATTTGAGCAACTTGTATGTTATTGGTATTTTCTTTGGACAACAGCAAGTGGCAGCCTCTTTATTTGAGCAACTTGTATGTTATTGGTATTTTCTTTGGACAACAACAAGTGGTAGCCTCTTTATCTGAGCAGCTTGTATGTTATAGGTATTTTCTTTGGAAAACAGCAAGTGGTAGCTTCTTTATTTGAGCAGCTTGTATGTTATCGGTATTTTCTTCGGAAAACAGCAAGTGGTAGCTTCTTTATTTGAGCAGCTTGTATGTTATCGGTATTTTCTTCGGAAAACAGCAAGTGGTAGCTTCTTTATTTGAGCAGCTTGTATGTTATCGGTATTTTCTTCGGACGATAGCAAGCGGCAGCTTCTTTATTTGAGCAGCTTGTATGTTATCGGTATTTTCTTCGGAAAACAGCAAGTGGTAGCTTCTTTATTTGAGCAGCTTGTATGTTATCGGTATTTTCTTCGGACGACAGCAAGCGGCAGCTTCTTTATTTGAGCAGCTTGTATGTTATCGGTATTTTCTTCGGACGACAGCAAGCGGCAGCCTCTTTATTTGAGTAACTTGTATGTTATCGGTATTTTCTCTGGACAACAACAAATGGCGGTTTTCTTTATTTGAACAACCTTCGTATCTACAGTCTTATTACCCCAGCATTAACGAGTATCAAGCAAGAGGTTTCTGAACTCCGCAGAGAGGTGACTATTTTGAAAGCTGGTTTGGATCACTTAACTGGTTTGGTTGAAATTCTGATCTCCGCCCAAGTCAATCCTTCTAGGAGGGAGGAAGCAAGGATAAAAGTCTTCACGGAGACTCTAAAATCTTTTTCTCATGAAAAGATGATGGTTAATGCACCTGTTGACTTTCCTGACAAGGTGAATGTGGGAGTGCGTCTAGAAGAAGATATCGGAAAGGGATGTTTATATGAAGTGGGTAGCTCAGTTAATGGTGGGAAGAAGTTTGATAATGACTTTTCCAAGAAGAGAACCAGAGGAAGAAATAATCATCATCAGAATCATCACGTTCATCAACAGAATCAGCCAGTTCCTAATCAGAGGAAAACCCAGTTTGATCCAATTCCAATTACCTATACAGAGTTGTTCCCTATCCTGTTGCAGAGGAATTTGGTTCAGACCCGACCTCCACCGAAGGTCCATAAGAAGATACATTGGAACTACAAAGCTAATTTGGCTTGTACTTTTCATCAAGGTGCTCCTGGACATGACTTGGAAGGTTGCTTTGCTTTGAAGATTGAGGTTCATAAGTTGGTCCGAAGTGGTATCTTGTCATTCAAGGACGTTGGTTTTGAAGTTCAAATCAAACAGGCGCCGAAGAGTAAACACGATTGAGGGTGACTTTGAGTTTTTGAAGATGTTTTCGGTAGTTCAAGTGGAAAGCCTTCCCAGATTATTAACTTGTTTCTGCTTTTGTAGCTTTTCTTATTCATCGAAACATTGTTTGCATGTAAGAACTTGTTTGCATCTGAATGATTATTTTAATACAATGAGTATGTTTGTCTTGAAGAAATTCATTCGTTTCACTCATATTTGTTTTCAAATTTTAAATTTCTTTTTGCATTATGATGCCAACTTGCTGACCATTCTCTTGCCTAGGCAGAGATTAAAGGGGGGTGATGATCTATAGAACACAAAATCTTTGGTTGCATGCTTTTGAATAAGATCTTGTTGATGATGTACAGGCATTGTTTCAAATCCCTAAACACCGGAGATATAAGGAAGATAATCCCTTGCTAACCCCTTTTGAGCCTTTGAAGCAGAAGTTTCTTTTCTATACGAAAAAACCTTGAATTTTAACCTGGGGCAGGGTAGCTTTCTGTTAATTTGATTGAGTATTCAAAATTCGTAAGAAAGATGTTACCGTCACAAAATCCTTTGAGAGATGAACACTCATGTTGAATTAACCGAACATAGAGTTGGAGAACATCATGAAGAATGAGTGGGCACCAAATATTTTGAGCCTTAAAATCTTTTTCTAAAAAAACCATGAATCGGACCATATTATAACCTTCAAAAGTCCTAATTGAAGCAAGGTTATTTTGAAAGCATATTTCAATGAGATAGTGTTCCTGACTCCCATGAATGTTCTAAATAGTTATGTTGGTGTCATATGTTTTTCCTATACAAAAATAAATGATGCTCTAACTCGCAAAATTTGTGCGATATCTTTTCAAAATCTTCAAGACTTACATAACTGTTGCATTAGAATTTTCATTCTCATTGTAAACTTTTTTCTAACTGCAAAACATTTGCTTGATATCAAGGAAGCTCACATAAACACAAGTGATGAGTTTACCCTACAGTTATCATCAAAATCTCAGCGAAGTATCTCTTCCCACAAAGTTATTCCCCGCAGAGTAATCTCTCCAACAAGCTTATTCCTCAACAGAGTCATCTTCTCCTACCGGTTTATTCTTGCAACCATCATCCCCAGCGGAAACGAAGAACTCTACTCTTCAAACATCAGCCCAGGATCCCACAAACTCCCGGCACTCGTCAAGGATTTATTTTCCTAGACGAAAACACATTCATAAACATTTCACATTTTAATAAACCCTGCTTACATACATGATAAAGTGGGTACACATCATATCACACTATCTCATTTTAAAACATCATGAGATCATGCAT
Source organism: Vicia faba (assembly GCA_948472305.1). Lineage (NCBI taxonomy): Eukaryota > Viridiplantae > Streptophyta > Magnoliopsida > Fabales > Fabaceae > Vicia > Vicia faba. The sequence continues at coordinate 879,440,025 of OX451738.1, forward strand.
CTCATACATCATGACATTGCATACGAATGATGTTTTGCCTTTTCAGGAAAAAGGTCAATCCAAAGATGATTACTATCAACTATCGCAATTCCAGATTCGATACCTGTATCTAGCCAGGGCATATCTGTGAGTGATTGATTGTAGATTCGATACCTGTATCCAGCCAGGGCATATCTGCATGAAGAGTTTTCAGATTCGATACCTGTATCCAGCCAGGGCATATCTGTAGACAACAATTCCCAGATCCGATTCCTGTATCTAGCCAGGGCACATCTGTAGACGATGATTTCCAGATTCGACACCTGTATCTAGCCAGGGCATATCTGTGAGTGATTAATTGTAGATTCGATACCTGTATCCAGCCAGGGCACATCTGCATGAACAATTTAGAGATTCGATACCTGTATCCAGCCAGGGCACGTCTGTAAGCAACCTTTTTGAAGTTCCGGATTCGACTCCTGTATCTAGCCAGGGCATATCTGTGAGCGTTTTGATTGTAGCTTCGATACCTGTACCTAGCCAGGGCATATCTGCATGAAGAGACTGAAGATCAACACATGTAACAGGCCAGGAAACCATATTCCTTTCTCAAAGTACGCAAGTTCTCGCTAAGGAATCTCTTACGCGATCAACACTTCCAAATGGCATCTATAAGCCCATCCTCCTATCCATCCTATCTCCAAATGGCATCTATAAGCCCATTCCCGCCATCACACTGCTGATACTCCAGCATGCGAGTGCAAATTTCAGGGCACTCTAATGTCCAATCTCCTTTTACCCTCGAGTCGCGAAAGGCAAGCTTGCCAATCTAACTCTTCAGGTTCAAGAAGATTGAACAGGGGCAACTGTTGTACCCCAAAATTTGCCCTCCCATTTCCTCAACATTTTCTCATCACAAGACCCTTGGAGCTCAAGAACAAGTTAGGGTTTACTCTGCTCAAGACTCCTCCTTGCATTGTTGACCCAAATTAGGGTTTGAGTTTTCACAAAGATGTTTTGACCTAAAAGGCCCAAGATGACTTTCATTCTTCATATTGGACTCACAAGTTTATCCATACCAAGTTTCAAGCCTTGATTCCAATCTTTGCCCAGTCAATTGGACAGTTGACCTAGAAATCAGCTGTATTGGGGAAAAAGTCAATTGTGGTCAATTGACAGTCAAACCTCATGATTTTTGACCCACATCAACAATATGAACTCATATGGACCATTTGATCAAGTTTGGATCACAATTCCACAAGAAATTTGATCAGATCACCAAAAGGGCAAAATGGTCATTTTTAGGGTTTTGACTGCACAAAGGCAATTTTTGACTGTTTGACCTAGCCAATGGCAAACCAAGCTCACATATGGACTCAAGGACTCAATGGCATTGTCTTGACATGTTCAACAAGTTCAAAAGTCCCAAATGCACAAGATTGACAGATGAATTTTCCAGTCAACTGAGCCAAATTTGACTGTATGCTGAAAAGTCAAACTTTGACTTTTTGGTCAAAATCAAGTGTCAAGATTCATTTTTCATCAAGACATGTCAAATTGTGAAACTTGTTCATCAAGAAATCAAAAATTACAAATTAGGGTTTAAAATGAAGAATTTTCATAACTTAGAAATTTTCTAAGTTATGAAAATTCCTAATTTTTTCCTAACTCTGTCCCATCTTTTCATCAAGATACATTTGGATTCAAGCAAAATTCAAAACATGAAAGTTGTAGTCCATTGCAAAATCTACAATTTTGATTCACAAAGTTTCCTCAAAAGTAGCTTTTAGCTCAAGTTATGATTTTTGGAACAAGGGTGCAAAACATTCTTAACTTAGAAAATTTTTGACCTATTCTAGGCAGGATTTTTGCCCAACTTCATGGCCACTTTTCACATGCTTCCACATGGAATTTCAACTTGCATTACAAAGATGGATTGTATTACACATTCCAATCTTTCCAAAATGTCCAAGAACTTCTCAAACACCCTTGTGGTTAGGGAGAATCGAATTTGTCAATATGGGCAAAAGTCACTTTGTTCATGAGCCATTTACATGTTCATACACTTTGCATTTTTGAAATCAGCTTGCACAAGCTAGTTACAGGCCTCTAATCTCATTTACACTTAATAATTAAATGCCAATCCATTGTGTTCTAGCATTATTTTGTGCATTTGGACGTTACATGAAGAATTAAGCCATATTTGGAAAAAGTGACTTATCTATTCTTGTAAAGTATGGCTTTATGTCAAAACGTGAATCAAAGAAGTACAATGCATATCTTCTAGGCACAAGTTATTGAACTAATCCCACTGATCAAGACTAACATTGGAAGCATGTTTAGGGGGCCTGCATAAGTTTGTAAACCAACTTGACAACTTTTGCTTACATTAGAAGAAACTTGCATTTTTGAAACACAACATTACATTCCTGTCAACATAAGCCTAAGCAAACTTATTGAACACATGCCAAACATCATAACAGACCTGAAACACGAGCCAACAACCTTCAATCCCTTCCCAAACACAGAAACACCTCCTTGCTACAAAAACAGAGTCCCTTCTGCAACCTGACTTCCACAAACACTTCCACTCGTGCGTTTTGGCTAAAACCTTTGCAAACACACTCCATAACATCCATACAAACTATCCCAAGCATTGAAAACCAACTGTAACATCCCTAACATCATTTGCCATTTTCACTTTTCTCTCTTGCAGGTTGACTTCTGCAGCTTGATATAGCAAGATTCAAAGCACACCAAGCCTTGGAGAAGCATCCCTGAACTTCAAGCAAGCTATACAAGTCCTCACATTACATTGAAAGTACCTCCATTGTCATACACGAATCAAGCTGAACAGGTAAAAGTTTGAACTCCTATCTCTTAATCCAGGCATATCTAGGCTTAGGTTTGTGAAGAAGTTATGTCATACTCATGTCCCTGAAGCCACCCATATCCTCACTTTCCATCTATATTGCATGTGCTGAGAGAATTTAAGACATGAACATTGAAAAAAACTTAGGTCAGGAATTGGGGGAGAAGAAATTCTCTCTCATTTCTAAGAGTTAGAATGACTTTTTTATATATTTGGAATCGTGACAAGATGCTCTATAACATTGCTGTTGTAAGTTTTTGCTGAATGTCAAAGAATCATGAGATAGCAGGAAGCGCGCGTTTTGCTCTGTTTGAATGTCCAGAGGTTGAAGACAAAGTTCTTCTGGGCTGGGCCTGACCTTTTTTCTATTTGCACCACTATTCCACACTTGCACCCCCTTGGCCCATTGTGTTTATTTTTATCATTTTTTGACTTTTTCTTTTTGTTTCTGACTTATTATTTTTTGCCAAAATATAAAAAATATTAAAAACATTTTTTTCAACCTTTTTTGCATTTTATTTGGATTTTTGTTTGTTTTATTTGAATTTATACATAAATACACATAATATCTTTTTTATTCAAAATACAAAAATAATACAAAATACATTTTATTTTCTGATTTTTATTTTTATCTTTTGAAAACACTTTCTAAAAAATATACTTTTTTTGTAAATAATAAATATTTTTATTTTTTTGTATATATTTAACATATTTAATAAATAATAAATACTTATATATTTATTAGAATATTTAGGATAAAAATACAAAAAATAATACATTTTTATTTTTATTAATATTTAACTTAAAAAATCACTTTTTTACAATATACTTCCTTTTTATTTATTTTTCGTACATAATTAATAAATATTGCATATAATAAATAATAAATACTTCTTACTTAGAAAATTATGGTTTTGACCTAAAATGTAAAAATATCCAAAATTATTCATTTTTTATTTTTGTTTATTTGTCACATGAAAAATACCATTTTACATACATATGAAAATCATTTTTGCATCTTGCATATTTATTTTATTTTATGTAATTATTGTGCAATTAAATAATTTGAGTATTCAATTTGGATGTAATAGTTTAGATTTACTTTTTCTTGCTAAATATCCCCATTTGAACATTTGTACCCCCCATCCCATAATTATGTTGTAATAGTTTAGGACTTTAAATTTCGCATTTAAAAGCTTTCTAAATATGCCATGATAGACTTAGGGTTTGTATGCAAAAATCAACCAAACAAATAGCTTGACCTAATTCAAAGATAAACAAAGCATGAAAATGGACAACACCAATCACACTTGCACCCCTAGGGTTACTCCACTTGTTGCCTTCAATAATGGACCATGTTGCATGTTAAGTGTCTTTGGCAAAACAAAACAAATTCAAATGATCATAGTCCCTCGATGACGCTTTCGAAAGTTGCCTAAAAATGATCAAGTCCCTTAAAGGAAAAATTGCCCAAAGACACTTGGCACCATTGCAATTATGGTCTAAACAATGACCCGCACCCGTCCCGTTAACATCCTAACACAAGATTGTCCACCAAATACAATGGTGGAACAAAATTGTTAAAAGGGTTAAAACATAGCAAAGATCTTTGAGTAAATTTAGGAGTAGACAACTCTTGGTTACTTGCCAACTTGCAAAACAAAAACACTTGCCTATCTTTTCAAAATCACCTTCCACAACACTTTCAAAACAACTTTCAAAAAACATTGAAAACTTTTCAAAAGATAAGTACATCTTTGTATACATCCCAACATGGATCATTACAAAGGTTGCCACCACATTGGCCTCTTTTCAAAACATTTTCAAATCCACACACAAAGCACCATTTCAAACAATTGAAAGCACCATTTCAAACAATTGAAAATGCAAGGCAAGTGATCTAAGCAAGTAACTAAGAGCCCATGGATAACCATGGATAGAAAGGGTGCTAATACCTTCCCTTTCTATAATCTACTCCCCGAACCCAAGAAAACATCTCAAAGGTTTTTGCTGTGCTTTTTAACCTTTCCTTAGGATAAAATAAAAAGTCGGTGGCGACTCTTGCTCAATCGAAACATTTGCGAAAACAAAACGCAAAACCTCAAGTCAGTTCTCCCACCGTATCACAGAACTGGCGACTCTGCTGGGGAATATTATAAAGTGGAGTAACCTTAGGGCTTAGATCACCCTCTTGCATGGCTAATTGTTTGTTTTGATTACTTTACATCATGGCTCTCTTGTTTGGGTTTGAAATCCTACACCCGGATTTGGGGAAACATTCATAGATAGCAATACGTTGTGGAAACTGTGCAGGGTATACCGACACGGTTGAAGCAATAGCTATATTAGTGCGACATATTTGTGAGTACCGGTAACCCTTGAGTTCAATCAAGGAGAGTACGGGGCCGCTGAGTGATGTCACTAAGCACTAATGACCTAGAACCTTACTTGACCATCTTGGCCTTTCATTAGGGGTAGTGAGATGACCGACTTTGGTGCAGTCCGAAGTTGGTAGATACTCGATACTACACTCATTGAGGGTTGTTTTCTTGGAATATTTTGGTCGCTAGTTATATGGCTAAACCAAAACAATGAACATGGAAAACAATCCAATGATATTGAGCTCCTTAGAACCCGGTTACTATCTAGGACAGGTTTTTAAGCCAACTACACTCAAGAGGGTACTTACCTATGAAACCCCATGCAAGCCTGAAACTAGGGTTTTGTGTGAATTGCTTGTACATATGTTTTGTGCATACATCATAAACATCATAAAGCACCATATGCATGCACTAACCATTTCAAGGGTTAAGATCTTCATCTTTGTTCTTGTTTTGTAGGTCATGGAAATTCTTCACAGGAAAACTATCCAAGTCAACCTTGTGAGAATCTCTCCTCAACTCAAGGAGCTCACATCCAGAATTCTGGAAAGCTCTCCCTTCAGTGAAAGACATGGTAGACTGCTCAGCTTAGTCAACACCAACATTAAAGAGGACATGGTAAAGGTGTTGTTCCAGTTCTTTGACCCCCTTCACCACTGTTTCACTTTCCCCGACTACCAATTGGTGCCCACTTTGGAGGAATTTTCTCAACTCCTGAGAATTCCTATTCTTAATCAACTACCCTACAACGGTACGGAAAAAGAACCAAAGCCTGAAGATGTTGCTCAAGCACTACACTTACAACCATCTGACATCAAGGGGCATTGGGAAACTAGAAGCGGTGTCAAAGGCTTCTTGGCAAAATTCTTGTTTGAGAAGGCACAAGAGTGTTGGAATTCATTGGATCTACAAGCCTTTGAAGAAATTGTGGCACTCCTCATTTATGGGTTGGTCCTGTTCCCAAATCCTGACCAGCTTGTGGATGTCAACGCCGTCAAAATCTTCTTATCCAGAAATCCAATACCAACATTGCTTGGGGACATTCTTCACTCATTTTACACACGAACAATGAGAAAGAAGGGTGTTCTCATGTGTTGTACTCCTCTCCTTGCAAGGTGGTTTATTCCGCACCTTCCATAATCTGTCTTGAAGAATGACCAAGGCTTAAGGTGGTCACAACGGTTGATGACCCTCACTCACTCTGATGTACATTGGTGCTTTCGGTCTAGAGAAAATGTCATCATCATCGATCGTTATGGAGAGTTCCCTAATGTTCCATTGCTTGGCATTAGAGGAGGCATTACCTACAACCCTTGTCTAGCTTTGAGACAATTTGGATATGCATGGAGGGATGGCCCTCACGACATGTTGATTCATGACCTAGTTTTTGACTTCGACAACGATGCACAAGGACTTCGTCAAAGATTCATCAGAGCTTGGAGGATGCCTAACAAGGTAGACAACAAGACACTGGGGCACAAGAACTCCATCCCTCTTGAGCCTTATCTCAAGTGGGTACGAACCCGAGCCCAGAGTCTAATGATGCCTTACCCTCATGTTCTCCCTGTGATTAAAGAGCCCGTTAAGGAAGGAGAGGTTCCTTACACCATCCTATATCCTGACATTCCTACATCGTGGGAGGAGATGCAGAAGAGTTGGATCCAACTCAAGGAGGAACGAAACACTTTTGAAGCCAGCTTCTACGCCAGTGAGAAGAAGGTTTTGGAGCTTACCCGCCGACTCCATGAGGAAGAGACCCTTAACACCTACATCACACCAAAGAGGATGCGCAACGTCTTTTTACCTTGAGAAGTTTTTTGTAATATTTGGCCCATGGGGCATTTATGTACTGACAAATTTCTTCTTATTAATATGACGTGCGTTCTTTTTGTTTGCAACAATTTTGAATTTGCTAAATCCTTGAATGCATTGCATACATAAGCATATCATTAATCATGCGCATAAGCAGGTCTCCACACCAGGTTTCCTTATCTTTCTGCTGTTTATTTCAGTAAGATGGATCTCGAACAGACGGTCAAGGACTTGCAGTCTCAAAACTCACAGTTTCAACATCTCCTGATGACCTTGGCTAAGGGTCAGGAGGATATAAAAGCCTTGCTTGGGAACAAAGAGCAAGTGAAAAAGAAGAAGAAAAGAATCGAGGTGGCTACCCTGGGAAGAAGGTTTGAGGGTGAAGCCAGAAGAGTTCTTGAATTTCCCCCTACATCTGAAGAGGGAACCAGTAAAGGGAATGCGGCTGCGGTACCTTCCGAATCTGAAGCTGAAGAAGGAGAGGCTGAAGAAGACGAAGACTACTCTGAGCAACAATACCCGCCCGCCGACGACAAGTACAAAGGCTTAGAAGACAGGTTGGCAGCTATGGAGCTGCAGAGAGTTCCCGGCTTAGATTTCGAAGATTTGGGATTAGTTGCTGGAATTGTGACCCCCCCGAAGTTCAAAGTGCCAATTTTTGCGAGATATGACGGGCTATCCTGCCCGAAGATGCATCTCAGATCATATGTAAGGAAGATCCAACCTTACACTGCAGACAAGAACCTATGAATCCATTTCTTTCAGGATAGCCTGTCAGGGGCCCAACTCGAGTGGTTCCATCAGCTGGACGGAGCCAGTATCCGAAACTGGGAGGACTTGGCTACTGCATTTTATAAACAGTATCAGTACAATTCTGACCTCGCACCCACGCGTACCCAACTCCAGGGTATGTCACTGGGGACAGGCGAAGGTTTTAAGGAGTATGCGCAAAAGTGGAGAGACTTGGCTGGCAGGGTGCAGCCACCTTTGACTGACCGTGAACTTGTTGACATGTTCCTAGGGACCCTGTCTGGTCCGTTCTTCAACCATCTGATTGGTAATTCTTCTGCTGGGTTTACAGATTTGATCTTGACTGGTGAGAGAATAGAAGCTGGTATCAAGTCGGGGAAGATACAGAAAGGTGCCTCCTCAAGTACTGAAAAGAAGCTCTTCAAGAAGGAAGTTAGTGCTGTTTATGGTCCCAGAAGACAAATTAAGCCGGAACGCCGCCAAGCTGTCAATGCATTGGTAATTTCAAAGCCTGCTATTGCTCCTCAGCAGTTCAACCAACCAAGGGGTGAGAGGCCCAAAAGGAAGTACACTCGGCTCAGCATGACCCTGTCTCAGATTTTGCCGCAACTACTGTCAACCAATCTGGTAACTGTCAAAGAAGCTCCGAAGGTAGTGAACACAGCTTCTCCAAAGTACAACCCCAACGCCCGTTGCGCTTATCACTCTGATAGCCCGGGGCATACCACGGACGATTGTTGGGCTCTGAGGAATAAGGTTCAGGACCTTATTAATGCTAAAGAAATACAGTTTGAGGCACCCGAAAGGCCTAATGTTGTGACTGCTCCCATGCCCCAGCATGGAGTGAATGCTGTGGAAGAAGACCGGTATGTAGCCTCCGTGGAAGAGATTATTACTCCTTTATTGACCGTCAAGAGGAACCTGTTGCTAGCCGGTTTATTTCCGGGATGTGGTAAAGGTTGCCTTCTATGTGCTGTTTCACCTGTTGGTTGTCCTTTGCTGAAATTAGGTATCTAAAGCCTGATGGATAGCAAAGAAACCTTGTTCGAGAAGATTGTTGTTCCTGCTGTCCCTGCTGAAGAAGTTTCCATTGTCACTATTTTCAACAAACCTCCTAAGGCTCCCTCAAAGAAGCCTATCAAAATCATGTCCACTCAGAAGATTGCTCCTATCATCATCACTGTTCCGGGGCCCCTCCCCTATACATCCGACAAAGCTGTCCCGTGGCACTATGGGGAAGATGTTTATGTTCTTGGAGTTAAGCAAGAGTTTGATACTAGTACCGGCGTCAGTAACATCACCGGGCCTGCCAAAATTACTCGCAGTCGTAGGCTATTCTCGCCATAAATTGCGCCACCAGCTATTCAGAAACCTCTTATCATCACACCTACAAGTGTGCCTGCTTCCCTTCCTAATCAAGTTCCTGTTTCTACCCCTACCGCCGAGTCATCTGACACTCGGTGCAAAGGGATTGCTACTGATTTGCCTGCCCTGACGGAGGCACCAAAGACAACCACTGTTGAAGCTTCCCAACAAGAGATGGAAGAGATTCTCAAGATCATTAAGAAAAGTGATTTCAATGTAGTTGAGCAGTTGGAGCACACCCCATAAAAGATTTTTATGCTATCACTGTTGTTGTGTTCAGAGGCCCATGCCAAGGCCCTGATTTCCTTCTTGAAGACGGCCCATGTGCCGCAAGAAACGTCTGCTGATCAATTTACCGATTGTGTGGCCAACTTGACTGCTGATAATGGTTTGGGCTTCTCTGACGCCGATCTGACCGCCAAAGGAAAGAACCATAACGACGCCCTGCATGTCTCCATTGAATGCAGGGGCACTACTCTTGCCCATGTGTTGGTAGACACCGGTTCTTCATTGAACGTCTTACCCAAGAAGGCCCTAGACAGGTTGGATTGTGAGGGTCTGGAGCTCAAGCCTAGTAACATTGTTGTCCGAGCCTTTGACGGTTCGAAAAGGATGGTACATGGTGAAGTTGACATTCCAATCAGGGTTGGCTCTCAAGTCTTTGATTCTACCTTCTATGTGATGGATATCCGACCATCCTATTCTTGTTTACTGGGTCGTCCATGGATTCACAAGGCTGGAGTTGTGACCTCCACACTACATCAGAAGCTTAAGTACCCGGTCCGAGGGAAGATTGTTACAGTTCAGGGGGAGGAAGAGTATATGGTCAGCCACCTCAACTCATTCCGGTACATAGAAATGGATGGGGAATTCATTGAGACTCCATTCCAGCACTTTGAAGAGGTGCCTCAGACACTGGCATCATCTGAAACTGTGATTGAAGACCCTCCTTTGAAGATGGCTTCCTTAAGGGATGCCCGGGCTGTGATTGAGAGGGGTGAGTATGCAAATTGGGGCCGACTTCCTGACTTCACTCCAAAGACCGACAAGTTTGGTTTGGGCTTCACTGCAGAGGCTCAGAGGGCTATTCGTAAGGCAAGAATTGGAAGACCTCCTGTGTTCATCACCAACCCGGGAGTGAACGCTATTGAAGACGACGTGGAGGAATCTGAATTCGACAGCTGGATCTACCCAACAACCGACAGTGGACCAAGCAACTGGACCGCCAAAGACTTCACACCTATTACTTTTGTCACTCAGTAATGAACTCTTTTGTTTTGAATTTGTAACAAACAATATGTTGAAACTTTTTATGGCTCAGTGACCTACCCGGGGCACTGTGGCTTCATTTGTGAGGGCTTTTGTATGTCATTTTCATATATCATCAATAAAAACATTGGACGTTTGTTGCATTTCAAAATCTTGCGCTCCTTTTCTTTCTTTATTATATAGTTCAAAATAGCTATATTTACACACACTCACCCATACAGGTTCCAATCCACTCTGGATCTCACTGGTAACGACTCTGCTACTGCCAGCTATGACTTCGAAAATCCGATCAACTTAGCCGAAGACGAAGGTGAAGACGATTGCGAAGTGCCTGGTGAACTTGCAAGACTGCTACTCCAGGAAGAGAGGGCCATTCAGCCACATGAAGAGCCAGTGGAAACGGTAAATCTGGGTACTGAAACAGACAGAAAGGAAGTCAAGATTGGTGCTAATCTAGAGCTCAGTGTGAAACAATGGTTGATTCAGATGCCGCATGACTATGTGGAAATCCTTGCCTGGTCTTACGAAGACATGCCTGGTTTGGATACCGACATTGTGGTTCATCATTTGCCTACCAAGGAAGATTGCCCTCCGGTAAAACAGAAGGTCCACCGTATGCATCCAGAAATGTTCGAGAAAATCAAAGCTGAGGTTATGAAACAATTTGATGCCGGGTTTCTAGCAGTGACTTCTTACCCTCAGTGGGTTGCCAACGTGGTTCCAGTGTCGAAGAAGGATGGTAAGGTCCGAATGTGTGTTGATTACAGGGATTTGAATAGGGCGAGCCACAAGGATGATTTCCCTCTGCCTCATATCGATGTTCTAGTTGACAAGACTGCTCAGCATAAAGTATTCTCCTTCATGGATGGCTTCTCCGGTTATAATCAGATCAAGATGGCTCCTGAAGACATGGAGAAGACCACTTTTGTCACTCAGTGGGGGACCTTTTGCTACAAGGTCATGCCTTTTGGGTTGAAAAATGCTGGGGAAACCTACCAACATGCCATGGTTGATTTATTTCATGACATGATCCATCACGAGATAGAAGTATACGTCGACGATATAATTGCAAGGTCCCAAACTGAGGAGGAACACCTTGACCATCTACGGAAGCTGTTTGACCGCCTGAAGTTGTACAAGCTGAGGTTGAACCCAAACAAATGCACCTTTGGGGTGAGATCTGGAAAATTGATAGGCTTCATCGTAAGCGACAAAGGCATTCAAGTGGACCCTGCCAAAGTGAAAGCCATACAAGAGATGCCAGCTCCCAAGACAGAGAAAGAAGTCAGAGGCTTTCTAGGACGATTGAACTACATTGCCCGTTTCATCTCGCATCTAACTGCTACCTGTGAACCAATCTTCAAGCTGCTGAAGAAGGATCAAATAGTACGTTGGAACAATGAATGTCAGGCCGCTTTCGAAAAGATCAAAGAGTATCTCTAAGAACCACCCATTCTTATGCCACCGGTTGAAGGGAGACCTCTAATCTTATACTTGACAGTACTGGATAACTCAATGGGGTGTGTACTGGGGCAGCATGACGAGTCTGGCCGAAAAGAGCATGCTATTTATTACCTTAGCAAAAAGTTTACCGACTGTGAGACCCGATACTCACTGCTCGAGAAAACTTGCTGCGCTTTGGTATGGGCTGCTCGCCGGCTGAGACAATATATGTTGACTCACACTACTCTGTTGATTTCAAAAATGGATCCAATAAAGTACATTTTCGAAAAGCCTGCTCTGTCTGGAAGAATAGCAAGATGGCAAATGATCTTGACGGAATATGACATCCAGTACACGACTCAGAAAGAAATCAAGGGAAGTGTATTGTCAGACCATTTGGCACATCAGGCAGTGGACGATTACCAGTCGATGAACTTTGAATTTCCATACGAGGACATCATGGTAGTGACTGATTGTGAAGTACCTGGTCCGGATGAAGGACCTGAGGAAGGATCCCGATGGTCTATGCACTTTGACGGAGCCTCGAACGCTTTGGGTAATGGAATCGGCGCTGTGATCATATCCCCTAAAGGCACTCATACTCCACTCACTGCCCGACTATGTTTCAACTGCACCAACAACATGGCAGAGTATGAGGCATGTATCATGGGTCTTCAAGCTGCAATTGACTTAAGGATCAAATTTCTAAGTGTCTTCGGAGATTCCGCTCTCGTGATCAATCAGGTCAAAGGTGAGTGGGATACGAAACACCCAAATCTTATTCCTTACAAGGAGTATGTGCTGACATTGCTTCCCCACTTCGAAGAGATAACTTTTGAACACTTCCCAAGAGAGGAGAATCAGTTAGCGGACGCACTAGCTACGATGTCTTCCATGTTCAAAGTCAAATGGGACAATGAGGCTCCCCGTATCATTATCTGGAAATTGGACGAACCTGCATATTGCTGTGATCTTGAGGCTGAAGAGGTAACAGAAAAACCCTGGTATCATGAAGTGAAGAGGTGCCTTGAAGCTCAAGAATACCCCGAAGGTGCATCTGTTAATGACAAGAAGTTCCTGAGAAGGTTTGCGGCAAAGTTCTTCCTCAGCAATGGCATTCTCTATAAGCGAAACCATGATTCAACCTTACTGCGTTGTGTGGATAAGACTGAAGCAGAAAGGATCATGGCAGAGCTACATGAAGGTACCTTCGGAACACATTCCAGTGGACATACCATGGCAAAGAAAATCCTTCGGGCAGGATATTTCTGGTCCACAATGGAAGCCGACTGTTATCAGCATTCTCGAACTTGTCATAAATGCCAGATCTATGCTGATAAGGTGCACATTCCTCCGGTCCCTCTGAACATTTTGACAGCACCTTGGCCTTTTGCGATGTGGGGCATTGATATGATCGGCGAGATCCGACCTACGGCATCCAACGGGCATCGCTTCATCTTGGTAGCGATTGATTACTTCACAAAGTGGGTTGAAGCAGCTTCTTACGCTATCGTAACCAAGAGCGTCGTGGCACGGTTCATTCGGCACAACCTGATCTGTCGATACGGTATACCTGAGAGGATCATTACGGATAATGGTACCAATCTTAACAACAAGATGATCACTGAGCTCTGCGAGCAATTCAAGATACAGCACCATAACTCTTCACCTTATCGGCCGAGGATGAATGGAGTTGTAGAAGCAGCGAATAAGAATATTAAGAAGATTGTGCAGAAGATGACAATGACCTACAAAGATTGGCACGAAATGTTACCGTTTGCTCTTCATGGGTACCGTACCTCAGCACAGACGTCAACAGGGGAAACACCCTTTTCCTTGGTCTATGGCATGGAGGAAGTCTTGCCTATTGAAGTCCAGATACCCTCTCTCCGGATAATGAAGGATGCAGACTTGAGCGAAGATGACTGGATCCAGACTCGGCTTGATCAATTAAACCTAATCGACGAAAAGAGACTCACTGCTATTTGTCATGGTCAGACGTACCAAAAACGGATGATCAGAGCATTTAACAAAAAGGTCAGACGACAAGAGTATCAAGTCGGAGACCTGGTAATCAAGCGCATCATTCTTCCTCAAAGTGATCCCAGGGGCAAATGGACCCCTACGTACGAAGGGCCATTTGTGGTTAAACATATCTTCTCAGGAGGAGCTATGATTCTAACCACCATGGATGGTGACGACCTTCCTCACCCTGCCAATGCAGACATAGTAAAAAGATACTACGCATGAATTAAAGACCCGCTAGGTTGACACACCTAGGCAAAAATAAGGGCTTCCTGGCGAACCAAAAGGGTTCGGGAAAAAATAAGGGATGAAAATGAAAAAAAATTTGTACACCCGGCAAGTCGAAAACCTGAAAAGGCGGCTTGGGCAAAAATGGGTATCCCGGTGGACTGAAAACCCGAAAGGGAGGTCCAAGCAAAAGTTAGGGATAAAGCGTAATACTATGTCTCATTGGATCACCTTGCATCCAAAATTCAGCATCAATCAATCAGCTTCGTCTTCAACTAAGCAGCAGAGTGATGAGACGCTTGAAGACATAAAGGCGATAGCAGAGTTGGAACGCAGTGGGATTATTTTTCACATAGCTGTTTTGTTTCCTTTTCAAAATTGTATAAACTCTTTTTTGCTCGGCGGCGTTCCCTTACTAGGACGTCAGCCTCCTGTACATAAAACGCCTATTTACAGGCAAAATTCAAAATCAATACAAGTTCAATTTTTCAGACAAATTACCCATCTTTTTTCCCTTTTTTCTGTTTTGTTTTGCAAAGAACGTCCAATGTTCATTTTTGATATATGCATCTGACACTAATTGCTAATCATAAATATTTGCATGCGAAACAAAGGACTAATTACAAATGACATCAGAAACATGGGAAATTTAGAATTGTCCAAGCGGTCTAGTTGCTTTGTCCACCAAGGTACCAAGGTAGGTTCGGCTGAAGAACGTAACCAAGTTACCTCAACTCCCCACAGAGTAAGACAAGATTCAGCAATACTCTCTCCAAGAAGAGTTGGTCTCCCAGCAGCCCTGAAAAGGCACATTGTTCCCCTAGCCAGTCAGCGATACTCTCCTCAAGCAGAGTTAGTCTACTGTCAGCCTAAAGGAAGTTGGGCATCCCCGGAAGATCTCAACATTCCCCAGCGGAGTATAGACATTCCTCAACAAGCATCCCCGACAATCTTGATATAAGATTGTTCCCCGGCGGAATACCAGACACCCCAGTGGAACCATTCCCCGGTACAATCCGAGGTTTCCCCAGGAAAGTTGAATCAATCTCCCTAGTAGATTCTGAAGCTTATCCCCTGCAGAGTACGAACGCGTCTCCCCGGCTTTATTCAAAGGTTATTTCCCCACCAGGGTATAACTGGGTTATCCTCAGCTAATTACCACGGAAAGATCGTCCTCAGCGAAGTTCTTCCTATCCCCAGCGGAGTTCATCAAAATCCCCAACATAACTTATCAACGGTATCCCTAGCGGAGTTATCATCAAAATCTCAGCGAAGTATCTCTTCCCACAAAGTTATTCCCCGCAGAGTAATCTCTCCAACAAGCTTATTCCTCAACGGAGTCATCTTCTCCTACCGGTTTATTCTTGCAACCATCATCCCCAGCGAAAACGAAGAACTCTACTCTTCAAACATCAGCCCAGGATCCCACAAACTCCCGGCACTCGTCAAGGATTTATTTTCCTAGATGAAAACACATTCATAAACATTTCACATTTTATACATCCTGCTTACATACATGATAAAGTGCGTACATATCATATCACACTATCTCATTTTAAAACATCATGAGATCATGCATCTCATACATCATGACATTGCATACGACTGATGTTTTGCCTTTTCAGGAAAAAGGTCAATCCAAAGATGATTACTATCAACTATCGCAATTCCAGATTCGATACCTGTATCTAGCCAGGGCATATCTGTGAGCGATTGATTGTAGATTCGATACCTGTATCCAGCCAGGGCATATCTGCATGAAGAGTTTTCAGATTCGATACCTGTATCTAGCCAGGGGATATCTATAGACAACAATTCCCAGATCCGATTCTTGTATCTAGCCAGGGCACATCTGTAGACGACGATTTCCAGATTCGACACTTGTATCTAGCCAGGGCATATCTGTGAGTGATTAATTGTAGATTCGATACCTGTATCCAGCCAGGGCACATCTGCATGAACAATTTAGAGATTCGATACCTGTATCCAGCCAGGGCACGTCTGTAAGCAACCTTTTTGAAGTTCCGGATTCGACTCCTGTATCTAGCCAGGGCATATCTGTGAGCGTTTTGATTGTAGATTTGATACCTGTACCTAGCCAGGGCATATCTGCATGAAGAGACTGAAGATCAACACTTGTAACAGGCCAGGAAACCACCTTCCTTTCTCAAAGTATGCAAGTTCTCGCTAAGGAATCTCTTACGCGATCAACACTTCCAAATGGCATCTATAAGCCCATCCTCCTATCCATCCTTTCTCCAAATGGCATCTATAAGCCCATTCCCGCCATCACACTGCTGATACTTCAGCATGCGAGTGCAAATTTCAGGGCACTCTAATGTCCAATCTCCTTTTACCCTCGAGTCGCGAAAGGCAAACTTGCCAATCTAACTCTTCAGGTTCAAGAAGATTGAACAGGGGCAACTGTTGTACCCCAAAATTTTCCCTCCGATTTCCTCAACATTTTCTCATCACAAGACCCTTGGAGCTCAAGAACAAGTTAGGGTTTACTCTGCTCAAGACTCCTCCTTGCACTGTTGACCCAAATTAGGGTTTGAGTTTTCACAAATATGTTTTGACCTAAAAGGCCCAAGATGACTTTCAAGCTTCATATTGGACTCACAAGTTTATCCATACCAAGTTTCAAGCCTTGATTCCAATCTTTGCCCAGTCAATTGGACAGTTGACCTAGAAATCAGCTGTATTGGGTAAAAAGTCAACAATGGTCAATTGACAGTCAAACCTCATGATATTTGACCCACATCAACATTATGAACTCATATGGACCATTTGATCAAGTTTGGATCACAATTCCACAAGAAATTTGATCAGATCACCAAAAGGGCAAAATGGTCATTTTTAGGGTTTTGACTGCACAAAGGCAATTTTTGACTGTTTGACCTAGCCAATGGCAAACCAAGCTCACATATGGACTCAAGGACTCAATGGAATTGTCTTGACATGTTCAACAAGTTCAAAAGATCCCAAATGTACAAGATTGACAGATGAATTTTCCAGTCAACTGAGTCAAATTTGACTGTATGCTGAAAAGTCAAACTTTGACTTTTTGGCCAAAATCAAGTGTCAAGATTCATTTTTCATCAAGACATGTCAAATTGTGAAACTTGTTCATCAAGAAATCAAAAATTACAAATTAGGGTTTAAAATGAAGAATTTTCATAACTTTGAAATTTTCTAAGTTATGAAAATTCCTAATTTTTTCCTAACTTTGTCCCATCTTTTCATCAAGATACATTTGGATTCAAGCAAAATTCAAAACATGAAAGTTGTAGTCCATTGCAAAATCTACAACTTTGATTCACAAAGTTTCCTCAAAAGAAGCTTTTAAGTCAAGTTATGAAGATATGCGTGGTTTGGAAACTGATATTGTGGTTCATCGCTTGCCGACTAAAGAAGACTTTCCTTCGGTAAAGCAGAAGGTTCACTGTATGCTCCCTGAGATGTCTGAGAAAATCAAATCTGAGGTCATGAAACAGTTTGACGCGGGATTTTTAGCTGTCACTTCGTACCCGCAGTGGGTTGCCAATGTTGTTCCGATGCCTAAGAAGGATGGTAAGGTATGGATGTGTGTGGACTATAGAGACCTGAACAGGGCAAGTTCCAAGGATGATTTCCCACTTCCTCAAATTGATGTTCTGGTCGACAACACCGCGCATCATAAGATCTTCTCCTTCATGGATGGTTTTTCTGGTTACAATCAGATCAAGATGGCTCCCGAGGACATGGAGAAGACAACCTTCGTTACACATTGGGGCATCTTTTGTTACAAGGTAATTCCTTTCGGGTTGAAGAATGCTGGGGTAACTTATCAGCGCGCCATGGTCGCTTTGTTCCACGACATGATTCACCATGAGATTGAGGTTTACATTGATGACATGATCGCAACGTCCCAGACTGAGGAAGAGCACCTTGACCATCTCCAGAAACTATTTGACAGGTTGAAGACGTACAAGCTGAGGTTGAACCCGAACAAGTGCACCTTCGAGGTAAGGTCTGGTAAGCTATTGGGTTTCATCGTCAGTGATAAGGGTATTCAGGAGGACCCTGCCAAGGTAAAAGCCATACAGGAGATGCCGGATCCCCGCACAGAAAAGGAAGTTAGAGGCTTTTTGGGACGTTTGAACTACATCGCCCGATTCATTTCGCATCTGACTGCTACTTGCGAGCCAATCTTCAAGCTGTTGAAGAAAGATCAAGTGGTCAAATGGAACGATGAATGTCATACCGCTTTCGAAAGGATCAAGGAATACCTCCAAGAGCCACCTATTCTGATGTCTCCAGTTGAAGGAAGACCTTTGATCTTATACTTGACAGTACTGGATAGTTTAATGGGGTGTGTGCTAGGGTAGCATGACGAGTCTGGCCGAAAAGAGCACGCTATTTACTACCTTAGCAAAAAGTTTACCGACTGTGAGACCCGATACTCATTGCTCAAGAAAACTTGTTGCGCTTTGGCATGGGCTGCTCGCCGACTGAGACAGTATATGCTGACTCACACCACCCTATTGATATGAAAGATGGATCCAATAAAGTATATCTTGGAAAAGCCTGCCTTGTCCGGAAGAATAGCAAGATGGCAGATGATCTTAACTGAGTATGACATCTAATACACCACCCAAAAAGCAATCAAGGGGAGTGTGTTGGAGGATCATTTGGCGCATCAGGTCGTGGATGACTACCAATCCATGAATTTCGAGTTCCCGGATGAGAACATCATGTTGGTGACCGACTATGAAAAACCTGGACCGGATGAAGGACCTGAGGAAGGATCCCGATGGTCTATGTATTTTGACGGAGCCTCAAACGCGTTGGGTAATGGCATTGGCACTGTGATCATATCTCCTGAGGGCTTTCATACGCCGTTCACCGCCCGATTATGTTTTAACTGCACCAACAATATGGCGGAGTATGAAGCATGTATCCTAGGCCTTCGAGCTGCTATTGATCTGAGGATTAAGTTCTTGAGTGTATTCGGAGATTCTGCTCTGGCGATCAGTCAGATCAAAGGCGAGTGGGATACAAAGCTCCCAAATCATATTCCTTACAAGGAGTATGTACTGACATTGCTCCCACACTTTGAGGAGATAACCTTTGAACATTTCCTGAGAGAAGAGAACCAGTTAGAGGACGCGCTAGCTACCATGTCTTCTATGTTCAAAGTCAGGTGGGACAATGAAGCTCCCCAGATTACCATTGAGAGGTTGGACGAGCCCACATATTGCTGTGACATCGAGACCGAAGAGGTATCAGATAAACCCTGGTTCCACAAGGTAAAGAGGTATCTTGAGGCTCAAGATTACCCCGAGGGTGCATCTGTTAATGATAAGAAGTTCTTGAGAAGATTCGCTGCGAAGTTTTTCATCAATAATGGTATCCTTTATAAGCGTAACCATGATTCAACCTTACTGCGATGTATGGACAAAAGCGAGGCGGAAAGGATCATGGCCGAGTTACATGAAGGTACTTTCAGAACTCATTCCAGTGGACATACCATGGCGAAGAAGATCCTACGGGCTGGATATTATTGGTCAACTATGGAAGCCGATTGTTATCAGCATTCTTGAACATGTCATAAGTGCCAAGTCTATGCTGATAAGGTGCATGTACCTCCATTTCCTCTGAATGTTTTGACAGCTCCTTGGCCTTTCGCAATGTGGGGCATCGATATGATAGGTGAGATCAGACCTACTGCGTCGAGCGGGCATCGGTTCATCCTGGTAGCTATTGATTATTTCACGAAGTGGGTTAAGGCAGCTTCCTTTGCTACAGTAACCAAGAACGTCGTGGCGCGATTTATCTGACACAATCTGATCTGTCGATATGGTGTACCAGAGAGGATCATTACTGAAAATGGTACAAATCTCAACAATACGATGATCACTGAGCTCTGCAAACAGTTTAAGATTCAGCATCACAACTCTTCTCTCCACCGGCCAAAGATGAATGGGGCTGTCGAAGCGGCTAATAAGAACATCAAGAAGATTGTGCAGAAGATGACGGTGACATACAAAGACTGGCACGAGATGTTACCATTCGCTCTCCCTGGGTACCGTACCTCAACGCGGACTTCGACAGGGGCAACACCCTACTCTCTGGTGTATGGCATGGAGGCAGTCCTACCCATCGAAGTCTAGATACCCTCTCTCCGGATCATGAAGGATGCAGGTTTGAGAAAAGAGGATTGGATCTAGACCCGGCTTGATTAGCTGAACCTAATAGACAAGAAGAGACTTACTGCTATTTGTCATGGTCAGACGTATCAAAAGCGAATGATCAAGGCTTTTAACAAGAAAGTTAGACGTCAAGAATATCGAGTCGGGGATCTGGTGATCAAACGCATCATATTACCGCAAAGTGATCCCATGGGTAAATGGACCCCTACGTATGAAGGGCCATTTGTGGTTAAGAACATTTTCTCGGGAGGAGCTATGATTCTAACCACCATGGATGGTGATGACCTTCTTCACCCCTTCAATGCAGACATAGTGAAAAGATACTACACATAATCAAAGACCCGCTAGGTTGACTGGCGTAGGCAAAAATAAGGGCTTCCCGGCGAACCAAAAGGGTTCGGGCAAAAATAAGGGATGAAAATGAGAAGAAAAAACTGTACACCTGGCAAGTCGAAAACCTGAAAAGGCGGCTTGGGCAAAAAAGGGTATCCCGGTGGACTGAAAACCCGAAAGGGCGGTCCAGGCAAAAATTAGGGATCAAAGTGTAACACTATTTCTCATTGGATCATCTTGCAACCAGACTTCGGTATCGACTATCAAGCTCGGACGGCGCCAATCGATCTGATCTACCTTCGACCAAGTAGCAAAGTGATGAGACGCTCGAAGATATAAAGGCAATAGCAAAGGTGGAACCTAGTGGGATTGTTTCACATAGTTGTTTTCTTTCTTTTTTCACAAATTGTAATTTCTATCTTTCGGCGGCCTTCCCTTACTAGGACGTCAGCCTCCTGTACAACAACCTATTACATGCCAACTTCGAAATCAATACAATTCATTTTCACAAGAAATTTCAACTTGTTTTTTATTTTTCTGTTTTGTTTTGCAAGAACGTCCAATGATTCATTTTTGATATATGCATTTGAAAATAATTGTTTCTCATAAATACTTACATGTGAAACAAAAGACAATTACTCGTAATTCCAGGAACAGGGGCAAACAAGAAATGTCCAAACCTTACAGTTGCTCTATCCACCAGGTACAGGGATGGAACTAGCTTGAGAATATGACTAAATCTACGTATACTCCCCACAGAGTAGGAAGTATCCAAAAACAGTGGTGTTATCTCTCCCTAGCCGAGTTTCATAATCATGAATAAGTCAGAAAAATTCTCCCCAAGCAGAGTTTTACTATCACCAACAATAGAAGTTCACCATCAATGGAGTTTATTTCTTCCACAGGCAGAAATTCAATCTCTGACAAAATTCATCATCACCAGCAACGGTAATTCATCACCGGCGGAGTGGTTTCTCCAAATCAGCAGATCATCCAGCAGAATATCTTTCTTCCCCACAGAGTCTCTCCCGGCGGAATATTCTCAAGCAGAACAGACGCAAGTCTCCGGCTAATCATCTTTGGTCACTATCCCTAGCAAGAATGGAGAACTCAACTCCCTGTACTCTCCAACAATAGTCTAGGATTCATTCTCCCCTACCGGAGAATATCACAAAAACTGCATATCCATACATTGTGGCTTACGCATGTGCATCATACAACACAATCTCATTTATTTTGAGAACATCATTACTCAATACATGTCATACATCATGACATTACATAAAACTAACTCTTTACCTTTCAGGGAAAGATACAATCAAATTCTCACAAGTTTTCTCTGGTTCGGTCAAATCGATACTAAGATTTCTATTCCAGTTCAAGTTATGAAGCCCAGAAATCGACCGGATAGTATCTTGATCTCTCCAAAATACTACGAAGCCTGGGAATGACCAGATAGTGGTATCTCTTAAATTCAAGTTATGAAGCCCGGAAATCGACTGGATAATATCTTGATTTCTCCAAAATAATACGAAGCCTGGGATCGACCAGATAGTGGTATATCTTAAATACAAGCTATGAAGCCTGGGGATTGACCGAAAAATAGCTTAACCCCTCAACAAGTTATTATGAAGCCTGGAAATCAACCAGATAGAAATACAAGATACCATGAAGCCTGGACTCGACCAGATAATGGTATAAGACACCATGAAGCCTGGATCACGACCAGATAACAGCAAAGGATATTGAAGCCTGGGACACGACCAGATAACAGTATAAAGTACTGCGAAGCTTGGAATTCGACCAAATAGCAGTTTACCCGACCAAATACTATGAAGCCCGGAAATCGACCGGATATTAGTATGCCTTAAATTCAAGTTGAAGCCTGGATGCGACCAGATAACAACTTGATTCCTTCTAAAGCGTGGAGCATGACCAGATAAGAAGTGAGAAATTGCAAAGCCTGGAGAACAACCAGATAACAAGTTTAATCTCATCTCCCTAGTAAGTTGCTACGAAGCCTGGAGCACGACCATATAGCAGTCAGTCTTATTTTCCTCAGCAAATCACTGTAAAGCCTAGATCATGACCAGATAGCAGTGCATTTTCACCTCCTTGACTAAGAGATGATTCCCCAGTAGAGTAACTGACAACTGAAGTTCCTAAAACTCTATTTCTCTCAAGACAGAGACCAGCATTCCCCAGCGAAGTCCTCCCCAACAACAGGTATACGGGCTATCGCAAAGGAATCTCTTATGCGATCGACACTTCCTATGATGGCATTTTTAAGCCCATCTTCCAACATCAACCTCCAAATGGAATCTATAAGCCCATTCTCGATATCGCAAGACCAGTACCACTTCATGCGAGTGCAAATTTTTGGGCACTCTAGTGTTCAATCATCTTCCACCTTTAGATTACAAAAGGCAGACAAGCCAATCTACATCCTCGGGTTTAAGAAGATTGAACAAGGGCAGTTGTTGTACCCCAAAATTTTCCCTCCCATATTTGGCAATACATTTCAAGTGAGGTCATCAAATTGCTCAAGGAAGTCCAAGGGTTGACCAGACAAACTCTCTCCTAAGGCAGTCTACCTCAAATTAGGGTTTCAGTTTGCATCAAGATGTTTGGAACCAAAAGGTCCCAAATTCTCACCATTGTCCTAGTATGTTCTCAAGATCATCCATGTCAAGTTTCAAACCTTACAGAGAAAATTTGCTCAGTCAATTGCTCAAAGGCCTGAAAATCGACTATGTTAGGGCAAAAGTCAACTGTGGCCTACATGCAGTCAAACTTCAAGATTTTTGGTCAAAATCCTCATTTTGAAATATTATTCATCATTTGATCAGGGGTTGATCATGATTCCTCAAGTATTGCTCACAATTCATCAAAACCCAAAAGTTGCTAAATTAGGGTTTTGTAGGAAAAGTCAACTCAACTTTGACCAAGCATAACTTTCTCATACTTTTTCAAAAATGACCCATCCAAAGCTCATTTTAAGAGGATGCAATTCCCTACATTTCATCTTCATCTCCAAAGTTCAAAATATGCACTCACAAGAAGATATGAATTTGGACATTATAGGTCATTTTGAAAAGTCAACAAAAATACCTTTTGGGTCAAAGCTTCATACATGAAAATAGAAGACTCAATTGAGATGATACCAAAAGGTTTGCTTAGAGGACATCTTAATCTTTCTAAAAAGTCCAATAAAACCTATCTAGAGTCAAAATTGAGAGAGTTATGCATTGGCAAAGTTGACCTTTTT
This sequence comes from Vicia faba, assembly GCA_948472305.1. Classification (NCBI taxonomy): domain Eukaryota; kingdom Viridiplantae; phylum Streptophyta; class Magnoliopsida; order Fabales; family Fabaceae; genus Vicia; species Vicia faba. Next base: position 879,463,944 of record OX451738.1, read on the forward strand.
TGCAAAATTGCCAAAAGTCAAATGTGGCCAAAATTGCATTTTTTGCTAAATGGGCCCAACCTTTTATGCTTGCATTGAGTTTGTAATGTGACCCACGACCCATGAGCTCTTCCACTTGTCATTTTTTTATTTTTGTTATTTATTTTGATTTTATTTCATTTAAATCAAATAAAATCAAAATAAAATCATGAAAATATCAAAAACTAATCAAAGCTTGAGCTTTTGTGCATGTTTAGGTCTATTATACAGCTGGAGATGGAATCAAATCGTGAAAGATTCATTTGGACACAAAAAGATTGCATTTTTCTTGATTTAGAAATATTTTGTACAATGATCAAATCATGAATCAATAATCATAATTGGAGAGATTTGATACAAGTTTTTAACCCTAATTCCTTCTAGGGTACATAAGGAACATGTTCAGATCAAAAAGAAAGGGATTGGAGGCGTGTAAAAGAGAGAGCAAGCTTCAAAAAATTCAAGAGAAGTGGCAAACTGATTTCCACTTTTCAGGTCAATTTAAAGCGTTATAACCATCCCAATCAAATGTTGGACATCCAAGGATCAAGATTCCACCACTAACAAGCTTCCTAACATCCAGAAATGCACTGTAAGTGTCGCATGACTTCCATACTTTCTTGATTTCGAATATCATAATTCTGGCACATTTAGTATGATTCATTGATATATTCTTAAACCTTATGAAGTTTGCAAGCTAATGGTCATATTTAATTGCGTTTTCATTGACTATACAACAAGTTGCCATAGTTAGGGTTCTTGCTTCGTTTTTAGGGTTTTTCTATACAGGAACAATTGGCCATGGATAATGGTACCATGATGCTCGTGAGGTTGCAACGAGCAGATTGGTACCATTGGGAGTGATTTATCATGCTTGCATAGGTTTTTGGAGATGCACAGAGCTTTACCTATGCTTGGTGTCCGTAGGTAAAGGTCTTCTGTCTAAAACGACAGAAGCCATGAGGACGATGATGGCGTGGCAGGTGGTGAATGGCCCATTCAAATTGCGCGCGTTTTAAGATTTCACTTTTTTGGTTTTATCATTAATAATTGTTTGTTGTTATTTGTACAAATAACGTGGCAAGCTCAGATGGTAGGCATGCAGCGTGATAGTGCTCAAGGACCTGGGCTCGATCCCCAGGTCCCAACTTTACTTTCTATTGTTTTTCTTTGTATAATCAGGTACGTTAGCCCTCATGTGCCCACCATACGTCATCAATATCCCAGCCATCAGATCATCAATATGCCAAGATCCAAGGCTTCTCATATGAGGGCCTATCATACGCCCCAGTCAAATGCACACATAGAATCTGGCAAAGTCAAACAGGCCAAGGATTGCTGGGCCCAGAAACTGCAATTGGAACCCCCTCCTTTGCTTTTCAAACATCAGGCCCATTCTTATTCATTCTCTTTTTTTTTAATTTTCTTTTATTTAATTTAATTAGTTTATTTTCTAACAAAATTAATTTCTTTTTCACAAAATCATAAAAATCAATTTGCACAAAATTTAGAATTAGTTTTTTTTATTATTTTGTAAAATTTAATTTATTATTAGTTTAAATTTAATTTAGGGTAATTTTAACTTTTTGTAAATAAGTAAAATCAAATTAGAAAAATTAGGGTTAACTTGATTTAATTTTTATTTCTTTTCTCAATAAATAAAAAATATAAAAATAGGTTAATTTAATTATTGTCCTTAATTTTTTAAATTAATTAGTAATTAGGTGTTTATTTATTCAATTATACCTTATTTTCTTAAAATATCACAAAAACCACAAAGAATGATTTTCCTAACAATTAGGTAGTTGGGGTCAAAACCCTAAACTTCTCGTTTTCGATTCATCGCGCGCGTTTATTATTATTTTTACAATATTAATATAACTTCTCATGGTATGTAATAGTTTAATTAGGATTTACTCTTTTATTTATCGTTTTACGGGTTTTTGGCTATGTAATTAATCCCCTACCCCGAAGCCTTGTAATAGCGTAGTTTTTTTATTTCCCGCATTTTAATTCTTGCCAATATTAACTGTTTAGATGTATGTTAATAGGATCGTATGACAAGATTGCATGATAATTTAAAATGGCTAGAAAATCCTAATGTGAAAAGATAATTACTGAAATCAAATCACTCGCACATGCGCACTCCTAGGGTATACTCTCACTTCGGTTTCCTTCGGTAAACGATCATTAAGTATAGGGTGTTTTAGTGGTCACCCTTTTGTCTAAACAAAGATAAAATGTACCGTTCAGAAATGTTCCCCCAGAAAGGTTGCCTCGAAATGTTGCCTCGAATATGATCTTAAGACATTAGGGTTATTACTAAGACGTCCTAACATTGCTTTAGTGATCGCACGTCCCTTGCAAATTGACCCTTACAAACTCCAACGACAGTGCTACCTATTTCTCAATAGTAGGATAGCATTGTCTAAAGGAAACGAGAACATAAACAATCCTTTTTCGAGTAGGTAGATGCTAATAGGTACTTGCTCAAAATAAACTTTTTTTACACCTAACACTTTTCAAACAATGTTTTCAAAAACACTTCGTAACACTCTTAAAGACAGAAGCAAGGGTTAAAACGAAGTAAAATAAACTTTTCAAAACAAACACACACAAGCAATTTATAAAAGATGAGCAAGTACCTAAGAGCCTGTAGAAAACTACGGATAGAAAGGGTGCTAATACCTTCCCTTTCTATAATCTACCCCCCGTACTTAAAATCTCGAAAAAGGAATTTTTCTGTGCATTTTTCCTTTCCAGTTGGATAAAATAAAAGTCAGTGGCGACTCTTGCTTACCGCGACATTTTGCAAACAAAAAAACGCAAAACACAAACCAACATTCCCAAAACAGTCGATTCTGCCACCGTATCACACCTACGAAAATTGCTAAAGTATCTCATAAGTTGCCTTCTATGACTATACGATTGACCCACGCTTGTCTCTTTGTATCCAAAGATATGGCTTCTTATCAATCAATGGTAAGATAGAAACATCTAAAGGAGGAGGAAAAGAACAAAGACCTCTTGAGTAGGTCAGACACTCGTAGTTTCTTGCTTACAAACTAAAATCATTCCACACTCACACTTTCAAAATATCTTCAAAAACAAACATCTCTTTGAACTATTTTCAAAACCAACACTTTGTATACATTCTTATAGAGACGAGAATCATTACAAAGTTTTCCGAAACAAAGGAGTTTTAAAAATATTTTAAAACTTACACCAATCACAAACACATTTCTAACAAAGCTTTTTCAAAGTGATCAAGCAACTAAGAGCCTGCAGATAACTACGGATGAAAAGGGTGCTAATACCTTCCCTTTTCATAACCTACCCTCCCGAACTCAAGAAAATATCTCAAAAGGTCTTTCCTGTTCTTTTCACCCTTTCCTTTATTGGATAAAATAGAATTCTATGGCGACTCTTGCTATCCGTAACATTTACGATAAAAGACAAAACACCCAAGTCAGTTCTCTCACCATATTACAAAAGAACCTGAACAAGGATCCCAATGGACTATGGTTTTTGGTGGAGCTTCCAATGCATTGGGTAACTGAGTGGGTATTGTGATCATTTCTCCCGAAGGTTTCCATACACCTTTCACTGCCAGACTCTGCTTTGACTATTCCAACACATGGCTGAGTATGGAGCCTACATCTTGGGTCTTAAGGCTGCCATTGACCTAGAATCAAATTCTTAAGCGTATACGAAGATTCGGCCTTGGTAATCAATCAAATTAAAGGAGAGTGGGATACCAAACATCCAAATATGATCCCTTATAAAGATCTTATGCTAACCTTGATCCCATACTTTGAAGAGATCACCTTTGAACATATCCCAAGGGAAGAAAATCAGTTGGCAGATACTTTAGCGACTATGTCGTCTATATTCAAGGTCAATTGGGATAATGAAGCTCCCATAATTACTATCGAAAGATTAGATGAACTGGCACACTGTTATGAGATTGACACTGATGAGGAGAAGCCTTGGTTCTATGAGGTGAAAAGGTACCTTGAAGCACAATAGTACCCTGAGGGAGCTTCAATCAATGACAAGAAATTCCTGCAAAGGTTCTCTGCCAAGTTCTTCCTAAGCAATGAGATTTTATACAAACGCAACCATGATTCAACTATGCTCTGTTGTATGGATAAGAAAGAAGCAGAGAAGATCATGGAGGATATGCATGAAGGTATTTTTGGAACTCATTCCAGTGGACACACTATGGCCAAGAAGATTTTGAGGGCTAGTTACTATTGGTCGACTATGGAAACTTATTGTCACCACCACTCGAGGACTTTCCATAAATGCCAGATTTATTCCGATAAGGTTCATGTGTCTCCATTACCTTTAAATGTCATGACTTCTCCATGGACATTCGCAATGTGGGGCATTGACATGATAAGAGAAAACAAGCCCACTGCATCTAATGGAAATTGTTTCATCCTTGTTTCCATTGAATACTTCACCAAATGGGTTGAAGCAGCTTCATTTGCCTCAGCTACCAAGAATATCGTAGCCTGGTTTATCAAGCATAACCTCATCTGTCGGTACGACATCCCTGAGAGGATTATCACTGACAATGGTACCAACCTCAACAATGCTATGATTGCTAAACTCTGCATGCAGTTCAAAGTCAAGCATCACAATTATTTTCGATATAAACCTAAGATGAATGGCGCAATAGAATTTTCCAATAAAAATATAAAGATGATTATGCAAAAGATGATGGTGACCTATAAACACTGGCATGAGATGCTACCATTTTTTCTTCATGGCTACTGTACCTCGACGCAAACATCAACTGGGGCAACCCCATTCTCTTTAGTCTATGGCAAGGAAGATGTCCTGCCTGTCAAAGTTCAGACTAGGCTGGATCAGTTGAACTTGATCGATGAAAAAAGACTGGATGTTGTCTGTCATGGTTAAATGTATCAAAAACTTATGATCAAGGCATTCAACAAGAAGATCAAGCATCGTGTATACCAGGCTGGCAAATTGGTAATAAAGCGCATCATTCTACCACAAGGCGATCCCATGGGAAAATGGACTCCCACATACGAAGGGTCATTTCTAGTCAAGAAAGTATTCTCTGGTGGTGTTATGATGTTAACCACTATAGACAGCGAGGATTTCCTGCACCTGGTGAACACATACATAGTAAAAAAATACTATGCATAAGAACGTCCCGCTAGGTTGACATACCTCGGCAAAAAGAAGGGCATCCCAGAAAACCATAAAGGATTGGGAAAAAATCAGGGATAAATACAAAAGATTGTACACCCGACATGTCGAAAACCTTAGAGGGTGGCTTGGGCAAAAAAGAGTATCCTGGTGGATTGAAAAACCTTAAATGGAGGACCAGGAAAAAGTTAAGGATCAAAGTGTACGACTATATCCCGTTGAATCACTACAGACAGCTTTATTACCAAGGTCAAAAGTTCAAATGGTATAAGATAAGTTCAATCAACTTCTTCTGACAGCAAAGGATGAGATGTTTGAAGACATAGGGGCAATAGCAAAGTTGGAACCCAATGAGATCACTTCCACATGGCTATACATTTTTGTTTTCACCTTGTATTCTTTTCTTTTCACGACGATTTCCTCTTACTAGGATTTCCGTCTCTTTGTACAAGATCCCCTGTTTATAGACCAATTATCAATACAAATATACTTTGAAGTGCAAACTTTTTGTTTTTTGTTTGTTTTGATTGCAAAATTTTTGAATGACTAAATTTGAATGAATGCATGCATATGAACATGATTAACTATTAACAAATATATGTATGAGAACATGAATAAGTACTTACTCCAGGAGCCAGGGTAACACTCATGCTGTCCATAAATCCCTACAAAGTAAATTCATACATTCTCCATAATCTCCTTTCAGAATTCCAATCACCATAACTCTTGGAAATTCTCTTCCCTAGATGAGTTTGGTCTTCCAAAAACTGGAAAAGAAACCTTGAAATATTTTCTTCCCCTGAAGAATTCATTTCCCCAGTAAGGTCGCCAAAATACTTTCCCCAACAGGCTTTATTTCCCCAACAAACTACAATCCCACAGCTTAAGTCTATTCTTTAGACTACTACAAATCATTGACAAAACTCCTCTTCCCTAGTAGAGTTTCCATTATCCCTAGAAAGTTGTTGCAAATCCTGGAACCTGATCAGATACCAGTTAACTTCATCCTCCCCAAACAAATCAGAAAAATATCCATCTCTTTTATCCCCGGTAAGGGCATATAGGAATTAAATTCCCTAGTAGATTAACGAATGGATAATGTTCCTGAACTCTATTCCTCCAGCAGAAATCAACATCCCCTGCAGAGTTTCCTCAAACAGAAAACAGGATCCCCCAGCGGAAGTATTGTAGACAAAGTTGAAGATACACATACTCTTCATCCACAACAATAGTCAGGGATTTATTTTCCCAAACAAAGATACATTTCAAAAAGATTCATACATCATGACATATGCATACAAAACACATATAGCACAATCTCATTTATTTTGAGAACATCGTTAAGTAATGCATTTCATACATCATGATATCGCATACAGTTAACCCTTTTCCTTTTCAGAAAAAATCAATCAACAAACGAAATACCTCTTCTGATATAGATTTACTTCTTCCAGTTAAAAATAGGCAACGAAGGACCTTTTCTGGTATAGATTTACTTATTCCAGGTAAAAACACGCAAACAAAGGACCTCTTCTGGTATAGATTTAATTCTTCAAGTTAAAAACAGGCAAACGAAGGACCTCTTCTGGTATAGATTTACTTCTTCCAGTTAAAAACAGGAAAACGAAGGACCTCTTCTGTTATAGATTTACTTCTTCCAGTTAAAAACAGACAAAGGAAGGACCTCTTCTGGTGTAGATTTATTTCTCCCAGTTAAAGACAGGCAAATGAAGGACCTCTTGTGGTGTAGATTTATTTCTCCCAGTTAAAGACAGGCAAACGAAAGACCTCTTCTGGTTTAGATTTACCTCTTCCAGTTAAAGACAGGCGAACGAAAGACCTCTTCTGGTTTAGATTTAATTCTTCCAATTAAAGACAGGGGAATGAAAGACCTCTTGTGGTTTAGATTTACTTCTTCTAGTTAAAGACAGTCGAACAAAATAACTCTTCTGGTTTAGATTTACTTCTTCTAGTTAAAGACAGGCGAACAAAAGACCTCTTCTGTTTTAGATTTACTTCTTCCAATTAAAGATAGGAGAAAGAAAGACCTCTTCTGGTTTAGATTTACTTCTTCCATTTAAAGACAGGCGAACTAAAGACCTCTTCTGGTTTAGATTTACTTCTTCTAGTTAAAGACAGGAGAACGAAAGACCTCTTCTGATTTAGATTTACTTCTTCCAGTTAAAGATAGATGAACGAAGGACCTCTTCTGGTTTAGATTTGCTTCTTCTAGTTAAAGTCATGCGAACGGAATAACTCTTCTGGTTTAGATTTACTTCTTCCAGTTAAAGACAGGCGAACTAAATACCTCTTCTGGTTTAGATTTATTTCTTCCAGTTAAAAATAGGCGAAAGACATATGTTGTTTCAGTTTAAATCGCCACCAGGTTTACTCTGATGTTTTTCCAATAGAATTAAAATTTAGATTTAGTCTAAAACATCTATCAATATTTACTTTGGATGGCATCTATAAACCCTTCTCCGACAACATTCCATCATTTCCCCAAATGGCATCTTTAATGTCCAATCATCTTCTACCTTTAAGTCACGAATGACAGACACACCAATCTAACTCTTCAAGTTTAAGAAGGTTGAACAGGGGCAACTGTTGTACCCCAAAATTTTCCCTCTCTTTTCTCAAGACATTTCTCACAAAGATCTTGAATAGCTCAAGTTTGCACAAGTGTTGACTAGGTCAAATCACCTCTTAAGCATTGAGACCCCAAATTAGGGTTTTGATTTTCACAAGGACAATTGGACTTCTAATGACTCAAAATACTCTTATGGTTCATTATATACCTCCAATAATACTCATGCCAAGTTTCAAGTCTTGGATTACAATTTTGCTTAGTCAATTGATTAGATGACTGAAAATCAGATGTATTGGGTAAAAGGTCAATTGTGGTGAACCCATAGTCAAACTTCAAGATTTTTGGCTAATATCAACATTTTGAAGTCATATTCATCAATTGATCAATTTTGGATCACAATTCCTCAAGAAAAGTGTTCAAATCATCAAAGGGGCAAAATGGTCAAAATTAGGTTTTTGACTTAGAATGACTGATTTGTGACTTTTGCCCTAATATGATCTAATGACTTGAAGCATAACCTTAAGGACTAAAACACATAATTTTGACCTAATTGCATGACTCAATTCATTTCTCAAGATCAAACAATTGATAGTTGAAATTTGGTCAATTGATGAAAAAGTCAACTAATACACCAAAAGTCAAACTTTGACTTTTTGGTCAACATTAAGTTTCAAAGATCAAGATTCATCAAGACATTAAAAAATATGAAGCTTTATCATCAAGAATCAAGAAATTCAAAAAGTCATCAAAAAGTCAAACTTTTCAATACTTAGAAATTTTTCTAAGTGTTTTGAACTTGATAATTTCATTACTTCATGACCTTTTTTCACCAAGATGCAAGATGATTCAAAGAAAACTTTCAACATTAAAATTGTAGATCTTGATGAATTTTACAAATTTGTATTAGAGGGTTTATGTCCAAACAATTCTTATATTTGAAGATATAAGCCCATCAAGTTATGACATTTTTCATAAAACACTTGGTGAAAATTTTGGCAAGTTAGGCGAATTTTTTTACCTAACTTCTTGGCCAATTTTCACCTAGATCCAAGATGATTTAGCCAAAATGGTCAATATGAAGGTTGTAGATAATTTTTCAAGCTTTCCAAAATTTCAAAGAACTTGAAGAGCTTATGCTTGAGCTAAGAGAATCGAAGGCAAGAAGTTGGACATCCATTCTTGAATTACAAGTCATTTTGATGATGAACCCTTGGCCAAATCTCATAGCCATATTGCATAATATCACTTTGCAGGCTTCTAACTTGTTTTTCACTCCATAATAAATTGATTACACAACTGTTAGAGCTTTTATCCAAGCATTTGAGCCATTGTCCAAGAGATTCATCCATTTTTGGCACAAAGTAACATTGTCATTCTAGTAAAGTTGCTTTAATCACAAAGTTAACTTGTCTTGAGATTTGCACTTGTTCTTTCTGCACAAACTTCCTCTACAAAATCAGATAAGTGTGTTTAAAGTGCCTAACCACTTTAGATAGCCTTGTTTTATACCCCAAAATTTGCCCTCTCATGTTTTCCAAGGTCTTCCCCTACATGATTGATCATAAACCCTTGCCTAAGGAAAAAGAAAATTTTTAATTGGTGTTTTAAGTACCTTTCGATTGGAATTCTGAAAGACCCTTCGATTGGTATTCTAAAGAAGCCTTTCGATTGACATGGACAATCCTATTCGATTAGCATTTTAGCCAAGTCTTTCGATTGACATTCCAAATGCTTCGATTGGCATTATGCCCAAGCCCTTCTATTGGCATGGATACAAGGCCTTTTAATTGGACTCATGACAAGCCTTTCGATTGGAATTGTGTCCAGGCCTTCGATTGGAATTCTGAAATACCCTTTAGTTTGGCACCCTGGGCCAAGCCTTTCGATTGGCATGGAAAGAGATCCTTCGATTTGGCATTATGTCAAGGCACCTTCGACATGCATGTTAACCATGTCCTTCAATTGGCATGGACAAGATCTTTTGATTGGCGTAGCAAAGGACTCTTCGATTGACATTTCAATAAATACCCTTTGATTGGTATTTGGACAAGTGACATTCGAAGGAACTGAAACAAAACCATTCGAAGGAAATGAATCAAAGTCATTCGAAGGAGCTCCATCAGAGTCGTTTGAAGGAGATGAATCAAGGCCATTCGAAGGAGGCCATCAGCCCACTCGAAAGAGAGCATTCGAAGGCCTGTATGTCCACATTTTTGCCAAATTCAAAAATGGACAAGATCCCTTAACTTTGGCCAAGGTTACATATTGGTATTAATGGCATTCAAATGTCTGTTACGAACATTACTTCTCTTGTCCCATCCCTCTTACTCTATATAAGCAGCATGCTTGCAAGCAAAAAAATAAGGAGACGAAAAAAACCAGAGAGAGGGTCACACAAAATTGCAATACACTCTCGGAGTTCTCCTAAAACTGCGCCAATCATCACCAGCCCCTAAGGAAGCCCACATCCAGAAGCCAAATCGAATCAATCCTTAACAAGGGTATCCACACCCATCACCATAAATTCATACACCACTGTTGGTAAGGAAAACATAAGGAATCAAATTCTATACTTTCTTTTCATATCATATTCATTCGATTTTCATTCATGATCGAAGGGCCTGAGTGCGGTACCCAGGCCTGTATTTGTTTCCTTTTGTTTCTAACACTTGTTACAGATCCAGCATAAATAAGGCCACAATGCGCAGGATTGAACGACCTAGGTTTAGCACCCAGGTCATGCTTTTCATTTTTGCTAGCATACCTTTACAAATTCATTGTCCTCATAGCATCCACCCCTGGATCGAAAGACAATCATCTATCCCTGGGTCGAAGGACACCCATCTCTCCTGGATCGAAAATTCCATCTATCTCTGAATCGAAAGGCTGTTTCCCCTCTGAATTAAAAAGACCATAACTCTCCCTGGATTGAAGCTCCAATTTTCTCCCTGGATCGAAGGATGTCCCTTGCATTTTATTTTTGTTTTCATTGACTTCTTTTTATTTTTACATTAAAATCAAAATCACAAAAATGTTAGGCTAGTTGTTTTTCCAACTAAATTAATTTATAAATAAATTAATTAATTATTTTAACATTTTTTCTTAAAATTAAAATGAAATAGACTTAAGCTTTATTTTCTTTTATACCAAAAACAACAAAAAGATTTTCTTTTTACATTTTTATACGTGTTTTCAATTTTGCGCGCATTTATTTAATTTCGTATATTTACTATTATTGTATCTGCTTACTGGGTGTAATAGATAAAAATTAGGATATTTACTGCCTTATCCCCTTTATCCTTGTATAATGTAAACCCCCTCCCCGAAGCATTGTAATAGCGTAGATTTAAATTCTTGCACTTTAATATTATGCAATATATTAACTGCTAGTGTTGTATCCCAATTTTTTCCCCTAAGATCCCTTCATCGCACCATGTTGATTCACTCACAACAAGATCACACTAGGATTCTTGGTTCCCCTCCCTACATTTAGTTTTTCCCTTTTTGAGGGATTACCAAGAACCTTGACTTATGTTCCTTTTGTGATCATGAATATTGTTTTATTTTCTTCATTTAACTAATAAAATGCAATTTTGGTTTGTCTTGCTTGTTATCCATGTAGGTGAAGGAAATGAGATTTAACAAGATACCTCATGGGTTCATGAGTTTATTTCCATGCCCTAATCAATATAGCTTGAGAAGTTCAAACCTCACCATTGGATTGGTTTTTGGATAATTGTCATGGCAAGTTTGCTTTGGTTCATCACATTTCAAGGTTATTAGATTTGACTCAAAAGTACAAGGGGTTAATTGGAGAAATTGTCATGTTTGGACAAGGCCTTGTTCCTATTGGTCACAAGAGCATATTTCTATCAAATTTCAATATATAAAAGTGGTTTTGGTGGCTATGAGTCCTCATTATCATCCTCAACAACTTCTATTCACAAAGCAAAAATATTGGTACAAGAAGTTTGTTTAAACTTGTCAAAGTTCCTCAGAGCATTTTCTTGATCTAGGATCTAGGGTTTTGAACTTAAAAGGAGTACATATTGCTCACCTTTTGGTATTTTTGAGTGATTCAAAAGATATCCTCCTCTTCAAAGGGTTATCAACAAATCACTTCAAAAGTTCCAAGGAGTTTTCATGTGGAAGGAACTTGGTGCAGAAGAAAGATTACAAGTCATCCAGATGAATCTACAATTTTACATGAGTGACTTCAAATGGTCCTAACTTGGTCAATTTTTATCACCTTGAGTCTATTCTTTTTCCATAATGATATTGAATATGTGAACTTTATGCCTTCATTTATGTGCAAAGTGGTAAAATGGATGGAAGTTGCCTTAAAGATGCAAAAGATTATAGGTCATTTCATGATTTTTTGACAAATTCAACAAGTCATAACTTGCTCAAATTTTGGATATTTTGAATGATTCAAGTTTCAAAGTGTCATTCAAGAGGTCTAATTCATGCCATCTTTTTTGGTCAAGAGCAAATTCCAAGTGGAAGGCCATGTTTAGATGCAAGACATTATAGGTCATTTTTGAAGAAGAATGTGAAATATTTCTAAGTATGGAAAGTCAACCATTTTTCTTCAACTTTGACTCAATGCAACTTTCATCTCAAGCATCCATTTAACTCCATTCTTTTTCCATTGCAAAGCTTGTAACCTCATGTTTCTAAAGCATCAAGAATCATGCCCTAAGACCCCTTGAGTTGAAAATGCCATTGGTCAGAAGTTGGCACATAGAAATTGAATTTCTCACCAAGTCAGAATTTTGAAATCCATAATGTGGCCTCTAATCACAAGTTTTCCATGCGTTTTTGCCTCTAAACATGTTTAGTGAAGTTCCAGATTTGTTTAGCGCATCAAAACGCAAGAATTGGATGAGTTTTGATGAAGTTTGTATCACACTTCACTCGTGCATCAGGTGTGCATGATTTCCCTCTGAAACACATCATTCACTCTTCCTATTGATCCCATCAGCTTATCCTATAAATACATGAACTACCCTATTCAATTTCCCAAGTTTGGACAGCCAGAATCACCCTGCCAAACTTGCTCCATAACTCAATTTTCTGTAACTTCAAAATCCATTCTCGACCCTTTTTCAATCCAATTTTTCCATCAATTCACCTTCCTTGATCTTCCCTGGAGCTAACCATATAATTAAATTCAAGAATCGTGCCCTATACTGCTCCATAGAAGTCCAGTTTCAGAGCTTTGCAACTCAACTTCAATAGGTAGATTCCTTCATCAATTCTTCAAAACTCTGATATCATTGTGTTGCTATCATTGCCCTGGTTCTAGTTGCAACACTTACCTTTTACTGGAAACACATTTTGACCATGAAATTTCAAATTCCTTTTAAAAACATTCCTTCCAAATTGCTTGAGCTACAATTTATATAAATTCGGCGCGAGGGTGTGGTTGTCTTCGACTTGAAGAGACGAAGCAAATGGTATAGGTCTGAGCTTCTGATTTTCCAGTTTGAGAGACCTGCAATTCGTGATGGCTGGAGGTTGAAGATGACCAATGTGTCATCTTCTAACCAATGAAAGCGCGCCATCTGTATTTTTCAAATTCTGATTTAATTAATGATTATGTACAATATTCACTAATGACCATGATATGCACAGCGCGCCAGATCCCTTGGATTTGATTACTAACGCATTTTGACTTTCATCCAATGGTCCACATATTTTACTTTTATTTTCTTTTTCCGATTTTTATATTTTAATTGTTTCAAATTTCAAAAAATCATAGAAAATTCATTTGTAGTCCAAAAAATCTGAAAAATTTATGAAAAATATTTTTGATTATTCTCTTTCTGATTTTTGTTTTTTCATAATTTAATTTTGTTATTTGCTATTTTTTTACAAATTTTACACTTATTTGATCTGTTTTAAATGTTTAAAAATACTTTTATACATTTTTAAATTCTGAAAAAATTATGGAATGATCCAATGATATTGTGACAAATATTGGTGACCTCATTTTATTTTTGTTTCTGACTTTACTATTTTTTACCATTTTTTGTTTATTTGACCCATTTATTTTAATTTTAAAAATAGTTTCTGACTTTAAAAAATTACCAAAAAAATTATAAAATTACTTGGGCCTTTTTCTGATTTTTCTATGGTCTTACTTTTCATTTCTTGATTAATTTGAACATAGTTGATATTTTTCTCATTATTTTCTATTTTAAAAACATTTTTAAAAATACTTTTTTGTGTATATTAAATGTGATATTATTTTGTGAATATTTTCTGGCTGATCTTGGGTTAGATTTTGCATCATGAACTTTATTAACATAATTGGATCCATGGTGTTGAGTTTAACTCCACAAAAATGGATGAATGATTTTAATAATAGTTTGATTAAAATTTAATTCAAATATGGTTTGTATATTTTTCCCATCCCTCTTCATCTCATCCCTTTCTTATTGCACTAGATGTAGTTGGAGCATGATCTCTATATCATGTCTCAAAACAAATGGTGCATAGATTGCTATTGACCGGCCTCAAAATAGGTGCGACTTCTATATAAGTCTACTTACGATTGCTTAACATAGCGCTAAATTGTGTCCCGATTCGAATAAATGATCATTCGTGGCCCAAACTTATGATTGCAAGCCCAAGTATGTCAATTTGATCTCTTTGATCCAATAACCTTGAGATTCATTGTGTGGAGGCTTTAGTTCTACCAATCCTCTAATGGATCTACAACACCTTTGGTCAACGCGGATCACTTAAACATCGTTGATGATTAAATGGTACTTATGAGAATTCCAAATGGATGATACACTTGACAAAAAGCAAATGAAACTTGTTGTGTGGAGGCTTTGGTTCTACCAATCCTCTAATGAGTTCCAAATGCAAGCTTCAAGATGGCCATCCAACTAACCACTAATTATTGACTTGTTTACCTTATACTTTTATTTTATTTTTTATGCTTTATGTACTATTTAGTTTTAGCATTTATATTTCATGCCATTTTCATCTTTGCTCATTTGAGCATTTATTTTCTTGCCATTTTTACTTTGCTCACTTGAGCTTTTCTTTTCCTTTCTTAAGACACTTAATAATCAACATAAACCCTAAATAATCTTTAATGGTGCTTGGACTATTTGGTTACTATCATTGGCATTATGGAGCATGGGACTTTTCTTGGACTTAGGATTAGAAACCTTGAACTATCTTGGAGATCTTATCTGATTATTTTGTCTGGAGTTCTTGAGGTTTACCTCAAGACATTGGGTTGCTTGTTTTTTTGTGTGCAGGTTTTTGTGATTACACCCTTTGTTTGTAATCTGGAATTCACCCGTATACAGCCGTTACTCTGCCCAATTTTTTTGTGAAGACTTAATACACTTGAAGTTTTGTTCTCTCAAGAGGTCTAGTATTTCTTTGCTTGATTGGTTTCAATCCAAGGAATGAGAATTCTATCTTGGCTCATAATGTCAAGTATTGGTTTCTTGTTAGTTAGATGGTTCTTATCCCTAGCTTTTACCTTATCCTTTAGGATAGTCCCTTGTTCTCCTCCCATCTTCTTTAATTTCAAAAATCTTCTTTCCCTTTTTGAAAACTCTTCTTGTTTTTGAACTTGAACCACTTTCATAATAAACTTGGACTTATGTCCATGCATTTTCAAAACATTTTTCATAAATAAACTCCAATCAACTTAATAATGCCTTGACATTTTTGTGAGAAGACTAAAATTCAATCAATATCATTTCAAACCATTTTGCCACTTTGGCTTTTATCTTTAAACTTTTCTCAAAAAAGGTTGAACTCTTGTCAATCCTTGTAGTGATGCAAACAACTATACTTCTACAATATGTAGTAAAGAGGTATATTTTCCACTTGGGTGTTGAGCCAGGCATTGTTGATTTTTAAAATCCAAGCCATATCCTCCACTTTGAGATGATGCAAATTCTCCTTTCTCATGATTGTGGGTAGCAGGTATATTTTCCATACGGACAATGACAATGATGTTTCATCTTGTTCTGGACTGGGCCCGACAGGCCCAATAGCATTGCTAAGGCCCAATCCAAATGGACTTGCTGAGGACCACGCCGACCAAAGGGTCACAATTGTGCCCGACGTACTCCCTGAGGTCACGTGCTCGACCTCTACATCTCCAGCTCGACATCCTGCTGTCCAGCTCGACATCACCTCGAGCACCCCCAACTAGGGCAGACTCAGTCCACTGCACTCCCAACGAGACCCCGAAAAGACCGCGTCTCCGTCCGCCCGCACTTCACGCAGAACATCCAGGAAGGGGACCACGTGCGGGTCCCCACTACGCACGTAAAACCTAGCAGTTCCTCCATTGGGCCAAACCTGCCCGGCCCAATGAAGGAACCTTGGCCCAGCGCTAGGGGCTATAAATACCCTCTGTTTCCAGAGGGTCAGGTATTCATCATTCTACCCATACACTTATTATTTCCTTCTCGTGCTTCTACTTACTTCAGCATCGGAGTGCCTTGCAGGTACCCCCCCCCACCTCGTTCAAAAAGCTTTCAGCTCGGAGCCAGCCGTGACGGTCCATTTCTGATCAGGTCAGATCAGTGGTGCCGTCTGTGGGAATCTAGCTTCCCCTTCTTACAAACAACTCAAAAGACCAAAGCTCAAAATTCAACTACCTGTCATGGCTGATCCAGCTCGCGATGAGCAGAACGTCCGTGTCGCCGACACCAATAACGGCACGGCGGACAAAAACGGACATCTCGACAACATCGGCAATCCCTGCCACAACACCGCTCCTGCAACAACCGTCCTCGGAACTTCCTCGCACAGGGACGGAGCCACAGCATCATCCTCCTCGCTTCCACCACCACTCGAGGACGACCCGGCGGCCCTCGCCCACTACAGAGCCGTACGGTTTCAGGAAGTCCCCGTCCCCCCCGGGGCGGATGCCACCACACAAGCACTGTTCGCAGCAATTAACCATACGAATTATCTCATCTTCGTCCAAGGAGAGAGATTAAAGGCGCTTGAAGACGAGCGAAGACCCTCGAGGAGGCATCGGAGACCACATACTCCCCCTCCTCAAGTGACTGAAGTTCGACACCCTTCTCCCCCGCAGAGACACTACAGGGAAAACTCCAGAAGCCCTTCTCCCCGGCCAAAGCAGAGGCGACCATATCTAGAGAGAGATCCCATCATCCCCGCCGGAGAACCCAGTCGCGACCCGGCGAGGCACGACAAGAGACACGCCGGGGACGGGCGTGTAACATTCAACCAGCGAGCATCACGCTCGAGGGAGACTCAGCACGACCACCGTGCCAGACAATACTACAGGTCCCCATCTCTGTCTCCGGAGAGGAGCGACGAGGACGACCCCCGCGGTCCCCTGTCGTAGGCCATCATGGATGCACCCATCCCCCCGGGCATGGAGAAGCCCCCACATCTGAAGGAGTATGACGGAGTTGCGGACCCGGTCAACCACATTGACGGGTTCGAGGCCGTGCTCCATTATCATAATGTCGGGGGGCCCATCAAGTGTCGTCTTTTCCCCACGACTCTCAGGAAGGCGGCCATGGACTGGTACAAAAGGCTCGCCCCGGGCTCAATCACCTCGTGGCGGAACCTGAAGAACCAGTTCATCAGCTCCTTCACCGCTTCTCGACGCCATCCAAAGACCGAGGCGGCGCTCGAGGCCATCATCCAAAGACAGGATGAGACCTTGAGGGAGTTCATCAACCGCTTCAACCGAGAAGCGATACAGGTCCCCTGCACGGACCACATGAAGAGATATCTGCTGGAGAGGGGGCTCCTCCCCGGCACAGAATTCAGAAAAGCCGTGGGAATCGAGCCGCCCAGGTCTTTCGACGCCCTCCTCGATAAAGCTCGAGCATACATGGATTACGAGGAGAGGGAAGCTGCCAACAGGGCCCGAGACTCCAGGGCTCGAGGACCCAACAACAGCAGCAGTTCACGCCAAGAGGCTCCTCCCCGACGAACCGGGGAGAAAAGGAAAGAAGACCGACCCCGGGAAGTCCGGGAACAAAGGGGCCCCTCGGGCCGTTTCACCGAGTACACTCCGCTCACAGCTTCCCGCGAGCGTATCCTGGCGGAGTGTGCCAGTACAGACTTCAAGGACGGCGGCGTCAAGCGTCCCCGACCTGCTCCCGCCAAGCCAGGGGCGAACAAAAATAAATACTATCAATACCATAGGAGTCATGGTCATCTGACAGAGGACTGTGTCCACCTCAAGGACGCCATTGAAACCCTCATCAAGGGAGGGAGGCTCGCGCAGTACAGGCGGAAGGACGCTCCTCGTCGTGACGCCCATGAAGCCAAGGAGCCAGAAGAAGACGGCCGACCATCAGACGAGTCGGTGCCTATCCAGACCGCCTTCTCGGTGACCAGGCCCGAGGATTTCGACATTCCCGAGCACCTGCAGGAGCCGCTGACAATGCACAGCAGGTGGGAATACTTTCCCTCCGCCATGGTCATTAATGGGGGCGGGTTCAACGACCTCACCATCAATTCAACTAAGAGGCAGTTGGACGAGCTGGTCGACGCGGCTCCCCCGCAAACAGTAACGTTCGAAAGGGTGAAGGGCAGGTCGGAGCCCATCACCTTCTACCTAGAAGAACTCCCCGGCGGAGCCCCGAACGCGGTCATCCCCTTACTGATAAGGGAAAGAATGGCCAATTTTGACGTGCATCGCATCCTGGTCGACGAAGGGTGTTCCGTCAACGTGATGTACAGCCAGCTGTTCCGAACCCTGCAGCTGGACGACTCACATCTCTCTTCGTATGTGGGGTCAGATCTACAAGGCTTCAACGGCTCGACTTCCAAACCTTGGGGTTATGTCGAGCTCCTGGTTACGTTCGGTGAAGGAACGGCTACGAGACAAGTTAAAGTCCGTTTCCTCGTCATTGACTGCCCGTCTCTATACAATTGCATCTTGGGGAGACCGACACTGGCAGAGCTAACAGCGGTGCCCTCGACCGTCCATCTGAAGATAAAGTTCTACACCAGGAGGGCACGGGTAGCCACCATCCAAGGAGACCTAGCCGCTGCCCGTAGGTGCTTCAACGCTGCTTCTAAGGGACGGGATACCATCGACATAGGGACCAGACTCGCTAAAAGGACAAAACAGGAGCCCGACAGGAAAGCATCCCCCGAGGAAGAAGTCCAGAAAGCTCCACCAAAGGTCGACTCCATAGCCCTCGACACCCGCTTCGATCAGGACGAGCCATCCAACAGCGAGCAAATCCCACTCCGACCAATACCGGACGGGGATTTTGAACTCGTTCCCCTCGGCACATACCCGACCAAGGGAGTGAAGATTGGCAAAGATCTCCCCGACTTGGCCAGGAAGCAAATCAAGGCCTGTCTGCGTGAGAATGCTGATCTCTTCGCCTGGAGCGCTGCGGAGATACCCGGACTCGACCCTGAGGTCGCCTGTCACCACCTCGCCATTGATCCTGCCGCCAAGGCCGTAGTACAACGTAGGCGTAGGCAGTCTCCAGAAAAAACGGAGGCTGCTGAAAAAGCTGTAAAAGACCTCCTAGAGGCAAATTTTATTTCTGAAGCCCGGTATTCCACCTGGCTGTCAAATGTTGTACTCGTGAAAAAGAATAATGGAAAATGGAGAATGTGCGTTGATTACACTCATCTCAACCGGGCTTTCCCGAAGGATGCTTTTCCCTTGCCTAACATAGATATGCTGGTCGACAACTCGGCCGGCTACAAAACTTTGTCGTTCATGGACGCCTATTCTGGATATAACCAAATCCCAATGGCCCTGGGCGAAAAACACTGCACGACATTCATGACCAGCTCGGGCAACTATTACTACAACGTAATGCCCTTCGGACTGAAAAATGCCGGAGCAACTTACCAACGCATGATGAACAGAGTTTTCAACAAACAGATCGGCGACATGCTCGAGGTATACATGGACGACATGATCGTCAAATCCCGAGCAGACACCGACCACGCAGCTCATCTCAAGACAGTATTTGCCCAAGCAAGGCAATGTAAAATGAGGTTCAACCCCGAGAAATGTACGTTCGGGGTTAAGGCAGGAAAATTCCTTGGATTCTATCTAACAGAACGGGGAATCGAAGCCAACCCCGACAAATGCCGGGCATTCTCCGACCTCCCAACACCGACGTCGAAGAAGTCGATACAAATCATGAACGGCATGCTCACGTCGCTGTCCCGCTTCGTCACGAAGTCCGCTCAGCACGCCCTTCCCTTCTTCAAACTCCTTCGAAAGGAAGCAGCCTTCGAATGGAATGAGGAATGCGAGCAGGCACTACGCCACCTAAAGCAAAGCCTGTCTCAGCCGCCCGTGCTATCTCGACCAGACGACGGGGAACCGCTGTACTTGTACTTAGCCGTTTCGAACGAAGCCATCAGCGCAGCTCTTATCCGCGAGACCCCCGACGGGCAGAAACCCGTCTACTTCACGAGCAAAGCCTTACAGGGGCCCGAAAGCAGATACCAGCAGATAGAAAAGATTGCTCTGGCCCTCGTCAACACGGCGAGGAGGCTCAGACACTACTTTCTGGCCCACACCATCATCGTGCGAACCGACCAACTGGTGAGACAACTCCTGGGTCGGCCAGACATGGCGGGCAGAATGTTAAAGTGGTCCTTGGAACTCTCCGAATTCGACATTCAGTACGAAAGCAGGAAAGCCCTGAAAGCACAGGCCTTGGTCGACTTTGTCGCGGAAATGACCACTCACGACCCTCTCCCGGGGAAGGAACACAAGTGGACCATCTTCGTCGACGGAGCATCCAGCTCGTCCGGAAGCGGCGCAGGAATCCTCCTGGAAAACGAAGAAGGCGTAGTAATCGAGCACTCCTTAGCTCTTTCCTTCCCGACGTCAAACAACCAGGCAGAATACGAGGCCCTGCTCGCAGGACTGAGACTGGCCGAGGACCTGGGAGCCTGCGAAGTACAGATCTACACCGATTCCCAGCTCGTCGCCTCTCAAGTACAGGGGAGCTACCAGGCCAAAAACGACAACCTCATCGAGTATTTGAACTTAGTCAAAAAATACATGACAAAGTTCGTACGAGCAGAAATTTCACATGTTCCCCGCGAGCAAAACACGAGGGCAGACATATTATCCAAACTTGCGAACACACGAAAGAAGGGCGGGAACAAATCCGTCATCCAGGAATCTCTAGCGCGTCCAAGTATCGAACGACCCTCGACTACAGTCGAGATCCATGCCATCGGGGATGCTACGTCCTGGATGACCCCGATTTATAATTTCTTGACAAAAGGAGAACTCCCGTCGTACCAGGCTGAAGCTACCGTCACCAAGCGACGAGCATGTTCCTACGTGGTTCTCGAGCAGAAACTGTACCGAAGAGGATTCTCCACCCCCCTCCTGAAATGCATCGACGAGTCCACCGTCCCCGAAGTGCTGCGGGAGATACACGAAGGGATCAACGCCCAGCACATGGGCGGTAAATACTTAGCAAGGAAAGCCCTTCGAGCAGGATACTACTGGCCGACGATGCAGCAGGATGCCAAGGAACACGTCAAAAAATGTGATAAGTGCCAGAAACACGGGGACATGCACCTCGCCCCTCCGCACGAGCTGAGCATATTGTCGTCCCCGTGGCCGTTCGCCTGGTGGGGTATGGACATCCTCGGGCCCTTCGTGCAAGGAACCTATCAGAACAAATTTCTCATCGTCGCCGTGGATTACTTCACAAAATGGATCGAGGCCGAGGCCCTCGCAAAAATCACCTCGCACAATATCCTCCGTTTCTACAAAAGAAACATCCTCGCCAAATTTGGAATTCCGCGGGCCCTGGTGACCGACAACGGTACCCAGTTCACCGACCACGGGTTCCAAGACTTCGTCACCAAACTAGGGACAAAACAACATTTCACGTCGGTCGAGCACCCTCAGACCAACGGGCAAGCCGAAGCCGCGAACAGAGTCATCCTCCGAGGACTCAAACGTCGACTCGGCGAAGCCAAGAGGGGATGGGTCGAGGAGCTCCACAGCGTCTTGTGGGCATACCGCACCACGCCCCACTCAACGACGGGCGAGACGCCATTTCGACTGACATATGGCACCGAGGCCGTCATCCCGATCGAAATCATGGAACCATCCAGACGAACAGAGAACCCCCTCGACGAAGAAATGAGCGACGAGGCACTAAGGGACGAACTCGACCTAGTCGAGGAAATCCGATCGGGTGTAGCCCTGCGCGAAGCCACCCTAAAACAACGAGTGGCTCTACACCACAACGACAAGGTCATCAAGCGCGAGTTCGAAATCGGCAGCCTGGTATTACGTAGGAACCAGAAGGATTCCCGCGAAGGGAAGCTGGCTGCGAACTGGGAAGGACCTTATCGCGTCCACGGCACCACTGGTACCGGGGCGTACTATCTCGAGCAATTAGACGGAGAGCCATTACCACGACCCTGGAACGCTGCTAAGCTAAAGCAATACTACAGTTAAAAACTACCAACACCTGGGACCCTCGACCAACGGCACCCGCGCTCGGTCAACGAGGAAAAAGGTCCGACTTCGTATAAAGGCTGAGGTACAAGCCCGACATACGGCTAAATCGCACAACATCGCTCGGCTAACGAGGATAATCGATAGTGCCCGACGTGGACAGCTACACCGAGCACCACCGTCGTAGTACCCGTAAGGCAGAACACCCAGCTCGTGATGGGCAGTTCACGCCAAGGGCGAATAGTCCCTACCGGGCTTCGCGCCCGACTGAGCAACTTCGCTCCATATGCCCGACAAGTCGTCAAGAATGACGGGCCATTTAAAAGGGTCAAAGGGAAGTCTCTCCCCTCGAGCGCAACACTTAGGTGACTCTGGCCAGCGAAAGAAGGCCGGGCACATATACAACGGAAGACGGGCAGACTCGCCCGCTAAATAACAGCCACTTACGGGCACTCCTCGGGCCCATGACTTAGGCTAAATTTTATGCAAATATATAAGATTTCAAGCACGGGCAAAAAATTCAAATGTAAAACAGCATTCATTCAAATAAAAATGCCCGAAGGCGACAAAGAAAACAATTATAAACCGACCAAGAAGGCCGGCAATGTTCATAACGTACAACCGACGGCCACGCAGGCCCAAAAAATACAAATATCAAAGGCACGCAGGCCCGCTATCCTACAATCAGGCTTCCCCAGAACCATCATTGTCGACAATTGGAGAGTCGGGCGGGGGCACGATCACGCCATCCACGATCTGATGTGTGTGGCCCGTCCCCTCAGTGACTAAACCAGGGTTTAACAAGGAAAGCTGGCCGACTGCGGAGTCGAACCCCTCCTCCAGAGCACCGACGCAATCTGCCTCGAGTAGCCGGATATGGGCGACCAGCTCCGATCGACTCTTTAAAGCCGCTATGTCCTCCGGCTCGTCCTCGGCAGGAAGCATGGCGACTCTCATGTCCTCGATTTGTTGGGTCAAGCGCCCGATGTCGGTCTCCAGACGATTCCTGTCCGCACGGAGAAGCTCTCCCTCCTCGGCCAGCTTCCCCGACCTTTCTTTCTCCAGGACCAGCATCTCCCTCTCAGCATCCAGCAGCACTGCCTGCTCGCGAAACATCTCCTCGGAGCGTTCCAAGGCAGTCCTTAACTTCCGTGAGCTCGAGGTGAGAGCCACTTTCTCCTGCTCAAGTTCTTCAATACGGACAACATCCCCCCCTTCCTCGGACAACACCAGGGCCATTTCGGCCATTTTCACCAGCCCATCCATGCTGGCGGCCATATGCCTCTTCCGATCCTCCTTACTCATCCTCTTGATAGTCTCAGCCTCGTCGGCAACCACGGACAGAGGAAATCTCTCAAAGAAACCCTCCTCTTTGAAGCAAGGGGGGAACCCGAAAGATCTGACGGCGCTGGTGTCCTCGCTGACAACCGGGCCGCTTTCCACCCGGGTCCTCTTTCTTTGTATCAGGTCGGCATTAGGATCGACCTCTTGAACCTCTGGGATCTCGTCCGACGCGGCCCCCGAGCTGGGCGACGAATCCACCCTCACCACCTGAGGAGCGCCCGGACTATGTGGCGGGCCCATCCTCGTCGCCTAGGGAGCCTTCACGACCCTCCTACCCCGCTTCTGATCGCAAGACAGCTTCAAGAGTCTTTCCCTTCGACCAGCCATCAAACCTGCACAAAATAAAAGACGGGTTAGTGTCGAGCAAGTTCATAAATAAATGACGAGCAAAGAAATTCAAGCAATAAACGACCTAGCAGACGAGTAGCCTGCTTGAACGTTTGACACTCCACGAGTGCCTTAGTATCAATCGGCCGGGACTCAAATGTCGGATAACCCTCTGCATCCAAGACATATTCCCCTTCCCTCGTGGCCCACCGGGCAGGGTGGAAGCTATCGACGAACCGACAAAGAGTGGCGTACGCCTCCTCGTCCTCCGAACACATGTCGCCCGCAGCGGTATGATAGTATCCAGTCCCGTGCTCGTTGTGCCTGAACATCCAATGCACATGGAACTTGGCTGTACGGGCCATCACGGGATACCCATCATTGTCTAAGACCGCCTCCCCGTCATCATCACTTATGGGTGCCTCCTCCTCGTACAAGGATCCTAAAGCAGACGTGGTAACCGGCCTCACGACGTACCACTTATCTTTAAAACCCCTTACGGAGTCCATGTACATTTTGAATAGTCTCCTCGACTGTTTTAAGGAGACCCAACTGTGTTTCCCTCCTCGGGACTGGCGCTGCAGATGAAAAATTCTGAAGAAGAGCGGTATGGTCGCCCCGATCCTCAGAAAGCGACATGTCATCTCAAACGCCCGGATAAAGGCGAGTGAGTTCGAGTGTAGATGCGACGGGGCCAGCTCCAGATGGGCGAAGACCCCGGTCTGGAAGTCACTGAAGGGCAGCTGCAGCCCAAGATCTTTGAACGCGATCTCGTACATCGGGAAGCTATACTCTGGGTACACCGAGCAGATTCGGGCACGGGAGGTCGGACGCGTGACAACGAAATTCTTTTGGAAATCAGGCTGGCCCTGGCCCGCTTCGAGGATAACATATGGCTTTCGGTCACGCCGGCTATATATCGACGCGATTCCTCGGGGCTCGGCGCCCACCCAATCTAGCAAAGGGTCGTCGACAGTATCAATCAAGCTCACCGCCTCGTCGGCACTCTGTTCCTCATGTTCGTGGTGTCCAGAGGAGCACGGCTCGTTCGCCATAGTTACCTGCAGAGCACGGGAAACCAGTCAATTAGGCACGAAACAATATGCTCGACTTAGCGGACCAGGTGTAGTGTACGACAAACCACGTCGTTCCATGCACGACCACAAAAGTTAGTTTGCAACAAGACAGTAGTCGCCTCCCCGACGTCCAGATAACTCGATGGGCCCTTCTCCAAACCGACAACGCGGCCACTCTCCAACATGTCGACCCAAGGTATGAACATGGCGAGCAACATCATGAAACCTACGGCCAGAACCATGAACATACCGGGCACGATCATGAATCAGGCGCCCTGGATCATGAAGTCCTCGGGCAGCGCTGCAGATTATTACCTAAAACTATGAATCTACCGGCCACGAGCATGTGTTTGCCGGTCCTAAGCATGAATATGTCGAGCTAAGCATGAGTTTACCGGGCTAGTCCTACGCGCACAGTCCCTAAAACGTCTACAACGCTGTGAATCATGCATTACAACAGGAAAATGAAGAAGATAAGTCACTTACTTGGAATCAAAAAGTGGATTCGGCTACGGAGGAAAATAATTTGTAACAGAAGATCGCAGCTATGAAAAATCTGGAAGAACAGCAGCAGTAGGAGCGCAAAGAGTAGAAACGTGTTATGGGGCCCAAGGTTCCTATTTATAGTGATGACGTGGAATACCAAACGTCACCTCGGGCAACCACGGAGTTTCTATCCTCGACGCACTGCTCCCAACGCAATGATGACCCTATCTTCATAGGGTGGCGGCACAATTCCCAAAAGATACCTCGTGTGCTCGACAGACACGCGCCAGTAAGGATCCTCCGAGCATCCACCGCGAAAGATTTGTCTCCGAGCACGACACGGAGAGGCCCTCGAGGGCCTGCCTCTCTGACCCGGGCGCGAGACCCCGAAGCGGAAACGACCTGAGATCAAGCCATGGCTCCTAACAAAGGAACCACGACTTGGGGGGGCTCCTGTTCTGGATTGGGCCCGACAGGCCCAATAGCATTCCAAAGGCCCAATCCAAATGGACTTGCTGAGGACCACGCCGACCAAAGGGTCACAGTTGTGCCCAATGTACTCCTTGAGGTCACGTGCTCGACCTCTACATCTCCAGCTCGACATCCTGTTGTCCAGCTCGACATCACCTCGAGCACCCCTAACTAGGGCAGACTCAGTCCACTGCACTCCCAACGAGACCCCGAAAAGACCACGTCTCCGTCCGCCCGCACTTCACGCAGAACATCCAGGAAGGGGACCACGTGCGGGTCCCCACTACGCACGTAGAACCTGGCAGTTCCTCCATTGGGCCAAACCTGCCCGGCCCAATGAAGGAACCTTGGCCCAGCGCTGGGGGCTATAAATACCCTCTGTTTCCAGAGGGTCAGGTATTCATCATTCTACCCATACAATTATTATTGCCTGCTCGTGCTTCTACTTACTTCATCATCGGAGTGCCTTGCAGGTACCCCCCCCCCCCCCCACCTCGTTCAAAAAGCTTTCAGCTCGGAGCCAGCCGTGACGGTCCATTTCTGATCAGGTCAGATCACATCTCATAAAATTAACCAACACATTTGTGTTTTAAATTTTTAAAAGAGGAACTACGCGTACCCTGATCCCCTATTGCACGAAAAGGTGGTACGTAGGCACTAAAGGTTCTCAATCGTGGCAGGTTCCAAAAATTATAAAAAAATATATATTTCTTTCCTCACCTCCACCATCCATTTTTTTATATATACAACATTTTTTATAGCCAAAATATACAGATTTTACAAAGAGGCTCATGCGGAGTACTGTATATGTTTAGGGTGCTAATACCTTCCCTTTGCATAACCAACCCCCTTACCTTGAATCTTTCCCCCTCTTTTTGGGTTATTCGCTCTTTTCCCATTCCTTTGGAAACAATAAAGCGCAGTGGCAATTTTTATTTTGATTTGTATAAAGTCCAATCAATCCAATGGCTTAGTCTTGAACATTTCTACCGCTACATAAAAATGGCGACCTCACTGGGGAAATATTGACCTCTTGCTGGTCTATCCCTAAGTGGGTTAAGCCTATCTTTGTTTATATATGTATATGTGTTATTACTGTTTTTTGTGTTATATATTGTATATATGTTTGTCTGGATTTTCCTGGTTTTCAGGGCGCTTGGTGATTACTCATAAGGCTTATACCCGAACTTGGGAAAACTTTAAGATAGGACGGGCGGTATAGTCATGTTAACTTTGAGGGAGTAATCCTAAAAAAGGAGGTGTGAGATCCCCCACTCAGTGGAGGCCCCTTTGACTGTAGTGTCGTTTACCGAGTAATCGAGAAGACGTACTGCTTTTGACCTGGGAGCCTGCTGGAACTGAGGACTGTAGAATACCAAACCTATCTTGGCCTTTTAGGTGTAATGCGAAAGCTATGACAGAGTAATCCGAAATAGTTGTCATGTGATACTACGCTCAGACGAGTCTTTCTTGAGAATATTACTAATTACCGAGTTAATCGGGAAGTTGGTAATATCTGAAGGAAGGATGTAGACTCTGGGAACCTCTAGAACCTTGTTCGGCAGGTGATAACTTTTTAGACCAATACCTTATGGGTAGTAACTTCGACCTCATGCTCGTGACGTTGAACCTTTGAACCCTATATGTGTGATCTTGTGTGTGATTGTTGCATCATGCATCCATGCACTCATAAGCATCTTTTGAAGAAACCATATTTCAAGGGTTTTAATGGTTGACTATTTGTGAATATCTCAGGTACTTTCTAACCATGGATTCTGGAAAGAGAAAGACTGGAAAATACACTTTCAAGGATCCCAAGATAGATGAGTTGATCAGTCTAATTCCCGAGATCGAGTGTTCTGCAAACTTTCCGAAGAAGTATGGGTCCATTATTCCTCTCATGAAGCTGAAGATGAAGGAGGGTATTCTCTCGACCATGGTCCAGTTCTATGATCCGATGTATCATTGATTTACTTTTCCCGACTATCAGCTGATGCCTACATTGGAGGAGTATTCTTATCTATTGGATTTACCTGTTACCGATCGTATTCCTTTTACTGGTTTGGAGGGTGAGCCAAAACCACATGAGATTGCTGCTTTGATTCACCTGGGGAAGTCTGAGGTGGAATCCCATATGACTACCAAAGGAGGGATTAGAGGATTACCAGCTCAGTTCTTATTGGAGAAGGCTCGTTACTTTTCCAGAATGAAGAGTATAGTTGCTTTTGAGGCCATTTTTGCTCTACTTTATTACGGGTTGTTCTAATTTCCTAATATGGACAAGTTTGTCGACATTAACGCTATCGGGATTTTCATGATTGGAAACCCAGTTCCTACATTATTGGGTGATGTTTATTACTCTATTCATATTCGGAATTCTTATCATGGGGGGATGATTATCTGTTGCACGCCTCTGTTGTATCGGTGGTTTATCTCTCATATGCCTCAGTCTGATGCTTTCTGGGATGTCAAGAAGGAACCCCGTTGCGCTCCAAAGATCATGGCACTTGCTCACTCAGACATTGATTGGTATCATCGAGCTTACCAGGATGTAGAGATTATTGACAATTGTGGTAGTTTCCCCAATGTACCTCTTCTTGGTACAAAGGGAGGAATTAACTATAACCTTGTTCTTGCACGACGACAGCTTGGTTATCTGATGAGGGATAAACCGAATAGTATTCATTTGAGTAGTTTCTTTCTGAAGGAAGGAGAAGACCATATGGAAGCTAGGGAGAAGATTGCGAAGGCCTGGCGTCACATTCATAAGAAGAGTAGGAAGGATTTGGGACCTAGGGGTGCTGTTTCTTTGGAGCCATATCTTCAATGGATCCGATCGAGAGCCATTCAGTTAAAGATGACATATACTCGGGAGACACCCATGCCTGATCTATTTATAAAGACCACTCCTCCCTTATTAGATGATCTAGAAGAGCTGCAACTTTCTTTGGTTAGGATGCAATAGGAAAGAGATGCTTGGAAGAAAAAGTTCTAAACTTTAGAGAGTTCCTACAGAGCAGACCTAGAGGAGAAAGACGACTTGATTGAGATCCTTGAGAGTCGAGCGGTAGAGTCTATGGAGAGGCAAGGGGATTTATTTTCTCCTAAGCCTCAATCAGGTGCTTATCACTCACTTCCTGATTTAGATGATTGGAAGGAGGTTGCCATCAAACATGCGGAAGAAAACCAGAGGTTGAAGGCTCAGATTTCTAGGCTCACGGGGAAGCGCCAGCGTATAGAGTGATCTCCATCAGTTTTATTTCTCAGGGTTTCAGATTTTATTTTCATCTTGTACTTGGGATCATTGAAACTTGTAATCCATTTTGGAGTTATTATAATAAATAAAATTTTAGTATTTCAAAAGCGTTATTACTTTGATGTTCGTAATATGTCTATAAATCTATAAATCCCTTAAAATATTAAATAACAAAGTAAAAATAATCATGTGTATTACATATCATGCATCATATTGCATATCCAGGTGTCTTACCAAGCTTCTTTACTTCGTTCAGCAAGCTGACTCATCACTAAAACACTCAGGCTAATTTCAAAAAGAAGATGGAAAACTTAGAACAAGAGAATTGCGAGCTGCACGAGGAAGTTTATGCTTTGAAGGTCGGCATGGCCAATCTGACTACTCTGATGGAAGCTCTGATGGAAGCTCTGGTGGCTGCTCAGAATCAGCCACCGAGTGTTCAACCTCAACCAACAAGGGCAACTACTGAAGCTCCTATTGTTCCCGTATCTGCTACTTCGGCTGTTGTTCAGAATTGCATGCCTCAAGGTTATCCATGGGGAATGCCAGAGAATTTCGCATCTGAAGGTTTCAATCTTGGTCCTCAAGATACTCCAGTGGTTCAGACTATTGTTACTCCAGCACCTCCAGTGGTGAATGTTGTTCCTGTTGCACCTCCTTCAATGAATATGGTTTCGTTTGTTAATGATGTGTGTGTCGTCCTTTCCCTCCACCGAGTGAAGACTTGGGTCTTTATGAAAAAATGGATGATTTTCAAGAGCAGTTTGACAAGATTCAAAGAGAGATGAAGGCCCTTAGGGGAAAAGAGCTATTTGGGCAGAATGTGAATGAGCTATGTTTGGTCCCTAACGTTAAGATACCTGCTAAGTTCAAGGTCTCGGAATTTGAGAAGTATAAGGTCAACACTTGCCCTCGTGCTAATCTGGTGATGTTCGTAAGGAGGATGTCTACCCATACTGATGATCATCGTCTGCTAATTCACTTTTTTCAAGATAGTTTAACTGGTGCTGCGTTAAAGTGATATATGAGTTTGGACAACGCCAATATCCATACTTTTAATGATTTTGGAGAAGCATTCATCATACAATACAAGTACAACGTGAACATGGTGCCTGACCGTGACCAACTTAGGGCCATGGTTCAGAAAGACAGGGAATCATTCAAAGAGTATGCATAGAGATGGCGTGAGGTAGACGCC
The DNA here is from genome assembly GCA_948472305.1 of Vicia faba. Taxonomy (NCBI): domain Eukaryota; kingdom Viridiplantae; phylum Streptophyta; class Magnoliopsida; order Fabales; family Fabaceae; genus Vicia; species Vicia faba. The sequence goes on from OX451738.1 coordinate 879,494,349, forward strand.
CAAATGATTCCTCCCATGAAAGAGAATGAAATGACTAAGATTTTCTCGAAAACGCTGGGTGCTTTCTACTACGAGAGGATGGTAGCAAGTGCGCCAAGTGACGTTACTGAGATGGTAGGAATGGGTATCTTCTTAGAAGAGGCTGTAAGAGAAGGTCGTTTAACGAAGAGTGAAGGATCCGGAGGTGTAAAGAAGCCATCTTATGGGTTTACCAAGAAGAAAGAAGGAGATGCAAATGTTGTTATACAAGAGAGGAGGGTAAATGCTCCTAGAAGGAATTCATCAGCGTCATCAGCAAGTCTCCTCAATTACTCCTATTATGAAAGTTGCTCTAACTACCGTTGCTTATCAGAGACCATCCAAGAAGGGGAATCAAGGGTATAATCAGAGAAGGGAGAGTTATGACCCTATTCCCATGAGATATACAGAGTTATTACAAGAATTGATTCAGAATAAGTTGGTCCAGACACGATCACCTCCCGCCGTACCATCACCATTGCCTTGTTATTACAAGGCATACCAAACATGTGCTTTTCATCAAGGAGCACAGGGCATAATGTTGAGAATTGTTATCCTTTGAAGACTGAGGTGCAGAAATTGGTAAAGTCAGGTGTTCTATATTTCAAGGACGTGGGACCTAATGTGAAAGATAACCCTCTACCCAAGCACGGGGGAGCAAATGTTATGAATATGGTGGCCGGTTGTCCACGCGACTTCCGGATTTTTGATATTAATCAGGTTAGAGGAGATTTAGTGAAAATGCACACAGACCTCTGAATTTAGCTATTATACACATGACCATTATGGTTGTTCTATTTGCAGTATAAACATACAAGGTTGCGAGAAGATAAAGGTTAATTTACAGGAGATGATGGATGAGGGCCTCATCCACATAATCAGGCCTAGAGCAGAGTATGAAGAGGAAGTGAACATGGTTTCTAGATGTCCTGGTGAATTTAGAATTTTTGATATGGAGGATAAGAATGAGGATTTTGTGCAGTTGCATGCTACCTTCTACCATACGGCTGGTCAGGTGGGACACCAATATGGATCTTGCCTAGTTTGCTGTCGAGATCCCCGAGGATGTTCAATCGTGAAGAAGGGTGTTCAGTTGTTATTAGACAATGGAACTATCAAGATTACAGGTCAGAGGGAGGATTATCATGAGGTTGATATGGTTGAGGTTTGTTTAACAGAAGAAGAGTCAGATGAAGAGTATGCCTCCTTAGATGAGTATTTCTCTTCAGACGAAGATTTGTTTTCTAGAAATGACTGATTGTGTTGAAGAAGGGGTAAACGTCATCGTGCCTTGTTTTGGTGCACCCGCCCATTTTGAAGTGGAGTATCATAGCAAGCCAGCTGTTACCCCATTGATGATTAGTTTACCAGGTCCTATCCCCTACAAATCAGATAAGGTTGTGTCTTACAAATACAACGCTACAATCTTAGAAGATGGAGTGGAAGTTCTCATCCAGCCAATGCATGATATTGGAAATATAGCTGAAAATAGAAGGGTGACCCGTAGCGGTCGTGTGTTTGTGCCGACTGTTCAGAGAGATGTTGCTACTGGAAAGAAAATTACTGAGAATGATGAACCTAAGAAGGCTATAAGAGAGACTAGTGGAGCTACGTTAGAGAATGAAGTGGATGATATTTTGAAGATAATTAAGATGAACGACTACAAAATTGTAGATCAGCTACTGCAGACTCCTTCAAAAATATCTATCTTAGCTTTATTGATGAACTCCTCTACTCATAGAGAATCCTTGATGAGGGTACTGGACCAAGCTTTTGTGGAGATTGATATGCCAATATATTAATTCAGCGGCGTAATAGGAAACAGTATGTCATGTAATAACTTGAGTTTCTGCGACGATGAATTGCCAGATGAAGGGAGGAATCACAACCTGACCATCCACATCTCTATGAACTGCAAGAATGATTCACTATCCAATATGCTAATTGATAACGGATCTGCGTTGAATGTTATACCAAGGAGTACTCTCATGAAGTTGAAATATCAAGGAACGCCTATGCGCCCGAGTGGCATCATTGTGAAGGAGTTTGATGGGTCAAGGAAATCTGTCATCGGTGAAGTGGACTTTCCTATCCATATAGGACCACATTTGTTCTAGATAACCTTCCAGGTCATGCACATCATTCCCGCTTATAGTTATCTGTTAGGACGACCATGGATACATGAAGCAGGGGCTGTCACTTCAACTTTGCATCAGAAGCTAAAGTTTGTGCGTGAAGGGAAGGTAGTGATCATAAATGGGGAGCAGGCCTTGTTGATATCTCATTTATCCTCTTTCAGCATTGTAGAAGCGGATGAAGTTGCTGTTGTAACCCAGTTTCAAGCCTTATCCATTGACAACATAAGGAGAAATGAGAATTCCATGGTTTTGCTGAAGGATGTGCAACATGTTGTGCGTAAGGGTCATAATGAAGTCTGGGGACGAATTATGGATCCACCCATGAACAAGAACAAAACTGGCTTGGGGTTCTCTTAGAAGAATAGAAAAGGCAAAAGTTTGAAGTCAAAGTCTACTATGAGCAGTGTGATATGGTGGGAGAACTAACTTGAGGTTTGCGTTTGTTTTCGCAAATGTTTCGATTGAGCAAGAGTCGCCACCGACTTTTTATTTTATCCTAAGGAAAGGTTAAAAAGCACAGCAAAAACCTTCGAGATGTTTTCTTGGGTTCGGGGAGTAGATTATAGAAAGGGAAGGTATTAGAACCCTTTCTATCCATGGTTATCCATGGGCTCTTAGTTACTTGCTTAGATCAACTTGCCTTGATTCTCAATTGTTTGAAATGGTGCTTTGTGTGGGTTTTGAAAATGTTTTTGAAAAGAGGCCAATGTGGTGGCAACCTTTGTAATGATCCATGTTGGGATGTATACAAAAGTGTATGTCTTTTGAAAAATTTTTCAATGTTTTTTTAAAAGTTGTTTTGAAAGTGTTGTGATGTGTGTTTTAAAAAAAATAGGCAAGTGTTTTTGCAAGTTGGCAAGCAATTAAGAGCTATCTACCCTAAATTTCTCAAAGATCTTTGCTATGTTTTAACCCTTTTAACAATTTTGTTCCACCATTGTATTTGGTGGACAATCTTGTGTTAGGATGTGAACGGGACAGGCGCGGGTCATCGTTTAGACCATGATTGCAATGGTGCTAAGTATCTTTGGGCAATTTTTCTTTTAAGGGACTTGATCATTTTTAGGCAACTTTTGAAAGCGTCATCGAGGGGCTATGATCATTTGATTGTTTTGTTTTTGCCAAAGATACCTAACATACGATATGACCCATTATTGAAGGCAACAAGTGGAGTACCCTAGGGGTGCAAGTGTGATTAGTGTTGTCCATTTTCATGCTTGTTTATTTTGAATTTAGGTCAAACTGATTGTTGTTTTTGATTTGCATACAAAACCCTAATTCTAACATGGCATAATTAGAAAGCTTTTAAATGCGAAAAATAAAAGGTCCTAAGTTATTACACAATGATCATGGGAATGGGGGTACAAATGTTCAAATGGGGATGAGACTTCATAGGAGGATAGTGTCCAATATTTACAACCAAATTGAATTGCGCAAATATAAATGTAAAGATATATAAGAAGAAAGCAATATATATGTGAAGGTATTTTTGTGTAAGTGTATATTTTATTCATAAATAAAATAAAAATAATTAAAAGAAAGTTAATTTTTGAATATTTTCAAGTTTAGGGCAAAAACCCTAATTTTACTAAATAAATGGTATTAATTATTTATTTAAGTATTATATATAATATTTATTAATTATGTGTAAAAAATAAATAAAAAGAAAGTATATTGTCAAAAAGTGATTTTCAAGTTAAATATTAATAAAAATGTATTATTTTTTTATATTTTGAACCTAAATATACTAATAAATATATAAGTATTTACCTTATTTATTAAATATATATTATATGTACAAAACTAAATATTTAATATTATTAAAAAAAGTATATTTTTTATAAAATGTTTTCAAAAGATAAAATAAAATAAAATCAGAAAATAAAGGTGTTTTATATTATTTCTTTGTATTTTAAATAAAAGTATGTTTAGATTTATTTATGTACAAAACTAAATGAAACAAAATAAATGTCAAAAAAATGCAAAAAATGTGGGGAAAAATATTTTTAATATTTTTTTATGTTTAGACAAAAATATAAAAACAAAATCAAAAGAAAAAAATCAAAAATAACAAAGATATCTCAAAATGGGCCAAGGGGGTGCATGTGTAAAACAGTGGTGTGAAAAGGAAAGCATTTCAGGCCCAGCCTATGAAAGGTTGTCTTCAACCTTCAGACAACAACATTTGAAAAAACGCGCCTTTTCTTCCCTGCTTGCTATCTCTTGATTCTTTGATTTTCAACACAAACTCATAACATGAAAAATGTCAAGCATTGAACCACGAATCCAGACATATAAAAAACTTAACTTAAATCTCAGAATTGAGAGAGAATTTCTCCATCCCTAATTCTTAACCTAAGTTTTTGTCAATGTTCAGGTTCAAAATACTCTCAGCATATGCAATATAAATGGAAAGTGAGGATAGGTATAGCTTCAGGGACATGAATATGACATTTTTTATTCACAAACTTAAAGCTAACTCTTCCTAGATTGAGAGGTAGAAGTCCATGAACTTACCTGTTCAGCTTGGATCGTATCTGGCAATGGAGGCACTCTCAAGGCAAAGTGAGGATTGGTACAGCTTGCTTGAAGGTCAGGGATGCTTCTCCAACCTTTAGTTTGCTTTGAAACCAAATGAATCAAGCTATAGCAATCCACTTGCAAAACAGAAAATGTGAAAATGGTGAAGTTGGTTAGAGGTGTTACAGGTCATGTCCAATGCTTGGGATACCTTGTATATGTGATGTGCAATTTTTATGAACTGGTTTTAGCAAGAATGCACGAGTGGATTTGCTTATGGAAGTCCAACTGAAGAGGTGACTCTGTTTTCTGCAGTAGGATGGTGTTTTGAGGTTTGATGATGTTTGGAAGGTGTTTTGGTCGTGCCTTAGCTCAGTTATGTTGTTTAGAATGTGTCTAACAAGTTTGTCTAAGCTAGTTCTTGCAGCAATGAGATTTGTGTTTCAAAATGCAAGGTTTCTTCTATGTGAAGCAAGGAAATGCCAACTTGGTTTCTAGGCTTGTACAAGCCCCTCAAATGTGCTGCATCTTTTTGTCTTGATCAGTGTGTTAGGTCCATGAATCTTGTGTCCAAAGATATGCATTGTACCTCTTGATTTTCAAACTTGACATAAAGTTCTACTTTACAAAAATGGATAAATCACTTTTTCTAATTAAGGCTTAATTCTTTGTGTAATGACTATATGAACAAAACAAAGCTAAAACACAATGGATTGGCATTTAATTATTGAGTAAGAAAAGGATTAGAGGCCTGTAACTAGCTTGCCCATGCTGATTTGAAAAATTGCAAAGTGTATGAACATGTACATGGCCATGAATCAAAGTGACTTTTGCTCAAATTGCCAAATTCGATTCTCCCTAACCACAAGGTTGTTTGATGAGTTCTTGGACATTTTGGACAGCTTGGAATGTGTACTACAATCCATCTTTGTAATGCAAATTGAAATTCCAAGTGGAAGCATGTGGAAAGTGGCCATGAAGTTAGGCATAAATCTTGCCTAGAATAGGTCAAAAATTTTCTAAGTTAAGAAATGTTTTGCACCCTTGTTCCAAAAATCATAACTTGAGCTACAAGCTTCTTTTGAGGAAACTTTGTGAATCAAAGTTGTAGATTTTGCAATGGACTACAACTTTCATGTTTTGACTTTTATTTGAATCCAAATTCATCTTGATGAAAAAATGGGACAAAGTTAGGAAAAAATTAGGGATTTTCATAACTTAGAAAAATTCTAAGTTATGAAAATTCTTCATTTTAAACCCTAATTTGCAATTTTTGATTTCTTGATGAACAAGTTTCATGTTTTGACATGTTTTGATGAAAAATGAATCTTGACACTTGATTTTGACCAAAAAGTCAAAGTTTGACTTTTCAGGATACAGTTAAAAATTGATCAATTGACTGGAAAATTCATCTGTCAATCTTGTGCATTTGGGATCTTTTGAACTTTTTGAACATGTCAAGACAATTCCATGGGGTCCTTGAGTCCATATGTGAGCTTGGTTTGCCATTGGCTAGGTCAAACAGTCAAAAATTGCCTTTGTGCAGTCAAAACCCTAAAAATGACCATTTTGCCCTTTTGGTGATCTGATCAAATTTCTTGTGGAATTGTGATCCAAACTTGATCAAATGGTCCCTATGAGTTCATAATATTGATGTGGGTCAAAAATCATGAGGTTTGACTGTCAATTGACCACAATTGACTTTTTCCCCAATACAACTGATTTCTAGGTCAACTGTCCAATTGACTGGGCAAAGATTTGAATTAAGGCTTGAAACTTGGTAGGGATAAACTTAGGAGTCCAATATGAAGCATGAAAGTCATCTTAGGCATTTTAGGTCAAAACATCTTTGTGCAAACACAAACCCTAATTTGGGTCAACAATGCAAGGAGAAGTCTGGAGCAGAGGAATCCCTAGTTGGATCTTGAACTCCAAGGGTCTTGTGGTGAGAAAAATGTTGAGGAAATGGGAGGGCAAATTTTGGGGTACAACAGTTGCCCCTGTTCAATCTTCTTAGACCTGAAGAGTTAGATTGGCAAGTTTGCCTTTCGCGACTCGAGGGTAAAAGGAGATTGGACACTAGAGTGCCCGAAAATTTGCACTCGCATGCCGGAGTATCAGCAATGTGATGTCGGGAATGGGCTTATAGATGCCATTTGGAGAGATGGTTGGATAGGAGGATGGGCTCATAGATTCCATCTGGAGACGTGACAAAACCTTGTCAGGAATGGGCTTATAGATGCCATTTGGAAATGCTGATCGCGTAAGAGATTCCTTAGCGAGAACTTGCGTACTTTGAGAAAGGAAGATGTTTCCTGGCTTGTTACAGGTGTTGATCTTCAGTCTCTTCATGCAGATATGCCCTGGCTAGATACAGGTATCGAATCTACAATTGGTTGTTCACAGATGTGCCTTGGCTAGATACAGGAATCGAATCTGGAACTGTTGTCTACAGATATGCCCTGGCTAGATACATGTATTGAATCTGGAATTAGTTGCTCACAGATGTGCCCTGGCTGGATACAGGTATTGAATCTAGAATTGCAAAAAGTTGGTAGAGATAGGTTTCCTGGCTGGATACAGGTGTCGTCCTCTGACTTGAGAATGAAAGATAACTTCCTGGCCTGTTACAGGGGTTGATCTTCAAACCATTCATGCAGATATGCCCTGGCTAGATACAGGTATCGAATCTACAATCAATCACTCACAGATGTGCCCTAGCTAGATACAAGAATCGAATCTGGATTTGTGATATTTGATAGTAATCATCTTTTGGATTGATCTTTTTCCTGAAAAGGCAAAACATCAGTTGTATGCAATGTCATGATGTATGAGATGCATGATGTCATGATTCTCAAAATGAGTTAGTGTTGTATGCACTTGGTCATGTATGTAAACAGGATGTATGAAATATGAAATGTCTATGAATGTATTTTCGTCTAGGAAAATAAATCCTTGACGACTATCCGGGGAATCAAATCCTGGGCTGATGTTGAAGAGAAGAGTTCTTCGTTTCCGCTGGGGATGATGGTTGCAAGAATAAACCGATAGGAGAAGATGACTCCGTTGGGGCATAAACTTGTTGGAGAGATTACTCTGAGGGGAATTACTCTGTGGGAAGAGATAGTTCACTGAGGATTTGATGAGAGCTTCGCCGGGGATCCTGCTGATAATTTATCTTGGAGAATTTGATGAACTCCGCTGGGGGTAGGAAGAATTTCGCCGAGGACGGACTTTCCGTGGTAATCAGATGAGGATAACCCAGTTATAAGCCCTGATGGGAAATAACTTCTGAATGAAGTCGGGGAGAGTCGTTCGTACTCTACAGGGGATAAGCTTCCAGGATCTACTGGGGATAAGCTCCGAGACCTGCTGGGGATATGGATTCCACTCTCCTGGGGAATTTTTTTTTTCTTTTGAGACTGTACTGGGGTGCTGGTATTCCGCCGGGGAACAATCTCATATTAAGACTGTCGGGGATGCTTGTTGAGGGATGTCTATACTCCGCTGGGGATTGTTGAGGTAGCTTGGTTATGTTCTTCAGTTGAACCTACCTTGGTACCTTGGCGGACAAAGCAACTAGACCGCTTGGTCACTTCAAAATTGCCCCCTATTTCTGATGTCACCTGTCATTAATCCTTTGTTTCGTATGTAAACATTTATGATCTAGCAATTTAATGTCAAATGCATATATCAAAAATGAGCATTGGACGTTCTTTGCAAAAAAAAATAGAAAAAAGGAAAAACAATGGATAATTTGTCTGAAAAGTTAAATTTGTATTGATTTTGAATTTTGCCTGTAAATAGGCGTTTATGTACAGGAGGCTGACGTCCTAGTAAGAGAACGCCGCCGAATAACATAGAGTTTATACAATTTTGAAAAGGAAACAAAACAGCTATGTGAAAACTAATCCCACTGGGTTCCAACTCTGCTATCGCCTTTATGTCTTCAAGCGTCTCATCATTTTGCTGCTTAGTTGAAGATGAAGCTGATTGATCGATGCCGAAGTCTGAGCCCTGATAGTTGATGCCGAATTCTGGATGCAAGGTGATCCAATGAGACATAGTATTACGCTTTATCCCTAACTTTTGCCTGGACCGCCCTTTCGGGTTTTCAATCCACCGGGATACCCATTTTTGCCCAAGTCGCCTTTTCAGGTTTTCGACTTGCCGGGTGTACAGATTTTCATTTCATCCCTTATTTTTGCCCGAACCCTTTTGGTTCGTCGGGAAGCCCTTATTTTTGCCTAGGTGTGTCAACCTAGCGGGTCCTTAGTTAACGCGTAGTGTCTTTTTACTATGTCTGCATTGGCGGGGTGAGGAAGGTTGTCACCATCCATGGTAGTTAGAATCATAGCTCCTCCTGAGAAGATATGCTTAACCACAAATGGCCCTTCGTACGTAGGGGTCCATTTGCCCCTGGGATCACCTTGAGGAAGGATGATGCGCTTGATTACCAGATCTTCGACTTGATACTCTTGTCGTCTGACTTTCTTGTTAAATGCCCTGATCATCCGTTTTTGGTACGTCTGACCATGACAAATAACAGTGAGTCTCTTTTCGTCAATTAGGTTTAATTGATCAAGCCGAGTCTGGATCCAGTCATCTTCGCTCAAGTCTGCATCCTTCATTATCCGGAGAGATGGTATTTGTACTTCAACAGGCAAGACTGCCTCCATGCCATAGACCAAGGAAAAGGGAGTTGCCCCTGTTGACGTCCGTTCTGAGGTGCGGTACCCATGAAGAGCAAACGGTAACATTTCGTGCCAATCTTTGTAGGTCACTGTCATCTTCTGCACAATCTTCTTGATATTCTTATTTGCTGCTTCTACAGCCCCATTCATCTTCGGCCGATAAGGTGAAGAGTTGTGGTGTTGTATCTTGAATTGCTCGCAGAGCTCAGTGATCATCTTGTTGTTAAGATTGGTACCATTGTCCGTAATGATCCTTGCAGGTACACCGTATCGACAGATCAGGTTGTGCGGAATAATCGTGCCACGACGCTCTTGGTTATAGTGGCGTAGGAAGCCGCTTCAACCCACTTTGTGAAGTAATCAATCGCTACCAAGATGAAGCGGTTCCCATTGGATGTCGTAGGTCGGATCTCGCCGATCATATCGATGCCCCACATTGAAAAAGGCCAAGGTGCTGTCAAGACGTTCAGAGGTACCGGAGGAATGTGCACCTTATCAGCATAGATCTGGCATTTATGACAAGTTCGCGAATGCTGATAACAGTCAGCTTCCATTGTGGACCAGAAATACCCCTCCCGAAGGATTTTCTTCGCCATGGTATGTCCACTGGAATGTGTTCCGAATGTACCTTCATGTAGTTCTGCCATGATCTTTTCTGCTTCAGTCTTATCCACATAACGCAGTAAAGTTGAATCATGGTTTGGCTTGTAGAGAATGCCATTACTGAGCAAGAACTTTGCTGCAAACCTTCTCAAGAATTTCTTGTCATTAACAGACGCGCCTTTGGGGTATTCTTGAGCTTCCAAGTACCTCTTCACTTCATGATACCAGGGTTTTTCAGTTACCTCTTCAGCCTCGAGATCGCAGCAGTGTGCAGGTTCATCCAATTTCCAGATAATGATCCAAGGAGCCTCGTTATCCCATTTGACTTTGAACATTGAAGACATCGTAGCTAACGCGTCCGCCAACTGATTCTCCTCTCTTGGGAAGTGTTCAAAAGTTATCTCTTCGAAGTGGGGAAGCAATGTCAAGACATACTCCTTGTAAGGAATAAGATTTGGATGTTTCATATCCCACTCGCCTTTAACCTGATTGATCACAAGAGCGGAATCTCCGAAGACACTCAGAAACTTGATCCTTAGGTCAATTGCAGCTTGGATACCCATGATACATGCCTCATACTCCGCCATGTTGTTGGTGCAGTTGAAACATAACCGAGCGGTGAGTGGAGTATGAGTGCCTTTGGGGGATATGATCACAGCGCCAATACCATTACCCAAAGTGTTCGAGGATCTGTCAAAATGCATAGACCATCGGGATCCTTCCTCAGGTCCTTCATCTGGTCCAGGTACTTCACAATCAGTTACTACCATGATATCTTCGTCTGGAAATTCAAAGTTCAACGACTGGTAATCATCCACAGGTTGGTGTGCCAAATGGTCTGCCAATACACTTCCTTTGATTGCTTTTTGAGTTGTGTACTGGATGTCATATTCCGTCAAGATCATTTGCCATCTAGCTATTCTTCAGGACAGAGCAGGCTTTTCAAATATGTACTTGATTGGATCCATTATTGAAATCAACATAGTAGTGTGTGTCAACATATACTGTCTCAGCGGGCGAGCAGCCCATACCAGAGGGCATCAAGTTTTCTCGAGCAGTGAGTACCGAGTCTCACAGTCGGTAAACTTTTTGCTCAGGTAATAAATAGCGTGCTCTTTTCGGCCAGACTCGTCATGCTTCCCCAGCACACACCCCATTGAGTTGTCAAGTACTGTCAAGTGTAGTATTAGAGGTCTCCCTTCAACCGGCGGCATAAGAATGGGTGGTTCTTGGAGATACTCTTTGATCTTTTCGAAAGCGGCCTGACATTCATCATTCCAACGTACTACTTGATCTTTCTTCAGCAGTTTGAAGATTGGCTCACAGGTAGCAGTTAGATGTGAGATGAATCGGGCAATGTAGTTCAGCCGTCCTAGAAATCCTTTGACTTCTTTCTCTGTCTTGGGAGCTGGCATCTCTTGTATGGCTTTCACCTTGGCCGGGTCCACTTGAATACCTTTGTCGCTTACAATGAAGCCTAGCAATTTTCCAGATCTCACCCCAAAGGTACATTTGTTTGGGTTCAACCTCAGCTTGTACAACTTCAGACAGTCAAACAGCTTCTGTATATGGTCAAGGTGTTCCTCCTCAGTTTGAGACCTTGAAATCATATCTTCGACGTATACTTCTATCTCGTGATGGATCATATCATGAAATAAAGCAACCATGGCACGTTGGTAGGTTTCCCCAGCATTTTTCAACCCAAATGGCATGACCTTGTAGCAAAAGGTGCCCCACTGAGTAACGAAAGTGGTCTTCTCCATGTCTTCAGGAGCCATCTTGATCTGATTATAACTGGAGAAGCCGTCCATGAAGGAGAAAACTTTATGCTGAGCAGTATTATCAACCAGAACGTCGATATGAGGCAGAGGGAAATCATCCTTAGGGCTGGCCCTGTTCAAATCCCTGTAATCAACACACATTCGGACCTTACCATCTTTCTTTGGAACTGGAACCACATTGGCAACCCACTGAGGGTAAGAAGTTACAGCTAGAAACCCGGCATCAAATTGTTTCATAACCTCAGCTTTGATTTTCTCGGACATCTCTGGACGCATACGGCGGACCTTCTGTTTTACCAGAGGGCAGTCTTCCTTGGTAGGCAGGTGATGAACCACAATGTCGGCATCCAAACCAGGCATGTCTTCGTAAGACTAAGCAAAGATTTCCATGTAGTCATGCAGCATCTGAATCAACCGTTGTTTCACACTGAGCTCTAGATTGGCACCAATATTGACTTCCTTTCTGTCTGTCTCAGTACCTAGATTTACCGTTTCCACTGGCTCTTCGTGTGGCTGAATGGCCCTCTCTTCCTGGAGTAGCAGTATTGCAAGTTCACCAGGCACTTCACAATCATCTTCACCTTCGTCCTCGGCTAAGTTGATCGGATTTTCGAAGTCATAACTGGCAGTAGCAGAGTCGTTACCAGTGAGATCCAGAGTGGATTGGAACCTGTATAAGTGAGTGTGTGTAAATATAGTTGTTTTGCAATATATGATAAAGAAAGAAAAGGAGCACAAGATTTGAAATGCAACAAATGTCCAATGTTTTGATTAATGATATATGGAAATGTCATACAAAAGCCCTCACAAATGGAGCCACGGTGCCCCGGGTAGGACACCGAGCCATAAAAGTTTCAACATATTGTTTGTTCCAAATTGAAAACAAAAGAGTTCATTTCTGAGTGACAAAAGTAATAGGTGTAAAGTCTTTGGCAGTCCAGTTGCTTGGTCCATTGTCGGTTGTTGGGTAGATCCAGCTGTCAAATTCCGCTTCCTCCACGTCGTCCTCAATAGAATTCACTCCTGGGTTGGTGATGAATACAGGAGGTCCTCCAATTCTTGCTTTGCGAACAACCCTCTGAGCCTCTGCAGTAAAGCCCAACCCAAACTTGTCAGTCTTCGGAGTGAAGTCAGGAAGTCGACCCCAGTTTGCACATTCGCCCTTCTCAATCACAGCCTAGGCATCCTTCAAGGAAGCCATCTTCAAAGGAGGGTATTCAATCACAGTCTCAGCCGATGCCAACGTCTGAGGCACCTCTTCAAAGTGTTGAAAGGGGGTTTCAATGAATTCCCCATCCATTTCTATGTACCGGAACGAGTTTAGGTGGCTGACCATATATTCCTCTTCCCCTTGAACTGTAACAATCTTTCCTCTGACTGGGTACTTAAGCTTTTGATGTAGTGTAGAGGTCACAGCTCCAGCCTTGTGGATCCACGGAAGACCCAGCAAACAAGAGTAGGATGGACGGATGTCCATCACATAGAAAGTAGAATCAAAAACTTGAGAACCAACCCTGATTGGAATGTCAACCTCGCCATGTACCATCCTCTTCGAACCGTCAAAGGCTCGGAACACAATGTTACTGGGCTTGAGTTCCAGACCCTCACAATCCAATCTGTCTAGGGCTTTCTTGGGCAATACATTCAAAGAAGAACCGGTGTCCACCAACACATGGGCTAGTGCCTCTGCATTCAATAGTGACATGCAGGGCATCATTATGATTCTTTCCTTTTGCAGTCAGATCGGCGTCAGAAAAGCCCAACCCGTTATCAGCAGTCAAGTTGGCAACACAATCAGTAAATTGATCGGCAGACATTTCTTGCGGCACATGGGCCGTCTTCAGGAAGGAGATCGGGGCCTTGGCATGGGCCTCTGAACACAATAACAGTGATAGAATAGAAATTTTTGATGGGGTGTGCCCCAACTGCTCAACAACATTGAAATCACTTTTCTTGATAATCTTGAGAATCTCCTTCATCTCTTGCTGGGAGGCTTCAACAGCGGTTGTTTTTGGTGCCTCCGTCAGGGCAGGCAAATCAGCAGCGATCTCTTTGCCCCGAGCATTAGAGGACTCGGCAGCAGGGGTAGAAATATGAACTTGATTAGCAGGGGGAACATACACACTTGCGGGTGTGATGATAAGGGGTTTCTGAATAGCTGGCGGCGCAATATCTGGTGAAAACAGCCTACCACTGCGAGTAATTTTGGCAGGCCCGGTGATGCTACTGACACCGGTACTTGTATCAAATTCTTTCTTTACTCCAAGCACATAAACATCTTCCCCGTAGTGCCATGGGACAGCTTTTTCAGACGTATAAGGGAGAGGCCCTGGGACAGTGATGATGATAGGAGCAATCTTCTGAGCGGACGTGATTTTGACAGGCTTCCTTGAAGTAGCCTTGGGAGGTTTGTTGAAAATAGTGACAATAGAAACTTCTTCGGCAGGGACAGCAGGAACATCAATCTTCTCAAATAAGATTTCCTTGCTATCCATCAGGCTTTGGATACCTGATTTCAGCAAAGGACAACCGAAAGGAGAAATAGCACACAGAAGGCAATCTTCATCACATCCCGGAAATAAACCGGCTAGCAACAGATTCCTTTTAACGGTTGATAATGGAGTAACAATCTCTTCCACGGAGGCTACATATTTGTCTTCTTCCACAGCATTTACTCCATGCTGGGGCATGGGAGCAGTCATAACATTGGGTCTTTCGGGCGCCTCAAACTATATTTCCTTAGCATCAATAAGGTCTTGAACCTTATTCCTCCGAGCCCAGCAATCGTCCGTAGTATGCCCGGGGCTATCAGAGTGATAAGCGCAACGGGCGTTGGGGTTGTACTTCGGAGAAGCTGTGTTCACCACCTTCGGAGCTTCCTTGACAGTTACCAGATTGGTTGACAGTAGTTGCGGCAAAATCTGAGACAGGGTCATGCTAAGCTGAGTGTACTGCCTCTTGGGCCTCTCACCCCTTTGTTGATTATATTTCTGAGGAGCAACAGCAGGCTTTGAAATTACCAATGCATTGACAGCCTGGCGGCGTTCCGGTTTAACTTGTCTTCGGGACCATAAACAGCACTGGCTTCCTTCTTGAAGGGCTTCTTCTCAGTACTCGCGGAGGCACCTTTCTGTATCTTCCCTGACTTGATACCAGCTTCTATCCTTTCACCTGTCAAGATCAAGTCTGTAAACCCAGCAGAAGAATTACCAATCAGATGATTGAAGAATGGACCAAACAGGGTCCCTAGAAACATGTCAACAAGTTCACGGTCAGTCAAAGGAGGCTGCACCCTGCCAGCCAAGTCTCTCCACTTTTGCGCATACTCCTTGAATCCTTCGCCCGTCCCTAGTGACATACCCTGAAGTTGGGTACGCGTGGGAGCAAGGTCAGAATTATACTGATATTGTCTATAAAATGCAGTAGCCAAGTCCTCCCAGCTTCGGATACTTGCTCCATCTAACTGATAGAACCATTCGAGTTGAGACCCCGAAAGGCTATCCTGAAAGAAATGGATCCATAGGTTCTTGTCTGCAGTGTAAGGTTGGATCTTCCTTACATATGATCTGAGATGCAGCTTAGGACAGGAAGCCCCTTCATACTTTGTAAAGGCAGGCGCCTTGAACTTGTGTGGGATCACCACCCCAGAAGATAAACCTAAATCTCCGAAATCCAACCCCGGCACATTTTGAATCTCCATGGCACTTAAACGGTCCTCTAGTTGCTTGTATCTGTCTGCAGCAGGAGGGTACTATTCATCATTATAATTCGTCTCGTTGTCGGAGACTGCAGGACTAGGAGCCCTTCCCCCTTGGGGACTGTCTTTCTCTGCAGAGGAAGTAGCCTGATCAGCCTCATTATGGAGTGTATTCCCAAACCTGCGTCCAGTGTTGAACAACGCAGTCCTCTTCTTCTTCTTCTTCTTCAAGAGTAGAGTCTTCAACTCTTGTTGACCTTGGGCTAAGCTCATGACCAGCTCTTGAAACTGGGCGTTCTGGGCCTGGAGGGCCTTGATAGCTTGTTCGTTGGATGATTCAGGATTCATGATGACTGTTCAAATAAACAGCGAAGAAGATTAAGCAACCTGTAGAAAACGGGTACCTGTTATGCATATGATGCAATGAGATGCGTATGATTTATGTTTTCAAAGACAAACAAGATTCAACTTTGTAGACAAAAAGGAAATACACTTCATTAGATTCAAACTTTAAATTGTTCAACAACTTGCCCTTAGGCATTACAAGAATGAAAAATTCTGAAAAGGAAATAAAAAACTGTAAAAGGAAACATTCAAAGCCCATCAGTGCTCCCATGGCCTTCTCTTCTCAGTACTGATATAGTTGTTCAGGATCCGCTCTTCCTCCAATTGCTTAGTCAGCTTCTGGATCTTCCGTTCTTGTTCGTTGAACTTTTCCCGATAAAAATCCCGTTCTTCCTTTAGCTGCGCCCAATATCTCTTTAGTGTATCAACATCAGTGGGTATCTGAGGAGGGAGAACAGTTGGAGGAACCCCGTCTTCATCAGGAGATTCAAGAATGATAGGCCTGACAGCTTCATATGGCATACCTAACTTCTGAGCACGGATGCAGACCCATCTGCAATAGGGTTCCATTGGTAGAGAAGTCTTTGGTCCCAACTCATGTGGGTCAGCTTTGTGAATTCTGTCCCAAGCCTCAATGAATCCATGGCATAGTTTGTCACTGTCTACCTGAAATTCAAAATGGAAGTGAGGAACCAACATCTCATGAGGCCCTACTCTTCTGGCTCTTCCAAACTGACGGAGAGCTAAACATGGATTATAAGAGATTCCTCCCTGGATGCCGATCAATGGAACATTAGGGTATTCTCCGCAACGATCAATAACAGCTACCTCATCCAAACCTCTGAGAGTCCAAGTGATGTCATTATCAGTGAGAGACATTAACCTATGAGCCCAACCCTTTCCTTCTTCATTCTTCAGCACAAACTTAGGAAGGTGCGAAATAAACCACCTCACTAGCAAAGGAGCACAACACCATGGAGTTCCCCGTCTTTGGGCAGTACGAGCATAGAGTTGTTGCAGGATATCACCCAAAAGAGTGGGTACAGGATTCCGAGACATGAAGATCCTTATGGCATAGATATTGATAAAGGTGTCAGGATTTGAAAACAATACCAGACCATAGATTAAAAGAGCCAGAATGTCTTCGTACGCCTTGAAGTCTAAGTCATTCTAGAAATCGTTAGCTTTGCCAACCAGAAACTTAACCAAAAAGCCCTTAACTCCACTTCTAGTTTCCCAGTTAGCCAATACCTCTTCTTTGGTCAAGGGAAGGACTGCAGCAATCTCTTCAGGCCTAAGGGTCTTCTCCCAACCAGTGAATGGAGTTTTCTCCAAAATAGGGATACCAAGCAAATCAGAGAATTCTTCCAGGGTAGGGACCAGCTGGAAGTCTTGAAAGGTAAAGCAATGATACAGGGGATCATAAAACTGGGTCAGGACACTTATCAGTTGTTGGTCCCACTTTGAAGTGATCAAGCCAAGGAGAGAACCATGCCTATTGAAGAAGGAAGTAGTGTTTGGAACCCTATCAACTAATTCTTTGAGCAAGGTAGGTGGTTGAACGAAGTTGAGCCGGATAGTATTCCTATGCACGGGCATCATGATGTCCTACAAAACAGAGCAAAGATGAAACTTTTTTTGTCTTTGAAATGGGTCAGTCCTTATATAGGATGCATGCAATGGTATGATGGTATGATGCTATGATGAAGCACACCACAAGTATTCACAAAGGCAAGCATGATAAGGCACACAAGTCACACAAGACAACCCTTAGGTTTTAGGCCAGCATGAAGTTTAGGTATTACCCTCTTTTAATTTCGTTGGTTAAAACCTGTCCTATCAAAAGTAATCGGGTTCTAGAGGATCTCAAATCATTGACTACCCTCAATCGGTCATAACTCCAGCATCGCAATCTTTTCTTGCGGCCAGAACCATCGCGAGAGTTTAGCCTCAATGAGTGTAGCATGCTGCTACTGTTCTATGGCCAAGTTTGGTCAATTTAGGGTTCTAAGGTCGGTTGGTGTTTAATGACTCCTTAGAAGACCCATATTCTCCTTGTTGCAACACAAGGGATATCGGTACAGGCCAAGGTGTCACACCAATGTAGCCACTACTTCACCCATGTCGGTCTACGCCGGACAGGTCCCTCATAGATTATGCTACCTAAAAGGGTATTCTCCAGATCCGGGTTAGGATCTATGAAACTCCGATGCAAAGCCCACAAATATAAAAGCAAACAAAGCAAACAATTGAAAACAAGAGTGATCTAAGCCCTAAGGTTACTCCACTTTTTATCTAATTCCCCAGCAGAGTCACCAGTTCTGTGATACGGTGGGAGAACTGACTTGAGGTTTGCGTTTGTTTTCGCAAATTTTTCGGTTGAGCAAGAGTCGCCGCCGACTTTTTATTTTATCCTAAGGAAAGGTTAAAAAGCACAGCAAAAACCTTCGAGATGTTTTCTTGGGTTCGGGGAGTAGATTATAGAAAGGGAAGGTATTAGCACCCTTTCTATCCATGGTTATCCATGGGCTCTTAGTTACTTGCTTAGATCAACTTGCCTTGATTTTCAATTGTTTGAAATGGTGCTTTGTGTGGGTTTTGAAAATGTTTTTAAAAAGAGGCCAATGTGGTGGCAACCTTTGTAATGATCCATGTTGGGATGTATACAAAAGTGTATGTCTTTTGAAAAAGTTTTCAATTTTTTTTTGAAAGTTGTTTTGAAAGTGTTGTGATGTGTGTTTTTAAAAAAATAGGCAAGTGTTTTTGCAAGTTGGCAAGCAATTAAGAGCTATTTACCCTAAATTTCTCGAAGATCTTTGCTATGTTTTAACCCTTTTAACAATTTTGTTCCACCATTGTATTTGGTGGACAATCTTGTGTTAGGATGTGAACGGGACGGGCGCGGGTCATCGTTTAGACCATGATTGCAATGGTGCTAAGTATCTTTGGGAAATTTTTCTTTTAAGGGACTTGATCATTTTTTAGGCAACTTTTGAAAGCGTCATCGAGGGACTATGATCATTTGATTGTTTTGTTTTTTCCAAAGATACCTAACATACAATATGGCCCATTATTGAAGGCAACAAGTGGAGTACCCTAGGGGTGCAAGTGTGATTAGTGTTGTCCATTTTTATGCTTGTTTATCTTGAATTTAGGTCAAACTGATTGTTGTTTTTGATTTGCATACAAAACCCTAATTCTAACATGGCATAATTAGAAAGCTTTTAAATACGAAAAATAAAAGGTCCTAAGTTATTACACAATGATCATGGGAATGTGGGTACAAATGTTCAAATGGGGATGAGACTTCATAGGAGGATAGTGTCCAATATTTACAACCAAATTGAATTGCGCAAATATAAATGTAAAGATATATAAGAAGAAAGCAATATATATGTGAAGGTATTTTTGTGTAAGTGTATATTTTATTCATAAATAAAATAAAAATAATTAAAAGAAAGTTAATTTTTGAATATTTTCAAGTTTAGGGCAAAAACCCTAATTTTACTAAATAAATGGTATTAACTATTTATTTAAGTATTATATATAATATTTATTAATTATGTGTAAAAAATAAATAAAAAGAAAGTATATTGTCAAAAAGTGATTTTCAAGTTAAATATTAATAAAAATGTATTATTTTTTATATTTTGAACCTAAATATACTAATAAATATATAAGTATTTACCTTATTTATTAAATATATATTATATGTACAAAACTAAATATTTAATATTATTAAAAAAAGTATATTTTTTATAAAATGTTTTCAAAAGATAAAATAAAATAAAATCAGAAAATAAAGGTGTTTTATATTATTTCTTTGTATTTTAAATAAAAGTATGTTTAGATTTATTTATGAACAAAACTAAATGAAACAAAATAAATGTCAAAAAAATGCAAAAAATATGGGGAAAAATATTTTTAATATTTTTTTATGTTTAGACAAAAATATAAAAACAAAATCAAAAGAAAAAAAATCAAAAATAACAAAGATATCTCAAAATGGGCCAAGGGGGTGCATGTGTAAAACAGTGGTGTGAAAAGGAAAGCATTCCAGGCCCAGCCCATGAAAGGTTGTCTTCAACCTTCAGACAACAACATTTGAAAAAACGCGCCTTTTCTTCCCTGCTTGCTATCTCTTGATTCTTTGATTTTCAACACAAACTCATAACATGAAAAATGTCAAGCATTGAACCACGAATCCAGACATATAAAAAACTTAACTTAAATCTCAGAAATGAGAGAGAATTTCTCCATCCCTAATTCTTAACCTAAGTTTTTGTCAATGTTCAGGTTCAAAATACTCTCAGCATATGCAATATAAATGGAAAGTGAGGATAGGTATAGCTTCAGGGACATGAATATGACATTTTTTATTCACAAACTTAAAGCTAACTCTTCCTAGATTGAGAGGTAGAAGTCCATGAACTTACCTGTTCAGCTTGGATCGTATCTGGCAATGGAGGCACTCTCAAGGCAAAGTGAGGATTGGTACAGCTTGCTTGAAGGTCAGGGATGCTTCTCCAACCTTTAGTTTGCTTTGAAACCAAATGAATCAAGCTATAGCAATCCACCTGCAAAACAGAAAATGTGAAAATGGTGAAGTTGGTTAGAGGTGTTACAGGTCATGTCCAATGCTTGGGATACCTTGTATATGTGATGTGCAATTTTTATGAACTGGTTTTAGCAAGAATGCACGAGTGGATTTGCTTATGGAAGTCCAACTGAAGAGGTGACTCTGTTTTCTGCAGTAGGATGGTGTTTTGAGGTTTGATGATGTTTGGAAGGTGTTTTGGTCGTGCCTTAGCTCAGTTATGTTGTTTAGAATGTGTCTAACAAGTTTGTCTAAGCTAGTTCTTGCAGCAATGAGATTTGTGTTTCAAAATGCAAGGTTTCTTCTATGTGAAGCAAGGAAATGCCAACTTGGTTTCTAGGCTTGTACAGGCCCTTCAAATGTGCTGCATCTTTTTGTCTTGATCAGTGTGTTATGTCCATGAATCTTGTGTCCAAAGATATGCATTGTACCTCTTGATTTTCAAACTTGACATAAAGTTCTACTTTACAAAAATGGATAAATCACTTTTTCCAATTAAGGCTTAATTCTTTGTGTAATGACTATATGAACAAAACAAAGCTAAAACACAATGGATTGGCATTTAATTATTGAGTAAGAAAGGGATTAGAGGCCTGTAACTAGCTTGCCCATGCTGATTTGAAAAATTGCAAAGTGTATGAACATGTACATGGCCATGAATCAAAGTGACTTTTGCTCAAATTGCCAAATTCGATTCTCCCTAACCACAAGGTTGTTTGATGAGTTCTTGGACATTTTGGACAGCTTGGAATGTGTACTACAATCCGTCTTTGTAATGCAAATTGAAATTACAAGTGGAAGCATGTGGAAAGTGGCCATGAAGTTTGGCAAAAATCCTGCCTAGAATAGGTCAAAATTTTTCTAAGTTAAGAAATGTTTTGCACCCTTGTTCCAAAAATCATAACTTGAGCTACAAGCTTATTTTGAGGAAACTTTGTGAATAAAAGTTGTAGATTTTGCAATGTACTACAACTTTCATGTTTTTACTTTTCTTTGAATCCAAATGCATCTTGATGAAAATATGGGACAAAGTTAGGAAAAAATTAGGGATTTTCATAACTTAGAAAAATTCTAAGTTATGAAAAGTCTTCATTTTAAACCCTAATTTGCAATTTTTGATTTCTTGATGAACAAGTTTCATGTTTTGACATGTTTTGATGAAAAATGAATCTTGACACTTGATTTTGACCAAAAAGTCAAAGTTTGACTTTTCAGTATACAGTTAAAAATTGATCAATTGACTGAAAAATTCATCTGACAATCTTGTGCATTTGGGATCTTTTGAACTTTTTGAACATGTCAAGACAATTCCATGGGGTCCTTGAGTCCATATGTGAGCTTGTTTTGCCATTGGCTAGGTCAAACAGTCAAAAATTGCCTTTGTGCAGTCAAAACCCTAAAAATGACCATTTTGCCCTTTTGGTGATCTGATCAATTTTCTTGTGGAATTGTGATCCAAACTTGACCAAATGGTTCATATGAGTTCATCATGTTGATGTGGGTCAAATTTCATAAGGTTTGACTGTCAATTGACCATAATTGACTTTTCCCCAATACAGCTGATTTCTAGGTCAACTATCCAATTGACTGGGCAAAGATTGGAATTAAGGCTTGAAACTTGGTAGGGATAAACTTAGGAGTCAAATATGAAGCATGAAAGTCATCTTAGGCATTTTAGGTCAAAACATCTTTGTGCAAACACAAACCCTAATTTGGGTCAACAGTGCAAGGAGAAGTCTAGAGCAGAGGAATCCCTAGTTGGATCTTGAACTCCAAGGGTCTTGTGGTGAGAAAAATGTTGAGGAAATGGGAGGGAAAATTTTGGGGTACAACAAGCAGCTATCATAATGTTTTCCGCAGCGGAGGTTACCTCCATCCAACTGATTCTGGAGTTAATGTTGTTGAGGAGGATGAAGCAGAGCAGGAAATGCCGAACTATGTGACACACGAAGTCAGGATTCAAAACTGGGTCACCATTGATGTTCCCCCTTGAATACATGTTTCAAAGTAATTTAATTTGTTAATCTTTTTTTCTTGAAAATCTTTCACTCTTCCCAAGGTGAAAGTATTAATGTTGTAGGGCTTATCTATTTGCTGTGACTTTTAAGATCATTAATAAAAGTTGTCTTTGCTTCCCGAATTATGTCTTAATTTTTTGCTTTTTCTTGGAAAATGGTAATAAAAAAAACCCTTTAAAAATAAATAATAACTGAAATTCAAACTGCATAATCACTTGTTATATGTGTCCGTTTCTAAAAGCAATCATAAATCATATGTGCAGATTAACTAAAAAAACCGTTGAATACAATGACCCTGCACCCTCTTCCAACTTTGAATGTCCTGTGTTTGGGGCTGAAGAAGAAGATTATGATGATATTCCAGAAGAGGTCTCACGGTTGCTTGAGCACGAGGAAAATACCATTCAGCCATATAAAGAGCCTTTGGAAGTGATCAATTTGGGTTCATAAGAAGATCCAAAGGAAGTCAAGATTGATGCATCCCTGCATCCCGATGTAAAGAGAAAGTTGATTGAGTTGTTGAAGGAGTATGTGGATATATTTGCTTGGTCTTACCAAGATATGCTTGGTCTAGATACAGATATTGTTGAGCACTGTTTGCCGTTGAAGCCAGAGTGTCTGCCAATTAGACAAAAGTTGAGAAGAACTCACCCAGATATGTCGGTAAAGATCAAAGAGGAGGTTCTAAAGAAGATTAATGTTGGTTTTATCGTGACGTCAGTGTATCCTCAATGGATTGCCAATATTGTCCCAGTATTGAAAAAAGACAGAAAAGTCCGCATGTGCTTAGATTACAGAGATCTAAATAAAGCTAGTCCAAAAGATGATTTTCCATTGCCACATATCAACATGTTAGTGGATAGCACAGCAAAATTCAAAGTATTCTCGTTCATGGATGAATTTTCTGGGTATAATGAAATAAGAATGGCTCTGGAGGACATGGAAAAAACAACGTTTATCACACCCTGGGGAACATTCTGTTACAAAGTGATGCCTTTCGGGTTGAAGAACGTTGGTGCAACATACCAGAGGGCTATGACAACCCTATTCCAAGATATGATACACAAGTAAATTGAAGTATATGTTGATGATATGATTGCCAAATCCCAGACTAAAGCATGGCATATAGAAGATTTGTTGAAGTTGTTTCAGCATTTGAGGAAGTATCGTCTACGCTTGAATCCAAATAAATGCACCTTCGGTGTTCGATCGGGGAAGTTATTGGGTTTCATTGTTAGCCAGAAAGGAATTGAAGTTGACCCTGATAAAGTCAATGCAATTCAAGAAATTCCAGCACCAAGAACTGAAAAGCAAGTCAGAGGTTTCCTCTGGCGTTTGAATTATATTTCCAGATTTATTTCCCACATGACTGCAACATGTGAACCGATATTTAAGTTGTTAAAGAAAGATCAAAGTTTTGTGTGGACGGATGACTGCCAAAGGGAATATGAAAGTATTAAAGAATATCTGCTAGAACCTCATATCTTTCTCCCTCCCATAGAAGGAAGATCGTTGATTATGTATCTGACAGTGTTAGATGAATCCATGGGTTGTATTCTGGGACAACAGGATGAAACAGGGAAGAAGGAGTTCTCCATTTATTATCTCAGTAAAAAATTCACTAATTGTGAGTTACGGTATTCCATGCTAGAAAAAACAGGTTGTGCTTTGGCCTGGGCGACAAAGCGTTTGCGGTAGTATATGTTGAATCACACCACTTGGTTGATCTCCAAAATGGATCCAATCAAGTACATTTTTGAAAAACCTGCTCTTGCTGGGAGAATTTCCCGCTGGCAGATGTTGTTATCTGAATATGATATCGAATACCGCACTCAAAAAGCTATTAAAAGTAGTGTGTTGGTATATTATCTTGCTCACCAACCAATGGAGGATCACCAGTCTGTAGAATATGAATTCCCCGATGAGGATGTGATGTTCCTGAAAGTGAAGGATTATGATGAACCATCATATGAGGAAGGTCCTGACCCTGAATCTCGTTGGAGTATGCTATTTGATGGAGCTGTGAATGCTTATGGTAAAGGAATTGGTGATGTAATTGTCACTTCTCATGGATCGCACATTCCTTTTACTACAAGGTTAACATTTGATTGCACTAATAATATGGCAGAATATGAGGCTTGCATCACGGGTCTCGAGGAAGCTATTGATCTCAGAATCAAAATTCTAGATGTTTATGGTGATTCAGCTTTGGTAATAAATCAGATTAAAGGAGAATGGGATACTCGTCACCCTGGCTTGATCCCTTACAAAGATTATGCTAGAATATTATTACCATTCTTCAATAAAGTTGAATTCCATCACATCCCTAGAGATGAAAATCAAATGGCGAATGCTCTGGCAACTCTGGCTTCTATGTACCAAGTGAATACTTGGAATGATATACCCCGAATTACGGTTCGACGGCTGGATAGGCCCGTTCATGTGTTTACAACAGAGGAGTTAGCAGATGAAAAACCTTGGTATTATGATATCAAGCATTTTCTTCAGACTCAGTAATACCCGATTGATGCGTCGAAGAAAGATAGAAAAACATTGAGAAGATTGGCAGGCAGTTTCTTCCTCAGTGAAAATGTGTTATACAAGATAAATTATGATATGGGCTTGCTCAAATGCGTGGATAGACACAAAGCAGACATGTTGATGCATGAGATTCATGAAGGTTCATTTGGCACTCATGCCAATGGACATTCGATGGCTAAAAAGTTGCTAAGGGAAGGTTATTATTGGCTGACAATGGAATCTGACTGTTACAAATTTGCAAAGAAGTGCTATAAATGCCAGATTTACGCATACAAGGTCCATGTGCCTCCGACACTCCTCAATGTGATTTCCTCCCCGTGGCCTTTCTCTATGTGGGGTATTGATATGATTGCGATGATAGAACCCAAAGCTTTGAATGGACACCGTTTTATCTTGGTAGAAATTGATTACTTCACCAAATGGATGGATGCTGCTTCATATGCCAATGTTACTAAATAGGTGGTTGTACGTTTCATCAAGAATAATCTTATATGCCGGTATGGTGTACCGAGCAGAATCATCACTGATAATGGCTCGAATTTGAACAACAAGATGATGATAGAACTGTGTGAAGAATTCAAGATTGTCTATCACAATTCATCTCCATACAGGCCAAAGATGAATGGTGTTGTTAAAGTTGCTAATAAGAATATCAAGAGAATTATCCAGAAAATGGTTATTTCTTATAAGGATTGGCATAAAATGCTCCCTTTTGCTCTGCATGGATATCGAACATTTGTCTGCACTTCAACAGGAGCAACCTTGTTCTCCTTAGTGTATGGAATGGAAGATGTACTCCCAGTCGAGGTAGAGATTCCCTCATTGCGTTTGATAATGGAAACCAAGTTGACGGAGGCTGAATGGTTTCAGAACAGGTTTAACCATTTGAATTTTATTGAGGAGAAGAGAATGACAGCCTTGTGTCATGGCCAGTTATATCCAAGAAGAATGAAGAAAGCTTTTGATAAAAAGGTCAAACCTTGTGAATTCTAAGAAGGCGACCTCATGCTCAAGAAGATCAAGTCTTTCAACACCAATTCTAGGGGCAAGTGGACTCCCAATTTCGAAGGCCTATATGTTGTCAAGAAAGCCTTCTATGGCGGTGCATTAATTCTTGAAACTATGGATGACGAGGAGTTCCCACGTCCCATGAACGCTGATGCAGTCAAGAAATACTTCGCCTAAAGAAATAAAAGAACAGCTTGCTAAGTTGAAAACCCGAAAGGGCGGCTTGGGCAAAAAGGAGCGTCTCGGTAGGCCGAAAACCCGAAAGGGAGGTCTAGGCAAAAATTGGAGACATAAACAGAATAAATTTCCCGCTAAGTTGAAAACCCGCAAGGGAAGCTTAGGCAAATGTTAGGGATTTTCTTGGAAAGTAACTACGTCAGA
Organism: Vicia faba; assembly: GCA_948472305.1. Classification (NCBI taxonomy): domain Eukaryota; kingdom Viridiplantae; phylum Streptophyta; class Magnoliopsida; order Fabales; family Fabaceae; genus Vicia; species Vicia faba. Next base: position 879,520,690 of record OX451738.1, read on the forward strand.
CAAGACTTGATCGTTGAAGCAAGAATCTTCTCAGATCCTCACCATACTTCAACAAAAGCTGCTGCTCAGGATTTCAAAAGTTATTAGGGGGGATAATGGTCATTGTATCTCAATGTATCTTTTCCATTATGTATTACCATTTCTCAAACTTTTTAATCATCTATGGAGTCTCACCATTCGTAGACTACCATTCTATTAATGAAATCTGAGCTTTTACCCAATTCTTTGTGTTTCTAATTTTATTTAGCTTGCAAAGACTCCATTTATTACTGATAATAATTTTCAAAGCAAAGAGATTAAATAACAAAATTGATTTTTCAAAAAAAAAAGATGTTTACAATTTACTTTTACTTTGAGAGTTGTGATGAAGCACTGACAAAAAAATGGTGATCCCATGAATGGACAAACTCCAATTGTTTTGAGAAGCTTTTTTTCCCCTCAAGAAGGTCTACTGGGGTTGTTTTCACTGTATTCGGTTCCTGATTCTGGTATCCTCGGTCAAGTTTGGATTTATTTCCCTTTCTTTTCTGAGTTTTCATGATGTGAAGTTTCAATCCGCTTTTTTCTCCAGTGAAGTAGGCTTGAATTCCCCAGCAAAGTTTGGATGTTTCGGTGTCAGTCTGCTTTATTTGAGACTGGTCTTGGAATCTCCAGTAGGCATGTTACTTTTGAAAAAAACACTGGTTTCCCCGATGAAGCCTGAAGAAGGATGTTCTATCCCGATATCCATTTATTTCATCACTTTGATTTGTCTACCTCTGGATTATGTTTCTCCCCGGTAAAGTTAAAGCAGGCAGTAGGTTTTGTTTCTGCAGTTGGCCTTTACCTTTCTTGGAATGATCATCTTGGATGAAGTTTAACCGAGTGTTGTTAGTGCGTGAGGAGGTTTTGCTTGTTTGTTCCCAATGATTATGCATTTGTTTTGTCAGCATACGCACAATAGCACTCATACATTCATACATACATCATGTATAGCTAAAATTAGCATATCATTGTTCATTGACATTTAATAATATTTTTGTTGACATATTACCCTGTTTTGCAGAGTTACGTTTCCCTCTTTTCAATAGAGTGTTGGACTTAATAAGAAAACGTATATTCTTTTAATTTCCCTACTGAGTTATCCCTCATAGAAGATTTTTTCTTTAAGCCTTCCGGTACAGCTCCTTGTTTGGATAAATTTGGTTTTCCTTCTTGAGTTTATTTCTCAAAGGATGAATTTTGGTTTACTGTTTCATTCCAGTTTATTTCTGGTTTGGATCTGTGGTTCCCTGGCAATGCTATTCACTTTGGATTGCTGAAAACCCCAAGTTTTAGTTGGTGCATTTATTTTACACAAGAAGACTTTATCCCCTCAGCAAGAGTATCATGGCATCTCCCCATGAAGTCATACCTCCTTCCCTAAAAGTCATCTCTTTTTACAACCCTCCGTGACAACAAGTAGAAAGTCTCTTTATTTGAGACAGCTTATATATTATCCTTTCCAGGCGGAGTGCCTTGGTTAAAGAAGAAGTTGAGACCCATTCTAGGTGAAACACCAGAATCTTGGGGAAACTTGTTATATGTTTGCTACCCACAGTGAACGTTGGTAGTTCATCGTCAGTGAATGGTGATACAATGATATTTTCTCTTTCTACCTTCAGTGAAAGTTGGTAGACCATCGGCAGTGAACGTTGGTGTTTGTTATCTTTTTGCTACCCTCAGTGAACGTTGGTAGTTCATCGTCAGTGAATGGCGGTGATATGATATTTTCTCTTTCTACCTTCAGTGAAAGTTGGTAGACCATCAGCAGTGAACGTTGGTGTTTGTTATCTTTTTGCTACCCTCGGTGAATGTTGGTAGTTCATCGTTAGTGAATGGCGGTGATATGATATATTCTCTTTCTACCTTCAGTGAAAGTTGGTAGACCATTGGCAGTGAACGTCGGTGTTTGTTATCTTTTTTCTACCCTCAGTGAATGTTGGTAGTTCATCGTCAGTGAACGGCGGTGATATGATATATTCTCTTTCTACCTTCAATGAAAGTTGGTAGGACATTGGCAGTGAATGTCAGTGTTTGTTATCTTTTTGCTACCCTCAATGAACGTTGGTAGTTCATCATCAGTGAACGGCGGTGATATGATATATTCTCTTTCTACCTTCAGTGAAAGTTGGTAGACCATCGGCAGTGAACGTCAGTGTTTGTTATCTTTTTTCTACCCTTAGTGAACATTGGTAGTTCATCATCAGTGAACGGCAGTGATATGATATATTCTCTTTCTACCTTTAGTGAAAGTTGGTAGACCATCGACAGTGAACTTCGGTGTTTGTTATATTTTTGCTACCCTCAGTGAATGTTGCCAGTTCATCATCAGTGAACGACAGTGATATGATATATTCTCTTTCTATCTTCAGTGAAAGTTGGTAAGACTTTGGCAGTGAATGTCGGTGTTTGTTATCTTTCTCTCTGCCTTCAGTAAACGTAGGTAGCTTCGCCTTCAGTAGAAGTTGGTGTGTCCTTTGACCATCCTACTATCCTCTCTGATTCATTTCTCTGGGTCCACCAGTGATTTATTTTCCTGGTGGGGGTGCTCCTTTGTTTCTTTATTATTGTTACATCCCCAGTGTTATTTTTGCGTCTCTTTGGTCCTGTTCATATGCATTCATGATCATAAGCATTTGCATGGTATCTTAGGGCCAAAAATAGGGTTTGTTTTTATATTTAAGTATCTTCAATCGCGTCGACATGAAGATTTTTAACCTTCATATCTCCGGATAGAAGAAACTTAAATAAGGGAAGCTATTGTACCCCAATTTTTGCCCCTATGATCCCTTCATCATACCATGTTGATTCACTTACAACAAGATCACACTAGGATTCTTGGTTCCCCTCCCTACATTTAGTTTTGCCCTTTTTGAGGGATTACCAAGCACCTTGACTTATGTTCCTTTTGTGATCATGAATATTGTTTTTTTTCTTCATTTATCTAATAAAATGAAATGTTGGTTTGTCTTGCTTAATATCCATGTAGGTGAAGGCAATGAGATTTAACAAGCTACCCCATGGGTTCATGAGTTTATTTCCATGCCCTAGTCAATATATCTTGAGAAGTTAAAACCTCACCATTGGATTGGTTTTGGGAGAATTGGCATGGCAAGGTTGCTTTGGTTCATCACATTTCAAGGTTATTAGATTTGACTCAAAAGTACAAGGGGTTGATTGGAGAAGTTGTTATGTTTCGACAAGGCCTTGTTCCTATTGGTCACAAGAGCATATTTCTATCAAATTTCAAGATATAAAAGTGGTTTTGGTGGCTATGAGTCCTCATTATCATCCTCAATAACTTCTATTCACAAAGCAACAATATTGGTACAAGAAGTTTGTTCAAACATGTCAAAGTTCCTCAAAGCATTTTCTTGATCTAGGAGTTAGGGTTTTGAACTTCAAAGGAGTACATCTTGCTCAAATTTTGGTATTTTTGAGTGATTCTAAAGATATCCTCCTATTAAAAGGGTTATCAACAAATCACTTCAAAATTTCCAAGGAGTTTTCATGTGGAAGGAACTTGGTGAAGAAGAAAGATTACAAGTTGTAATACGGTGGCAGAACCGACTATTTTTACTGGTTTGTGTTTTGCATTTTTTGTTTGCAAAATGTCGCGGTAAGCAAGAGTCGCCACCGACTTTTATTTCATCCAATCAAAAAGGAAAAAAGTATAGAAAAAAAATCCTTTTTCGAGATTTTGAGTACGGGGGGTAGATTATAGAAAGGGAAGGTGTTAGCACCCTTTCTATCAATGGTTTTCCATGGGCTCTTAGGTACTTGCTCATTTTTAAATTTCTTGTGTTTGTGTGCTTGTTTTTGAAAATGTTTTACTTCGTGATAATCCTTGTATCAGTCCTCAAGGATGTGACGAAGTTGTTTTGAAAATTTGTTTTGAAAGGTGTTAGTGCGAAAAGTTTTGATTTGAGAAAGTACCTACTAGCATCTACCTAGTCAAAAAAGATCGTTTCTATTCTTGTTTCCTATAGACAGCGCTATCCCACTATTAAGGAATGGGTAGCACCGTCGTTGGAGTTGTAAGGGTCAATTCGAAAGGGACGTATGGTCACTAAAGCAATATTAGGATACCTTGGTAGTAACCCTAGAGTCTTAAGATCTTTTCGAGGCAACATTTCTTAGGCAACATTCGAATGGGACATTTGATCTCTTTTTAGACGGGAGGGAAACCACTAAGACACCCTATGCTTAATGATCGTTTACCGAAGTGAGAGTATACCCTAAGAGTGAATATGTGCGAGTGATCCATTTTCAGTTTATTATCTTTGCACATTAGGGTTTTCTAACTGTTTTAATTTTTCATGCATTCTTGCTATACAATCCTATTAGCATGCATCTAACAGTTAATAATTGCGAAACGTAAAAGCGAGAAATATAAAACCTAACTATTACAAGGCTTCGGGGAGGGGGATTAATTATATAACCAAAAATCAAGGAAAAGAGATAAGTAAAAAACCTAGTTAATATTATTACATCCTCAAAACAGTTACAAAAATAATAAAAGAATTAAATGCGCGCGGTAAGTTAAATGCGTGGCGATTAGGGTTTTGACCCTTTGCCTAATCCTACTTGCGATTGATTAAGGAAAAAAAGTTTTTTTGTCATGTTTTGTTATTTGAGGAAATAAGGAATAATTGAATTAAAAATATAACATAATTACTAATTAACTTTAATTAAGACAAATAACTAAGTTAACCTATTTTTTGTGTTTTTATTTGGAAAAAGAAAATAATTAAATCAAGAATTAACCTAATTTTCTAATTTTTTTTAATTGTGAAAAACAAATTAAAGTTACCCTAATTTGAATATTAATCTAATTAATTGAAAAATTAAATTTGATAATAAAAACTAATCCTAAATTTGTGAATTCTTGATTTTGGGATTTTTTATGAAAAAAAAGTGGATTTTAAAAATAAAATAAATAAACAAATTGCAAAGAATAGGAAAAATAAGAAAATAAAAAAATTTAGGAATGGGCCTGTGTTGTTGGATGGAGAGGGGGTGTGAGAGTCTGAATTCCTTTGGCCCATTAAGCTCCAAGCCCAGTCAATGCGCTGGATCAGGCGTGGGCGTTGACTTTTTGATGTATCATGGACCTTCATTGCTGGCACGTTAGATCTGACTAGCTAGGCATCCAGTGGCCAGGCGCTGAGGGTGTATGGAAGGCGTATGATAATGTATTGCATTGGATTCTCCCGAAACAATCAAGAAAATAATAAAATGCACACGCTTGGGATCGAACCCAAGACGTGTGCATCAAAGGAATTCCCTCCAACCATCTGCGCTAGAGTGTTAACTTGTAAGCATAGTAAACAAACAAAACCAAAAGACAAGTATAATATTCTGCCAGCCCCAAACACGCGAAATTTGAATGGACTAATCATGTTTGACACGCATCATCTTCTTCCCTTCTCTGTCGTTTTAGACGAAGGGACTTTTACCTACATCAGTTTTGTTGTAACTATAAACCTATGACATTCAAAAATCATGTACAAGCAATATAAATGAAAGGTAATGGTACCAATCAACTCGTCTCATCCTCACGAGCATCATGGTACCTGATTCAAGGCCTAATTTTTCCTGTACAAAAATACCCTAAAAATAACTCAGAAACCCTAGCAATGGCAACATCGTGTACATGCATCAAAAACGCAATTAAATAACATAGTTATCTTGCAAACATGATGACAAACACGAATATAACAATCAAAAGTGCTAATGATGTAAGAATTGGGATAATCGATTCTGGAAAAAACGCAAATCGTGTGAGTTACAGTTGGTGTTTCTGGGTGCTTCAAGCCTTGCAACTGATCCAATTGGCTTCTGGGAACGTCCAACAATGGATTAGCAGCGTTGGAATAGTCTGAATTGATCTCTAGATGCAAAAACGATCCCACACTTTTTTTCACTTTTTTGAGTTTTGTTCTATGCCTCTCACGACCTCTAACCCCTGTTTTTTGATCTGTAATTTTTCATTATATAACCTAGAGTGAATTAGGTTAACAAACTTGGACTGAATCTTTGCATTTATTCAAGATTTGATTTGATTTGCAAGCTATATGATATGTTTCTATTTTGAGCCAAATCATGCCTTTCTTGTACCAATTTCCCTTGATTCGATTTGATCATGTTAACTCAGCATATCTTGATTTCCAATCTGTCAAAAAACAAACTAAATCATATCTTTGTTAATTTTCATCATTTATTTGATTTAATTCACTTTTTAATTAATGAAAAATCAAAATAAATTGAAAAATGAAGCACATAATGGGTGAGTGAACATTTGTCGTGGAACACATTATAATTGAGGTGCAAGCATAAAAAGTTGGGCCCATTTAGCAAAAAATGTAAATTTGAGCACATTTGACTTTTGGCAATTTTGCAAAAATGGTAAACTTGGCCAATGCATAACTCTCTCAATTTTAACCCTAGAGAGGTGTTATTTAATGTATTAGAAATCTTAGGATGTCCCCTAAATAACCCTTTCGGTATCATCTCAATTGAGTCTTCAATGTTCATGTATGAAGCTTTGACCCAAAAGGTGTTTTTGTTGACTTTTCAAAAGGACCTGTAATGTCAAAATTCATATCTTTTTGTGAGTGCATATTCTGAACTTGGGAGCTGAAGATGAATTGTAGGTAATTGCATCCGCTTCAAAATGAGCTTTGGATGGTTCATTTCTGATAAAGTATGATAAAGTAATGCTTGGTCAATGTTGAGTTGACTTTTCCTGTAAAACCCTAATTTAGCAACTTTTGGGTTTTTATGAATTGTGAGCAATCCTTGAGGAATCATGATCAAACCTTGATCAAACCTTGATCAAACCTTGATAAAATGATGGATAATACTTCAAAATGAGGATTTTTACCAAATTTTTTGAAGTTTGACTGTATGTGGGCCATAGTTGACTTTTGACCTTGTATAGTTGATTTTCAGGCATTTGTGCAATTGACTGAGCAAACTTCTTCTGCAAGGCTTGAAAATTGACATGGATGATCTTGAGAACATATTAGGACAATGGTGAGAATTTTAGTCCTTTGTGGTTCACACATCTTGATGAATATGGAAGCCCTAATTTGAGGTATACTGCCTTAGGAGAGAGTTTGTCTGATCAACTCTTGGGCAACCTTTAACCAATTGGGGACCTCACTTGACATTTGTTGAGTAAAATGAGACGGCAAATTTTTGGGTACAACAGCTGCCCCTGTTCAATCTTCTTAAACCTGAGGATGTAGATTGGTTGTTCTTCCTTTCGTGATCTAAAGGTGGAAGATAATTGAACACTAGAGTGCCCCGAAATTTGCACTCTCATGAAGTGGCACTGATGGGAGCTATCGGGAATGGGCTTATAGATGCCATTTGGAAGTTGAGGATTGAAGATTGTCGGGAATGGGCTTAAAGATACCATCTGAAGAGGTGTCGATTACATAAGAGATTCCTTTGCGATAACCCGTATACATGTTGTTGAGGAGGACTTCGCTGGGGAATGATGGTCTCTGTCTTGGGAGAAATAGAGTTTTAGGAGCTTCAGTTGTCCGTTACTCTACTAGGGAATAACTCCGGTTTGGGGAAGCGGAAGTGAACTGCGTGTTTGGTCGGGGTATATGCTGCACCGCGACATACTGGAGAGATGCGAAACCAATTGTGTATGATCGGGTCCCGGTCTTACAGTGTTGTGGACTACTGTTTGGGGATAAGAGAGGAAAATCCTGGATAGTAAGGTTATGAGAAGGAACCTGGGTAGTAGGGTTACTTCGACATGAAAGCCTGGATAGTAGGGCTGTGAGAAGGAACCTGGACAGTAGGGTTACTTCGAGATGAAAGCCTGGATAGTAGGGCTTGGGAAGGAACCTGGGTAGTAGGGTTACTTCGATATGAAAGCCTAGATAGTAGGGTTGTGAGAAGGAACCTGGATAGTAGGGTTACTCCGAGATGAAAGCCTGGATTTTAGGGATGTGAGAAGGAACCTGGGTCGTAGGGTTACTTCGATATGAAAGCCTGGATAGTAGGGATGTGAGAAGGAACCTAAATAGTAGGGTTACTTCGAGATAAAAGCCTGGATAGTAGGGCTGTGAGAAGGAACCTGGGTCGTAGGGTTACTTCGATATGAAAGACTGGATAGTAGGGCTTTGAGAAGGAACCTGGAAAGTAGGGTTAGTTCGAGACGAATGCCTGGATAATAGGGCTTGGGAAGGAACCTGGGTAGTAGGGTTACTTCGATATGAAAGCCTGGATAGTATGGCTGTGAGAAGGAACCTGGATAGTAGGGTTACTTCAAGATGAAACCCTGGATAGTAGGGCTGTAAGAAGGAACTTGGGTCGTAGGGTTACTTCGATATGAAGGCCTGGATAGTAGGGTTGTGAGAAGGAACCTGGATAGTAGGGTTACTTCGAGATGAAAGCCTGGATAGTAGGGTTGTGAGAAGGAACCTTGGTCGTAGGGTTACTTCGATATGAAAGCCTGGATAGTAGGGCTGTGAGAAGGAACCTGGGTAGTAGGGTTACTTCGACATGAAATCCTGGACAGTAGGGTTGTGAGAAGGAACCTGGGTCGTTAGGTTACTTCGATATGAAAGCCTGGATAGTAGGGTTGTGAGAAGGAACCTGGATAGTAGGGTTACTTCGAGATGAAAGCCTGGATAGTAGAGTTGTGAGAAGGAACCCGGGTCGTAGGGTTACTTCGATATGAAAGCCTGAATAGTAGGGTTGTGAGAAGGAACCTGGATAGTAGGGTTACTTCGAGATGAAAGCCTAGATAGTAGGGTTGTAAGAAGAAACATGGGTTGTAGAGTTACTTCGATATGAAAGCCTAGATAATAGGGCTGTGAGAAGGAACCTGGATAGTAGGGTTACTCCGAGATGAAAGCCTGGATAGTAGGGATGTGAGAAGGAACCTGGGTCGTAGGGTTACTTCGATATGAAAGCCTGGATAGTAGGGACGTGAGAAGGAACCTAGATAGTAGGGTTACTTCGAGATGAAATCCTGGATAGTAGGGCTGTGATAAGAAACCTTGGTCGTAGGGTTACTTCGATATGAAAGACTGGATATTAGGGCTGTGAGAAGGAACCTGGAAAGTAGGGTTAGTTCGAGATGAAAGCCTAGATAATAGGGCTTGGGAAGGAACCTGGGTAGTAGGGTTACTTCGATATGAAATCCTGGATAGTATGGTTGTGAGAAGGAACCTGGATATAAGGGTTACTTCGAGATGAAACCCTAGATAGTAGGGTTGTGAGAAGGAACCTGGGTCGTAGGGTTACTTCGATATGAAAGCATGGATAGTAGGGTTGTGAGAAGGAACCTGGATAGTAGGGTTACTTTGAGATGAAAGCCTGGATAGTAGGGTTGTGAGAAGGAACCTTGGTCGTAGGGTTACTTCGATATGAAAGCCTGGATAGTAGGGCTGTGAGAAGGAACCTAGGTAGTAGGGTTACTTCGACATGAAATCCTGGATATTAAGGTTGTGAGAAGGAACCTGGGTCGTAGGGTTACTTCGATATGAAAGCCTGGATAGTATGGCTTTGAGAAGGAACCTGGATAGTAGGGTTACTTTGAGATGAAATCCTGGATAGTAGAGCTGTGAGAAGGAACCTGGGTCATAGGGTTACTTCGATATGAAAGCCTCGATAGTAGGGCTGTGAGAAGGAACCTGGATAGTAGGGTTACTTCGAGATGAAAGTCTGGATAGTAGGGTTGTGAGAAGAAACCTGGGTTGTAGAGTTATTTCGATATGAAAGCCTAGATAGTAGGGCTGTGAGAAGTAACCTGGGTAGTAGGGTTACTTCGACATGAAAGCCTGGATAGTAGGGCTGTGAGAAGGAACCTGGGTCCTAGGGTTACTTCGATATGAAAGCCTGGATAGTAGGGCTGTGAGAAGGAACCTGGATAGTAGGGTTACTTCGAGATGAAAGCGTAGATAGTAGGGCCGTGAGAAGGAACCTGGGTCGTAGGGTTACTTAAATATGAAAGCCTAGATAGTAGGGATGTGAGAGGGAACCTGGATAATAGGGTTACTTCTAGATGAAAGCCTGGATAGTAGGGCTGTGAGAAGGAACCTGGGTCATAGGGTTACTTTGATATGAAAGCCTGGATAGTAGAGTTGTGAGAAGGAACCTGGATAGTAGGGTTACTTCGATATGAAAGCCTGGATAGTAGGGCTGTGAGAAGGAACCTGCATAGTAGGGTTACTTCGAGATGAAAGCTTGGATAGTAGGGCTGTGAGAAGGAACCTGGGTCGTAGGGTTACTTCGAGATGAAAGCCTGGATAGTAGGGCTGTGAGAAGGAACCTGGGTAGTAGGGTTGCATTTTTCGCACTGATGATTACTCTGTTTTAGCTTCGAGTGTTGATCATGGACCTGCTAGAAAGTGTTGATAATATTTGTCTTTACTGAAAGAAATACAGGGTTAGTTATGTGCGATGCATGAGATGCATTGTGATGAGGTTCTCAAAATAACTGAGATCATGTTATATGCAATGTATGCACATGTCATGATGTATGAACATGAAATGCGGACGTAATAATCTGAGTCCGGGAAAATAAATCCCTGACTGCTTGTTTGGAGAGTATGAGAAATGGTATTCTTGATTGACGTAAAAAACCATAGTTCCTCTACTTTTTCTAGGGATGGTGAATAAAGATGACTAGCTGGGGATTCTCATCCACTCGGCTGGTGAATATTCTGCCGGAAGAGACCCTGTCTGAGGATAACTCTGCGGGGAGTAACTCTGTTGGAGAGTAGATATTCTGTTGGTAGATCTACTGACTTGGAGAAATAAACTCAGTCGGGGATGAATTTCCGTTGCTAGTGATAATGAATTCCGTTGGAGATTGAATTTCTGTTTGTGAGAGAAATAAACTATGCTTGGGGAAAAATTTACTGACTCACTAACGATTGTAAAACTCATCTGGGGAGAGTTATGTCCTGTTCGAGAATGCTAACATCACCATCTTTGGGAACTTCTTGTTTTCCCTGTTTCTGGAATTACGAGTAATTGTCTTTTGTTTCTTATGTAAATCCTTATGATCGACAATCATTTTCAAATGCATATATCAAAAATAAACCATTGGACGTTCTTGCAAAATAAAACAAAAAAAGAAAAAGAAACAAATTGAAGTTTCATAAAATGACTTGTATTGATTTTGAAATTCGCCTATAATAGGCGTTTTGTACAAGGAGGCTGACGTCCTAGTAAGAGAACACCGCCGAAAGTTATAAATTATACAATTTGTGTAAAAGAAAGAAAAACAGCTATGTGAAACGACCCCATTGGGTTCCAACTCTGCTATTGCCTTTATATCTTCAAGCGTCTCATCACCTTACTACTTGGCTGAAGGTTGATCAGATTGATTGGCGCTATCTGAGCTTCATAGTTGATACTGATGTCTGGTCACAAGATGATCCAATGAGACATAGTGATACGCTTTAATTCCTAATTTTTGCTTGGACCGCCCTTTTGGGTTTTTGGTCCACCGGGATACCCTTTTTTTCCCAAGTCGTCTTTTTAGGTTTTTTGACTTGCCGGGTGTACAATTTTTTTCATTTTCATCCCTTACTTTTGCCCGAACCCTTTTGGTTCACCGGGAAGCCCTTGTTTTTGCCTAGGCCAGTCAACCTAGCGGGTCTTTGATTATGCGTAGTATCTTTTCACTATGTCTGCATTGACGGGGTGAGGAAGGTCGTCACCATCCATGGTGGTTAGAATCATAGCTCCTCCCGAGAAAATGTTCTTAACCACAAATGGCCCTTCGTATGTGGGGGTCCATTTTCCCCTAGGATCACCTTGCGGTAGTATGATGCGTTTGATCACTAGATCCCCGAATCGATATTCTTGACGTCTGACTTTCTTGTTAAAAGCCTTGATCATTCTCTTTTGATACGTCTGACCATGACAGATAGCAGTAAGTCTCTTTTCATTGATTAGATTCAGCTGATCAAGTCGGGTTTGGATCCAGTCGTCTTCATTCAAACCCGCATCCTTCATAATCTTGAGAGAGGGTATCTGGACTTCGATGGGTAGGACTGCCTCCATGCCATACATCAAAGAGTAGGGTGTTACCCTTGTCGACGTCTGCGCTGAGGTACGGTACCCATGAAGAGTGAATGGTAACATCTCATGCCAGTCTTTGTATGTCACCGTCATCTTCCGTACAATCTTTTTGATGTTCTTGTTAGCTGCTTCAACAACCCCATTCATCTTCGGCCGGTAGGGAGAAGAGTTATGATGCTGAATCTTGAATTGTTTGCAGAGCTTGGTGATCATTGTGTTATTGAGATTTGTACCATTGTCAGTAATAATTCTCTTTGGGACACCATATCGGCAGATCAGATTGTGTCAGATGAACCACGCCATGACGTTCTTTGTTACTATAGCAAAGGAAGCTGCCTCAACCCACTTCGTGAAGTAATCAATGGCTACCAGAATGAAGCGATGCCTGTTAGATGCAGTAGGTCTGATCTCTCCGATCATGTTGATGCCCCACATTGCAAAGGGCCAAGGAGCTGTCAAGACATTCAGAGGGACTGGAGGCACATGCACCTTATCAGCATAGATTTGGCATTTATGACAGGTTCGAGAGTGCTGATAACAATCGGCTTCCATAGTGGACCAACAGTATCCTGCCCGTAGGATCTTCTTCGCCATGGTATGTCCACTGGAAAGAGTTCCGAAGGTACCTTCATGTAACTCTTCCATGATCCTTTCTGCCTCGCTCTTGTCTACACACCGCAATAAGGTTGAATCATGGTTACGCTTATAGAGGATCCCATTACTGATGAAGAACTTTGTAGCGAACCTTCTCAAAAACTTTTTATCATTAACAGATGCCCCCTCGGGGTATTCTTGAGCCTCAAGATACCTCTTTACCTCGTGAAACCAGGGTTTGTCTGCCACTTCTTCGGTGTCGATCTCGCAGAAGTGTGCGGGTTCATCCATCTCTCAATGTTAATCTGGGGAGCTTCATTGTCCTACCTAACTTTGAACATAGAAGACATGGTAGCTAGCGCGTTCGCCAACTGGTCTCGTGGGAAATGTTCAAAGGTTATCTCCTCAAAGTGTGGGAGTAATGTTAGTACATACTCTTTGTAAGGAATAAGATTCAGGTGCTTCGTATCCCACTCGCCTTTGATCTGACTTATTACCAGAGCGAAATCTCTGAATACACTCAAGAACTTAATCCTCAGGTCAATAACAGCTCGAAGACCCATGATACACGCTTCATACTCCGCCATATTGTTGTTGCAGTTAAAACATAATTGGGCGGTGAACGGAGTATGACAGCCCTCAGGAGATATAATTACAGCGTCAATGCCATTACCCAATGCGTTCGAGGCTCCATCAAAATACATAGACCATCGGGATCCCTCCTCATGTCCTTCATCCGGTCCAGGTTCTTCACAGTCGGTTACCAACATGATATTCTCATCCGGGAACTCAAAATTCATGGACTGGTAATCATCCACGTCCTGATGATCCAAATGATCAGCCAATACACTTCCCTTAATTGCTTTTTGGGTTGTATATTGTATGTCGTACTCGGTTAAGATCATCTGCAATCTTGCTATTCTTCCGGATAAGGCGAGGTTCTCGAAGATATATTTGATCAGATATATCTTTGATATCAACAAGGTAGTGTGAGTCAGCATATACTGTCTAAGTCGGAGAGCAGCCCATGCCAAAGTGCAGCAAGTTTTATCGAGCAATGAGTATCGGGTCTCACAGTCGATAAACCTTTTGCTAAGGTAATAAATGGCGTGCTCTTTTCGACCAGACTTGTCATGCTGCTACAGCACACACCCCATTGAATTGTCTAGCACTGTCAGGTATAATATCAAAGGTCTTCCTGCAACTGGAGGCATCAAAATTGGTGGTTCTTGAAGGTATTCCTTGATTCTTTCGAAAGCGGTCTGGCGTTCATCATTCCACTTTACCACTTGATCTTTCTTCAGCAGCTTGAAGATTGGCTCACAAGTAGCATTCAGATGTGAAATGAACCTGGCGATGTAATTCAGGCGTCCCAAGAAACCTCTAACTTCTTTTTCTGTGTGGGGAGTCGGAATCTCTTGTATGGCTTTTACCTTTGCAGGGTCTACCTGAATACCTTTGTCATTGACAACAAAACCCAGAAGCTTACCAGACCTTACCCTGAAGGTACACTTGTTCGGATTCAACCTCATCTTGTACGTCTTTAACCTATCAAACAGTTTCTGGAGATGATCAAGGTGCTCTTCCTCAGTCTGGGACCTGGCTATCATGTCATCAACATAAACCTCGATCTCGCAGTGAATCATATCATGGAACAAAGAGACCATAGCACGTTGATAAGTTGCCCCAGCATTCTTCCACCCAAAAGGCATTACCTTGTAACAGAAGGCGCCCCACTATGTAACGAAGGTTGTCTTCTCCATGTCCTCAGGAGCCATCTTGATCTGGTTGTATCCAGAAAAACCATCCATGAAGGAGAAGACTTGTGATGCGCGGTGTTGTCCACTAGAACATCAATGTGAGGAAGTGGGAAGTCATCCTTGGGGATTGCCCTGTTCATATCTTTGTAGTCCACACACATCTGTACCTTACTATCCTTCTTAGGTACTAGAACAACGTTGGCAACCCACTATGGATAAGAAGTGACAGCTAAGAATCCTGCGTTGAACTGTTTCATGACCTCTGCCTTGATTTTCTCTGACATTTCAGGGCGCATACGGCGAACCTTATACTTTACCGGAGGGCAGTCTTCTATAGTCGGTAGGCGATGTACCACAATATCAGTGTTCAAACCAGGCATGTCTTTATAGGACCAGGCGAAGATCTCAACATAGTCGTGTAGCATCTGTATTAACCGTTGTTTGACACTAGGCTCCAGATTCGCACGTATTTTAACCTCTTTCCTGTCTTCCTCTGTACCCAAATTCACTGACTCAACTGGCTCTTCATGAGGCTGTGTGGCCCTTTCTTCCTGCTGTAATAGTCCACAAGTTCTCCACGCACCTCACAATCGTTCTAACCTTCGTCCTCGACTTGGTTGATCGGATTTTTGAAGTCATAACTGGCAGTAGCAGAGCTGTTATCAATGGGATCCATAGTGGATATGGATCGGCAGTATGATACATGAGTGTGTGTAAGAGAATATCTATTTTGATAAAGTGAGAGACAGTAAAGAAAAATAAGGAGCTCAAAATTTGTATGCAAGAAACGTCCAATGCTTTATTAATGATATACGAAATGACAAATAATAGCCCTCACAAGCAGAGCCAAGGTGCCTCGGGCAAGGCACCGGGCCGTAAAGTTTCAAATTGTTTATTACAAATCTTAAAACAAATGAGTCAATTACTGCGGAATAAAAGAAACAGGTATGAAGTCCCTAGCCGTCCAGTTATTCGGTCCACCGTTGGTTGTTGGGTAGATCCAGCTGTCAATGTCTGAATCCTCTTCACTGTCTTCAATTGCATTAATTCCCCGATTGTTGATCTGTAGAGGAGGTCTTCTAGTCCGAGCGTGCCTAACAGCCCTTTGAGCCCTGTGGTAAAGCCCAAACCAAATTTATCAGTTTTGTGAGTGAAATCAGGGAGCTGACCCCAATTGGTACACCCACCTTCTTCAACCACAACCCTGGCGTCCTTGAGAGAAGCCATCTTCAACAGAGGTTTGTCGGTAGTAACTTCAGTTGATGCCAAGATCTGAGGGACCTCTTCGAAATTCTGACAAGGAGTTTCTATGAATTCCCCGTCCATCTCTATGTAGCGGAAGGAATTGAGGTGACTCACCATATATTCTTCTTCACCTTGCACTGTGACAATCTTTCCCTTCACCGGATACTTCAGCATTTGATGGAGTGTGGAAGTAACTACCCCAGCCTCATGGATCCAAGGACGACCCAACAAGCAAGAATACGACGGCCTGATATCCATTACATAGAAGGTGGACCCAAAAGTCTGAGAACCCACTTTGACAGGGATGTCCACCTCCCTGTGCACCATTCTCTTTGATCCGTCAAAAGCCCTTACCACAATGTTACTAGGCTTTAGAGTCAAACCCTCACAATCCAAACGGTCCAACGCTTTCTTCGGCAGAACATTCAGTGAAGACTCGGTATCTACCAGCACATGAGCCATTGTGGTGCCCCTGCACTCAATCGAGACATGCATAACATCATTATGCTTCCTTCCTTTTGGTGTCAGATCCACATCTGAGAACGCAGCCCGTTGTCAGCAGTCAGGCTGGCCACACAATCTTTGAAATGATCTGCTGAAGTTTCCTGCGGCACATGCGCAGTCTTGAGAAATGCAATCAAAGCCTTCGCATGGGCTTTAGAATACAATAGCAGAGACAACATGGATATCTTTGATGGGGTCTGCCCCAACTGCTCGACCACATTGTAGTCGCTCTTCTTAATGATTTTCAGTATTTCCTCTATTTCTTGTTTAAAGGCTTCCACAACGATTTTCTTAGGTGCCTCCATCCGGGCAGGCTCACCTATAATTTCCTTGCCCCGAGTCCCAAATGGCTCAGCAGTAGGGGTAATAATTGGAGTAGGAACAGGAGAAGTGTCAGGAGTGCTGGTTGGAGCAGCAGTTGGAATAACAGTAGGCTTGATGATCTTTGGAGCAATCTCAAGAGAGAAAACTCTTCCACTTCGGGTAACCTTACTAGTCCCGACAATATTACTGACATCAGTATCAGCTTCTTCATTCTTCAGATCTTTCTTAATACCAGGATAGTACACATCAGCACCATAATGCCATGGGACAGCCTTATCTGAGGTGTACGGGATGGGACTAGGAATAGTGATTATCAGCAGCGCAATTCTTTGAACAGGTGTAATCCTAACAGGTCTTCTCGAGGAAACCTTGGAAGGATTGGCGGAAATGGTTATAATTGCGACGTCTTCAATGGTAATAACAGGGATCACGGTGTTCTCGAACAAAATCTCTTTATTATCCATCAGGCGCTGAACACCTGACTTCAACAAGCGGCAACCAGAAGGTAGAATTGAACACATGTGGCAACCTTCACCACAACCCGGAAATAAACTGGCCAACAACAAACTCTTCTTAATAGTCATAAGAGGAGTATAAATTTCTTCAACAGAAGTCACAAACAAATCAGTGTCAACAACATTAACTCCACGACCATGTTTGGGCATGGGAGGAGTTATAACATTCGGCTTTTCTGGAGCATCGAACTCTATCTCCTTGGCTTAAAGCAAGTCTTGTACTTTGTTTCTCAGAGCCCAGCAATCATTTGTATTATGGCCAGGACTCTCAAAATGGTAGGCGCACCGTGCGTTGGGATTGTATCTAGGAGAAGTAGTGTTTGGATTCTTGGGGGCCTCTCTCAAGTTGTCAATTTGGATTTTAATAAATGAGGTAGAACTTTAGCCAAAGTCATGTTGATGCGGGTAAACTGTCGTTGTGGTCTTTCCATCCTTTGTTGATTGTTGCATTGTGGAGCAATTGTGGTTCTTGGTATCACTACAGCATTTACCATTTGACGGTGTTAAGATCTGCTTTGGCCCCTCGAGCTATAGACCGCATTGGCTTCCTTCTTACCAGCGAAGGGCTTCTTTGCTGAACTCGAGGAGGCATCCTTCTGTATTTTAACACTCTGAATTCCAGCTTCTACTCTTTCTCCGGTTAAAATCAGCTCTGTGAAACCAGATGACGAGCTGCCAATTATGTGATTGAAAAATGGACCTGATAGCGTTCCTAGAAACATATCAACCAACTCCCTATCCGACAAAGGGGGTTGAACTGTCCCAGCCAAGTCTCTCCATTTTTTAGCATAATCTTTAAAACCTTCACCTGCACCCATGGACATACTCTGGAGTTGAGTACGAGTGAGAGCAAAGTCGGCATTATACTGATACTGCTTGTAGAAAGCAGCAGCAAGATCTTCCCAGTTTCGAACATTGGCTCCCTCCAACTGGTAGAACCATTCAAGTTGAGTCCCTGACATACTATCTTGAAAGAAGTGCACCCACAGATTTCTGTCAGCAGTGTGGGGTTGAATCTTTCTGACATACGAGCGAAGATGGAGTTTTGGGCAGGACACCCCATTATACTTGGCTAAAATCGGAGTTTTGAACTTTTGCGGGATCACCACTCCCGATACCAGTCCCAATTCTTTGAAATCCAGTCCAGGTATCTTCTGAACTTCCATGGCCCTCAAACGATCTTCCAAATGCTTGTATCTATCCTCAGCAGGAGGATATTGCTCATCATTATAATCAGTATCATCGTCAGAGACTACATGACTAGGGTCCTTTTCCCCTTCTTGGTTCTCCCCTTCCTTGGATGAAGAGGTCGGATCAGTTTGTTGCTTCAACCTTTCTCCAGACCTTCTGCCCATATTCAGAATAACGACAACCTTCTTCTTCTTCTTCTCTTTCAGAATAAGGGCTTTTAGATCTTCCTGCCCCATAGCCAGACTTATGAACATCTGTTGGAACTGGGCGTTCTGTGCCTGAAGATCTTTGATGGCTTGATCGGAAGACATTTCTACTGAAATAAATAGCGAAGAAGATGAGAAACCTGTAGTGGTACCTGTAATGATGTGTATGATAATGGGATGCGCATGTAATGATTTCAAAGACTTCGGGAAATTTAAATTTGCAAACCAAAAATAAACAAAAACTTTATTAGCTTAAATTTGAACGTTCAAAATGCCTTTAAGGCGTTACAAGTAAGTAAATAAAACAAATCTAAATGAGTGTAGCATCGAGTATCAACCAGTTCTCAGCTATACACCGATGCCGGCTATCTCATTACTTTCTAATGGCCAAGTTGTTCAACTAAGGTTCTAAGGTTCGTTAGTGCTTCACGACACCATGCAGCGGCCCCGTATTCTCCTCGTTTCACCACAAGGGATACCGGTACCAACCAAAGTGTCACACCAACGTAGCTACTGCTTCAACTGTATCGGTTTACGCTGTTCAGTTTCCTCACAGTCTATTGCTACTTACCTAATGAGTGCCCCCAGATCCGGGTGTAGGATCTATAGTAACCCCAAACAAAACCCTAAAAAATAAAGCAAACAAAGTAATCAAGAGAAGCAATTTTAATGACCTAGATCCTAAGGTATACCCCACTTATAAATCCCCAGCAGAGTCTCCAGTTCTGTAATATGGTGGCAGAACCGACTGTTTTTACTGGTTTGCATTTTGCATTTTAAGTTCCCAAAATGTCGCGATAAGCAAGAGTCGCCACCAACTTTCATTTCATTCAATCGAAAAGGAAAAAAGTACAGAAAAAATCCTTTTTCGAGATTTTGAGTACGGGGGGTAGATTATAGAAAGGGAAAGTGTTAGCACCCTTTCTATCCATGGTTTTCCATGGGCTCTTAAGTACTTGCTCATTTTTAAATTGCTTGTGTTTGTGTGCTTGTTTTTAAAAATGTTTTACTTTGTGATAATCCTTGTATCAGTCCTCAAGGATGTGACGAAGTTGTTTTGAATATTTGTTTCGAAAGGTGTTAGTGTGGAAAGTTTTGATTTGAGCAAGTACCTACTAGCATCTACCTACTCGAAAAAAGATCATTTCTATTCTTGTTTCCTTTAGACAGCGTTATCCCACTATTAAGGAATAGGTAGCACCGTCGTTGGAGTTGTAAAGGTCAATTCGAAAGGGACGTACGGTCACTAAAGCAATATTAGGACACCTTAGTTGTAACCCTAGAGTCTTAAGATCTTTTCGAGTCAACATTTTCGAGGCAATATTTCCGAGGCAACATTCGAATGGGACATTTGATATTTTTTAGACGGGATGTCAACCACTAAGACACCCTATGCTTAATGATCATTTACTGAAGGCAAGCGAAGTGAGAGTATACCCTAAGAGTGAATATGTGCGAGTGATCCATTTTCAAATTATTATCTTTGCACATTAGGGTTTTCTAACTGTTTTAATTTTTCATGCATTCTTACCATACAATCCTATTAGAATTCATCTAACAGTTAATAATTGCAAAAAGTAAAAGCGAAAAATATAAAACCTAACTATTACAAGGATTCGGGGTGGGGGATTAATTACATAACCAAAAATCGAGGAAAAGCGATAAGTAAAAAACCTAGTTAAAACTATTACATCCTCAAAACAGTTACAAAAATAATAAAAGAATTAAATGCACACGGTAAGTTAAATGCGAGGCGATTAGGGTTTTGACCCTTTGCCTAATCCTACTTGCGATTAGGGTTTTGGTCATGTTTTGTTATTTGAGAAAATAAGGAATAATTGAATTAAAAAAAGTACCTAATTACTAATTAACTTTAATTAAGACAAATAACTAAGTTAACCTATTTTTTTTGTTTTTATTTGGAAAAAGAAAATAATTAAATCAAGAATTAACATAATTTTCTAATTGTTTTTAATTGTGAAAAACAAATTAAAGTTACCCTAATTTGAATATTAATATAATTAATTGAAAAATTAAACTTGATAATAAAAACTAATCCTAAATTTGTGAATTCTTGATTTTGGGATTTTTTATGAAAAAAAAGTGGATTTTAAAAATAAAATAAATAAACAAATTGCAAAGAATAGGAAAAATAAGAAAAGAAAAAAAAATTGGAATGGGCTTGTGTTGTTGGCTGGAGAGGGGGTGTGAGTCTGAATTCCTTTGGCCCATTAAGCTCCAAGCCCAATCAATGCGATGGATCAGGCGTGGGCGTTGACTTTGTGATGTATCATGGACCTTCATTGCTGGCACGTTGGATCTGACTAGCTAGGCATCCAGTGGCCAGGCGCTGAGGGTGTATAGAAGGCGTACGATGATGTATTGCATTGGATTCGCCTGAAACAATCAAGAAAATAATAAAATGCACACGCCTGGGATCGAACCCAAGACGTGTGCATCAAAGGCATTCCCTCCAACCATCTGCGCTAGAGTGTTAACTTGTAAGCATAATAAACAAACAAAACCAAAAGCCAAGTCAAATATTCTGCCAGCCCCAAACACACGAAATTTGAATGGATTAATCATGCTTTGACACGCATCATCTTCTTCCCTTCTCCGTCGTTTTAGACGAAGGGACTTTTACCTACAGCAGTTTTGCTGTAACTATAAACCCGTGACATTCAAAAATCATGTACAAGCAATACAAATGAAAGGTAATGGTACCAATCAACTCGTCTCATCCTCACGAGCATCATGGTACCTGATTCAAGACCTAATTTTTCCTGTACAAAAAGACCCTAAAAATAACTCAGAAATCCTAGCAATGGCAATATCGTGTACAAGCATAAAAAATGCAATTAAATGACATGGTTAGCTTGTAAACATGATGACAAACACGAATATAACAATCAAAAGTTCTAATTATGCAAGAATTGGGATAATCGATTCTGGAAAAAAAACGCAAACCGTGTGAGTTACAATTTGTGTTTCTGGGTGCTTCAAGCCTTGCAACTGATCTAATTGGCTTTTGGGAAGGTCCAGTAATGGATTAGCAGCGTTGGAATAGTCTGAATTGATCTCTAGATGCAAAAATGATCCCAAACTTTTTGTAACTTTTTTGAGTTTTGTTCTATGCCTTTCACGACCTCTAACCCCTATTTTTTGATCTAGAATTCTTCATTAGATAACCTAGAGTGAATTAGGTTAACAAACTTGGACTGAATCTTTGCATTTATCCAAGATTTGATTTGATTTGCAAGCTATATGATATGTTGCTATTATGAGCCAAATCATGCCTTTCTTGTACCAATTTCCCTTGATTCGATTTGATCATGTTAACTCAGCATATCTTGATTGCCATTCTGTCAAAAAACAAACCAAATCATATCTTTGTTAGTTTTCATCATTTATTTGATTTAATTCACTTTTTAATTAATGAAAAATCAAAATAAATTGAAAAATGAAGCACATAATGGGTGAGTTAACATTTGAGTCGTGGACCACATTATAATTGAGGTGCAAGCATAAAAAGTGGGCCCGTTTAGCAAAAAATGCAAATTTGAGCACATTTGACTTTTGACAATTTTGCAAAAGTGGTCAACTTGGCCAATGCATAACTCTCTCAATTTTTACCCTAGGAGGTGTTGTTGGACTTTTTAGAAATCTTAGGATGTTATATAAACAACCCTTTTGGTCTCATTTCAATTGAGTCTTCCATGTTCATGTATGAAGCTTTGACCGAAAAGGTGTTTTTGTTGACTTTTCAAAAGGACCTATAATGTCAAAATTGATATCTTTTTGTGAGTGCATATTCTGAACTTGGGAGATGAAGATGAATTGTGGGGAATTGAATCCTCTTCAAAATGAGCTTTGGATGGGTCATTTATGATAAAGTATGAGAAAGTTATGCTTGGTCAAAGTTGTGTTGACTTTTCCGATAAAACCCTAATTTAGCAACTTTTGGGTTTTGATGAATTGTGAGCAATCCTTGAGGAATCATGATCAACCATTGATCAAATTATGGATAATACTTTAAAATGAGGATGTTTACCAAAAATCTTGAAGTTTGACTGTATGTGGGCCATAGTTGACTTTTGACCTAGTACAGTTGATTTTCAGGCATTTGAGCAATTGACTGAGCAAACTTCTTCTGCAAGGCTTGAAACTTGACATTGATGATCTTGAGAACATATTAGGACAATGGTGATAATTTGAGTCCTTTGTGGTTCACACATCTTGATGAAGTTGGAAACCCTAATTTTAGGTATACTTCTTTAGGAGAGAGTTTGTCTGATCAACTCTTGGGCAACCTTGAACAAATTAGGGACCTCACTTGACATTTGTTGAGTAAAATGAGAGGGGAAATTTTGGGGTACAACATAAGTCATCCAGATGAATCCACAATTTTACATGAGTGACTTCAAATGGTCCTAAATTGGTCAATTTTTATCACCTTGAGTCCATTATTTTTCCATAATGATCTTGAAGATGTGAACTTTATGCCTTCTTTTATTTGCAAAGTGGAAAATGGATGGAAGTTGCCTTAAAGATGAAAAAGATTATAGGTCATTTCATGGTTTTTTGCCAACTTCAAAAATTCATAACTTGCTCAAATTTTGGAGATTTTGAATGATTCAAGTTTCAAAGTTTCATTAAAGAGGTCTACTTCATGCCATCTTTTTTGGTCAAGAGTAAATTCCAAGTGGAAGGCCATGTTTGGATGAAAGACATTATAGGTCATTTTTGAAGAAGAATGTGAAATATTTCTAAGTATGGAAAGTCAACCCTTTTTCTTCAACTTTGACTTAATGCAACTTTCATCCCAAGCATCCATTTAACTCCATTCTTTTTCCATTGCAAATCTTGCAACCTCATCTTTCTAAAGCATCAAGAATCATGGCCTAAGACCCCTTGAGTTGAAAATGCCATTGGTCAGAAGTTGGCACTTTGAAATTGAATTTTTCACCAAGTCAGAATTTTGAAATCCATAATGTGGCCTCTAATCACAAGTTTTCCATGCATTTTTGCCTCTAAACATGTTTAGTGAAGTTCCATATTTGTTTAGCGCATCAAAATGCAAGAATTGGATGAGTTTTGATGAAGTTTGTATCACACTTCACTCGTGCATCATGTGTGCATGATTTCCCTCCAAAACACATCATCCACTCTTCCTTTTGATCCCATTCTCTTCTCCTATAAATACACGAACTATCCCATTCAATTTCCCAAGCTTGGATAGCCAGAATCACCCTGCCAAACTTGCTCCATAACTCAATTTTCTGTAACTTCAAAATCCATTCTCGACCCTTTTTCAATCCAATTTTTCCATCAATTCACATTCCTTGATCTTCCCTGAAGATAACCATATAATTACATTCAAGAATCGTGCCCTCTATTGCTCCATAGAAGTCCAGTTTTAGAGCTCTGCAACTCAACTTCAATAGGTAGATTCCTTCATCAATTCTTCAAAACTCTGATATCATTGTGTTGCTCTCATTGCCCTGGTTCTAGTCGCAAAACTTACCTTTTACTGGAAACACATTTTGACCATGAAATTTCAAATCCCTTTTCAAAACATTCCTTCCATATTGCTTGAGCTACAATTTATATAAATTCGGCGCGAGGGTGTGGTTGTCTTCGTCTTGAAGAGACGAAGCGAATGGAATATGTCTGAGCTTCTGATTTTACAGTTTGAGAGACCTGCAATTCGTGATGGCTGGAGGTTGAAGATGACCAACGTGTCATCTTCTAACCAATGAAGGCGTGCCATCTGTATTTTTCAAATTCTGATTTAATTAATGATTTTGTACAATATTCACTAATGACCATGATATGCACAGCGCGCCAGATCCCTTTGATTTGATTACTAATGTGTTTTGACTTTCATCCAATGGTCCACATATTATACTTTTATTTTCTATTTTTGATTATTATATTTTAATTGTTTTAAATTTAAAAAAATCATAGAAAATTCATTTTTAGTCCAAAAAATCTGAAAAAATTATGAAAAATATTTTTGATTATTCTCTTTCTGATTTTTACTTTTTCACAATTTAATTTTTTGTTTTGGTATTTTTTACAAATTTTACACTTATTTGATTTGTTTTAAAATTTTAAAAATACTTTTATACATTTTTAAATTCTTAAAAAATTATGGAATGATCCAATGATATTGTGACAAATATTGATGACCTCATTTTATTTTTGTTTCTAAATTTACTATTTTTTTACAATTTTTTGTTTATTTGACCCATTTATTTTAATTTTAAAAATAGTTTCTGACTTTAAAAAATTACCAAAAAAATTGTAAAATTAGTTAGGCCTTTTCCTGATTTTTCTATGGTCTTACTTTTCATTTCTTGATTAATTTGAACATAGTTGATATTTTTCTCATTATTTTCCATTTTTAAATCATTTTTAAAAATCCTTTTTTGTGTATATTAAATGTGATATTATTTTGTGATTATTTTCTGGCTGATCTTGGGTTAGATTTTGGATCATGAACTTTATTAACATCATTGGATCCATAGTGTTGAGTTTAACTCCACAAAAATGGATGAATGATTTTAATAATAGTTTGATTAAAATTTAATTCAAATGTGGTTTGTATATTTTTCCCATCCCTCTTCATCTCATCCCTTTCTTATTGCACTAGATGTTGTTGGAGCATGATCTCTACATCATGTCTCAAAACAAATGGTGCATAGATTTCTATTGAACGGCCTCAAAATAGGTGGACTTTTATATAAGTCCACTTACGATTGTTTAACATAGCGCTAAATTTTGTCCCAATTCGAATAAATGATCATTCGTGGCCCAAACTTATGATTGCAAGCCCAAGTATGTTAATTTGATCTCTTTGATCCAATAACCTTTAGATTCATTATGTGGAGGCTTTGATTCTATCAATCTTCTAATGGATCGACAACACCTTTGGTCAACGCGGATCACTTAAACATCATTGATCATTAAATGGTACTGTGATACGGTGGGAGAACTGACTTGAGGTTTTGCGTTTGTTTTCGCAAATGTTTCGGTTGAGCAAGAGTCGCCACCGACTTTTTATTTTATCCTAAGGAAAAGGTTAAAAAGCACAGCAAAAACATTCGAGATGTTTTCTTGGGTTCAGGGGGTAGATTATAGAAAGGGAAGGTATTAGCACCCTTTCTATCCATGGTTATCCATGGGATCTTAGTTACTTGCTTAGATCACTTGCCTTGCGTTTTCAATTGTTTGAAATGGTTATTTGTGTGTGGGTTTGAAAATGTTTTGAAAAGAGGCCATTGTGGTGGTAACCTTTGTAATGATTCATGTTTGAATGTATTCAAAGGTGTACTTGTCTTTTGAAAAGTTTTCAATGTCTTTGAAAGTTGTTTTGAAAGTGTTTTTAAAAGTGTTGTGGAGTGTGGTTTTGAAAAGTAGGCAAGTGTGTTTTGCAAGTTTATCAAGTAACTAAGAGTTGTCTACCCCTAAATTTACTCAAAGATCTTTCCTATATTTTAACCCTTTTAACAATTTTGTTCCACCATTGTATTTGGTGGACAATCTTGTGTTAGGATCAGTCAATGGTGGCTGCACCCTTCCAGCCAGGTCTCTCCACTTTTGTGCATACTCCTTAAAACCTTCACCCGTCCCTAGTGACATACCCTGGAGTTGGGTACGCGTGGGAGCAAAGTCGGAATTGTACTGATACTGCCTATAAAATGCAGTAGCCAAGTCCTCCCAGTTTCGGATACTGGCTCCATCCAGCTGATAGAACCATTCGAGTTGAGCCCCTGAAAGGCTATCCTGGAAGAAATGGATCCACAGGTTCTTGTCTGCAGTGTAAGGTTGGATCTTCCTTACATATGATCTGAGATGTAGCTTAGGGAAGGAAACCCCTTCGTACTTCGCAAAGGCAGGTGCCTTGAACTTGTGTGGGATCACCACCCCAGAAGATAAACCTAGATCTCCAAAATCCAACCCCGGCACATCTTGGATCTCCATGGCACTTAAACGGTCCTCTAGCTGCTTGTACCTGTCTTCAGCAGGAGGGTATTGTTCATCATTGTAATCCGTCTCGTTGTCGGAGACCACAGGACTAGGAGCCCTTCCCCATTGGGGATTGTCTTTCTCTGCAGAGGAAGTATCCTGATCAGCCTCATTCTGCAGTGTATTCCCAAACCTTCGTCCAGTGTTAAACATCACAGTCCTCTTCTGCTTCTTCTTCTTCAAGAGCAGAGTCTTCAACTCCTGTTGACCCTGGGCTAAGCTCATGACCAGCTCTTGAAACTGGGCGTTCTGGGCCTAGAGGGCCTTGATAGCTTGTTCGGTAGTAGGCTCG
This sequence comes from Vicia faba, assembly GCA_948472305.1. Lineage (NCBI taxonomy): Eukaryota > Viridiplantae > Streptophyta > Magnoliopsida > Fabales > Fabaceae > Vicia > Vicia faba. Next base: position 879,547,439 of record OX451738.1, read on the forward strand.
GAAGACATGATGATTGAGCGCTGAAATAAACAGCGAAGAAGATTAAGCAACCTGTAGAAGAAGGGTACCTGTTATGCATATGATGCAATGAGATGCATATGATTTATGTTTTCAAAGACAATCGGGATTCAACTTTATAGACAAAATGGAAACACACTTCATTAGATTCAAACTTTAAATTGTTCAACAATTTGCTCTTAGGCATTACAAGAATGAAAATACTGAAAAGGAAATAAAAGCTGTAAAAGGGAAACCCAAAGCCCATCAGTGCTCCCATGGCCTCCTCTTCTCAGTACGGATATAGTCGTTCAAGATCCGCTCCTCCTCCAATTGCTTAGTCAGCTTCTGGATCTTTTGTTCCTGTTCGTTGAACTTTTCCCGATAATAATCTCGTTCTTCCTGTAGCTGCGCCCAAGATCTCTTTAGTGTATCAACATCAGTGGGTATCTGAGGAGGGAGGACAGTTGGAGGAACCCCATCTTCATTAGGAAATTCAAGAATGATAGGCCTGACAGCTTCGTATGGCATACCTAACTTCTGAGCACGGATGCGGACCCATCTGCAGTAGGGTTCCATTGGTAGAGAAGTCTTCGATCCTAACTCATGTGGGTCATCTTTGTGAATTCTGTCCCAAGCCTTGATGAATCTTCGGTGCAGCTCGTTACTGTCTACCTGAAACTCAAAACTGATGTGAGGTACCAACATCTCATGAGGTCCTGCCCTTCTGGCTCTTCTAAACTGACGGAGAGCTAAACATGGATTATAAGAGATTCCTCCCTGGGTACCGATCAATGGAACATTAGGATATTCTCCGCAAGGATCAATAATGGCTACTTCATCCAAACCTCTGAGAGTCCAAATGATGTCCTTATCAGTGAGAGACATTAACCTATGAGCCCAGCCCTTTCCTTCTTCATTCTTCAGCATTAACTTAGGGAGGTGCGAAATAAACCACCTCACTAACAAAGGAGCACAACACCACAGAGTTCCCCGTCTTCGGGAAGTACGAGCATAGAGTTGCTGCAGGATATCACCCAAGAGAGTGGGTACAGGGTTCTGAGACATGAAGATCCTTGTGGCATTGATATTGACAAAGTTATCAGGACTTGGAAACAATACTAGACCATAGATTAAGAGAGCCAGAATGTCTTCGTACGCCTTGAAGTCTAAGTCATTCCAGAAACTATTAGCTTTGCCAACCAGAAACTTAGCCAAAAAGCCCTTAACTCCACTTCTAGCCTCCCAGTTAGCCATTACCTCTTCTTTGGTCAAGGGAAGAGATGCTGCAATCTCTTCAGGCCTAAGAGTCTTCTCCCAACCAGTGAATGGAGTTTGTTCTAAAACAGGGATACCAAGTAAATCAGAGAATTCTTCTAGGGTAGGGACCAGCTGGAAGTCTTTAAAGGTGAAGCAATGGTATAGGGGATCATAAAACTGGACCAGGACACTCATCAGTTGTTGGTCCCACTTTGAAGTGACTAAACCGAGGAGAGAACCATGCCTCTTGATGAAGGGAGTAGTGTTTGGAATCCTATCAACCAATTCCTTGAGCAAAGTAGGTGGTTGAACAAAGTTGAGCCGGACAGTATTCCTATGCACGGGCATCATGATGTCCTACAAAACAGAGCAAAGATGAAACCCTCTTGTCTTTGAAATGGGTCAGTCCTTATGCAGGATGCATGCAATGGTATGATGGTATGATGTTATGATAAAGCACACCACAAGTATCCACAAAGGCAAGCATGATAAGGCACACAAGTTACACAAGACAACCCTTAGAGTTTAGGCCAGCATGAAGTTTAGGTATTACCCTCTTTTAGTTTCGTTGGTTAAGACCTGTCCTATCAAAAGTAACCGGGTTCTAGAGGATCTCAATATCATTGACTACCATCAATCGGTCATAACTCCAGCATCGCAATCTTTTCTTGCAGCCAGAACCATTGCGAGAGTTTAGCCTCAATAAATGTAGCATACTGCTACCGTTCTATGGCCAAGTTGGGTCAATTTAGGGTTCTAAGGTCGGTTGGTGCTTAATGACTCCTTAGAAGACCCATATTCTCCTCGTTGCAACACAAGGGATATCGGTACAGACCAAGGTGTCACACCAACGTAGCCACTGCTTCACCCATGTCAGTCTACGCCGGACAGGTCCCTCACAGCTTATGCTACCTAAAAGGGTATTCCCCAGTTCCGGGTTAGGATCTATGAAACTCCGATGCAAAGCCCACAAATATAAAAGCAAAAAAAGCAAGCAATTGAAAACAAGAGTGGTCTAATCCTAAGTTAACCCCACTTTTAAATTAATTCCCCAGCAGAGTCGCCAGTTCTGTGATACGGTGGGAGAACTGACTTGAGGTTTTGCGTTTGTTTTCGCAAATGTTTCGGTTGAGCAAGAGTCGCCACCGACTTTTTATTTTATCCTAAGGAAAAGGTTAAAAAGCACAGCAAAAACCTTTGAGATTTTTTCTTGGGTTCGGGGGGTAGATTATAGAAAGGGAAGGTATTAGCACCCTTTCTATCCATGGTTATCCATGGGCTCTTAGTTACTTGCTTAGATCACTTGCCTTGCGTTTTCAATTGTTTGAAATGGTGCTTTGTGTGTGGGTTTGAAAATGTTTTGAAAAGAGGCCATTGTGGTGGCAACCTTTGTAATGATTCATGTTTAAATGTATACAAAGGTGTACTTGTCTTTTGAAAAGTTTTCAATGTCTTTGAAAGTTGTTTTGAAAGTGTTTTTGAAAGTGTTGTGGAGTATGGTTTTGAAAAGTAGGCAAGTGTGTTTTGCAAGTTTATCAAGTAACTAAGAGTTGTCTACCCCTAAATTTACTCAAAGATCTTTCCTATGTTTTAACCCTTTTAACAATTTTTTTCCACCATTGTATTTGGTGGACAATCTTGTGTTAGGATGTTAACGGGACGGGCGTGGGTCATCGTTTAGACCATGATTGCAATGGTGCCAAGTGTCTTTGGCAACTTTTCCTTTAAGGGATTATGATCATTTTTAGGCAACTTTCGAAAGCGTCATTGAGGGACTATGATCATTTGATTTGTTTTGTTTTGCCAAAAACAACCAACATACAACATGGCCCATTATTGAAGGCAACAAGTGGAGTAACCCTAAGGGTGCAAGTGTGATTAGTGTTGTCCATTTTCATGCTTTTTTGTCTTTGAATTAGGTCAAGCTATTTGTCATTTTTGATTTGCATACACACCTTAAGTCTATCATGGTATATTTAGAAAGCTTTAAAATGCGGAATTTAAAGTCCTAAATTATTACAAAGTAATCATGGGGATGGGGGTACAAATGTTCAAATGGGGATGAGACTTAATAGAAGAGTGGTATCCCAATATTTACAACCAAATCAAATCAATCGCAATTGTAAAATGTATCAAATGTACAAGAATAAACAAATGTGTATGTGTAAATGTATTTGTGTAAGTGTATGTGATTTATTTACAAGTGAAATAAAAATAAATAAATAAAAGGTTAATTTTTGATATTTTCATGTTTAGGGCAAAACCCTAATTTTTTAAATAAAAAAGTATTTATTATTTATTATATGCAATATTTATTAATTATATACAAAAAAATAAATAAAAAGGGAGTATATTATAAAAAAGTGATTTTTGAGGTCAAATATTAATAAAAATGAAAAATATATTATTTTGGTCTTTTTATCCTAAATATTCTAATAAAGATATAAGTATTTATATTATGTATTAAATATATTAAATATATATAAAAAATAAAATATTAATTATTTACAAAAAAAGTATATTTTTTAGAAAATGATTTCAAAAGATAAAATAAAATAAAAATCAGAAAATAAAATGTATTTGTATTGTTTTTTAGTATTTTAAATAAAAGTATTATATTTATTTATATATATAAGTGTAAACAAAACAAATAAATTCAAAATAAATGCAAAAATGGTTGAAAAAATATTTTTAATATTTTTTATGTTTTGACAAAAAATAATAAGTCAGAGGAAAAAATAAAAAGTCAAAAATAATTAAAAAAACACACAATGGGCCAAGGGGGTGTATGTGAAAAAATGTGGTGCAAACAGAAAAACAATTCCAGGCCCAGCCCAAGGAGGCTTGTCTTCAACCTCCAGCCAATTTCAAACAAAAACGCGCGTTTTCTCTTGTCCCTGCTATCTCTTGATCCTTTGATTTTCAACAAAAACTTACAACAGCAATGTTATAGAGCATCATGTCACGATTCTAAACATATAAAGAAGTTGATCTAACTCTCAGAAATGAGAGAGAATTTCTTCTCCCCCAATTCCTGACCTAACTTTTTTCTAATGTTCAGGTTCCAAATTCTCTTAACACACACAATATAAATGAAAAGTGAGGATACAGGTATCTTCAGGGCCATGAGTAGGACATAACTTCTTCACAAACCTAAGCCTAGATATGCTTGGATAGAGAGATAGAAGTTCAAACTCTTACCTGTTCAGCTTGAATTGTGTGCAACAATGGAGGTACTTTCAATGTAGTGTGAGGACTTGTACAGCTTGCTTGAGGTCCAAGGATGCTCTTCCAACCTCTAACTTGCTTTGAAACTAACTGAAACGAGCTATGTAACTCAACCTGCACAACTGAAAAAATGAAAATGGTGAACTTGGTTAGAGGTGTTACAGTCTGTAGCTAGGGCTTGGGATAGTTTGTATGGATGATATAGGATGTGTTTGAACTGGTTTGGATGAAAACGCACGAGGGAAATGAACTGGCCAAGTCAATCTGCAACAGGGACTCTGTTTTGCAGGAAAATGGTGTTTCTGTGGATGAGGGAGTTTTAGGGATGGTTTGGTCGTGTTTCAGGTTAGTTAGGGAGTATGCAATGTGTGGAGAAAGTTTGTTTTAGTTGGTTCTTGCAAGAATGAGAGATGGGATCAGTTTTGCCAAGTTTCTTCCTTCTTAAGCCAAAAATGCCAAGTTAGGTTACAGGCTCATACAGGCCCCTCAAACATGCTGCAAAGTTTTTTCTTGATCAGTGGGATATGTCCACACATTTGTGCCTCAGAGATTTCCTTGTACCTCAAAGATATGGACTTTGACATAAAGTTGATCTTTTCAAAAATGGCTAAAATGCTTTTTCCATTTATGGCTTAATCTTGTATGCAATGGTTAAACACACAAAGTAAGACTTGAACACAAAGGATATGCATTAAATTATTGAGTGAGAATGGGATTAGAGGCCTGTAATCTAGCTTGTGCAAGCTGACTTGAAAAATGCAAAGTGTTATGAACATGAATTTGGCCATGAACAAAGTGACTTTTGCCCATCTTTACAAATTCGATTCTCCCTAACCACAAGGGTGTTTGAGAAGTTCTTGGACAATTTGGAAATCTTGGAATGTGTACTATAATCCATCTTTGTAATGCAAGTTGAAATTCCAAGTAGAAGCATGTGAAAAGTGGCCATGAAGTTGGGCAAAAATCCTGCCTAAAATAGGTCAAAAATTTTCTAAGTTAAGAATGTTTTGCACCCGTATTCCAAAAATCATAACTTGAGCTACAAGCTTCTTTTGAGGAAACTTTGTGAATCAAAGTTGTATATTTTGCAATGTAATATAACTTTCATGTTTTGAGTTTTGTTTGAATCCAAATTTATCTTGATGAAAAAATGGGACAAAGTTAAGAAAAAATTAGGAAATTTCATAACTTAGAAAATTTCTAAGTTATGAAATTTCTTCATTTCAAACTCTAATTTGTAATTTATTGTTTCTTGATCAACAAGTTTCACAATTTGACATGTCTTGATGAAAAATGGATCTTGGCACTTGATTTTGACCAAAAAGTCAAAGTTTGACTTTTCAGTATACAGTCAAATTTTGATCAGTTGACTGGAAAATTCATCTGTCAATCTTGTGCATTTGGGATCTTTTGAACTTGTTTAATGTGTCAAGACCATGCCATTGAGTCCTTGAGTCTATATGTGAGCTTGGTTTGCCATTGGCTAGGTCAAACAGTCAAAAATTGCCTTTGTGCAGTCAAAACCCTAAAAATGACCATTTTGCCCTTTTGGTGATCTGATCAAATTTCTTGTGGAATTGTGATCCAAACTTGATCAAATGGTTCATATGAGTTCATAATGTTGATGTGGGTCAAAAATCATGAGGTTTGACTGTCAATTTACCACAGTTGACTTTTTCCCCAATACAGCTGATTTCTAGGTCAACTGTCCAAGTGACTGGACAAAGATTGGAATCAAGACTTGAAACTTGGTATGGATAAACTTGTGAGTCCAAAATGAAGCATGAAAGTCATCTTGGGCATTTTAGGTCAAAACATCTTTGTGCAAACTCAAACCCTAATTTGGGTCAACAGTGCAAGGAGGAGTCTTGAGCAGAGCAAACCCTAACTGGATCTTGAGCTCCAAGGGTCTTGTGGTGAGAAAATATTGATGAAATGGGAGGGAAAATTTTGGGGTACAACAGTTGCCCCTGTTCAATCTTCTTAGACCTGAGGATGTAGATTGGCGTGTGTGCCTTTCGTAATCCGAAGGTGGAAGATGATTGAACACTAAAGTGCCCAGAAATTTGCACTCGCATAGTGGAGTATCAGCAATGTGATGTCGGGAATGGGCTTATAGATTCCATTTGGGGATAGGATGGATAGGAGGATGGGCTTATAGATGCCATTTGGAAGTGTTGATCGCGTAAGAGATTCCTTAGCGAGAACTTGCGTACTTTGAGAAAGGAAGATGGTTTCCTGGCCTGTTACAGGTGTTGATCTTAAAACTCTTCATGCAGATATGCCCTGGCTAGGTACAGGTATCGAATCTACAATCAAACACTCACAGATATGCCCTGGCTAGATACAGGAATCGAATCCGGAATTTGTCGTCTACAGATATGCCCTGGCTGGATACAGGAATCGAATTTGGAATTTGTCGTCTACAGATATGCCCTGGCTGGATACAGGAATCGAATCTGGAATTTGTCGTCTATAGATACGCCTTGACTGGATACAGGAATCGAATCTGGAATTTGTCGTCTATAGATATGCCCTGGCTGGATACAAGAATCGAATCTGGAATTTGTCGTCTACAGATATGTCCTGGCTGGGTACAAGTGTCGAATCTCTAAACTCTTCATGCAGATATGCCCTGGCTGGATACAGGTATCGAATCTACAATCAATCACTTACAGATATGCCCTGGCTAGATATAGGTATCGAATCTAGAATTGTGATAGTTGACAGTAATCATCTTTGGATTGACCTTTTCTTGAAAAGGAAAAACATTAGTTGTATGCAATGTCATGATGTATGAAATGCATGATGTCATGATGTTTTTCAAGAATAAATGAGATTGTGTGATATGATGCGTGTATGCATGCGTCATGGTGTATGATAATGTGATGAATGTATTTTTGTCTAGGAAAATAAATCCTTGACGACTGCCGGGAGTTTGTGGAATCCTGGGCTGATGCTGAAGAGTGGGGTTCTTCGTTTCCGCTGGGGATGACGGTTGCAAGAATAAACTGGTAGGAGAAAATGACTCTGTTGGGGAATAAACTTGTTGGAGAGATTACTCTGCGGGGAATTACTCTGTGGGAAGAGATACTTCGCTGAGGTTTTGATGAGAGCTCCGCTGGGAATTCCACTGATAAGTTATGTTGGGGAATTTGATGAACTCCGCTGGGGAATAGGAAGAACTTCGCCGAGGACGATCTTTCCGTGGTAATTAGCTGAGGATAACCCAGTTATACCCTGGTGGGGAAATAACCTTTGAATAAAGTCGGGGAGAGACATTCGTACTCTACAGGGGATAAGCTTCCAGAATCTATTGGGGATAAGCTTCAGAATCTACTGGGGAGGATGATTCAACTTTCCCTGGGAAACTTTTCAGGCTGTACTGGGGAATGGTTCCACTGGGGTGTCTGGTATTTTGCCGGGGAACAAATCTTATATTAAGACTGCCGGGGATGCTTGCTGAGGAATGTCTATACTCCGCTGGGGAATGTTGAGATCTTCTGGGGATACCCAACTTCCTTAAGGCTGACAGTAGACTAACTTGGCTTGGGGAGAGTATCGCTGACTTGCTGGAGATACTGTGCCTTTTTAGGGCTGATGGAAGACCAACTCTTCCTGGGGAGAGTATTGCTGAATCTTGTCTTACTCTGTGGGGAGTTGAGGTAACTTGGTTACATTCTTTATCTGAACTTACCTTGGTACCTCGGTGGACAGAGCAACTAGATTGCTTGGACAATTCTTTATTGCCCCTGTTTCTGATGTCATCTGTAATTAGTCCTTTGTTTCGCATGCAAATATTCATGATTAGCAATTAATGTCAAACGCATATATCAAAAATGAACATTGGACGTTCTTTGCAAAACAAAATAGAAAAAGGAAAAACGATGGGTAATTTGTCTGAAAAAATTGAACTTGTATTGATTTTGAAATTTGCCTATAAATAGGCGTTTTTGTACAAGAGGCTGACGTCCTAGTAAGAGAACTCCACCGAGCAAAATAGAGTTTATACAATTTTGTGAAAAGGAAACAAAACAGCTATGTGAAAAATAATCCCACTGGGTTCCAACTCTGCTATCGCCTTTATGTCTTCAAGCGTCTCATCACTCTGCTTCTTAGTTGAAGATGAAGCTGATTGATTGGCGACGTCTGAACCCGATAGTTGATGCCGAATTCTGGATGCAAGGTGATCCAATGAGACATAGTATTACGCTTTATCCCTAACTTTTTCCTGGACCGCCCTTTCGGGTTTTTAGTCCACCGGGATACCCATTTTTGCTCAAGTCCCCTTTTCAGGTTTTCGTCTTGCCGGGTGTACAGATTTTTTTCATTTCGTCCCTTATTTTTGCCCGAACCCTTTTGGTTCGTCGGGAAGCCCTTATTTTTTCCTAGGTGTGTCAACCTAGCGGGTCTTTAATTCATGCGTAGTATCTTTTTACTATGTCTTCATTGGCGGGGTGAGGAAGGTCGTCACCATCCATGGTGGTTAGAATCATAGCTCCTCCTGAGAAGATATGTTTAACCATAAATGGACCTTCATGCGTAGGGGTCCATTTGCCCCTGGGATCACTTTGAGGAAGAATGATGCGCTTGATTACCAGATCTCCGACTTGATACTCTTATCGTCTGACCTTCTTGTTAAATGCCCTGATCATCCGTTTTTGATACGTCTGACCATGACAAATAGAAGTGAGTCTATTTTCGTCAATCAGGTTTAATTGATCAAGCCGAGTCTGGATCCAGTCATCTTCGCTCAAATCTGCATCCTTCATTATCCGGAGAGAGGGTATCTGGACTTCAATAGGCAAGACTGCCTCCATGCCATAGACCAAGGAAAAGGGAGTTGCCCCTGTTGACGTCCGTGCTGAGGTACGGTACCCATGAAGAGAAAACGGTAACATTTCGTGCCAATCTTTGTAGGTCACTGTAATCTTCTGCACAATCTTCTTGATGTTCTTATTCGCTGCTTCTATAGCCACATTCATCTTTGGTCGGTAGGGAGAAGAGTTATGGTGCTGTATCTTGAATTGCTCGCAGAGCTCAACGATCATCTTGTTGTTAAGATTGGTACCATTATCCGTAATGATCCTCTCAGGTACACCGTATCGACAGATCAGGTTGTGCCGAATGAAATGTGCCACGACATTCTTGGTTACGGTAGCATAGGAAGCTGCTTCAACCCACTTTGTGAAGTAATCAATCGCTACTAAGATGAAGCGATGCCCATTGGATTCCGTAGGTCTGATTTCGCTGATCATATCAATGCCCCACATTGCAAAAGGCCAAGGTGCTGTCAAGACGTTCAGAGGAACCAGAGGAATGTGAACCTTATCAGCATAGATCTGGCATTTATGACAAGTTCGAGAATGCTGATAACAGTCGGCTTCCATTGTGGACCCGAAATATCCTGCCTGAAGGATTTTCTTTGCCATGGTATGTCCACTGGAATGTGTTCCGAAGGTACCTTCATGTAGCTCTGCCATGATCCTTTCTGCTTCAGTCTTATCCACACAACGCAGTAAGGTTGAATCATGGTTCCGCTTGTAGAGAATGCCATTGCTGAGGAAGAACTTTGCCGCAAACCTTCTCAGGAATTTCTTGTCATTAACAGATGCGCCTTCGGGATATTCTTGAGCTTCAAGGTACCTCTTCACTTCATGATACCAGGGTTTTTCTGTTACCTCTTCGGTCTCGAGATCGCAGCAATGTGCAGGTTCATCCGACTTCCAAATAATGATCCGGGGCGCCTCGTTGTCCCATTTGACTTTAAACATAGAAGACATCGTAGCCAATGCGTCCTCTAACTGATTCTCCTCTCTTGGGAAGTGTTCAAAGGTTATCTCCTCGAAGTGGGGAATCAACGTCAACACATACTCCTTGTAAGGAATAAGATTCGGGTGTTTCGTATCCCACTCGCCTTTGATCTGATTGATCACGAGAGCGGAATCTCCGAAGACACTCAAAAACTTGATCCTTAAGTCAATTGCAGCTTGAAGACCCATGATACATGCCTCATACTCTGCCATGTTGTTGGTGCAGTTGAAACATTGCCGGGCGGTGAGTGGAGTATGAGTGCCTTTAGGGGATATGATCACAGCGCCGATACCATTACCCAAAGCGTTCGAGGCTCCGTCAAAGTGCATAGACCATCGGGATACCTCCTCAGGTCCTTCATCCGGTCCAGGTATTTCATAATCAGTCATTACCATGATATCCTCGTCTGGAAATTAAAATTTCATAGACTGGTAATCGTCCACTGCCTGATGTGCCAAATGGTCTGCCAACACACTTCCCTTGATTGCTTTTTGAGTCGTGTACTAGATGTCGTATTCCGTCAAGATCATTTGCCATCTTGCTATTCTTCCGGACAAGGCAGGCTTTTCGAAGATGTACTTTATTGGATCCATTTTTGAAATAAACAGAGTAGTGTGAGTCAACATATACTGTCTTAGCCGGCGAGCATCCCATACCAAAGCGTAGCGAGTTTTCTCGAGCAGTGAGTATCGGGTCTCACAGTCGGTAAACTTTTTGCTAAGGTAATAAATGGCGTGTTCTTTTCGGCCAGACTCGTCATGCTGCCCCAGCACACACCCCATTGAGTTGTCCAGTACAGTCAAGTATAAGATTAGAGGTCTCCCTTCAACCGGTGGCATAAGAATGGGTGGTTCTTGGAGATACTCTTTGATTCTTTCGAAAGCGGCCTGACATTCATCGTTCCAACGTACTACTTGATCTTTCTTCAGCAGCTTGAAGATTGGTTCACAAGTAGCAGTTAGATGTGAGATGAATCGAACAATGTATTTCAGACATCCTAGAAAGCCTCTGACTTCTTTCTCTGTCTTGGGAGTTGGCATCTCTTGTATGGCTTTCACTTTGGCAGGGTCCACTTGAATACCTTTGTCGCTTACGACGAAACCTAGCAATTTTCCAGACCTCACCCCAAAGGTGCACTTGTTTGGGTTCAACCTCAGCTTGTACAACTTCAGATGGTCAAACAACTTCTGTAGATGGTCAAGGTGTTCCTCCTTGGTCTGGGACCTTGCAATCATATCGTCGACGTATACTTCTATCTCGTGATGGATCATGTCATGAAACAAAGTAACCATGGCACGTTGGTAGGTTGCCCCAGCAATTTTCAACCCAAAAGGCATGACCTTGTAGCAAAAGGTGCCCCACTGAGTAACAAAAGTGGTCTTCTCCATGTCTACAGGAGCCATCTTGATCTGATTATAACCAGAGAAGCCGTCCATGAAGGAGAATACTTTATGCTGAGCAGTGTTGTCAACCAGAACGTCGATATGAGGCAGAGGGAAATCATCCTTAGGGCTCGCCCTGTTCAAATCCCTGTAATCAACACACATTTGGACCTTAACATCCTTCTTCGGCACTGGAACCACGTTGGCAACCCATTGAGGGTAAGAAGTCACTGCTAGAAATGCAACATCAAATTGTTTCATGACCTCAACTTTGATTTTCTCGGACATTTCTGGACGCATACGGCGGACCTTCTGTTTTACCGGAGGGCAATCTTCCTTGGTAGGCAGGTGATGAACCACAATGTCGGTATCCAACCCAGGCATGTCTTCGTAAGACCAGGCAAAGATTTCCACATAGTCATGCAGCATCTGAATCGACCGTTGTTTCACACTGGGCTCTAGATTGGCACCAATCTTGACTTCCTTTCTGTCTGTCTCAGTACCATGATTTACCGTTTCCACTGGCTCTTCATGTGGCTGAATGGCCCTCTCTTCCTGGAGTAGTAGTCTTGCAAGTTCAACAGGCACTTCGCAATCATCTACACCTTCGTCTTCGGCTAAGTTGATCGGATTTTCGAAGTCATAACTGGCAGTAGCAGAGTCGTTACCAGTAAGATCCAGAGTGGATTGGAACCTCTATAAGTGAGTGTGTGTAAATATAGTTGTTTTGCAATATATAATAAAGAAAGAAAAGGAGCGCAAGATTTTGAAATGCAACAAACGTCCAATGTTTTTATTAATGATATATGAAAATGACACACAAAAGCCCTCACAAATGAAGCCACGGTGACCCGGGTAAGACACCGAGCCATAAAAGTTTCAAAATATTGTCTGTTACAAATTCAAAACAAAAGAGTTCATTACTGAGTGACAAAAGTAATAGGTGTGAAGTCTTTGGCAGTCCAATTGCTTGGTCCACTGTCGGTTGTTGGGTAGATCCAGCTGTCGAATTCAGATTCCCCCACGTCGTCTTCAATAGCATTCACTCCCGGGTTGGTGATGAACACATGAGGTCTTCCAATCCTTGCCTTACGAACAGCCCTCTGAGCCTCTACAGTGAAACCCAAACCAAACTTGTCGGTCTTTGGAGTGAAGTCAGGAAGTCGGCCCCAGTTTGCGCACTCACCCTTCTCAATAACAGCCCGAGCATCCTTTAAGGAAGCCATCTTCAAAGGAGGGTCTGCAATCACAGTTTTAGCTGATGCCAGTGTCTGAGGAACTTCTTCAAAGTGTTGGAATGGAGTCTCAATGAATTCCCCATCCATTTCTATGTACCAGAACGAGTTGAGGTGGATGACCATATACTCTTCCTCCCCCTGAACTGTAACAATTTTCCCTCTAACTGGGTACTTAAGCTTCTGATGTAGTGTGGAGGTCACAGCTCCAGCCTTGTGGATCCATGGACGACCCAACAAACAAGAATAGGATGGTCGGATATCCATCACATAGAAAGTAGAATCAAAAACTTGAGAACCAACCCTGATTGGAATGTCAACTTCCCCATGTACCATCCTTTTCGAACCGTCAAAGGCTCGGACAACAATGTTACTAGGCTTGAGCTCCAAACCCTCACAATCTAACCTGTCTAGGGCCTTCTTGGGTAACACGTTCAATGAAGAACCGGTGTCTACCAACACATGGGCAAGAGTAGTGCCCCTGCATTCAATAGAGACATGCAGGGCGTCGTTATGGTTCTTTCCTTTGGCAGTCAGATCGGCGTCAGAGAAGCCCAACCCATTATCGGCAGTCAAGTTGGCCACACAATCGGTAAATTGATCAACAGACGTTTCTTGTGGCACATGGGACGTCTTTAGGAAGGAAATCAGGGCCTTGGCATGGGCCTCTGAACACAACAACAATGATAGCATAGAAATCTTTGATGGGGTGTGTCCCAACTGCTCAACTACATTTAAATCACTCTCTTAATGATCTTGAGAATCTCTTCCATCTCTTGTTGGGAAGCTTCAACATTGGTTGTCTTTGGTGCCTCCGTCAGGGTAGGAAAATCAGTAGAAATCCCTTTGCCCCGAGCGTCAGATGACTCGGCAGCAGGGGTAGAAACAGGAACTTGACCAGGAAGGGGAGCAGGCACACTTGCAGGTGTGATGATAAGAGGTCTCTGAATAGCTGGTGGCGCAATATCTGGTGAGAACAGCCTACCACTGCGAGTGACTTTGGCAGGCTCGGTGATGTTGCTGACTCTGGTACTAGTATCAAACTCTTGCTTTACTCCAAGAACATAAACATCTGCCCCATAGTGCCATGGGACAGCTTTGTCGGATGTATAGGGGAGGGGCCCCGGAACAGTGATGATGATAGGAGCAATCTTCTGAGTAGACATGATTTTGATAGGCTTTTTTGAAGGAGCCTTAGGAGGGTTGTTGAAAATAGTAACAATAGACACTTCTTCAGCAGGGACAGTAGGAACAATAATCTTCTCGAACAAGATCTCTTTGCTATCCATCAGGTTTTGGACGCCTGACTTCAGCAAGGGACAACCAGCAGGTGAAACAGCACATAGATGGAAACCTTTACTACATCCCGGAAATAAACCGGCTAGAAACAGGTTCCTTTTGACGGTCAATAACGGAGTAACAATCTCTTCCACGGAGGCTACATACCGGTCTTCTTCCACAGCATTCACTCCATGTTGGGGCATGGGAGCAGTCACAACATTGGATCTTTCGGGCGCTTCAAACTGTATTTCTTTAGCATTAATAGGGTCCTGAACCTTATTCCTCAGAGCCCAACAATCATCCGTAGTATGCCCCGGGCTATCAGAGTGATAAGCGCAACGGGTGTTGGGGTTGTACTTTGGAGAAGCTGTGTTCACTACCTTCGGAGCTTCTTTGACAGTTACCAGATTGGTTGACAGTAGTTGCGGCAATATCTGAGACAGGGTCATACTGAGTCGAGTGTACTTCCTTTTGGGTCTCTCACCCCTTGGTTGGTTGTACTGCTGAGGAACAGCAGCAGGCTTTGAAATTACCACCGCGTTGACAGCTTGGCGGTGTTCTGGTTTGTTCTGTCTCCTTGGACCATAAACAGCACAGGCTTGCTTCTTGAAGGGCTTCTTTTCAGTATTCGAGGAGGCACCTTTCTGTATCTTCCCTGACTTTATACCAGCTTCTATTCTCTCACCAGTCAAGATCAAATCTGTAAACCCAGCAAAAGAATTCCCAATCAGATGGTTGAAGAACGGACCGGACAGGGTCCCCATGAACAAGTCAACAGGTTCACGATCAGTCAATGGTGGCTGCACCCTTCCAGCCAGGTCTCTCCATTTTTGTGCATACTCCTTAAAACCTTCACCCGTCCCCAGTGACATACCCTGGAGTTGGGTACGCGTGGGAGCAAGGTCGGAATTATACTGATACTGCCTATAAAATGCAGTAGCCAAGTCCTCCCAGTTTCGGATACTGGCTCCATCCAGCTGATAGAACCATTCGAGTTGAGCCCCTGAAAAGCTATCCTGGAAGAAATGGATCCACATGTTCTTGTCTACAATGTAGGGTTGGATCTTCCTTACATATGATCTGAGATGTAGCTTAGGGTAGGAAACCCCTTCGTACTTCGCAAAGGCAGGTGCCTTGAACTTGTGTGGGATCACCACCCCAGAAGATAAACCTAGATCTCCAAAATCCAACCCCGACACATCTTGGATCTCCATGGCACTTAAACGGTCCTCTAGCTGCTTGTACTTGTCTTCAGCAGGAGGGTACTGTTCATCATTGTAATCCGTCTCGTTCTGCAGTGTATTCCCAAACCTTTGTCCAGTGTTAAACAACGCAGTCCTCTTCTTCTTCTTCTTCTTCAAGAGCAGAGTCTTCAACTCCTGTTGACCCTGGGCTAAGCTCATGACCAGCTCTTGAAACTGGGCGTTCTGGGCCTGGAGGGCCTTGATATCTTGTTCGATAGTAGGCTCGGAAGACATGATGATTGAGCGCTGAAATAAACAGCGAAGAAGATTAAGCAACCTGTAGAAGAAGGGTACCTGTTATGCATATGATGCAACGAGATGCATATGATTTATGTTTTCAAAGACAATCGGGATTCAACTTTATAGAAAAAATGGAAACACACTTCATTAGATTCAAACTTTAAATTGTTCAACAATTTGCTCTTAGGCATTACAAGAATGAAAATACTGAAAAGGAAATAAAAGCTGTAAAAGGGACATCCAAAGCCCATCAGTGCTCCCTTGGCCTCCTCTTCTCAGTACGGATATAGTCGTTCAAGATCCGCTCCTCCTCCAATTGCTTAGTCAACTTCTGGATCTTTTGTTCCTGTTCGTTGAACTTTTCCCGATAATAATCTCGTTCTTCCTGTAGCTGCGCCCAAGATCTCTTTAGTGTATCAACATCAGTGGGTATCTGAGGAGGGAGGACAGTTGGAGGAACCCCGTCTTCATTAGGAAATTCAAGAATGATAGGCCTGACAGCTTCGTATGGCATACCTAACTTCTGAGCACGGATGCGGACCCATCTGCAGTAGGGTTCCATTGGTAGAGAAGTCTTCGATCCTAACTCATGTGGGTCAGCTTTGTGAATTCTGTCCCAAGCCTTGATGAATCTTCGGTGCAGCTCGTCACTGTCTACCTGAAACTCAAAACTGATGTGAGGTACCAACATCTCATGAGGTCCTGCCCTTCTGGCTCTTCTAAACTGACGGAGAGCTAAACATGGATTATAAGAGATTCCTCCCTGGGTACCGATCAATGGAACATTAGGATATTCTCCGCAACGATCAATAATGGCTACTTCATCCAAACCTCTGAGAGTTCAAATGATGTCCTTATCAGTGAGAGACATTAACCTATGAGCCCAACCCTTTACTTCTTCATTCTTCAGCATTAACTTAGGGAGGTGCGAAATAAACCACCTCACTTACAAAGGAGCACAACACCACAGAGTTCCCCATCTTCGGGCAGTACGAGCATAGAGTTGCTGCAGGATATCACCCAAGAGAGTGGGTACAGGGTTCTGAGACATGAAGATCCTTGTGGCATTGATATTGACAAAGTTATCAGGATTTGGAAACAATACTAGACCATAGATTAAGAGAGCCAGAATGTCTTCGTACGCCTTGAAGTCTAAGTTATTCCAGAAACTATTAGCTTTGCCAACCATAAACTTAGCCAAAAAGCCCTTAACTCCACTTCTAGTCTCCAAGTTAGCCATTACCTCTTCTTTGGTCAAGGGAAGAGCTGCAATAATCTCTTCAGGCCTAAGAGTCTTCTCCCAACCAGTGAATGGAGTTTGTTCTAAAACAGGGATACCAAGTAAATCAGAGAATTCTTCCAGGGTAGGGACCAGCTAGAAGTCTTGAAAGGTGAAGCAATGGTATAGGGGATCATAAAACTGGACCAGGACACTCATCAGTTGTTGGTCCCACTTTGAAGTGACTAAACCGAGGAGAGAACCATGCCTCTTGATGAAGGGAGTAGTGTTTGGAATCCTATCAACCAATTCCTTGAGCAAAGTAACTGGTTGAACAAAGTTGAGCCGGATAGTATTCCTATGCACGTGCATCATGATGTCCTACAAAACAGAGCAAAGATGAAACCCTCTTGTCTTTGAAATGGGTCAGTCCTTATGCAGGATGCATGCAATGGTATGATGGTATGATGTTATGATAAAGCACACCACAAGTATCCACAAAGGCAAGCATGATAAGGCACACAAGTTACACAAGACAGCCCTTAGAGTTTAGGCCAACATGATGTTTAGGTATTACCCTCTTTTAGTTTCGTTGGTTAAGACCTGTCCTATCAAAAGTAATCGGGTTCTAGAGGATCTCAATATCATTGACTACCCTCAATCGGTCATAACTCCAGCATCGCAATCTTTTCTTGCAGCCAGAACCATCGCGAGAGTTAAGCCTCAATAAATGTAGCATACTGCTAACGTTCTATGGCTAAGTTGGGTCAATTTAGGGTTCTAAGGTCGGTTGGTGCTTAATGACTCCTTAGAAGACCCATATTCTCCTCGTTGCAACACAAGGGATATCGGTACAGACCAAGGTGTCACACCAACGTAGCCACTGCTTCACCCATGTCGGTCTACGCCGGACAGGTTCCTCACAGCTTATGCTACCTAAAAGGGTATTCCCTAGATCCGGGTTAGGATCTATGAAACTCCGATGCAAAGCCCACAAATATAAAAGCAAAAAAAGCAAGCAATTGAAAACAAGAGTGGTCTAATCCTAAGGTAACCCCACTTTTAAATTAATTCCCCAGCAGAGTCGCCAGTTCTGTGATACGGTGGGAGAACTGAATTGAGGTTTTGCGTTTGTTTTCGCAAATGTTTCGGTTGAGCAAGAGTCGCCACCGACTTTTTATTTTATCCTAAGGAAAAGGTTAAAAAGCACAGCAAAAACCTTTGAGATGTTTTCTTGGGTTCGGGGGGTAGATTATAGAAAGGGAAGGTATTAGCACCCTTTCTATCCATGGTTATCCATGGGCTCTTAGTTACTTTCTTAGATCACTTGCCTTGCGTTTTCAATTGTTTGAAATGGTGCTTTGTGTGTGGGTTTGAAAATGTTTTGAAAAGAGGCCATTGTGGTGGAAACCTTTGTAATGATTCATGTTTGAATGTATACAAAGGTGTACTTGTCTTTTGAAAAGTTTTCAATGTCTTTGAAAGTTGTTTTGAAAGTGTTGTGAGGTGTGGTTTTAGAAAATAGGCAAGTGTTTTGTTTTTGCAAGTTTTGATTCACATAACTAAGAGGTTATCTACTCCTAAATTTCTCAAAGTTCATTGCTATGTTTTAACCCTTTTAATAAGTTTGTTCCACCATTGTATTTGGTGGACAATATCATGTTAGGATGTGAAAGGGACGGGCGCGGGTCATCGTTTAGACCATAATTGCAACGGTGTCAAGTATCTTTGGGCAATTTTCTTTAAGGGATTTGATCATTTGTTTAGGCAACATTTGGAAAGCGTCATCGAGGGGCTATGATCATTTAATTTGTTTGTTTTGCCCAAAGAGACCTAACATGCAATATGGCCCATTTATTTGAAGGCAACAAAGTGGAATACCCTAGGGGTGCAAGTGTGAGATGTGTTGTCCATTTTCATGCTTTGATTATCTTGAGATTAGGTCAAACTATTTAGTTATTTTTATTTGCATACAAACCCTAATTCTAGCATGGTATTTAGAAAGCGATAAAGTGCGAAAATTAAAATTCCTACACTATTACAACACCATATGGGAAGGGGGGTACAAATGTTCAAATGGGGGGATATTTAGACAAAGAAATTAAACCTAGCTATTACATCATTTTTTTTGGAATATTTACAAATAATTGATTGCATAAATTAAATGGGAAATAAAATAAAGATGCAAAAATGCAAAAAGGGTTTTTATATGTATGAAAAAAAAGTATTATTTATGTCAAATAAATAAAAATAAAAATAAGTATTATTTTTTGGAGTTTTTGTATTTTAAGGGTAAAACCCTAATTTTCATTAAGTAATATATATATTATTTAATTTACAAAAATATATACCTATTATGTACAAAAAATAAAATAAAATGAAATATGTTTATAAAAAGTATTTTTTTATGTCAAGTATTAATAAAAATAAAATATATGTATTTTTGTATTTTACCCTAAGTATACTAATAAATTCATATATATATGTATAAATTTCTAAATATGTATTATATATAAAAATTAATAATATTTAATATTTAATAAAAAAAGGTATTTTTTCTATAAAATATTTTCAGAGGGTAAAACAAAAATAAAATGAAAATAAAAGTGTTTTTTTTTTGCATATTTCTTAATATTTTTAATAAAATGTATATATTCATTTATTTGTATACAAACTAAAAGAAAACCAAATAAATACCTAATAAATTCAAAAATGGTGAAAAAAATATTTTTTATATTTTTAATATTGTTAGAAAAAATAAATGAGTCAAAATGAAAAAAGTAAAGTAAAAAAATCATTGAAATAAATCAAATGGGCTCAGGGGGTGTTAAAGTGAAAAGGGTTTGTGAAAAGGAAATACAAAACAAGCCCAGCCCAGATAACCCTTCTTCAACCTCTGGCCAGAAAATGTCAAAAAAACGCGCGCCTTCTTCACTGATTTAAACATCCTGATTCCTGGCTTTTTAATGAAAACTCATAACATAAAAAATGTTCAGCATCAAGAGACGAATTCATGGATATAAAGAACTTGTCTTAACTCTCTAAGATGAGGGAGAATTTCTTCTTCCCCCATTTCTGACCTAGTTTTTTATCAATGTTCAGACTCAAAATTCTTGCAGCACACACAATATAAATGAAATCTAATTATATGGACATGTTCAGGGTTATGAATGTGACATATTATCTTCACAAACCTAAAGCTAACAATGCCTAATAAGAGAGATACGAGTTCATGAACTTACCTGTTCAGTTGCAGTTCTATCTGGCAATGGAGAAGCTTTCAGTGCAAGGTGATGATTGGTATAGCTACCTTGAGGTCCAGGGATGCTATTCCAAGCTTTACTTTGTCTTGAAACTTCTTGAATCGTGCTAGAGATCTTCACCTGCAAATCAGAAAAGTGAAAATGGCCAAAAGGGTTAGAGGAGTTACAGGTTGCTTCTAGTGCTTTGGATAGTTTGGATGGATGGTAGGGAAGGTGTCTGAAGTGGTTTGGGCAGGAATGCTTGAAAGGATTGAGAGTTGGAGTTCAAACTGCAGGCCTTGCCCTGTTTTTGCAGTTTGAGAGTGATTCTGGCAATGGGGAGGTGTTGATGGTCTTAGGGTCGTGCTTCAGCTTGGTTAGGATGTTTAGAATGTGTGTACAATATTTGCTTAAGGTCACTAATGCTGAGATCAAAGTTCTGTGGTGTTATGATACTTTTCTTCACACTTAAGCAAGCAAAGTCAAATTGTGTTCTAGGCATGTAGAGGGCCCCTAATCATGCTGCAAAACTCCTCCTTGATCAGTGTGTTATGCCCATAATCTTGTGCCAATTAGATTGTATCTGTACTTGTTGGATTTTCAATTGGACATAAAGCTACCTTTTGCAAAAATGGAAGAAATGCTTTATCTATTTTGGGATTAATCCTTTAGGCAATGCTTGAACACACAAAACATGGTCTTGGCACAAAGGATTGGCATTAAATTTATGATTGTAATTGAGATAAAAGGCCTGTAATCAAGTTGTGCAAGCTGAGATTGAAGTGCATAGTGCTATGAACATGTAACTTGGCCTAATCAAAAGTGAGTTTTTGCCATATTGCAAAATTCGATTCTCCCTAACCATGAGGTTGTTTGAGAAGTTCTTGGACATTTTGGAAAGCTTGGAATGTGTACTACAATCCATATTTGAAATGCAAAGTGAAATTACAAGTGGAAGTGTATGGAAAATGGCCTTGAAGTTAGGTAGAAAACCTTGCCAAAATAGGTTAAAATTTCACTAAGTTAAGAATGGTTTGGCACCCTTGTTCCAAAAATTGTAACTTGAGATACAAGCCTCATTTGGGAAAACTTTGTGAATCAAAGTTGTAGATTATGCAAAAAGCTACAAATTTCATGTTTTGACTTTTGTTTGAATCCAAATGAATCTTGGTGAGAAATTGGGGCAAAGTTGGGAAAAAATTAGGGTTTTCCATAACTTAGAAAAATTCTAAGTTATGAAAAATTCCCATTTCAAACCCTAATTTGCATTTCTTGATTTCTTGGTGAACAAGTTTCATGATTTGGCATGTTTTGATGAAAAATTAATCTTGACTCTTGATTTTGACCAAAAAGTCAAAGTTTGACTTTTCAGTATACAGTCAAAATTGATCAATTGACTGAGAAATTCAACTATCAATCTTGTGTATTTGCGATCTTTTGAACTTGTTGAGCATGTCAAGATAATTCCATGGGGTCCTTATGTCCATATGTGAGCTTGGTTTGCCATTGGCTAGGTCAAACAATCAAAAATTGCCTTGGTGCAGTCAAAACCCTAAAAATGACCATTTTGCCCTTTTGATGATCTGATCAAATTTCTTGTGGAATTGTAATCCAAACTTGATCAAATGGTCCATGTGAGTTCATAATGTTGATGTGTGTCAATTTTCATGAGATTTGACTGTCAATTGGCCCTAGTTGACTTTTTCCCCAGTACAGTTGATTTCTAGGTCAACTGTCCAATTGACTGGGCAAAATTTGGAATCAAGACTTGAAACTTTGTATGGATAAACTTGGGAGTCCAACATGAAGCATGAAAGTCATCTTAGGCATTTTAGGTCAAAATATCTTTGTGCAAACACAAACCCTAATTTGGGTCAACAGTGCCAGGAGAAGTCTTGAGCAGAGGAAACCCTAACTGGATCTTGAGCTCCAAGGGTTTTGTGATGAGAAAATGTTGAGGAAATGGGAGGGCAAATTTTGGGGTACAACAGTTGCCCCTGTTCAATCTTCTTGAACCTGAAGAGTTAGATTGACAAGTTTGCCTTTCGTGACTCGAGGGTAAAAGGAGATTGGACACTAGAGTGCCCGGAAATTTGCACTCGCATGTTGGAGTATCAACAATGTGATGTCGGGAATGGGCTTATAGATGCCATTTGGATAGGTGGTGGATAGGGAGATGGGCTTATAGATGCCATCTGGAAGTGTTGATCGCACAAGAGATTCCTTAGCGAGAACTTTGTGTAATTGAGAAAGACAGATGTTTTCCTGGCTTGTTACAGGTGTTTGATCTTCAATCTCTTTATGCAGATATGCCCTGGCTGGATACAGGTATCGAATCTACAATCGGTTGCTCACAGATGTGCCCTGGCTGGATACAGGAGTCGAATCTGGAAATAGTCGTCAATAGATATGCCCTGGCTGGATACAGGAATCGAATCTTCGAACTCTTCAGACGTGCCCTGGATTGATACAGGAATCGAGTCTGGAAATGTGGTCAACAGATATGCCCTGGCTGGATACAGGAATCGAATCTGGAAATGTTGTAGTTGATAGATGTGCCCTGGCTGGATACAGGAATCGAATCTTTGAACTCTTCAGACGTGCCCTGGCTAGATACAGGAATCGAGTCTGGAAACTGATCACTCTCAGATATGCCCTGGCTAGATACAGGTATCGAATCTGGAATTGTGACAGTCAAAGGTAGTTGTCTTTGGGACTGTCTTTTTCCCTGAAAAGGCAAAACATAAGTTGTATGCAATATCATGAAGTATGATATGCATGATGTTTTAACATGAGATAGTGTTGTATGCACTTTATCATGTATGTAAGCAGGACGTATGAAAACGTGAAATGTTTATGAATGTATTTTCGTCTTAGGAAAATAAATCCTTAACGATCGGTCGGGGAATTGTTCTGTGGAAGAGATACTTTGCTGAAGATTTTTATGAGAGGCCTGCTGAGGACTTCAATAACGGATTCCGCTGGGGATAATGATGATAAACTCCGTTGGGGATACCAAAGATAAACTCCGCTGGGGATTGAAAGAACTTTGTTGAGGGCGATCTTCTGTGGCAATTAGCTAAGGATAACCCAGTTATAAGCCCTTGTGAGGAATAACTCTGAATAAAGCTTGGGAGAGACGTCCGTATTCTGCAGGGAACAAGCTTCCAGAATCTACTGGGGATAAGCTTTAAAACCTGCCGGGGAAAGTTGTGCCTTTTCAGGATTGACGTGGAGTCAACTCCGCTTGGGGAAAGCATTGCTGAATCTTGTCTTATCTGCAGGGAGGGAGATGATTTGGTCACATTCTTCAGTCGAATCTACCTTGGTACCTTGGCGGACAAAGCAACTAGACTGCATCAGACAACCTTACACTGCCCCTGTTTCTGATGTCACCTGTAATTAATCTTTTGCAAATATTTATGAATCAGCAATTTAATGTCAAATGCATATATCAAAAATGAACATTGGACGTTCTTCGCAAGACAAAACAGAGAAAGTGAAAAACAATGGCGATTTTTATGGGCAAGTGACTTTGTATTGATTTGAATTTTGCCTGTGAAAAGGCATTTTTGTACAAGAGGCTGACATCCTAGTAAGAGGACGCCGCCGAATAACACAGAATTTACAATTTTGAAAACAAAACAGCTATGTGAACAATCCCACTGGGATCCAACTCTGCTATCGCCTCTATGTCTTCAAGCGTCTCATCACTTTGTTGCTCAGTTGAAGATGAAGCTGATTGGTCGATGCCGAATTCCGGATGCGAAGTGATCCAATGATACATAGTGTTACGCTTTATCCCTAACTTTTGCCTGGACCGCCCTTTCGGGTTTTCAGTCCACCGGGATACCCATTTTTGCCCAAGCTGCCTTTTTAGGTTTTCGACTTGCCGGGTGTACAGATTTTTTTTTCATTTCATCCCTTATTTTTGCCCGAACCCTTTTGGTTCGCCGGGAAGCCCTTATTTTTGCCTAGGTATGTCAACCTAGCGGGTCTTTTATTCATGCGTAGTATCTTTTTACTATGTCTGCATTGGCGGGGTGAGGAAGATCGTCACCATCCATGGTGGTTAGGATCATGGCTCCTCCTGAGAACACATGTTTAACCACAAATGGCCCTTCGTATGTAGGGGTCCATTTGCCCCGGGGATCACTTTGAGGAAGGATGATGCGCTTGATTACCAGGTCCCCAACTTGATACTCTTGTGGTCTGACCTTCTTGTTAAATGCCCTGATCATTCGTTTTTGATACGTCTGACCATGACAGATAGCGGTGAGCCTCTTTTCGTCAATCAGGTTTAATTGATCAAGTCGAGTTTGGATCCAGTCATCTTCATTCAAGTCTGCATCCTTCATTATCCGGAGAGAGGGTATCTGGACTTCAATTGGCAGGACTGCCTCCATGCCATAGACCAAGGAGAAAGGAGTTGCCCCGGTTGACGTCCTTGATGAGGTACGGTACCCATGAAGAGCAAATGGTAACATTTCGTGCCAATCTTTATAGGTCACTGTCATCTTCTGCACAATTTTCTTGATATTCTTATTAGCTGCCTCTACAGCCCCATTCATCTTCGGTCGGTAGGGAGAAGAATTATGGTGTTGTATCTTGAATTGTTCGCAGAGTTCAGTGATCATTTTGTTATTGAGATTGGTACCATTGTCCGTAATGATTCTTTCCGGGACGCCGTACCGACAGATCAGATTATGTCGGATGAAACGTGCCACGACGCTCTTGGTTACTGTGGCGTAGGAAGCTGCCTCAACCCACTTCGTGAAGTAATCGATCGCTACCAAGATGAAGCGATGCCCGTTGGATGCCGTCGGTCGGATCTCACCGATCATATCAATGCCCCACATTGCAAAAGGCCAAGGTGCCGTCAGGACGTTCAGAGGGACTGGAGGAATATGCACCTTGTCAGCATAGATCTGACATTTGTGACAAGTTCGAGAGTGTTGGTAACAATCGGCTTCCATTGTGGACCAGAAATATCCTGCCCGTAGGATTTTATTTGCCATGGTGTGTCCACTGGAATGTGTTCCGAATGTTCCTTCATGCAATTCTATCATGATTTTCTCTGCTTCAGCCTTATCCACACAACGTAGTATAGTTGAATCATGATTCCGTTTGTAGAGGATGCCGTTGCTGAGGAAGAATTTTGCCGCAAACCTCCTCATGAACTTCTTGTCATTGACAGATGCACCTTCAGGGTATTCCTGAGCTTCCAAGTACCTCTTCACCTCATGATACCAGGGTTTTTCAGTTGCCTTCTCGGCCTCGAGGTCGCAGCAGTATGCCGGTTCGTCCAACTTCCAGATAATGATTCGGGGAGCCTCATTGTCCCATTTAACTTTGAACATTGAAGACATCGTAACCAGTGCGTCCGCTAGCTGATTCTCCTCTCTTGGGAAGTGCTCAAAAGTTATCTCTTCAAAGTGGGGAAGCAAGGTTGACACATACTCCTTGTAAGGAATAAGATTTGGGTGTTTCGTATCCCACTCGCCTTTGATCTAATTGATCACGAGAGCGGAATCTCCGAAGACACTCAGAAATTTGATCCTTAAGTCGATTGCAGCTTGTAGACCCATGATACATGCCTCATATTCTGCCATGTTGTTGGTGCAGTTGAAACATAATCGGGCGGTGAGTGGAGTATGAGTTCCTTTGGGAGATATGATTACAGCGCCGACGCCGTTACCCAAAGCATTGGAGGCTCCGTCAAAATGCATAGACCATCGGGATCCTTCCTCAGGTCCTTCATCTGGTCCCGGTACTTCACAGTCAGTTACCACCATGATGTCTTCGTCCGGAAAATCGAAGTTCAAGGATTGGTAATCGTCCACAGGTTGGTGTGCCAAATGATCTGCCAGTACACTTCCTTTGATTGCTTTCTGAGTTGTATACTGGATATCATATTCGGTTAAGATCATTTGCCATCTTTCTATTCTCCCAGACAGAGCGGGCTTTTCAAATATGTACTTGATGGGATCCATCTTTGAAATCAATAGAGTAGTGTGAGTCAGCATATACTGTCTCAGCCAGCGAGCAGCCCATACTAGAGCGCAGCAAGTTTTCTCAAGCAGTGAGTAACGAGACTCACAATCGGTAAACTTTTTGCTCAAGTAATAAATAGCGTGCTCTTTTCGGCCGTACTCGTCATGCTGTCCCAGCACACACCCCATTGAATTGTCAAGTATTGTCAAATATAGTATCAGAGGTCTTCCTTCCACTGGCGGCATCAGAATGGGTGGCTCTTGGAGGTACTCCTTTATCTTTTCAAAAGCAGCCTGACATTCCTCGTTCCAGCGTACTACTTGATCTTTCTTCAGCAATTTGAAGATTGGCTCACAAGTAGCAGTTAGATGTGAGATGAATCGGGCAATGTAATTCGGTCGTCCCAGGAAGCCTCTGACTTCTTTCTCTGTCTTTGGAGTTGGCATCTCTTGTATGGCTTTTACCTTGGCAGGGTCCACCTGAATACCTTTATCACTTACGATGAAACCTAGCAATTTTCCGGACCTCACCCCAAAGGTGCATTTGTTGGGATTCAACCTCAGCTTATATAACTTTAGTCGTTCAAACAACTTCCTCAGATGATCAAGGTTCTCCTCCTCAGTTTGAGACCTTGAAATCATGTCATCAACGTATACCTCAATCTCATGATGGATCATATCATGAAATAAAGCAACCACGACACGTTGATAGGTTGCCCCAACATTTTTCAATCCGAATGGCATGACCTTGTAACAGAAGGTTCCCCACTGAGTCACAAAGGTAGTCTTCTCCATATCCTCCGGAGCCATCTTGATCTGATTATACCCTAAAAAACCGTCCATGAAGGAGAAAACCTTGTATTGAGCAGTATTGTCAACGAGAACGTCAATGTGAGGTAGAGGAAAATCATCCTTGGGGCTTGCCCTGTTTAAATCCCTGTAGTCAACACACATTCCGACTTTACCGTCCTTCTTCGGCACTGGCACCACATTGGCAACCCACTGAGGGTAAGAAGTTACTGCTAGAAATCCGGCATCGAATTGCTTCATAACCTCAGCCTTGACCTTTTCGGACATCTCTGGGCGCATACGGCGGACCTTTTGCTTTACCGGAGGACAGTCTTCCTTGGTTGGCAGGTGGTGAACTACAATGTCGGCATCCAAACCAGGCATGTCTTCATAGGACCAAGCAAATATCTCCATGTAATCATGTAGCATCTGGATCAATCGTTGCTTCACGCTGAGCTCTAGATTAGCCCCAATCTTGACCTCTTTCCTATTTGTCTCCGTACCCAGGTTAATTGTTTCCACTGGCTCTTCATGTGGTTGAATAGCCCTCTCTTCCTGGAGTAGCAGTCTTGCGAGTTCACCAGGCACTTCGCAATCATCTTCACCTTCGTCTTCGGCCAAGTTGATCGGATTCTCGAAGTCATAACTGGTGGTAGCAGAGCTGTTACCAGTGGGATCCAGAGTGGATTGAAACCTGTATAAGTGAGTGTGTGTAAATATAGCTGTTTTGCAATATATAACACAAAGAAAAAGAGCACAAGATTTGGAATGCAACAAACGTCCAATGTTTTGATTGATGATATATGGAAATGTCATACAAAAAGCCCTCACAAATGGAGCTACGATGCCCCGGGTAGGACACCGAGCCAATAAAAGTTTTAACACATTGTTTGTTACAAATTGAAAATCAAAAGAAATAATTACTGCGTGACAAATGTGATAGGTGTAAAATCCTTTGCCGTCCAGTTGCTTGGTCCGTTGCTGGTAGTTGGATAGATCCAACTGTCAAACTTTGCTTCCTCTACATCCTCCTCGACAGCATTCACCCTTGGACTGGTGATAAACACTGGAGCCTTTCTGATCTTTTCCTTGCGCACAGCCCTCTGAGCCTCTGCAGTAAAGCCCAGCCCAAACTTGTCGTTCTTTTGAGTGAAGTCAGGAAGCTGACCCGAGTTTGCACAATTGCCTTTTTTCGATTACAGCCCGGGCATCCTTCAAGGATGCCATCTTCAACGGAAAGTCTTCTTCAACCACTGCCTCAGCCGATGCCAACGTTGGAGGTACTTCCTCAAAATGCTGAAAGGGGGTTTCAATAAACTCCCCGTCCATCTCGATATACCGGAATGAATTCAAGTGACTAACCATGTATTCCTCCTCACCCTGCACAGTAACAATCTTCCCTTTGACAGGGTATTTGAGCTTTTGGTGTAGAGTGGATGTTACCGCCCCAGCCTTGTGAATCCAGGGTCGACACAACAAGCAGGAGTAAGATGGACGAATGTCCATTACATAGAACGTTGAGTCGAAAACTTGGGAACCCACACGAATAGGAATGTCTACCTCACCGTGCACCATCCTTTTAGAACCGTCGAAGGCTCTAACAATGATCTTACTAGGTTTCAACTCCGGACCCTCACAATCCAAGCGATCCAATGCCTTCTTGGGAAAGACATTCAGGGAAGAACCGGTATCCACCAACACGTGTGCGAGAGTAGTGCCCCTGCACTCTATAGAGACGTGCAGGGCATCATTATGATTTTTCCCTTTGGCGGTAAGGTCAGCATCCGAGAACCCCAAGCCATTGTCAGCCGTCAAATTAGCCGCACAGTCAGTGAATTGATCCGCGGAGGCCTCTTGCGGCACGTGGGCCGTTTTCAGAAATGAAATCAGGGCTTTTGCATGGGCCTCTGAGCATAGCAGCAATGATAGCATAGAGATTTTGGAAGGAGTATGCCCCAACTGTTCAACAACGTTAAAGTCACTTCTTTTGATGATTTTAAGGATTTCCTCCATTTCTTGTTGGGAGGCTTCCACAGCAGTCTTTTTTGGTGCCTCCATCCCGGCAGGCAAATCGGTAGCAACTTCTTTGCCCCGAGTATCAGAGGACTCAGCAGCAGTAGTAGACACAGGAACTTGAATTGGAACATGCACACTTGCGGGTGTGATGGTAAGAGGTTTTCGGATAACTGGCGGTGCAATTACAGGCGAGAAGAGCCTGCCACTGCGGGTAATCTTGGCGGGACCAGTGATGTTACTGATACTGGTATTGGTGTTGAACTCCTGCTTCACCCCAAGCACATATATGTCGGCCCCATAATGCCAGGGGACCGCTTTATCAGACTCATATGGGAGAGGCCCCAGAACAGTAATAGTAATGGGTGCAACAGACATAATTTGGACTGGTTTCTTCATGGGAGCTTTGGCAGGATTGTAAATTGTGACAACAGATACTTCTTCAACGGAAACAAACGGAACAGCAGTTTTCTTGAACATAATTTCTTTGCTATCCATCAGGCTTTGGATGCCTGATTTCAGCAGCGGACAACCGGTAGGGATAACAACACATAGGAGACAACCCTTGCTACAAACTGGAAATAAACCGGCTAGTAGTAAGTTCCTCTTAACAGTCAACAGAGGGGTAGCAACATCATTCACTGAAACAGCATACAACTCTTCCTCAATGGCATTCACCCTATGCTGGGGCATAGGAGCGGTAACAACATTCGGCCTCTCAGGCGCTTCAAACTGAATTTCCTTCGCGTCGATAAGATCTTGCACTTTGTTTCTCAAGGCCCAGCAATCATCAGTAGTATGCCCGGGGCTATCAGAATGATAAGCACAACGGGCATTTGGGTTATACTTAGGAGATGCAGTATTCACGACTTTAGGGGCTTCTTTGATGGTCACCAAGTTGGTTGATAACAGTTGGGGTAAAATTTGTGACAAGGTCATACTCAACCGAGTATACTGTCTCTTGGGCCTTTCACCTCTTTGCTGATTGTACTGCTGAGAAGCAGCAACATGTTTGGAAATGACCAAAGCATTGACGGCTTGGCGACTTTCTGGCTTGACTTGTCTTCTAGGACCATATACGGCACTTGCTTCTTTCTTGAAAGGCCTCTTCTCAGTACTTGCAGCAACACCCTTCTGAATCTTTCCTTACTTGATGCCAGCTTCTATTCTTTCGCCCGTTAAGATCAAATCGGTAAACCCCGCGTAAGAGTTACCAATCAGATGATTGAAAAATGGCCCAGATAGGGTCCCTAGAAACATATCAACAAGTTCACGGTCGGTTAAAGGAGGCTGCACCCTGCCAGCCAAATCCCTCCATTTTTGTGCGTATTCTTTGAATCCTTCGCCTGTTCCTAACGACATACCCTGAAGTTGGGTACGAGTAGGGGCAAGGTCAGAATTGTATTGGTATTGTTTGTAGAAAGCGGTGGCCAAATCTTCCCAATTTCGAACGCTGGTTCCCTCTAGCTGATAAAACCACTCCAATTGAGCTCCAGAAAGGCTGTCTTGAAAGAAATGAATCCAAAGGTTTTTATCTGCCGTATAGGGTTGAATCTTTCTCACGTAGGACCTGAGATGCATTTTGGGACATGACAGCCCATCATACCTTAGAAACACTGGCACTTTGAATTTTGGGGGAATCACAATCCCGGCAACCAAGCCCAAGTCTTCAAAATCCAAACCCGGTATTCTTTGTAGCTCCATGGCGGCCAACCTGTCTTCTAGCCCTTTGTATTTATCATCAGCTGGAGGGTACTGCTGATCAGTATAATCTTCATCCTCTTCGACCTCTTCTTCTTCCGCATCAGACTCGGAAGGTACCACAGCTCCACCTCCTTTGCTGGTTCCTTCATCAGAAGTAGGAGGAAATTCAAGCACTCTTCGAGCTTCTCCGTCAAATCTTCTCCCCAAAGTAGCCACCACGAGTCTCTTTTTCTTCTTTTTAACTGGGTCTTTATTCCCCAATTGAGTCTTGATATCCTCCTGACCCTTAGCCAAGGTCATCAGGAGTTGCTGGAACTGTGCATTTTGAGCTTGTAGGTCTTTGACTGTTTGCTCGAGATCCATCCTACTGAAATAAACAGCAGACAGATAAGGAAACCTGGAATGAGACTTGCTTATGCACATGATGAATGGTATGCTTATGTATGCAATGCATTCAAGGATTTAGGACATTCAAAATTGTTTCAGACAAAGAAGAATGCACGTCATATTAATAAGAAGAAATTTGTCAGTACATAAATGCCCCATGGGCCAAATATTACAAAATAAACTTCTTAAGGCAAAAAGACATTGTGCATCCTTTTTGGTGCGATGTAGGTGTTGAGGGCCTCTTGCTCATGGAGTCGGCGGGTAAGCTCTAGAACCTTCTTCTCACTGGCGTAGAAGCTAGCTTCAAAAGTATTCCGTTCTTCCTTGAGCTAAATCCAACTCTTCTGCATTTCCTCCCATGATGTAGGCATGTCTGGATGTAGGATGGTGTAGGGGACCTCTCCTTCATTGACGGGCTCTTTAATCACAGGGAGTACATGAGGATAAGGCATCCTTAGACTTTGGGCTCGGGCTCGTACCCACTTGAGATAGGGCTCAAGAGGGATGGAGTTCTTGTGTCCCAGAGTCTTGCTATCAACCTTGTTGAGTTTTCCCCAAGCTCTGATGAATCTTTGGCGAAGTCCTTGCGCATCGTTGTCGAAGTCAAAAACTAGGTCAGGAATCAACATGTCATGAGGGCCATCCCTCCGGGCATATCCAAATTGTCTCAAAGCTAGGCAAGGGTTGTAGGTGATACCTCCTCTAATTCCAAGTAAAGGAACATTAGGAAATTCTCCGCAACGATCAACGATGATGACATTTTCTCTGGACCGAGAACACCAATGTACATCAGAATGAGTAAGAGTCATCAACCGTTGGGACCACCTTGAGCCTTGGTCATTTTTCAGGACAGATTGTGGAAGGTGCGAAATAAACCACCTTGCAAGGAGAGGAGTACAGCACATGAGAACACCCCTCTTTCTCATTGTTCGTGTGTAAAATGAGTGAAGAATGTCCCCAAGCAATGTTGGTATTGGATTTCTGGACAAGAAGATTTTGACGGCGTTGACATCTACCAATTGGTCAGGATTTAGGAACAAGACCAACCCATAGATAAGGAGTGCCACAATCTCTTCAAAGGCTTGTAGGTCCAATGAATTCCAACATTCTTGTGCCTTCTCAAGCAAGAATTTTGCTAAGAATCCTTTGACGCCGCTTCTGGTTTCCCAATGCCCCTTGATGTCGGATGGTTGTAGATGTAATGCTCGAGCAACATCTTCCGGCTTTGGTTCCTTTTCCGTACCGTTGAAGGGTAGTTGATTAAGGATAGGAATTCTCAGGAGTTGAGAAAACTCCTCCAAAGTGGGCACCAACTGGTAATCGGGGAAAGTGAAACAGTGGTGAAGAGGGTCAAAGAACTGGAATAACACTTTCATCATGTCTTCTTCAATGTTGGTGTTGACTAGGCTGAGCAGTCTACCATGTCTTTCACTAAAGGATGAATTTTCCGGAATTCTTGAGGTGAGCTCCTTGAGTTGAGGAGAGATTCTCACAAGGTTGACTTGAATGGTGTTTCTGCGAGGAATTTCCATGACCTACAAAACAAGAACAAAGATGAAGATCCAAACCCTTGAAATGGTTAGTGAATGCATATGATGTTTCATGATGTTTATGATGTATGCACAAAACATATGTACAAGCAAATCACACCAAACCCTAGTTTCAGGCTTGCATGGGGTTTCATAGGTAGGTACCGTCTTGAGTGTAGTTGGCTTAAAAACCTGTCCTATAAATAGTAACCGGGTTCTAAGGAGCTCAATATCATTGGGTTGTTTTCATTGTTCATTGTTTTGGTTTAGCCACTTAACTAGCGACCAAAATATTCCAAGAAAACAGCCCTCAATGAGTGTAGTATCGAGTATCTACCAACTTCGGACTGCACCAAAGCCGGTCATCTCACTACCCCTAATGTAAGGCCAAGATGGTCAAGTAAGGTTCTAGGTCATTAGTGCTTAGTGACATCACTCAGCGGCCCCGTACTCTCCTTGATTGAACTCAAGGGTTACCGGTACTCACAAATATGTCGCACTAATATAGCTATTGCTTCGACCGTGTCGGTATACCCTGCACAGTTTCCACAATGTATTGCTATCTATGAATGTTTCCCAAAATCCGGGTGGAGGATTGCAAACCCAAACAATAGAGCCAAAATATAAAGCAATCAATTCAAACAATTAGTCATGCAAGAGGGTGATCTAAGCCCTAAGGTTACTCCACTTTTAAAGTAATTCCCCAGCAGAGTCGCCAGTTCTGTGATACGGTGGGAGAACTGACTGTGGTTTTGCGTTTGTTTTTGCAAATGTTTCGGTTGAGCAAGAGTCGCCACCGACTTTTTATTTTATCCTAAGGAAAGGTTTAAAAAGCACAGCAAAAACCTTTGAGATGTTTGCTTGGGTTCGGGGAGTAGATTATAGAAAGGGAAGGTATTAGCACCCTTTCTATCCATGGTTATCCATGGGCTCTTAGTTACTTGCTTAGATCACTTGCCTTTTGTTTTCAATTGTTTGAAATGGTGCTTGTGTGTGTGGGTTTGAAAATGTTTTGAAAAGAAGCCAATGTGGTGGCAACCTTTGTAATGATCCATGTGGGGATGTATACAAAGATGTATGTATTTTGAAAAGGTTTTCATTTGTTTTTGAAAGTTGTTTTGAAAGTGTTGTGAGGTGTGGTTTTAGAAAATAGGCAAGTGTTTTGTTTTTGCAAGTTTTGATTCAAGTAACTAAGAGGTTATCTACTCCTAAATTTCTCAAAGTTCATTGCTATGTTTTAACCCTTTTAATAAGTTTGTTCCACCATTGTATTT
The DNA here is from genome assembly GCA_948472305.1 of Vicia faba. Taxonomy (NCBI): domain Eukaryota; kingdom Viridiplantae; phylum Streptophyta; class Magnoliopsida; order Fabales; family Fabaceae; genus Vicia; species Vicia faba. Next base: position 879,581,270 of record OX451738.1, read on the forward strand.
GGTGGACAATCTCATGTTAGGATGTGAAAGGGACGGGCGCGGGTCATCGTTTAGACCATAATTGCAACGGTGTCAAGTATCTTTGGGCAATTTTCTTTAAGGGATTTGATCATTTGTTTAGGCAACATTTGGAAAGCGTCATCGAGGGGCTATGATCATTTAATTTGTTTGTTTTGCCCAAAGAGACCTAACATGCAATATGGCCCATTTATTTGAAGGCAACAAAGTGGAATACCCTAGGGGTGCAAGTGTGAGATGTGTTGTCCATTTTCATGCTTTGATTATCTTGAGATTAGGTCAAACTATTTCGTTATTTTTATTTGCATACAAACCCTAATTCTAGCATGGTATTTAGAAAGCGATAAAGTGCGAAAATTAAAATTCCTACACTATTACAACACCATATGGGAAGGGGGGTACAAATGTTCAAATGGGGGGATATTTAGACAAAGAAATTAAACCTAGCTATTACATCATTTTTTTTGGAATATTTACAAATAATTGATTGCATAAATTAAATGGGAAATAAAATAAAGATGCAAAAATGCAAAAAGGGTTTTTATATGTATGAAAAAAAAGTATTATTTATGTCAAATAAATAAAAATAAAAATAAGTATTATTTTTTGGAGTTTTTGTATTTTAAGGGTAAAACCCTAATTTTCATTAAGTAATATATATATTATTTAATTTACAAAAATATATACCTATTATGTACAAAAAATAAAATAAAATGAAATATGTTTATAAAAAGTATTTTTTTATGTCAAGTATTAATAAAAATAAAATATATGTATTTTTGTATTTTACCCTAAGTATACTAATAAATTCATATATATATATGTATTAATTTCTAAATATGTATTATATATAAAAATTAATAATATTTAATATTTAATAAAAAAAGGTATTTTTTTCTATAAAATATTTTCAGAGGGTAAAACAAAAATAAAATGAAAATAAAAGTGTTTTTTTTTTTGCATATTTCTTAATATTTTTAATAAAATGTATATATTCATTTATTTGTATACAAACTAAAAGAAAACCAAATAAATACCTAATAAATTCAAAAATGGTGAGAAAAATATTTTTTATATTTTTAATATTGTTAGAAAAAATAAATGAGTCAAAATGAAAAAAGAAAAGTCAAAAAATCATTGAAATAAATCAAATGGGCTCAGGGGGTGTTAAAGTGAAAAGGGTGTGTGAAAAGGAAATACAAAACAAGCCTAGCCCAGATAACCCTTCTTCAACCTCTGGCCAGAAAATGTCAAAAAAACGCGCGCCTTCTTCACTGATTCAAACATCCTGATTCCTGGCTTTTTAATGAAAACTCATAACATAAAAAATGTTCAGCATCAAGAGACGAATTCATGGATATAAAGAACTTGTCTTAACTCTCTAAGATGAGGGAGAATTTCTTCTTCCCCCATTTCTGACCTAGTTTTTTATCAATGTTCAGACTCAAAATTCTTGCAGCACACACAATATAAATGAAATCTAATTATATGGACATGTTCAGGGCTATGAATGTGACATATTATCTTCACAAACCTAAAGCTAACAATGCCTAACAAGAGAGATACGAGTTCATGAACTTACCTGTTCAGTTGCAGTTCTATCTGGCAATGGAGAAGCTTTCAGTGCAAGGTGATGATTGGTATAGCTTCCTTGAGGTCCAGGGATGCTATTCCAAGCTTTACTTTGTCTTGAAACTTCTTGAATCGTGCTAGAGCTCTTCACCTGCAAATCAGAAAAGTGAAAATGGCCAAAAGGGTTAGAGGAGTTACAGGTTGCTTCTAGTGCTTTGGATAGTTTCGATGGATGGTAGGGAAGGTGTCTGAAGTGGTTTGGGCAGGAATGCTTGAAAGGATTGAGAGTTGGAGTTCAAACTGCAGGCCTTGCCCTGTTTTTGCAGTTTGAGAGTGATTCTGGAAATGGGGAGGTGTTGATGGTCTTAGGGTCATGCTTCAGCTTGGTTAGGATGTTTAGAATGTGTGTACAATATTTGCTTAAGGTCACTAATGATGAGATCAAAGTTCTGTGGTGTTATGATACTTTTCTTCACACTTAAGCAAGCAAAGTCAAATTGTGTTCTAGGCATGTAGAGGGCCCCTAATCATGCTGCAAAACTCCTCCTTGATCAGTGTGTTATGCCCATAATCTTGTGCCAATTAGATTGTATTTGTACTTGTTGGATTTTCAATTGGACATAAAGCTACCTTTTGCAAAAATGGAAGAAATGCTTTATCTATTTTGGGATTAATCCTTTAGGCAATGCTTGAACACACAAAACATGGTCTTGGCACAAAGGATTGGCATTAAATTTATGAGTGTAATTAAGATAAAAGGCCTGTAATCAAGTTGTGCAAGCTGAGATTGAAGTGCATAGTGCTATGAACATGTAACTTGGCCTAATCAAAAGTGAGTTTTTGCCATATTGCAAAATTTGATTCTCCCTAACCATGAGGTTATTTGAGAAGTTCTTGGACATTTTGGAAAGCTTGGAATGTGTACTACAATCCATATTTGAAATGCAAAGTGAAATTCCAAGTGTAAGTGTATGTAAAATGGCCTTGAAGTTAGGTAGAAAACCTTGCCAAAATAGGTTAAAATTTCACTAAGTTAAGAATGGTTTGGCACCCTTGTTCCAAAAATTGTAACTTGAGATACAAGCCTCATTTGGGAAAACTTTGTGAATCAAAGTTGTAGATTATGCAAAAAGCTACAACTTTCATGTTTTGACTTTTGTTTGAATCCAAATGAATCTTGGTGAGAAAGTGGGGCAAAGTTGGGAAAAAATTAGGGTTTTCCATAACTTAGAAAAATTCTAAGTTATGAAAAATTCCCATTTCAAACCCTAATTTGCATTTCTTGATTTCTTGGTGAACAAGTTTCATGATTTGGCATGTTTTGATGAAAAATTAATCTTGACTCTTGATTTTGACCAAAAAGTCAAAGTTTGACTTTTCAGTATACAATCAAAATTGATCAATTGACTGAGAAATTCAACTATCAATCTTGTGTATTTGGGATCTTTTGAACTTGTTGAGCATGTCAAGATAATTCCATGGGGTCCTTATGTCCATATGTGAGCTTGGTTTGCCATTGGCTAGGTCAAACAATCAAAAATTGCCTTGGTGCAGTCAAAACCCTAAAAATGACCATTTTGCCCTTTTGATGATCTGATCAAATTTCTTGTGGAATTGTAATCCAAACTTGATCAAATGGTCCATGTGAGTTCATAATGTTGATGTGGGTCAATTTTCATGAGATTTGACTGTCAATTGGCCCTAGTTGACTTTTTCCCCAGTACAGTTGATTTCTAGGTCAACTGTCCAATTGACTGGGCAAAATTTGGAATCAAGACTTGAAACTTTGTATGGATAAACTTGGGAGTCCAACATGAAGCATGAAAGTCATCTTAGGCATTTTAGGTCAAAATATCTTTGTGCAAACACAAACCCTAATTTGGGTCAACAGTGCCAAGAGAAGTCTTGAGCAGAGGAAACCCTAACTGGATCTTGAGCTCCAAGGGTTTTGTGATGAGAAAATGTTGAGGAAATGGGAGGGTAAATTTTGGGGTACAACAGTTGCCCCTGTTCAATCTTCTTGAACCTGAAGAGTTAGATTGGCAAGTTTGCCTTTCGTGACTCGAGGGTAAAAGGAGATTGGACACTAGAGTGCCCGGAAATTTGCACTCGCATGTTGGAGTATCAACAATGTGATGTCGGGAATGGGCTTATAGATGCCATTTGGATAGGTGGTGGATAGGGAGATGGGCTTATAGATTCCATCTGGAAGTGTTGATCGCACAAGAGATTCCTTAGCGAGAACTTTGTGTAATTGAGAAAGACAGATGTTTTCTTGGCTTGTTACAGGTGTTTGATCTTCAATCTCTTTATGCAGATATGCCCTGGCTGGATACAGGTATCGAATCTACAATCGGTTGCTCACAGATGTGCCCTGGCTGGATACAGGAGTCGAATCTGGAAATAGTCGTCAATAGATATACCCTGGCTGGATACAGGAATCGAATCTTCGAACTCTTCAGACGTGCCCTGGATTGATACAGGAATCGAGTCTGGAAATGTGGTCAACAGATATGCCCTGGCTGGATACAGAAATCGAATCTGGAAATGTTGTAGTTGATAGATGTGCCCTGGCTGGATACAGGAATCGAATCTTTGAACTCTTCAGACGTGCCCTGGCTAGATACAGGAATCGAGTCTGGAAACTGATCACTCTCAGATATGCCCTGGCTAGATACAGGTATCGAATCTGGAATTGTGACAGTCAAAGGTAGTTGTCTTTGGGACTGTCTTTTTCCCTGAAAAGGCAAAACATAAGTTGTATGCAATGTCATGAAGTATGATATGCATGATGTTTTAACATGAGATAGTGTTGTATGCACTTTATCATGTATGTAAGCAGGACGTATGAAAACGTGAAATGTTTATGAATGTATTTTCGTCTTAGGAAAATAAATCCTTGACGATCGGTCGGGGAATTGTTCTGTGGAAGAGATACTTTGCTGAAGTTTTTGATGAGAGGCCTGCTGAGGACTTCAATGACGGATTCCGCTGGGGATAATGATGATAAACTCCGTTGGGGATACCAAAGATAAACTCCGCTGGGGATTGAAAGAACTTTGTTGAGGGCGATCTTCCGTGGCAATTAGCTAAGGATAACCCAGTTATAAGCCCTTGTGAGGAATAACTCTGAATAAAGCTTGGGAGAGACGTCCGTATTCTGCAGGGAACAAGCTTCCATAATCTACTGGGGATAAGCTTTAAGACCTGCCGGGGAAAGTTGTGCCTTTTCAGGATTGACGGGGAGTCAACTCCGCTTGGGGAAAGCATTGCTGAATCTTGTCTTATCTGCGGGGAGGGAGATGATTTGGTCACATTCTTCAGTCGAATCTACCTTGGTACCTTGGCGGACAAAGCAGCTAGATTGCATCAGACAACCTTACACTGCCCCTGTTTCTGATGTCACCTGTAATTAATCTTTTGCAAATATTTATGAATCAGCAATTTAATGTCAAATGCATATATCAAAAATGAACATTGGACGTTCTTCGCAAGACAAAACAGAGAAAGGGAAAAACAATGGCGATTTGTATGGGCAAGTGACTTTGTATTGATTTGAATTTTGCCTGTGAAAAGGCGTTTTTGTACAAGAGGCTGACATCCTAGTAAGAGGACGCCGCCGAATAACACAGAATTTACAATTTTGAAAACAAAATAGCTATGTGAACAATCCCACTGGGTTCCAACTCTGCTATCGCCTCTATGTCTTCAAGCGTCTCATCACTTTGCTGCTCAGTTGAAGATGAAGCTGATTGGTCGATGCCGAATTCCGGATGCGAAGTGATCCAATGAGACATAGTGTTACGCTTTATCCCTAACTTTTGCCTGGACCGCCCTTTCGGGTTTTCAGTCCACCGGGATACCCATTTTTGCCCAAGCCGCCTTTTCAGGTTTTCGACTTGCCGGGTGTACAGATTTTTTTTTCATTTCATCCCTTATTTTTGCCCGAACCCTTTTGGTTCGCCGGGAAGCCCTTATTTTTGCCTAGGTATGTCAACCTAGCGGGTCTTTTATTCATGCGTAGTATCTTTTTACTATGTCTGCATTGGCGGGGTGAGGAAGATCGTCACCATCCATGGTGGTTAGGATCATGGCTCCTCCTGAGAACACATGTTTAACCACAAATGGCCCTTCGTAAGTAGGGGTCCATTTGCCCCCGGGATCACTTTGAGGAAGGATGATGCGCTTGATTACCAGGTCCCCAACTTGATACTCTTATGGTCTGACCTTCTTGTTAAATGCCCTGATCATTCGTTTTTGATACGTTTGACCATGACAGATAGCGGTGAGCCTCTTTTCGTCAATCAGGTTTAATTGATCAAGTCGAGTTTGGATCCAGTCATCTTCATTCAAGTCTGCATCCTTCATTATCCGGAGAGAGGGTATCTGGACTTCAATCGGCAGGACTGCCTCCATGCCATAGACCAAGGAGAAAGGAGTTGCCCCGGTTGACGTCCTTGATGAGGTACGGTACCCATGAAGAGCAAATGGTAACATTTCGTGCCAATCTTTATAGGTCACTGTCATCTTCTGCACAATTTTCTTGATATTCTTATTAGCTGCCTCTACAGCCCCATTCATCTTCGGTCGGTAGGGAGAATAATTATGGTGTTATATCTTGAATTGTTCGCAGAGTTCAGTGATCATTTTGTTATTGAGATTGGTACCATTGTCCGTAATGATTCTTTCCGGGACGCCGTACCGACAGATCAGATTATGCCGGATGAAACGTGCCACGACGCTCTTGGTTACTGTGGCGTAGGAAGCTGCCTCAACCCACTTCGTGAAGTAATCGATCGCTACCAAGATGAAGCGATGCCCGTTGGATGCCGTCGGTCAGATCTCACCGATCATATCAATGCCCCACATTGCAAAAGGCCAAGGTGCCGTCAGGACGTTCAGAGGGACTGGAGGAATATGCACCTTGTCAGCATAGATCTGACATTTGTGACAAGTTCGAGAGTGTTAGTAACAATCGGCTTCCATTGTGGACCAGAAATATCCTGCCCGTAGGATTTTCTTTGCCATGGTGTGTCCACTGGAATGTGTTCCGAATGTTCCTTCATGCAATTCTATCATGATTTTCTCTGCTTCAGCCTTATCCACACAACGTAGTAGAGTTGAATCATGATTCCGTTTGTAGAGGATGCCGTTGCTGAGGAAGAATTTTGCCGCAAACCTCCTCATGAACTTCTTGTCATTGACAGATGCACCTTCAGGGTATTCCTGAGCTTCCAAGTACCTCTTCACCTCATGATACCAGGGTTTTTCAATTGCCTTCTCGGCCTCGAGGTCGCAGCAGTATGCCGGTTCGTCCAACTTCCAGATAATGATTCGGGGAGCCTAATTGTCCCATTTAACTTTGAACATTGAAGACATCGTAACCAGTGCGTCCGCTAGCTGATTCTCCTCTCTTGGGAAGTGCTCAAAAGTTATCTCTTCAAAGTGGGGAAGCCAGGTTGACACATACTCCTTGTAAGGAATATGATTTGGGTGTTTCGTATCCCACTCGCCTTTGATCTGATTGATCACGAGAGCGGAATCTCCGAAGACACTCAGAAATTTGATCCTTAAGTCGATTGCAGCTTGTAGACCCATGATACATGCCTCATATTCTGCCATGTTGTTGGTGCAGTTGAAACATAATCGGGCGGTGAGTGGAGTATGAGTTCCTTTGGGAGATATGATTACAGCGCCGACGCCGTTGCCCAAAGCATTAGAGGCTCCGTCAAAATGCATAGACCATCGAGATCCTTCCTCAGGTCCTTCATCTGGTCCAGGTACTTCACAGTCAGTTACCACCATGATGTCTTCGTCCGGAAAATCGAAGTTCAAGGATTGGTAATCGTCCACAGGTTGGTGTGCCAAATGATCTGCCAGTACACTTCCTTTGATTGCTTTCTGAGTTGTATACTGGATATCATATTCGGTTAAGATCATTTGCCATCTTTCTATTCTCCCAGACAGAGCGGGCTTTTCAAATATGTACTTGATGGGATCCATCTTTGAAATCAATAGAGTAGTGTGAGTCAGCATATACTGTCTCAGCTGGCGAGCAGCCCATACTAGAGCGCAACAAGTTTTCTCAAGCAGTGAGTAACGAGACTCACAATCGGTAAACTTTTTGCTCAAGTAATAAATAGCGTGCTCTTTTCGGCCGTACTCGTCATGCTGTCCCAGCACACACCCCATTGAATTGTCAAGTATTGTCAAATATAGTATCAGAGGTCTTCCTTCCACTGGCGGCATCAGAATGGGTGGCTCTTGGAGGTACTCCTTTATCTTTTCAAAAGCAGCCTGACATTCCTCGTTCCAGCGTACTACTTGATCTTTCTTCAGCAATTTGAAGATTGGCTCACAAGTAGAAATTAGATGTGAGATGAATCGGGCAATGTAATTCGGTCGTCCCAGGAAGCCTCTGACTTCTTTCTCTGTCTTTGGAGTTGGCATCTCTTGTATGGCTTTTACCTTGGCAGGATCCACCTGAATACCTTTATCACTTACGATGAAACCTAGCAATTTTCCGGACCTCACCCCAAAGGTGCATTTGTTGGGATTCAACCTCAGCTTATATAACTTTAGTCGGTCAAACAACTTCCTCAGATGATCAAGGTGCTCCTCCTCAGTTTGAGACCTTGCAATCATGTCATCAACGTATACCTCAATCTCATGATGGATCATATCATGAAATAAAGCAACCATGGCACGTTGATAGGTTGCCCCAACATTTTTCAATCCGAATGGCATGACCTTGTAACAGAAGGTGCCCCACTGAGTCACAAAGGTAGTCTTCTCCATATCCTCCGGAGCCATCTTGATCTGATTATACCCTAAAAAACCGTCCATGAAGGAGAAAACCTTGTATTGAGCAGTATTGTCAACGAGAACGTCAATGTGAGGTAGAGGAAAATCATCCTTGGGGCTTGCCCTGTTTAAATCCCTGTAGTCAACACACATTCTGACTTTACCGTCCTTCTTCGGCACTGGCACCACATTGGCAACCCACTGAGGGTAAGAAGTTACTGCTAGAAATCCGGCATCGAATTGCTTCATAACCTCAGCCTTGATCTTTTCGGACATCTCTGGGCGCATACGGCGGACCTTTTGCTTTACCGGAGGACAGTCTTCCTTGGTTGGCAGGTGGTGAACTACAATGTCAGCATCCAAACCAGGCATGTCTTCATAGGACCAAGCAAATATCTCCATGTAATCATGTAGCATCTGGATCAATCGTTGCTTCACGCTGAGCTCTAGATTAGCCCCAATCTTGACCTCTTTCCTATTTGTCTCCGTACCCAGGTTAATTGTTTCCACTGGCTCTTCATGTGGTTGAATAGCCCTCTCTTCCTGGAGTAGCAGTCTTGCGAGTTCACCAGGCACTTCGCAATCATCTTCACCTTCGTCTTCGGCCAAGTTGATCGGATTCTCGAAGTCATAACTGGTGGTAGCAGAGCTGTTACCAGTGGGATCCAGAGTGGATTGAAACCTGTATAAGTGAGTGTGTGTAAATATAGCTGTTTTGCAATATATAACACAGAAAGAAAAAGAGCACAAGATTTGAAATGCAACAAACGTCCAATGTTTTGATTGATGATATATGGAAATGTCATACAAAAAGCCCTCACAAATGGAGCTACGATGCCCCGGGTAGGACACCGAGCCAATAAAAGTTTTAACACATTGTTTGTTACAAATTGAAAATCAAAAGAAATAATTACTGCGTGACAAATGTGATAGGTGTAAAATCCTTTGCCGTCCAGTTGCTTGGTCCGTTGCTGGTAGTTGGATAGATCCAACTGTCAAACTTTGCTTCCTCTACATCCTCCTCGACAGCATTCACCCTTGGACTGGTGATAAACACTGGAGCCTTTCTGATCTTTTCCTTGCGCACAACCCTCTGAGCCTCTGCAGTAAAGCCCAGCCCAAACTTGTCGTTCTTTTGAGTGAAGTCAGGAAGCTGACCCCAGTTTGCACAATTGCCTTTTTTCGATTACAACCCGGGCATCCTTCAAGGATGCCATCTTCAACGGAAAGTCTTCTTCAACCACTGCCTTAGCCGATGCCAACGTTGGAGGTACTTCCTCAAAATGCTGAAAGGTGGTTTCAATAAACTCCCCGTCCATCTCGATATACCGGAATGAATTCAAGTGACTAACCATGTATTCCTCCTCACCCTGCACAGTAACAATCTTCCCTTTGACAGGGTATTTGAGCTTTTGGTGTAGAGTGGATGTTACCGCCCCAGCCTTGTGAATCCAGGGTCGACACAACAAGCAGGAGTAAGATGGACGAATGTCCATTACATAGAACGTTGAGTCGAAAACTTGGGAACCCACACGAATAGGAATGTCTACCTCACCGTGCACCATCCTTTTAGAACCGTCGAAGGCTCTAACAATGATCTTACTAGGTTTCAACTCCGGACCCTCACAATCCAAGCGATCCAATGCCTTCTTGGGAAAGACATTCAGGGAAGAACCGGTATCCACCAACACGTGTGCGAGAGTAGTGCCCCTGCACTCTATAGAGACGTGCAGGGAATCATTGTGATTTTTCCCTTTGGCGGTAAGGTCAGCATCCGAGAACCCCAAGCCATTGTCAGTCGTCAAATTAGCCACACAGTCAGTGAATTGATCCGCGGAGGCCTCTTGCGGCACGTGGGCCGTTTTCAGAAATGAAATCATGGCTTTTGCATGGGCCTCTGAGCATAGCAGCAATGATAGCATAGAGATTTTGGAAGGAGTATGCCCCAACTGTTCAACAACGTTAAAGTCACTTCTTTTGATGATTTTAAGGATTTCCTCTATTTCTTGTTGGGAGGCTTCCACAGTAGTCTTTTTTTGTGCCTCCGTCCCGGCAGGCAAATCAGTAGCAACTTCTTTGCCCCGAGTATCAGAGGACTCGGCAGCAGTAGTAGACACAGGAACTTGAATTTGAACATGCACACTTGCGGGTGTGATGGTGAGAGGTTTTCGGATAACTGGCGGTGCAATGTCAGGCGAGAAGAGCCTGCCACTATGGGTAATCTTGGCGGGACCAGTGATGTTACTGATACTGGTATTGGTGTTGAACTCCTGCTTCACCCCAAGCACATATACGTCGGTCCCATAATGCCAGGGGACCGCTTTATCAGACTCATATGGGAGAGGCCCCAGAACAGTAATAGTAATGGGTGCAACAGACATAATTTGGACTGGTTTCTTCATGGGAGCTTTGGCAGGATTGTAAATTGTGACAACAGATACTTCTTCAACGGAAACAAACGGAATAGCAGTTTTCTTGAACATAATTTCTTTGCTATCCATCAGGCTTTGGATGCCTGATTTCAGCAGCGGACAACCGGTAGGGATAACAGCACATAGGAGACAACCCTTGCTACAAACCGGAAATAAACCGGCTAGTAGTAAGTTCCTCTTAACAGTCAACAGAGGGGTAGCAACATCATTCACTGAAACAGCATACAACTCTTCCTCAATGGCATTTACCCTATGTTGGGGCATAGGAGCGGTTACAACATTCGGCCTCTCAGGCGCTTCAAACTGAATTTCCTTCGCGTCGATAAGATCTTGCACTTTGTTTCTCAAGGCCCAGCAATCATCAGTAGTATGCCCGGGGCTATCAGAATGATAAGCACAACGGGCATTTGGGTTATACTTAGGAGATGCAGTATTCACGACTTTAGGGGCTTCTTTGATGGTCACCAAGTTGGTTGATAACAGCTGGGGTAAAATTTGTGACAATGTCATACTCAACCGAGTATACTGTCTCTTGGGCCTTTCACCTCTTTGCTGATTGTACTGCTGAGAAGCAGCAACAGGTTTGGAAATGACCAAAGCATTGACGGCTTGGCGACTTTCTGGCTTGACTTGTCTTCTAGGACCATATACGGCACTTGCTTCTTTCTTGAAAGGCCTTTTCTCAGTACTTGCAGCAACACCCTTCTGAATCTTTCCTGACTTGATGCCAGCTTCTATTCTTTCGCCCGTTAAGATCAAATCGGTAAGCCCCGCGGAAGAGTTACCAATCAGATGATTGAAAAATGGCCCAGATAGGGTCCCTAGAAACATATCAACAAGTTCACGGTCGGTTAAAGGAGGCTGCACCCTGCCAGCCAAATCCCTCTATTTTTGTGCGTATTCTTTATATCCTTCGCCTGTTCCTAACGACATACCCTGAAGTTGGGTACGAGTAGGGGCAAGGTCAGAATTGTATTGGTATTGTTTGTAGAAAGCGGTGGCCAAATCTTCCCAATTTCGAACGCTGGTTCCCTCTAGCTGATAAAACCACTCCAATTGAGCTCCAGAAAGGCTGTCTTGAAAGAAATGAATCCAAAGGTTTTTATCTGCCGTATAGGGTTGAATCTTTCTCACGTAGGACCTGAGATGCATTTTGGGACAGGACAGCCCATCATACCTTACAAACACTGGCACTTTGAATTTTGGGGGAATCACAATCCCGGCAACCAAGCCCAAGTCTTCAAAATCCAAACCCGGTATTCTTTGTAGCTCCATGGCGGCCAACCTGTCTTCTAGCCCTTTGTATTTATCATCAGCTGGAGGGTATTGCTGATCAGTATAATCTTCATCCTCTTCGACCTCTTCTTCTTCCGCATCAGACTCGGAAGGTACCGCAGCTCCACCTCCTTTGCTGGTTCCTTCATCAGAAGTAGGAGGAAATTCAAGCACTCTTCGAGCTTCTCCGTCAAATCTTCTCCCCAAAGTGGCCACCCCGAGTCTCTTTTTCTTCTTTTTCACTGGGTCTTTGTTCCCCAATTGAGTCTTGATATCCTCCTGACCCTTAGCCAAGGTCATCAGGAGTTGCTGGAACTGTGCATTTTGAGCTTGTAGGTCTTTGACTGTTTGCTCGAGATCCATCCTACTGAAATAAACAGCAGACAGATAAGGAAACCTGGAATGAGACTTGCTTATGCACATGATGAATGGTATGCTTATGTATGCAATGCATTCAAGGATTTAGGACATTCAAAATTGTTTCAGACAAAGAAGAACGCACGTCATATTAATAAGAAGAAATTTGTCAGTACATAAATGCCCCATGGGCCAAATATTACAAAATAAACTTCTTAAGGCAAAAAGACATTGTGCATCCTTTTTGGTGCGATGTAGGTGTTGAGGGCCTCTTGCTCATGGAGTCGGCGGGTAAGCTCTAGAACCTTCTTCTCACTGGCGTAGAAGCTAGCTTCAAAAGTATTCCGTTCTTCCTTGAGCTGAATCCAACTCTTTTGCATTTCCTCCCATGATGTAGGCATGTCTGGATGTAGGATGTTGTAGGGGACCTCTCCTTCATTGACGGGCTCTTTAATCACAGGGAGTACATGAGGATAAGGCATCCTTAGACTTTGGGCTCGGGCTCGTACCCACTTGAGATAGGGCTCAAGAGGGATGGAGTTCTTGTGTCCCAGAGTCTTGCTATCAACCTTGTTGAGTTTTCCCCAAGCTCTGATGAATCTTTGGCGAAGTCCTTGTGCATCGTTGTCGAAGTCAAAAACTAGGTCAGGAATCAACATGTCATGAGGGCCATCCCTCCGGGCATATCCAAATTGTCTCAAAGCTAGGCAAGGGTTGTAGGTGATACCTCCTCTAATTCCAAGTAAAGGAACATTAGGAAATTCTCCGCAACGATCGACGATGATGACATTTTCTCTGGACCGAGAACACCAATGTACATCAGAATGAGTAAGAGTCATCAACCGTTGGGACCACCTTGAGCCTTGGTCATTTTTCAGGACAGATTGTGGAAGGTGCGAAATAAACCACCTTGCAAGGAGAGGAGTACAACACATGAGAACACCCCTCTTTCTCATTGTTCGTGTGTAAAATGAGTGAAGAATGTCCCCAAGCAATGTTGGTATTGGATTTCTAGACAAGAAGATTTTGACGGCGTTGACATCTACCAATTGGTCAGGATTTAGGAACAAGACCAACCCATAGATAAGGAGTGCCACAATCTCTTCAAAGGCTTGTAGGTCCAATGAATTCCAACATTCTTGTGCCTTCTCAAACAAGAATTTTGCTAAGAATCCTTTGACGCCGCTTCTGGTTTCCCAATGCCCCTTGATGTCGGATGGTTGTAGATGTAATGCTCGAGCAACATCTTCTGGCTTTGGTTCCTTTTCCGTACCGTTGAAGGGTAGTTGATTAAGGATAGGAATTCTCAGGAGTTGAGAAAACTCCTCCAAAGTGGGCACCAACTGGTAATCGGGGAAAGTGAAACAGTGGTGAAGAGGGTCAAAGAACTGGAATAACACTTTCATCATGTCTTCTTCAATGTTGGTGTTGACTAGGCTGAGCAGTCTACCATGTCTTTCACTGAAGGATGAATTTTCCGGAATTCTTGAGGTGAGCTCCTTGAGTTGAGGAGAGATTCTCACAAGGTTGACTTGAATGGTGTTTCTGCGAGGAATTTCCATGACCTACAAAACAAGAACAAAGATGAAGATCCAAACCCTTGAAATGGTTAGTGAATGCATATGATGTTTCATGATGTTTATGATGTATGCACAAAACATATGTACAAGCAAATCACACCAAACCCTAGTTTCAGGCTTGCATGGGGTTTCATAGGTAGGTACCCTCTTGAGTGTAGTTGGCTTAAAAACCTGTCCTATAAATAGTAACCGGGTTCTAAGGAGCTCAATATCATTGGGTTGTTTTCATTGTTCATTGTTTTGGTTTAGACACTTAACTAGCGACCAAAATATTCCAAGAAAACAACCCTCAATGAGTGTAGTATCGAGTATCTACCAACTTCGGACTGCACCAAAGCCGGTCATCTCACTACCCCTAATGTAAGGCCAAGATGGTCAAGTAAGGTTCTAGGTCATTAGTGCTTAGTGACATCACTCAGCGGCCCCGTACTCTCCTTGATTGAACTCAAGGGTTACCGGTACTCACAAATATGTCGCACTAATATAGCTATTGCTTCGACCGTGTCGGTATACCCCGCACAGTTTCCACAATGTATTGCTATCTATGAATGTTTCCCAAAATCCGGGTGGAGGATTGCAAACCCAAACAATAGAGCCAAAATATAAAGCAATCAATTCAAACAATTAGTCATGCAAGAGGGTGATCTAAGCCCTAAGGTTACTCCACTTTTAAAGTAATTCCCCAGCAGAGTCGCCAGTTCTGTGATACGGTGGGAGAACTGACTGTGGTTTTGCGTTTGTTTTCGCAAATGTTTCGGTTGAGCAAGAGTCGCCACCCGACTTTTTATTTTATCCTAAGGAAAGGTTTAAAAAGCACAGCAAAAACCTTTGAGATGTTTTCTTGGGTTCGGGGAGTAGATTATAGAAAGGGAAGGTATTAGCACCCTTTCTATCCATGGTTATCCATGGGCTCTTAGTTACTTGCTTAGATCACTTGCCTTTTGTTTTCAATTGTTTGAAATGGTGCTTGTGTGTGGGTTTGAAAATGTTTTGAAAAGAAGCCAATGTGGGGGCAACCTTTGTAATGATCCATGTGGGGATGTATACAAAGATGTATGTCTTTTGAAAAGGTTTTCATTTGTTTTTGAAAGTTGTTTTGAAAGTGTTGTGAGGTGTGGTTTTAGAAAATAGGCAAGTGTTTTGTTTTTGCAAGTTTTGATTCAAGTAACTAAGAGGTTATCTACTCCTAAATTTCTCAAAGTTCATTGCTATGTTTTAACCCTTTTAATAAGTTTGTTCCACCATTGTATTTGGTGGACAATCTCATGTTAGGATGTGAAAGGGACGGGCGCGGGTCATCGTTTAGACCATAATTGCAACGGTGTCAAGTATCTTTGGGCAATTTTCTTTAAGGGATTTGATCATTTGTTTAGGCAACATTTGGAAAGCGTCATCGAGGGGCTATGATCATTTAATTTGTTTGTTTTGCCCAAAGAGACCTAACATGCAATATGGCCCATTTATTTGAAGGCAACAAAGTGGAATACCCTAGGGGTGCAAGTGTGAGATGTGTTGTCCATTTTCATGCTTTGATTATCTTGAGATTAGGTCAAACTATTTCGTTATTTTTATTTGCATACAAACCCTAATTCTAGCATGGTATTTAGAAAGCGATAAAGTGCGAAAATTAAAATTCCTACACTATTACAACACCATATGGGAAGGGGGGTACAAATGTTCAAATGGGGGGATATTTAGACAAAGAAATTAAACCTAGCTATTACATCATTTTTTTTGGAATATTTACAAATAATTGATTGCATAAATTAAATGGGAAATAAAATAAAGATGCAAAAATGCAAAAAGGGTTTTTATATGTATGAAAAAAAAGTATTATTTATGTCAAATAAATAAAAATAAAAATAAGTATTATTTTTTGGAGTTTTTGTATTTTAAGGGTAAAACCCTAATTTTCATTAAGTAATATATATATATTATTTAATTTACAAAAATATTTACCTATTATGTACAAAAAATAAAATAAAATGAAATATGTTTATAAAAAGTATTTTTTTATGTCAAGTATTAATAAAAATAAAATATATGTATTTTTGTATTTTACCCTAAGTATACTAATAAATTCATATATATATATGTATTAATTTCTAAATATGTATTATATATAAAAATTAATAATATTTAATATTTAATAAAAAAAGGTATTTTTTCTATAAAATATTTTCAGAGGGTAAAACAAAAATAAAATGAAAATAAAAGTATTTTTTTTTTTGCATATTTCTTAATATTTTTAATAAAATGTATATATTCATTTATTTGTATACAAACTAAAAGAAAACCAAATAAATACCTAATAAATTCAAAAATGGTGAGAAAAATATTTTTTATATTTTTAATATTGTTAGAAAAAAGAAATGAGTCAAAATGAAAAAAGAAAAGTCAAAAAATCATTGAAATAAATCAAATGGGCTCAGGGGGTGTTAAAGTGAAAAGGGTGTGTGAAAAAGAAATACAAAACAAGCCTAGCCCAGATAACCCTTCTTCAACCTCTGGCCAGAAAATGTCAAAAAAACGCGCGCCTTCTTCACTGATTCAAACATCCTGATTCCTGGCTTTTTAATGAAAACTCATAACATAAAAAATGTTCAGCATCAAGAGACGAATTCATGGATATAAAGAACTTGTCTTAACTCTCTAAGATGAGGGAGAATTTCTTCTTCCCCCATTTCTGACCTAGTTTTTTATCAATGTTCAGACTCAAAATTCTTGCAGCACACACAATATAAATGAAATCTAATTATATGGACATGTTCAGGGCTATGAATGTGACATATTATCTTCACAAACCTAAAGCTAACAATGCCTAATAAGAGAGATACGAGTTCATGAACTTACCTGTTCAGTTGCAGTTCTATCTGGAAATGGAGAAGCTTTCAGTGCAAGGTGATGATTGGTATAGCTTCCTTGAGGTCCAGGGATGCTATTCCAAGCTTTACTTTGTCTTGAAACTTCTTGAATCGTGCTAGAGCTCTTCACCTGCAAATCAGAAAAGTGAAAATGGCCAAAAGGGTTAGAGGAGTTACAGGTTGCTTCTAGTGCTTTGGATAGTTTGGATGGATGGTAGGGAAGGTGTCTGAAGTGGTTTGGGCAGGAATGCTTGAAAGGATTGAGAGTTGGAGTTCAAACTGCAGGCCTTGCCCTGTTTTTGCAGTTTGAGAGTGATTCTGGCAATGGGGAGGTGTTGATGGTCTTAGGGTCGTGCTTCAGCTTGGTTAGGATGTTTAGAATGTGTGTACAATATTTGCTTAAGGTCACTAATGCTGAGATCAAAGTTCTGTGGTGTTATGATACTTTTCTTCACACTTAAGCAAGCAAAGTCAAATTGTGTTCTAGGCATGTAGAGGGCCCCTAATCATGCTGCAAAACTCCTCCTTGATCAGTGTGTTATGCCCATAATCTTGTGCCAATTAGATTGTATCTGTACTTGTTGGATTTTCAATTGGACATAAAGCTACCTTTTGCAAAAATAGAAGAAATGCTTTATCTATTTTGGGATTAATCCTTTAGGCAATGCTTGAACACACAAAACATGGTCTTGGCACAAAGGATTGGCATTAAATTTATGAGTGTAATTGAGATAAAAGGCCTGTAATCAAGTTGTGCAAGCTGAGATTGAAGTGCATAGTGCTATGAACATGTAACTTGGCCTAATCAAAAGTGAGTTTTTGCCATATTGCAAAATTAGATTCTCCCTAACCATGAGGTTGTTTGAGAAGTTCTTAGATATTTTGGAAAGCTTGGAATGTGTACTACAATCCATATTTGAAATGAAAAGTGAAATTCCAAGTGGAAGTGTATGGAAAATGGCCTTGAAGTTAGGTAGAAAACCTTGCCAAAATAGGTTAAAATTTCACTAAGTTAAGAATGGTTTGGCACCCTTGTTCCAAAAATTGTAACTTGAGATACAAGCCTCATTTGGGAAAACTTTGTGAATAAAAGTTGTAGATTATGCAAAAAGCTACAACTTTCATGTTTTGACTTTTGTTTGAATCCAAATTAATCTTGGTGAGAAAGTGGGGCAAAGTTGGGAAAAAATTAGGGTTTTCCATAACTTAGAAAAATTCTAAGTTATGAAAAATTCCCATTTCAAACCCTAATTTGCATTTCTTGATTTCTTGGTGAACAAGTTTCATGATTTGGCATGTTTTGATGAAAAATTAATCTTGACTCTTGATTTTGACCAAAAAGTCAAAGTTTGACTTTTCAGTATACAGTCAAAATTGATCAATTGACTGAGAAATTCAACTATCAATCTTGTGTATTTGGGATCTTTTGAACTTGTTGAGAATGTCAAGATAATTCCATGGGGTCCTTATGTCCATATGTGAGCTTGGTTTGCCATTGGCTAGGTCAAACAATCAAAAATTGCCTTGGTGCAGTCAAAACCCTAAAAATGACCATTTTGCCCTTTTGATGATCTGATCAAATTTCTTGTGGAATTGTAATCCAAACTTGATCAAATGGTCCGTGTGAGTTCATAATGTTGATGTGGGTCAATTTGCATGAGATTTGACTGTCAATTGGCCACAGTTGACTTTTTCCCCAGTACAGTTGATTTCTAGGTCAATTGTCCAATTGACTGGGCAAAATTTGGAATCAAGACTTGAAACTTTGTATGGATAAACTTGGGAGTCCAACATGAAGCATGAAAGTCATCTTAGGCATTTTAGGTCAAAATATCTTTGTGCAAACACAAACCCTAATTTGGGTCAACAGTGCCAGGAGAAGTCTTGAGCAGAGGAAACCCTAACTGGATCTTGAGCTCCAAGGGTTTTGTGATGAGAAAATGTTGAGGAAATGGGAGGGCAAATTTTGGGGTACAACAGGTTGTTACTAAAAGATCCTTTACCCAGATCTGGGGCACCTTATTAGGTAAGTAGCAATAAACCATGGAGTCTGTACGGTGTAGACCGATACGGACGAAGTGGTGGCTACATTAGCGCGATACTTTGGATTGTACTAATGTTCCTTGAGTAAGTTAAGGATAACATTAGGCTTCCTTACAGTGTCACTAAGCGCTAACTGACCTTTAGAACCTTTAATTGACTCATCCTAGCTATTAGTAAGTAATGAGATAACCGGCTTTGGTTCCGACTGAAGATTGGTTGATACTCGATACTATACTCATTGAGGCTGGACTTTCAGGATTTTTTGGCCGCAATACTTCGGTGCAGAGCTGAAACAATTTCTGAAGGGAAGGTCAGTGATATTGAGACTCCTTTGAACCCGATTACTATTAATAGGACAGGTTGAGCCGACTAAACATTCAAGAGGGTACATACCTTAAAAACTCATGCAAGCATTTGAACCTAAGGTCTATTGTGTGATTTGCTTGTGTTTATCTGTGATTTTTAGCATAATCATGAGATCATAAACATCATGACATTAATATATACTAATCATTTCAAGGACCTGTTGGATTTACCTCTTGGCTGTTTTGTAGGATATGAATTCAGGTCGCAGAAAAACCATCCGGATTCGCTTCACAAACGTTCCTCTTAAGCTCAAGGAATTAGCCTTTAAAGTCCCCGAGGACTCATCATTCCATAAAAGACATGGTCACTTGCTCAGTTTGGTTACCATCGGGTTTGACGAAGGTTTGATGAGTGTCTTATTCCAGTTCTTCGACCCTAAGCACCATTGCTTCACATTCCCCGATTATCAACTGGTGCCTACCCTGGAGAAATTCTCTAAGTTACTTGGTTTACCTATATTGGAGCGAGTACCTTTCACTGGTTTAGAACAAGACCCAGCTTCTGAAGATGTTGCCGTAGTTTTTCACTTGAAGCCATCTGACATTGAGTCTAATTAGGAAAAAGAAGTGAAGTTAAGGGTCTCCATGCAAATTTCCTGATGAAGAAAGCTCAGACTTTCCTGTATGCTATGAGTTATTATGCCTTCGAAGATGTATTATCCCTCTTGATCTATGGGTTGGTCCTGTTTCCTAATTCATATCAACTTATAGATGTGAATGCCATCAACATCTTTCTTGCTCACAATCTGGTTTCTACATTGCTCGGGGATATCTTACATTCTCTCCATACTTGTACTCTAAAGAAGTGAAGAACTCTCATGTGTTGCACCCCTCTGATATATAGGTGGTTTATTTCGTACCTTCCTCGATCAATAATGCAAAATTATTTAGGCTTAAGGTGGATTAAAAGACTAATGTCTCTCTCTCTCACTCCGACATCCATTGGTGTCCTTGATCTCAAGAGGACATTTCTTTTATTGATCGCTGCAGAGAATTTCCAAATGTGCCACTCCTGGGCATTAGCAGAGGTATCACCTACAATCCTTCTTTAGCACTACGTCAGTTTGGCTATGCACGGAGAGATGGTCCACTGGATATGCTCATCCAGGGTATTGTATTCAACTACTCAGATGATTTGCAAAATTATCGTAAGAGGTTCATCCGCTCTTGGGGCATTGTTAAGAAGACTGATAGTAAGACTTTCGGGGAGTAAGAACTCCATCCCTTTGGAACCTTACCTCAAATGGGTGAGAGCTCGAGCCCAAAGTCTTATGATGTCATACGATTCCATCTTACCGGTGATCTTAGAACCTATTGTTCCAGGGGGCGAGTCCTGTATTATTCTCCATCCTGATATGCCAACCAACTTCGAAGAGTTGCAAAAGTATTGGATCCAACTCAAGGGAGAACGGGATACTTTTGAGGCTCAATTCTATGCAAGTGAAAAGAGGTGCTAGAATTAACAAAACAACTTCATGAAGAGAGAAACCTCAACACATACCTCAACACCAAGAAGAAACGCCCATGGGAGGCTTAGGAACTTCCTTTCAACGTTTATCCTTGTGTAATCTTTTGTTTCTTTAAAAACTTGCTAATAAAAGGTTTTTGTTTTTGTTTTGTTTAAAAGATCTTAAATACAATAAGGTCCTTGAAAACATTGCATAAGCATATAATACATATCATTTCATGGATAGGTTTCATAGCAGGTTTCTCATCTTCTATGTTGTTTATTTCAGCAATGGCTCTAGAACAAACAGTGAAGGATCTACAGACTCAGAATGCTCAATTTTAACAGATGATCATGGCTCTGACCAAGGGGCAAGAAGAACTGAAAGCCATTCTTATTAAATAAAAAAAGAAGCCAAAGAAACCAATTGGGTTAGTGAATTTAGGAAGAAGGATTAGAGGACCAGTGCGGCAGGCCTCTGAACTAGTAACTTCATCAAAGGAAGGAGACAATCAAGAAGAGGAAACAAGAGAGGAAGACTCCAGTCCAAAAGAATCTGATGATGAATCTGACTATGATGAGGAGTAGTATCCTCCTGTTGATGAAAAATACAAACAACTGGAGGATCGTTTGAATGCAATGGAGGTCAAGAAAGTACCAGGTCTGGATTTTGAAGAGTTGGGTTTGGTCTCTGGGGTTGTCATCCCGCAAAAGTTCAAGGTGTCGTTGTTCGCCAAATACGATGGGGTTTCATGTCCCAAGATGCACCTCCGATCTTATGTTTGAAAGATACAACCTCACACTGCTGACAAGGACTTATGGGTCCACTTCTTTTAGGATAGTCTGTCGAAACTCAACTAGAATGGTTCAACCAGCTGGAGGGGACAAACATTCGCAATTGGGAAGACCTAGTTGCTGCTTTCTACAAGCAGTATCATTATAATGCAGACCTTGTGCCCACCCGTACACAACTCCAAAGTATATCTATGGGTTCGAGCGAAGGTTTTAAAGACTATGCTCATAAGTAGAGGGACTTAGCAGGAAGAGTCCAGCCTCCCCTGTCTGATAGGGAGCTAGTCGATATGTTTCTGGGGACCTTGTCTGGTCCATTTTTCAATCATATGGGAAGATTCAAAAGGATATGTCCTCCAGTACAGTAAGGAAGACATTTGCTGGGAAGAAAGAGGTTAGTGTTGTGTACCATCAAAGGAATCAGGACAGAACTGAACACCGTCCAATGGTAGGGGCTATCATGATCTCTAAGCCTGCACATACTCAACAAAGGAACAATCAGCCTAGAATAGAAATGCAAGTAAGAAAGTTTACCCGGATAAATATGATGTTGTCTCAAGTCTTGCCACATTTGTTGAAATCTAATCTGGTAACATTGCGGGAAGCTCTAAAGAATCCTAACACTACCTCTCCCCGTTACAACCCAAATGCTCGTTGTGCTTACCATTCAGAAAGTTTAGGTCATGATACAAACGACTGTTGGGCTTTGAAAAACAAGGTGCAAGACCTTCTTGAGGCAAAGGAAATTGAATTTGACGCCCCTGAGATTCCAAATGTTATCACTTCTCCTATGCCCAAGCACGACCGTGGTGTTAACACTATTGAAGATAATGTGTTTGTTACTACTGCTGATGAACTTGTTACTCCTCTCCTGACCGTCAAGAGGAACCTGTGGAAGGACGGTTTATTTCCGGGTTGTGGCGAAGGTTGCCACTTCTGTTTATCTCTACCGACTGGTTGTCATTTGTTGAAGGCAGGTGTTCAGCGCCTGATGGATGATAAAGAGATTTTGTTTGAGAAGACTCTTGTTTCACCCTTTCCATACAAGGATGTTTCAATAATAACCATTTCCTCCAATCCTCCCAGGGTCTCCACCAAAAGACCCGTCAGGATTACATCTGTTCCAAAGGTGACTCCATTGATAATTACTATGCCAGGGCCAATCCCATACTCATCAAACAAAACTATTCTCTAGAACTATGGGGGTGACGTCTACTACCACGATGTCAAGCAAGATGGGCTAGCTGATAAAGACCAGATTTCCGAGAAGGCTGGCCCCGACATTGGCAACATTGTGGGAAACAACAAAATAAACAGAAGTGGAAGAGTGTTCTCCCATCAGATTTCTCCTCTGAAAGCTGTTACTAGCCCTGTGATCATTCCTTCTTTCATTCCTGCTGATACTACTATTGCAATTCCTTTGATTACCCCTGTTGACACCCCTATCACCGAGTCGACCGAGACTCGGGGCAAAGACATACTGGTTGAGCCTGTCCAGACGAAGGCACATTCAATATTTATCCCAGAGGCTTCCAAGAAGGAGATGGAAGAAATTTTGAAGATTATCAAGAAAAGCGTATACAACGTGGTCGAACAGCTAGGGCAGACCCCTTCAAAGATTTCTATGCTAGCCTTATTGTTGTGCTCTGAAGCTCATGCGAAGGCTCTAGTGAAATTTCTTAAGATGGCCCATGTGCCACTGGAAACCTCTGCTGAACAATTTGAAGATTGTGTGGCTAGTTTGACGGCTGACAATCGTTTGGGTTTTTCTGATGCTGATCTGACACCCAGAGGGAGAAAACACAATGATGCGCTTCATGTTTTCGTCGAGTGCATGGGCACAACTTTGGCCCACGTCCTGGTAGATATTGTTTCATCATTGAATGTGTTGCCTAAGAAGGCTCTTAATAGACTAGACTGTGAAGGTTTGACCTTAAAGCCCGGCAACATAGTGGTAAGGGCCTTCGATGGTTCGAAGAGAATGGTGCACGAGAGGTGGATATCCCCATTAAAATTGGTTCTCAGACCTTTGACTCTACCTTCTACGTGATGGATATCAGACCATCCTATTCTTGTTTATTGGATCGCCCTTGGATTGATGGGGAAAGAGTCGTTATATCCACTCTACATCAGATGATGAAATACTCGGTAAAAGGAAAGATTGTCACGGTGCACGGTGAAGAAGAATACATGGTCAGTCATCTGAACTCCTTCAGGTACATAGAAATGGATGGCGAGTTAATCGAGACTCCGTGTCAGAATTTCGAAGAGGTACCTCAGACTATGGCTGCAACTGAAGCTATCACCAATCTTCCAAGGATCACCGGACCTCCCTTGAAGATGGCTTCTCTCAAGGATGCAAAAGCAGTTATTGAAGAAGGTGGGTCTACCATTTGGGGCCAGCTCCCTGACATTCCATACAAATCTGATAAGTTTGGTTTGGGTTTCTCTTCAGGGGCTCAAAAGGCTGTCCGTCGTGCTCGTGCTGGAAGACCTCCCCTACACATTAGTAATCATGGGGTCAACGCCCTAGAAGATAGTGATAATGACGAAGACATGGATAGATGGATTTTCCCTACTACCAATGATGGACCCAGTAACTGGACGACAAAGGACTTTGTACCAATTACTTTTGTTCAGAAGTAATTGTCTTTTTTGTTTTGGATATGTAATAATTAAACAGTATAAACTTTATGGCCTTGTGTCTTACCTGGGGCACAATTGTTTATTTGTGAGGGTTATCATGTTTAATTTCATATGGCATTAATAAAGCATTGGGCGTTTATGCATACAAATTTTGTGCTCTCTATTTTGATTTTCTGCTTTTTAATTTATCTATACAACAATGCTCTTACACACACCCACGTATCAACTACAGATCCATATCCACTTTGGATCCCATTGATAACGGTTCTGCTATTGCCGGTTATGACTTTGAAAATCCGATCAACCAAGTCGAGGACAAAGGTGAGAAAGATTGTGAGGTACCCGGAGAAATTGCCAGACTATTACAACAGGAGGAAAGGGCTATACAGCCCCATGAAGAGCCAGTTGAGACAGTGAATTTGGGCACAGAAGAGAATAGAAAAGAAGTTAAGATAGGTGCAAATTTGGAGCTTCGTGTAAAACAGCGGTTGATACAGATGTTGCATGATTATGTCGAGATCTTTTCCTTGTCTTATGAAGACATGTCAGGACTGGACACGGATATTGTGGTTCATCGTCTGCCAACTAAAGAAGACTGCCCTCCGGTAAAGCAGAAGGTCCGTCGTATGCGCCCTGAAATGTCAGAGAAGATTAAAGCAGAGGTTATGAAATAATTCAATGTTGGGTTCCTAACTGTCACTTCTTATCCCCAATGGGTTGCTAACATGGTCCCGGTGCCTAAAAAGGAAGGAAAGGTACGAATGTGTATGGACTACACAGATTTGAACAGGGTAAGCCCCAAGGATGACTTTCTGCTTCCCTGCATTGATGTTCTAGTTGACAACACTGTGAAACATAGGATCTTTTCCTTCATGGATGGTTTCTCTGGTTACAATCAGATCAAGATGGCACCCGAAGACATGGAGAAAATAACCTTCGTCATATAATGGGGCACTTTTTGTTAAAAAGTGATGTCGTTTGGGTTGAAGAATGATGGGGCAACCTATCAGCGAGCCATGGTATCCCTGTTTCATGACATGATTCACCATGATATAGAGGTTTATGTTAATGGCATGATAACCAGGTCTCAAACTGAAGAAGAACACCTTGATCATCTACAAAAGTTATTTGATAGGTTGAAGACGTAAAAGCTGAGGTTAAATCCGAACAAGTGCACCTTCGGGTTAAGGTCTGGTAAACTCCTAGGTTTCATTGTCAGTGACAAGGGTATTCAAGTAGACCCTACAAAAGTGAAGGCTATACAAGAGATGTCGGCTCCTCGCACTGAGAAGGAGGTCAGAGGTTTCTTAGGACGCCTAAATTACATTGCCAGGTTCATTTCCCTTTTAAATGCTACTTGTGAGCCAATCTTCAAACTCTTGAAGAAAGATCAGGTGGTAAAGTGGAATAACGAATGCCAGACCGCCTTCGAGAGAATCAAGGAATACCTTTAAGAGCCTCCAATTATGATGCCTCTGATTGAAGGAAGACCTTTGATAATGTACTTAACAGTGTTGGATAACTCAATGGGGTGTGTGCTAGGGCAGCATGACAAGTCCGGTCGAAAAGAGCATGCAATATACTACCTTAGCAAAAAGTTTACCGACTGTAAAACAAGATACTCACTGCTCGAGAAAACTTGTTGCGCTTTGGCATGGGCTGCTCTCCGACTGAGACAATATATGTTGACCCACACTACTTTGCTGATATCTAAGATGGATCTGATCAAGTACATCTTCGAGAAGCCTGCATTCTCTGGAAGAATAGCAAGATGGAAAATGATCTTGACCGAATATGATATCCAGTACACAACCCAGAAAGCAATCAAGGGAAGTATACTAGCCGATCATTTGGCTCGTCAAGCTGTGGATGACTACCAGTCCATGAATTTTGAGTTCCCGGATAAGAATATTATGTTAGTTATTGACTGTGAAAAACCTGGATCGTATGAAAGACCCGAGGAAGGATCCAGATGAACTATGGTTTTTGATGGAGCCTCCAACGCACTAGGCAATGGCATCGGTGTTGTAATCATATCTCCCGAGGACTCTCATACTCCTTTCATGACCAGATCATCTTCAATTGTACCAACAATATGGCAGAGTATGAAGCACGCATCATCGGTTTCAAAGCTGCTATTGACCTGAGAATCAAGTTCTTCTGTGTTTTCGGGGATTTAGCCTTGGTAATAAGCCAGATCAAAGGTGAGTGGGATACGAAGCACCCAAATATTATCCCTTACAAAGAACATGTGCTGACATTGCTTCCACACTTTGAAGAGGTCACCTTTGAACATTTCCCACGAGAAGAGAATCAGTTAGCGGACGCGCTAGCTACCATGTCATATATCTTCAAGGTCAAGTGGGACAACGAGGCCCCTCGGATCACTATTGATAGGATGGATGAACCAGAATACTACTATGAGATTGAAAATGAAGAGATAACAGATAAAACTTGGTTCCATGAAGTGAAAAGGTATCTCGAGGCTCAAGAATATCCTGAGGGGGCATCTGTCAATGATAAGAAGTTCCTGAGCAGGTTTTCCGCAAAGTTCTTCCTCAGTAATGGAATCCTCTACAAGCGTAATCATGACTCTAATTTACTTTGCTACATAGATAAAAATGAAGTAGAGAGGATTATGGAAGATCTACACAAAGGTACCTTCGACACCCATTCTAGTGGACACACCATGGCTAAAAAGATCCTACGGGAAGGATACTATTGGTCCACTATGGAAGCAGACTGCTATCAGCAATCTCGAACATATCACAAATTCCAGATCTATGTTGATAAGGTGCATGTACCTCTGGTTCCTTTGAACGTCTTGACGGCTCCATGGCCCTTTGCAATGCGGGGCATTGATATGATCAGAGAGATTAGACCTACCGCTTCCAATGGGCGTCGCTTCATCCTAGTAGCCATAGATTACTTCACGAAGTGGGTTGAGGCTACCACTTTTGCTTCTGTTACCAAGAATGTTGTGGTGCAATTTATCAAGCATAACCTGGTTCGTCGGTATGGTGTGCCAGAGAGAATCATTACTGACAATGGTACAAATCTCAACAATACAATGATCACCGAACTCTGTAAGCAATTCAAGATCCAACATCATAATTCTTCCTCTTATCGGCCAAAGATGAATGGCACTGTTGAGTCTGCTAATAAGAATATCAAGAAAATCATATAGAAGATGACGGTGACATACAAAGACCGGCATGAGATGTTACCATTTGCTCTTCATGGCTACCGCACCTCAACACGCATGTCAACAGGGGCAACGCCTTATTCTCTAGTATATGGTATGGAGGTTCTCCTGCCTATTAAGGTCCATATCCTTTCTCTGAGGATCATGAAGGATGCAGGCTTGAACGAAGACGATTGGATCCAGACTCAACTTGATCAACTAAATCTGATTGATGAGAAAAGGCTTATTGCTGTCTGTCATGGTCAAATGTATCAAAAACAGATGATCAAGGCTTTAAAAAAAAAGGTCATACGTCAAGTGTATCAAGTGGGTGATCTAGTAATCAAGCGCATCATACTGCCGCAAGGTGATCCCAGGGGAAAATGGACTCCCACGTACGAAGGGCCATTTCTGATCAAAATGGAGCCATGATTCTGACCACCATGGATAGTGACGACCTTTCTCACCCTATTAATGCGGACATAGTGAAAAGATACTACGCATGAATAAAAACCCGCTAGGTTGACTGGCCTGGGAAAAAGTAAGGGTATCCCGGCGAACAAAAAGGGTTCGGGAAAAAATTAGGGATAAATACAAAAAATATGTACACCCGGAAAGTCAAAAACCTATAAAGGAGGCTTGGCCAAAATAGGGTATCCCGGTGGACTGAAAACCCGTAAGTGTGGTCCAGGAAAAAGTTAGGGATTTGAAGCGTACAATTATGTCCCATTGGATCACCTTGCGACCAGACCTCAGTATCGACTATCAAGCTCAGACGGTACCGATCAATCCAGTCAGCTTCGAACGAGTAGCAAAGTGATGAGACGCTCAAGGACATAGGGGAAATAGAAGAATTGAAACTTAATGGGATTATTACACGTAGCTGTGTTCTATTTGTACACTATTTTGTATAGTTTTCACTTTCATGGGGGCGTTCTCTTTGTACAAAATGCCTGTTATCAGCGAGCTTCAAAAATAAATACAAGTCATTTAAAAGTACAAAATTGTTTGCTGTTATTTTTCTGTTTTGTTTTGCGAAAAATATCCAATGACTTATTTTCGAAATATGCATTTAAATATGATCATTGTTCACAAATACTTTCATATAAAACAGAAAGACGGTTACTAATGACTTTAAGAAACAGGTCAAAATATGAAAACATTTGTAGTCCCGACAGTTACCCATCCAACAAGTACAGGGGCATAGACAGTTTGAGACATCAGTCACCATTGCATACGATCCTGTGACATCTATGTTCCCCACAAAGTAGAAACAACCAGAGTTTTTCCCTCTTCTTCCCAAAGCAGGGATTACCTTCTCGAAGTGAAGTCTGTTATTCCCCAACCAAGTTTTATAATCTTAAACAGTTTATAACCTCCTCCTGGGTAGAGTTTATTTCTCTAACTGTAGAAGTTCAGACCCCAACAGAGTTTATGCCTCTACGTCGGCAAAATCTACCAACAGAGCATCCTCTCTCCACAGAGTTATTCTCAAGCAGATTCAATCCCCAGTGAATCATCTTTATTCATCATCCCCAGCGGAAATGAAGGATTTAGCTTCCTTATATTCTCCAGTAGCAGTCAGGGATTTACTTTCCCAGTCTGGAAAACATTGCAATAGCATCCCCTATTCATACATCGTGGCATGCGCATACACATCACATACAACATAATCTCATTTATTTTTAGACCATAATTGCAACGGTGTCAAGTATCTTTGGGCAATTTTCTTTAAGGGATTTGATCATTTGTTTAGGCAACATTTGGAAAGCGTCATCGAGGGGCTATGATCATTTAATTAGTTTGTTTTGCCCAAAGAGACCTAACATGCAATATGGCCCATTTATTTGAAGGCAACAAAGTGGAATACCCTAGGGGTGCAAGTGTGAGATGTGTTGTCCATTTTCATGCTTTGATTATCTTGAGATTAGGTCAAACTATTTCGTTATTTTTATTTGCATACAAACCCTAATTCTAGCATGGTATTTAGAAAGCGATAAAGTGCGAAAATTAAAATTCCTACACTATTACAACACCATATGGGAAGGGGGGTACAAATGTTCAAATGGGGGGATATTTAGACAAAGAAATTAAACCTAGCTATTACATCATTTTTTTTGGAATATTTACAAATAATTGATTGCATAAATTAAATGGGAAATAAAATAAAGATGCAAAAATGCAAAAAGGGTTTTTATATGTATGAAAAAAAAGTATTATTTATGTCAAATAAATAAAAATAAAAATAAGTATTATTTTTTGGAGTTTTTGTATTTTAAGGGTAAAACCCTAATTTTCATTAAGTAATATATATATTATTTAATTTACAAAAATATATACCTATTATGTACAAAAAATTAAAATAAAATGAAATATGTTTATAAAAAGTATTTTTTTATGTCAAGTATTAATAAAAATAAAATATATGTATTTTTGTATTTTACCCTAAGTATACTAATAAATTCATATATATATATGTATTAATTTCTAAATATGTATTATATATAAAAATTAATAATATTTAATATTTAATAAAAAAAGGTATTTTTTTCTATAAAATATTTTCAGAGGGTAAAACAAAAATAAAATGAAAATAAAAGTGTTTTTTTTTGCATATTTCTTAATATTTTTAATAAAATGTATATATTCATTTATTTGTATACAAACTAAAAGAAAACCAAATAAATACCTAATAAATTCAAAAATGGTGAGAAAAATATTTTTTATATTTTTAATATTGTTAGAAAAAATAAATGAGTCAAAATGAAAAAAGAAAAGTCAAAAAATCATTGAAATAAATCAAATGGGCTCAGGGGGTGTTAAAGTGAAAAGGGTGTGTGAAAAGGAAATACAAAACAAGCCTAGCCCAGATAACCCTTCTTCAACCTCTGGCCAGAAAATGTCAAAAAAAACGCGCGCCTTCTTCACTGATTCAAACATCCTGATTCCTGGCTTTTTAATGAAAACTCATAACATAAAAAATGTTCAGCATCAAGAGACGAATTCATGGATATAAAGAACTTGTCTTAACTCTCTAAGATGAGGGAGAATTTCTTCTTCCCCCATTTCTGACCTAGTTTTTTATCAATGTTCAGACTCAAAATTCTTGCAGCACACACAATATAAATGAAATCTAATTATATGGACATGTTCAGGGCTATGAATGTGACATATTATCTTCACAAACCTAAAGCTAACAATGCCTAATAAGAGAGATACGAGTTCATGAACTTACCTGTTCAGTTGCAGTTCTATCTGGCAATGGAGAAGCTTTCAGTGCAAGGTGATGATTGGTATAGCTTCCTTGAGGTCCAGGGATGCTATTCCAAGCTTTACTTTGTCTTGAAACTTCTTGAATCGTGCTAGAGTTCTTCACCTGCAAATCAGAAAAGTGAAAATGGCCAAAAGGGTTAGAGGAGTTACAGGTTGCTTCTAGTGCTTTGGATAGTTTCGATGGATGGTATGGAAGGTGTCTGAAGTGGTTTGGGCAAGAATGCTTGAAAGGATTGAGAGTTGGAGTTCAAACTGCAGGCCTTGCCCTGTTTTTGCAGTTTGAGAGTGATTCTGGCAATGGGGAGGTGTTGATGGTCTTAGGGTCATGCTTCAGCTTGGTTAGGATGTTTAGAATGTGTGTACAATATTTGCTTAAGGTCATTAATGATGAGATCAAAGTTCTGTGGTGTTATGATACTTTTCTTCACACTTAAGCAAGCAAAGTCAAATTGTGTTCTAGGCATGTAGAGGGCCCCTAATCATGCTGCAAAACTCCTCCTTGATCAGTGTGTTATGCCCATAATCTTGTGCCAATTAGATTGTATTTGTACTTGTTGGATTTTCAATTGGACATAAAGCTACCTTTTGCAAAAATGGAAGAAATGCTTTATCTATTTTGGGATTAATCCTTTAGGCAATGCTTGAACACACAAAACATGGTCTTGGCACAAAGGATTGGCATTAAATTTATGAGTGTAATTAAGATAAAAGGCCTGTAATCAAGTTGTGCAAGCTGAGATTGAAGTGCATAGTGCTATGAACATGTAACTTGGCCTAATCAAAAGTGAGTTTTTGCCATATTGCAAAATTCGATTCTCCCTAACCATGAGGTTATTTGAGAAGTTCTTGGACATTTTGGAAAGCTTGGAATGTGTACTATAATCCATATTTGAAATGCAAAGTGAAATTCCAAGTGTAAGTGTATGTAAAATGGCCTTGAAGTTAGGTAGAAAACCTTGCCAAAATAGGTTAAAATTTCACTAAGTTAAGAATGGTTTGGCACCCTTGTTCCAAAAATTGTAACTTGAGATACAAGCCTCATTTGGGAAAACTTTGTGAATCAAAGTTGTAGATTATGCAAAAAGCTACAACTTTCATGTTTTGACTTTTGTTTGAATCCAAATGAATCTTGGTGAGAAAGTGGGGCAAAGTTGGGAAAAAATTAGGGTTTTCCATAACTTAGAAAAATTCTAAGTTATGAAAAATTCCCATTTCAAACCCTAATTTGCATTTCTTGATTTCTTGGTGAACAAGTTTCATGATTTGGCATGTTTTGATGAAAAATTAATCTTGACTCTTGATTTTGACCAAAAAGTCAAAGTTTGACTTTTCAGTATACAATCAAAATTGATCAATTGACTGAGAAATTCAACTATCAATCTTGTGTATTTGGGATCTTTTGAACTTGTTGAGCATGTCAAGATAATTCCATGGGGTCCTTATGTCCATATGTGAGCTTGGTTTGCCATTGGCTAGGTCAAACAATCAAAAATTGCCTTGGTGCAGTCAAAACCCTAAAAATGACCATTTTGCCCTTTTGATGATCTGATCAAATTTCTTGTGGAATTGTAATCCAAACTTGATCAAATGGTCCATGTGAGTTCATAATGTTGATGTGGGTCAATTTTCATGAGATTTGACTGTCAATTGGCCCTAGTTGACTTTTTCCCCAGTACAGTTGATTTCTAGGTCAACTGTCCAATTGACTGGGCAAAATTTGGAATCAAGACTTGAAACTTTGTATGGATAAACTTGGGAGTCCAACATGAAGCATGAAAGTCATCTTAGGCATTTTAGGTCAAAATATATTTGTGCAAACACAAACCCTAATTTGGGTCAACAGTGCCAGGAGAAGTCTTGAGCAGAGGAAACCCTAACTGGATCTTGAGCTCCAAGGGTTTTGTGATGAGAAAATGTTGAGGAAATGGGAGGGTAAATTTTGGGGTACAACAGTTGCCCCTGTTCAATCTTCTTGAACCTGAAGAGTTAGATTGGCAAGTTTGCCTTTCGTGACTCGAGGATAAAAGGAGATTGGACACTAGAGTGCCCGGAAATTTGCACTCGCATGTTGGAGTATCAACAATGTGATGTCGGGAATGGGCTTATAGATGCCATTTGGATAGGTGGTGGATAGGGAGATGGGCTTATAGATTCCATCTGGAAGTGTTGATCGCACAAGAGATTCCTTAGCGAGAACTTTGTGTAATTGAGAAAGACAGATGTTTTCCTGGCTTGTTACAGGTGTTTGATCTTCAATCTCTTTATGCAGATATGCCCTGGCTGGATACAGGTATCGAATCTACAATCGGTTGCTCACAGATGTGCCCTGGCTGGATACAGGAGTCGAATCTGGAAATAGTCGTCAATAGATATACCCTGGCTGGATACAGGAATCGAATCTTCGAACTCTTCAGACGTGCCCTGGATTGATACAGGAATCGAGTCTGGAAATGTGGTCAACAGATATGCCCTGGCTGGATACAGGAATCGAATCTGGAAATGTTGTAGTTGATAGATGTGCCCTGGCTGGATACAGGAATCGAATCTTTGAACTCTTCAGACGTGCCCTGGCTAGATACAGGAATCGAGTCTGGAAACTGATCACTCTCAGATATGCCCTGGCTAGATACAGGTATCGAATCTGGAATTGTGACAGTCAAAGGTAGTTGTCTTTGGGACTGTCTTTTTCCCTGAAAAGGCAAAACATAAGTTGTATGCAATGTCATGAAGTATGATATGCATGATGTTTTAACATGAGATAGTGTTGTATGCACTTTATCATGTATGTAAGCAGGACGTATGAAAACGTGAAATGTTTATGAATGTATTTTCGTCTTAGGAAAATAAATCCTTGATGATCGGTCGGGGAATTGTTCTGTGGAAGAGATACTTTGCTGAAGTTTTTGATGAGAGGCCTGCTGAGGACTTCAATGACGGATTCCGCTGGGGATAATGATGATAAACTCCGTTGGGGATACCAAAGATAAACTCCGCTGGGGATTGAAAGAACTTTGTTGAGGGCGATCTTCCGTGGCAATTAGCTAAGGATAACCCAGTTATAAGCCCTTGTGAGGAATAACTCTGAATAAAGCTTGGGAGAGACGTCCGTATTCTGCAGGGAACAAGCTTCCATAATCTACTGGGGATAAGCTTTAAGACCTGCCGGGGAAAGTTGTGCCTTTTCAGGATTGACGGGGAGTCAACTCCGCTTGGGGAAAGCATTGCTGAATCTTGTCTTATCTGCGGGGAGGGAGATGATTTGGTCACATTCTTCAGTCGAATCTACCTTGGTACCTTGGCGGACAAAGCAGCTAGATTGCATCAGACAACCTTACACTGCCCCTGTTTCTGATGTCACCTGTAATTAATCTTTTGCAAATATTTATGAATCAGCAATTTAATGTCAAATGCATATATCAAAAATGAACATTGGACGTTCTTCGCAAGACAAAACAGAGAAAGGGAAAAACAATGGCGATTTGTATGGGCAAGTGACTTTGTATTGATTTGAATTTTGCCTGTGAAAAGGCGTTTTTGTACAAGAGGCTGACATCCTAGTAAGAGGACGCCGCCGAATAACACAGAATTTACAATTTTGAAAACAAAATAGCTATGTGAACAATCCCACTGGGTTCCAACTCTGCTATTGCCTCTATGTCTTCAAGCGTCTCATCACTTTGCTGCTCAGTTGAAGATGAAGCTGATTGGTCGATGCCGAATTCCGGATGCGAAGTGATCCAATGAGACATAGTGTTACGCTTTATCCCTAACTTTTGCCTGGACCGCCCTTTCGGGTTTTCAGTCCACCGGGATACCCATTTTTGCCCAAGCCGCCTTTTCAGGTTTTCGACTTGTCGGGTGTACAGATTTTTTTTTCATTTCATCCCTTATTTTTGCCCGAACCCTTTTGGTTCGCCGGGAAGCCCTTATTTTTGCCTAGGTATGTCAACCTAGCGGGTCTTTTATTCATGCGTAGTATCTTTTTACTATGTCTGCATTGGCGGGGTGAGGAAGATCGTCACCATCCATGGTGGTTAGGATCATGGCTCCTCCTGAGAACACATGTTTAACCACAAATGGCCCTTCGTAAGTAGGGGTCCATTTGCCCCCGGGATCACTTTGAGGAAGGATGATGCGCTTGATTACCAGGTCCCCAACTTGATACTCTTATGGTCTGACCTTCTTGTTAAATGCCCTGATCATTCGTTTTTGATACGTTTGACCATGACAGATAGCGGTGAGCCTCTTTTCGTCAATCAGGTTTAATTGATCAAGTCGAGTTTGGATCCAGTCATCTTCATTCAAGTCTGCATCCTTCATTATCCGGAGAGAGGGTATCTGGACTTCAATCGGCAGGACTGCCTCCATGCCATAGACCAAGGAGAAAGGAGTTGCCCCGGTTGACGTCCTTGATGAGGTACGGTACCCATGAAGAGCAAATGGTAACATTTCGTGCCAATCTTTATAGGTCACTGTCATCTTCTGCACAATTTTCTTGATATTCTTATTAGCTGCCTCTACAGCCCCATTCATCTTCGACCGGTAGGGAGAAGAATTATGGTGTTATATCTTGAATTGTTCGCAGAGTTCAGTGATCATTTTGTTATTGAGATTGGTACCATTGTCCGTAATGATTCTTTCCGGGACGCCGTACCGACAGATCAGATTATGCCGGATGAAACGTGCCACGACGCTCTTGGTTACTGTGGCGTAGGAAGCTGCCTCAACCCACTTCGTGAAGTAATCGATCGCTACCAAGATGAAGCGATGCCCGTTGGATGCCGTCGGTCGGATCTCACCGATCATATCAATGCCCCACATTGCAAAAGGCCAAGGTGCCGTCAGGACGTTCAGAGGGACTGGAGGAATATGCACCTTGTCAGCATAGATCTGACATTTGTGACAAGTTCGAGAGTGTTAGTAACAATCGGCTTCCATTGTGGACCAGAAATATCCTGCCCGTAGGATTTTCTTTGCCATGGTGTGTCCACTGGAATGTGTTCCGAATGTTCCTTCATGCAATTCTATCATGATTTTCTCTGCTTCAGCCTTATCCACACAACGTAGTAGAGTTGAATCATGATTCCGTTTGTAGAGGATGCCGTTGCTGAGGAAGAATTTTGCCGCAAACCTCCTCATGAACTTCTTATCATTGACAGATGCACCTTCAGGGTATTCCTGAGCTTCCAAGTACCTCTTCACCTCATGATACCAGGGTTTTTCAGTTGCCTTCTCGGCCTCGAGGTCGCAGCAGTATGCCGGTTCGTCCAACTTCCAGATAATGATTCGGGGAGCCTCATTGTCCCATTTAACTTTGAACATTGAAGACATCGTAACCAGTGCGTCCGCTAGCTGATTCTCCTCTCTTGGGAAGTGCTCAAAAGTTATCTCTTCAAAGTGGGGAAGCAAGGTTGACACATACTCCTTGTAAGGAATAAGATTTGGGTGTTTCGTATCCCACTCGCCTTTGATCTGATTGATCACAAGAGCGGAATCTCCGAAGACACTCAGAAATTTGATCCTTAAGTCGATTGCAGCTTGTAGACCCATGATACATGCCTCATATTCTGCCATGTTGTTGGTGCAGTTGAAACATAATCGGGCGGTGAGTGGAGTATGAGTTCCTTTGGGAGATATGATTACAGCGCCGACGCCGTTACCCAAAGCATTGGAGGCTCCGTCAAAATGCATAGACCATCGGGATCCTTCCTCAGGTCCTTCATCTGGTCCAGGTACTTCACAGTCAGTTACCACCATGATGTCTTCGTCCGGAAAATCGAAGTTCAAGGATTGGTAATCGTCCACAGGTTGGTGTGCCAAATGATCTGCCAGTACACTTCCTTTGATTGCTTTCTGAGTTGTATACTGGATATCATATTCGGTTAAGATCATTTGCCATCTTTCTATTCTCCCAGACAGAGCGGGCTTTTCAAATATGTACTTGATGGGATCCATCTTTGAAATCAATAGAGTAGTGTGAGTCAGCATATACTGTCTCAGCCGGCGAGCAGCCCATACTAGAGCGCAGCAAGTTTTCTCAAGCAGTGAGTAACGAGACTCACAATCGGTAAACTTTTTGCTCAAGTAATAAATAGCGTGCTCTTTTCGGCCGTACTCGTCATGCTGTCCCAGCACACACCCCATTGAATTGTCAAGTATTGTCAAATATAGTATCAGAGGTCTTCCTTCCACTGGCGGCATCAGAATGGGTGGCTCTTGGAGGTACTCCTTTATCTTTTCAAAAGCAGCCTGACATTCCTCGTTCCAGCGTACTACTTGATCTTTCTTCAGCAATTTGAAGATTGGCTCACAAGTAGAAATTAGATGTGAGATGAATCGGGAAATGTAAATCGGTCGTCCCAGGAAGCCTCTGACTTCTTTCTCTGTCTTTGGAGTTGGCATCTCTTGTATGGCTTTTACCTTGGCAGGATCCACCTGAATACCTTTATCACTTACGATGAAACCTAGCAATTTTCCGGACCTCACCCCAAAGGTGCATTTGTTGGGATTCAACCTCAGCTTATATAACTTTAGTCGGTCAAACAACTTCCTCAGATGATCAAGGTGCTCCTCCTCAGTTTGAGACCTTGCAATCATGTCATCAACGTATACCTCAATCTCATGATGGATCATATCATGAAATAAAGCAACCATGGCACGTTGATAGGTTGCCCCAACATTTTTCAATCCGAATGGCATGACCTTGTAACAGAAGGTGCCCCACTGAGTCACAAAGGTAGTCTTCTCCATATCCTCCGGAGCCATCTTGATCTGATTATACCCTAAAAAACCGTCCATGAAGGAGAAAACCTTGTATTGAGCAGTATTGTCAACGAGAACGTCAATGTGAGGTAGAGGAAAATCATCCTTGGGGCTTGCCCTGTTTAAATCCCTGTAGTCAACACACATTCTGACTTTACCGTCCTTCTTCGGCACTGGCACCACATTGGCAACCCACTGAGGGTAAGAAGTTACTGCTAGAAATCCGGCATCGAATTGCTTCATAACCTCAGCCTTGATCTTTTCGGACATCTCTGGGCGCATACGGCGGACCTTTTGCTTTACCGGAGGACAGTCTTCCTTGGTTGGCAGGTGGTGAACTACAATGTCAGCATCCAAACCAGGCATGTCTTCATAGGACCAAGCAAATATCTCCATGTAATCATGTAGCATCTGGATCAATCGTTGCTTCACGCTGAGCTCTAGATTAGCCCCAATCTTGACCTCTTTCCTATTTGTCTCCGTACCCAGGTTAATTGTTTCCACTGGCTCTTCATGTGGTTGAATAGCCCTCTCTTCCTGGAGTAGCAGTCTTGCGAGTTCACCAGGCACTTCGCAATCATCTTCACCTTCGTCTTCGGCCAAGTTGATCAGATTCTCGAAGTCATAACCGGTGGTAGCAGAGCTGTTACCAGTGGGATCCAGAGTGGATTGAAACCTGTATAAGTGAGTGTGTGTAAATATAGCTGTTTTGCAATATATAACACAGAAAGAAAAAGAGCACAAGATTTGAAATGCAACAAACGTCCAATGTTTTGATTGATGATATATGGAAATGTCATACAAAAAGCCCTCACAAATGGAGCTACGATGCCCCGGGTAGGACACCGAGCCAATAAAAGTTTTAACACATTGTTTGTTACAAATTGAAAATCAAAAGAAATAATTACTGCGTGACAAATGTGATAGGTGTAAAATCCTTTGCCGTCCAGTTGCTTGGTCCATTGCTGGTAGTTGGATAGATCCAACTGTCAAACTTTGCTTCCTCTACATCCTCCTCGACAGCATTCACCCTTGGACTGGTGATAAACACTGGAGCCTTTCTGATCTTTTCCTTGCGCACAGCCCTCTGAGCCTCTGCAGTAAAGCCCAGCCCAAACTTGTCGTTCTTTTGAGTGAAGTCAGGAAGCTGACCCCAGTTTGCACAATTGCCTTTTTTCGATTACAGCCCGGGCATCCTTCAAGGATGCCATCTTCAACGGAAAGTCTTCTTCAACCACTGCCTCAGCCGATGCCAACGTTGGAGGTACTTCCTCAAAATGCTGAAAGGGGGTTTCAATAAACTCCCCGTCCATCTCGATATACCGGAATGAATTCAAGTGACTAACCATGTATTCCTCCTCACCCTGCACAGTAACAATCTTCCCTTTGACAGGGTATTTGAGCTTTTGGTGTAGAGTGGATGTTACCGCCCCAGCCTTGTGAATCCAGGGTCGACACAACAAGCAGGAGTAAGATGGATGAATGTCCATTACATAGAACGTTGAGTCGAAAACTTGGGAACCCACACGAATAGGAATGTCTACCTCACCGTGCACCATCCTTTTAGAACCGTCGAAGGCTCTAACAATGATCTTACTAGGTTTCAACTCCGGACCCTCACAATCCAAGCGATCCAATGCCTTCTTGGGAAAGACATTCAGGGAAGAACCGGTATCCACCAACACGTGTGCGAGAGTAGTGCCCCTGCACTCTATAGAGACGTGCAGGGCATCATTGTGATTTTTCCCTTTGGCGGTAAGGTCAGCATCCGAGAACCCCAAGCCATTGTCAGCCGTCAAATTAGCCACACAGTCAGTGAATTGATCCGCGGAGGCCTCTTGCGGCACGTGGGCCATTTTCAGAAATGAAATCATGGCTTTTGCATGGGCCTCTGAGCATAGCAGCAATGATAGCATAGAGATTTTGGAAGGAGTATGCCCCAACTGTTCAACAACGTTAAAGTCACTTCTTTTGATGATTTTAAGGATTTCCTCTATTTCTTGTTGGGAGGCTTCCACAGTAGTCTTTTTTTGTGCCTCCGTCCCGGCAGGCAAATCGGTAGCAACTTCTTTGCCCCGAGTATCAGAGGACTCGGCAGCAGTAGTAGACACAGGAACTTGAATTGGAACATGCACACTTGCGGGTGTGATGGTGAGAGGTTTTCGGATAACTGGCGGTGCAATGTCAGGCGAGAAGAGCCTGCCACTGTGGGTAATCTTGGCGGGACCAGTGATGTTACTGATACTGGTATTGGTGTTGAACTCCTGCTTCACCCCAAGCACATATACGTCGGCCCCATAATGCCAGGGGACCGCTTTATCAGACTCATATGGGAGAGGCCCCAGAACAGTAATAGTAATGGGTGCAACAGACATAATTTGGACTGGTTTCTTCATGGGAGCTTTGGCAGGATTGTAAATTGTGACAACAGATACTTCTTCAACGGAAACAAACGGAATAACAGTTTTCTTGAACATAATTTCTTTGTTATCCATCAGGCTTTGGATGCCTGATTTCAGCAGCGGACAACCGGTAGGGATAACAGCACATAGGAGACAACCCTTGCTACAAACCGGAAATAAACCGGCTAGTAGTAAGTTCCTCTTAACAGTCAACAGAGGGGTAGCAACATCATTCACTGAAACAGCATACAACTCTTCCTCAATGGCATTTACCCTATGTTGGGGCATAGGAGCGGTTACAACATTCGGCCTCTCAGGCGCTTCAAACTGAATTTCCTTCGCGTCGATAAGATCTTGCACTTTGTTTCTCAAGGCCCAGCAATCATCAGTAGTATGCCCGGGGCTATCAGAATGATAAGCACAACGGGCATTTGGGTTATACTTAGGAGATGCAGTATTCACGACTTTAGGGGCTTCTTTGATGGTCACCAAGTTGGTTGATAACAGCTGGGGTAAAATTTGTGACAATGTCATACTCAACCGAGTATACTGTCTCTTGGGCCTTTCACCTCTTTGCTGATTGTACTGCTGAGAAGCAGCAACAGGTTTGGAAATGACCAAAGCATTGACGGCTTGGCGACTTTCTGGCTTGACTTGTCTTCTAGGACCATATACGGCACTTGCTTCTTTCTTGAAAGGCCTTTTCTCAGTACTTGCAGCAACACCCTTCTGAATCTTTCCTGACTTGATGCCAGCTTCTATTCTTTCGCCCGTTAAGATCAAATCGGTAAACCCCGCGGAAGAGTTACCAATCAGATGATTGAAAAATGGCCCAGATAGGGTCCCTAGAAACATATCAACAAGTTCACGGTCGGTTAAAGGAGGCTGCACCCTGCCAGCCAAATCCCTCCATTTTTGTGCGTATTCTTTGAATCCTTCGCCTGTTCCTAACGACATACCCTGAAGTTGGGTACGAGTAGGGGCAAGGTCAGAATTGTATTGGTATTGTTTGTAGAAAGCGGTGGCCAAATCTTCCCAATTTCGAACGCTGGTTCCCTCTAGCTGATAAAACCACTCCAATTGAGCTCCAGAAAGGCTGTCTTGAAAGAAATGAATCCAAAGGTTTTTATCTGCCGTATAGGGTTGAATCTTTCTCACGTAGGACCTGAGATGCATTTTGGGACAGGACAGCCCATCATACCTTACAAACACTGGCACTTTGAATTTTGGGGGAATCACAATCCCGGCAACCAAGCCCAAGTCTTCAAAATCCAAACCCGGTATTCTTTGTAGCTCCATGGCGGCCAACCTGTCTTCTAGCCCTTTGTATTTATCATCAGCTGGAGGGTATTGCTGATCAGTATAATCTTCATCCTCTTCGACCTCTTCTTCTTCCGCATCAGACTCGGAAGGTACCGCAGCTCCACCTCCTTTGCTGGTTCCTTCATCAGAAGTAGGAGGAAATTCAAGCACTCTTCGAGCTTCTCCGTCAAATCTTCTCCCCAAAGTGGCCACCCCGAGTCTCTTTTTCTTCTTTTTCACTGGGTCTTTGTTCCCCAATTGAGTCTTGATATCCTCCTGACCCTTAGCCAAGGTCATCAGGAGTTGCTAGAACTGTGCATTTTGAGCTTGTAGGTCTTTGACTGTTTGCTCGAGATCCATCCTACTGAAATAAACAGCAGACAGATAAGGAAACCTGGAATGAGACTTGCTTATGCACATGATGAATGGTATGCTTATGTATGCAATGCATTCAAGGATTTAGGACATTCAAAATTGTTTCAGACAAAGAAGAACGCACGTCATATTAATAAGAAGAAATTTGTCAGTACATAAATGCCCCATGGGCCAAATATTACAAAATAAACTTCTTAAGGCAAAAAGACATTGTGCATCCTTTTTGGTGCGATGTAGGTGTTGAGGGCCTCTTGCTCATGGAGTCGGCGGGTAAGCTCTAGAACCTTCTTCTCACTGGCGTAGAAGCTAGCTTCAAAAGTATTCCGTTCTTCCTTGAGCTGAATCCAACTCTTTTGCATTTCCTCCCATGATGTAGGCATGTCTGGATGTAGGATGTTGTAGGGGACCTCTCCTTCATTGACGGGCTCTTTAATCACAGGGAGTACATGAGGATAAGGCATCCTTAGACTTTGGGCTCGGGCTCGTACCCACTTGAGATAGGGCTCAAGAGGGATGGAGTTCTTGTGTCCCAGAGTCTTGCTATCAACCTTGTTGAGTTTTCCCCAAGCTCTGATGAATCTTTGGCGAAGTCCTTGTGCATCGTTGTCGAAGTCAAAAACTAGGTCAGGAATCAACATGTCATGAGGGCCATCCCTCCGGGCATATCCAAATTGTCTCAAAGCTAGGCAAGGGTTGTAGGTGATACCTCCTCTAATTCCAAGTAAAGGAACATTAGGAAATTCTCCGTAACGATCGACGATGATGACATTTTCTCTGGACCGAGAACACCAATGTACATCAGAATGAGTAAGAGTCATCAACCGTTGGGACCACCTTGAGCCTTGGTCATTTTTCAGGACAGATTGTGGAAGGTGCGAAATAAACCACCTTGCAAGGAGAGGAGTACAGCACATGAGAACACCCCTCTTTCTCATTGTTCGTGTGTAAAATGAGTGAAGAATGTCCCCAAGCAATGTTGGTATTGGATTTCTAGACAAGAAGATTTTGACGGCGTTGACATCTACCAATTGGTCAGGATTTAGGAACAAGACCAACCCATAGATAAGGAGTGCCACAATCTCTTCAAAGGCTTGTAGGTCCAATGAATTCCAACATTCTTGTGCCTTCTCAAACAAGAATTTTGCTAAGAATCCTTTGACGCCGCTTCTGGTTTCTCAATGCCCCTTGATGTTGGATGGTTGTAGATGTAATGCTCGAGCAACATCTTCTGGCTTTGGTTCCTTTTCCGTACCGTTGAAGGGTAGTTGATTAAGGATAGGAATTCTCAGGAGTTGAGAAAACTCCTCCAAAGTGGGCACCAACTGGTAATCGGGGAAAGTGAAACAGTGGTGAAGAGGGTCAAAGAACTGGAATAACACTTTCATCATGTCTTCTTCAATGTTGGTGTTGACTAGGCTGAGCAGTCTACCATGTCTTTCACTGAAGGATGAATTTTCCGGAATTCTTGAGGTGAGCTCCTTGAGTTGAGGAGAGATTCTCACAAGGTTGACTTGAATGGTGTTTCTGCGAGGAATTTCCATGACCTACAAAACAAGAACAAAGATGAAGATCCAAACCCTTGAAATGGTTAGTGAATGCATATGATGTTTCATGATGTTTATGATGTATGCACAAAACATATGTACAAGCAAATCACACCAAACCCTAGTTTCAGGCTTGCATGGGGTTTCATAGGTAGGTACCCTCTTGAGTGTAGTTGGCTTAAAAACCTGTCCTATAAATAGTAACCGGGTTCTAAGGAGCTCAATATCATTGGGTTGTTTTCATTGTTCATTGTTTTTGTTTAGACACTTAACTAGCGACCAAAATATTCCAAGAAAACAACCCTCAATGAGTGTAGTATCGAGTATCTACCAACTTCGGACTGCACCAAAGCCGGTCATCTCACTACCCCTAATGTAAGGCCAAGATGGTCAAGTAAGGTTCTAGGTCATTAGTGCTTAGTGACATCACTCAGCGGCCCCGTACTCTCCTTGATTGAACTCAAGGGTTACCGGTACTCACAAATATGTCGCACTAATATAACTATTGCTTCGACCGTGTCGGTATACCCCGCACAGTTTCCACAATGTATTGCTATCTATGAATGTTTCCCAAAATCCGGGTGGAGGATTGCAAACCCAAACAATAGAGCCAAAATATAAAGCAATCAATTCAAACAATTAGTCATGCAAGAGGGTGATCTAAGCCCTAAGGTTACTCCACTTTTAAAGTAATTCCCCAGCAGAGTCGCCAGTTCTGTGATACGGTGGGAGAACTGACTGTGGTTTTGCGTTTGTTTTTGCAAATGTTTCGGTTGAGCAAGAGTCGCCACCGACTTTTTATTTTATCCTAAGGAAAGGTTTAAAAAGCACAGCAAAAACCTTTGAGATGTTTTCTTGGGTTCGGGGAGTAGATTATAGAAAGGGAAGGTATTAGCACCCTTTCTATCCATGGTTATCCATGGGCTCTTAGTTACTTGCTTAGATCACTTGCCTTTTGTTTTCAATTGTTTGAAATGGTGCTTGTGTGTGGGTTTGAAAATGTTTTGAAAAGAAGCCAATGTGGGGGCAACCTTTGTAATGATCCATGTGGGGATGTATACAAAGATGTATGTCTTTTGAAAAGGTTTTCATTTGTTTTTGAAAGTTGTTTTGAAAGTGTTGTGAGGTGTGGTTTTAGAAAATAGGCAAGTGTTTTGTTTTTGCAAGTTTTGATTCAAGTAACTAAGAGGTTATCTACTCCTAAATTTCTCAAAGTTCATTGCTATGTTTTAACCCTTTTAATAAGTTTGTTCCACCATTGTATTTGGTGGACAATCTCATGTTAGGATGTGAAAGGGACGGGCGCGGGTCATCGTTTAGACCATAATTGCAACGGTGTCAAGTATCTTTGGGCAATTTTCTTTAAGGGATTTGATCATTTGTTTAGGCAACATTTGGAAAGCGTCATCGAGGGGCTATGATCATTTAATTTGTTTGTTTTGCCCAAAGAGACCTAACATGCAATATGGCCCATTTATTTGAAGGCAACAAAGTGGAATACCCTAGGGGTGCAAGTGTGAGATGTGTTGTCCATTTTCATGCTTTGATTATCTTGAGATTAGGTCAAACTATTTCGTTATTTTTATTTGCATACAAACCCTAATTCTAGCATGGTATTTAGAAAGCGATAAAGTGCGAAAATTAAAATTCCTACACTATTACAACACCATATGGGAAGGGGGGTACAAATGTTCAAATGGGGGGATATTTAGACA
Organism: Vicia faba; assembly: GCA_948472305.1. Lineage (NCBI taxonomy): Eukaryota > Viridiplantae > Streptophyta > Magnoliopsida > Fabales > Fabaceae > Vicia > Vicia faba. The sequence continues at coordinate 879,626,022 of OX451738.1, forward strand.
AAGAAATTAAACCTAGCTATTACATCATTTTTTTTGGAATATTTACAAATAATTGATTGCATAAATTAAATGGGAAATAAAATAAAGATGCAAAAATGCAAAAAGGGTTTTTATATGTATGAAAAAAAAGTATTATTTATGTCAAATAAATAAAAATAAAAATAAGTATTATTTTTTGGAGTTTTTGTATTTTAAGGGTAAAACCCTAATTTTCATTAAGTAATATATATATATTATTTAATTTACAAAAATATTTACCTATTATGTACAAAAAATAAAATAAAATGAAATATGTTTATAAAAAGTATTTTTTTATGTCAAGTATTAATAAAAATAAAATATATGTATTTTTGTATTTTACCCTAAGTATACTAATAAATTCATATATATATATATATATATATATATATATATATATATATATATGTATTAATTTCTAAATATGTATTATATATAAAAATTAATAATATTTAATATTTAATAAAAAAAGGTATTTTTTCTATAAAATATTTTCAGAGGGTAAAACAAAAATAAAATGAAAATAAAAGTATTTTTTTTTTTTGCATATTTCTTAATATTTTTAATAAAATGTATATATTCATTTATTTGTATACAAACTAAAAGAAAACCAAATAAATACCTAATAAATTCAAAAATGGTGAGAAAAATATTTTTTATATTTTTAATATTGTTAGAAAAAATAAATGAGTCAAAATGAAAAAAGAAAAGTCAAAAAATCATTGAAATAAATCAAATGGGCTCAGGGGGTGTTAAAGTGAAAAGGGTGTGTGAAAAAGAAATACAAAACAAGCCTAGCCCAGATAACCCTTCTTCAACCTCTGGCCAGAAAATGTCAAAAAAACGCGCGCCTTCTTCACTGATTCAAACATCCTGATTCCTGGCTTTTTAATGAAAACTCATAACATAAAAAATGTTCAGCATCAAGAGACGAATTCATGGATATAAAGAACTTGTCTTAACTCTCTAAGATGAGGGAGAATTTCTTCTTCCCCCATTTCTGACCTAGTTTTTTATCAATGTTCAGACTCAAAATTCTTGCAGCACACACAATATAAATGAAATCTAATTATATGGACATGTTCAGGGCTATGAATGTGACATATTATCTTCACAAACCTAAAGCTAACAATGCCTAATAAGAGAGATACGAGTTCATGAACTTACCTGTTCAGTTGCAGTTCTATCTGGCAATGGAGAAGCTTTCAGTGCAAGGTGATGATTGGTATAGCTTCCTTGAGGTCCAGGGATGCTATTCCAAGCTTTACTTTGTCTTGAAACTTCTTGAATCGTGCTAGAGCTCTTCACCTGCAAATCAGAAAAGTGAAAATGGCTAAAAGGGTTAGAGGAGTTACAGGTTGCTTCTAGTGCTTTGGATAGTTTGGATGGATGGTAGGGAAGGTGTCTGAAGTGGTTTGGGCAGGAATGCTTGAAAGGATTGAGAGTTGGAGTTCAAACTGCAGGCCTTGCCCTGTTTTTGCAGTTTGAGAGTGATTCTGGCAATGGGGAGGTGTTGATGGTCTTAGGGTCGTGCTTCAGCTTGGTTAGGATGTTTAGAATGTGTGTACAATATTTGCTTAAGGTCACTAATGCTGAGATCAAAGTTCTGTGGTGTTATGATACTTTTCTTCACACTTAAGCAAGCAAAGTCAAATTGTGTTCTAGGCATGTAGAGGGCCCCTAATCATGCTGCAAAACTCCTCCTTGATCAGTGTGTTATGCCCATAATCTTGTGCCAATTAGATTGTATCTGTACTTGTTGGATTTTCAATTGGACATAAAGCTACCTTTTGCAAAAATGGAAGAAATGCTTTATCTATTTTGGGATTAATCCTTTAGGCAATGCTTGAACACACAAAACATGGTCTTGGCACAAAGGATTGGCATTAAATTTATGAGTGTAATTGAGATAAAAGGCCTGTAATCAAGTTGTGCAAGCTGAGATTGAAGTGCATAGTGCTATGAACATGTAACTTGGCCTAATCAAAAGTGAGTTTTTGCCATATTGCAAAATTAGATTCTCCCTAACCATGAGGTTGTTTGAGAAGTTCTTAGACATTTTGGAAAGCTTGGAATGTGTACTACAATCAATATTTGAAATGCAAAGTGAAATTCCAAGTGGAAGTGTATGGAAAATGGCCTTGAAGTTAGGTAGAAAACCTTGCCAAAATAGGTTAAAATTTCACTAAGTTAAGAATGGTTTGGCACCCTTGTTCCAAAAATTGTAACTTGAGATACAAGCCTCATTTGGGAAAACTTTGTGAATCAAAGTTGTAGATTATGCAAAAAGCTACAACTTTCATGTTTTGACTTTTGTTTGAATCCAAATGAATCTTGGTGAGAAAGTGGGGCAAAGTTGGGAAAAAATTAGGGTTTTCCATAACTTAGAAAAATTCTAAGTTATGAAAAATTCCCATTTCAAACCCTAATTTGCATTTCTTGATTTCTTGGTGAACAAGTTTCATGATTTGGCATGTTTTGATGAAAAATTAATCTTGACTCTTGATTTTGACCAAAAAGTCAAAGTTTGACTTTTCAGTATACAGTCAAAATTGATCAATTGACTGAGAAATTCAACTATCAATCTTGTGTATTTGGGATCTTTTGAACTTGTTGAGAATGTCAAGATAATTCCATGGGGTCCTTATGTCCATATGTGAGCTTGGTTTGCCATTGGCTAGGTCAAACAATCAAAAATTGCCTTGGTGCAGTCAAAACCCTAAAAATGACCATTTTGCCCTTTTGATGATCTGATCAAATTTCTTGTGGAATTGTAATCCAAACTTGATCAAATGGTCCATGTGAGTTCATAATGTTGATGTGGGTCAATTTTCATGAGATTTGACTGTCAATTGGCCACAGTTGACTTTTTCCCCAGTACAGTTGATTTCTAGGTCAATTGTCCAATTGACTGGGCAAAATTTGGAATCAAGACTTGAAACTTTGTATGGATAAACTTGGGAGTCCAACATGAAGCATGAAAGTCATCTTAGGCATTTTAGGTCAAAATATCTTTGTGCAAACACAAACCCTAATTTGGGTCAACAGTGCCAGGAGAAGTCTTGAGCAGAGGAAACCCTAACTGGATCTTGAGCTCCAAGGGTTTTGTGATGAGAAAATGTTGAGGAAATGGGAGGGAAAATTTTGGGGTACAACAGGTTGTTACTAAAAGATCCTTTACCCAGATCTGGGGCACCTTATTAGGTAAGTAGCAATAAACCATGGAGTCTGTACGGTGTAGACCGATACGGACGAAGTGGTGGCTACATTAGCGCGATACTTTGGATTGTACTAATGTTCCTTGAGTAAGTTAAGGATAACATTAGGCTTCCTTACAGTGTCACTAAGCGCTAACTGACCTTTAGAACCTTTAATTGACTCATCCTAGCTATTAGTAAGTAATGAGATAACCGGCTTTGGTTCCGACTGAAGATTGGTTGATACTCGATACTATACTCATTGAGGCTGGACTTTCAGGATTTTTTGGCCGCAATACTTCGGTGCAGAGCTAAAACAATTTCTGAAGGGAAGGTCAGTGATATTGAGACTCCTTTGAACCCGATTACTATTAATAGGACAGGTTGAGCCGACTAAACATTCAAGAGGGTACATACCTTAAAAACTCATGCAAGCATTTGAACCTAAGGTCTATTGTGTGATTTGCTTGTGTTTATCTGTGATTTTTAGCATAATCATGAGATCATAAACATCATGACATTAATATATACTAATCATTTCAAGGACCTGTTGGATTTACCTCTTGGCTGTTTTGTAGGATATGAATTCAGGTCGCAGAAAAACCATCCGGATTCGCTTCACAAACGTTCCTCTTAAGCTCAAGGAATTAGCCTTTAAAGTCCCCGAGGACTCATCATTCCATAAAAGACATGGTCACTTGCTCAGTTTGGTTACCATCGGGTTTGACGAAGGTTTGATGAGTGTCTTATTCCAGTTCTTCGACCCTAAGCACCATTGCTTCACATTCCCCGATTATCAACTGGTGCCTACCCTGGAGAAATTCTCTAAGTTACTTGGTTTACCTATATTGGAGCGAGTACCTTTCACTGGTTTAGAACAAGACCCAGCTTCTGAAGATGTTGACGTAGTTTTTCACTTGAAGCCATCTGACATTGAGTCTAATTAGGAAAAAGAAGTGAAGTTAAGGGTCTCCATGCAAATTTCCTGATGAAGAAAGCTCAGACTTTCCTGTATGCTATGAGTTATTATGCCTTCGAAGATGTATTATCCCTCTTGATCTATGGGTTGGTCCTGTTTCCTAATTCATATCAACTTATAGATGTGAATGCCATCAACATCTTTCTTGCTCACAATCTGGTTTCTACATTGCTCGGGGATATCTTACATTCTCTCCATACTTGTACTCTAAAGAAGTGAAGAACTCTCATGTGTTGCACCCCTCTGATATATAGGTGGTTTATTTCGTACCTTCCTCGATCAATAATGCAAAATTATTTAGGCTTAAGGTGGAGTAAAAGAATAATGTCTCTCTCTCTCACTCCGACATCCATTGGTGTCCTTGATCTCAAGAGGACATTTCTTTTATTGATCGCTGCAGAGAATTTCCAAATGTGCCACTCCTGGGCATTAGCAGAGGTATCACCTACAATCCTTCTTTAGCACTACGTCAGTTTGGCTATGCACGGAGAGATGGTCCACTGGATATGCTCATCCAGGGTATTGTATTCAACTACTCAGATGATTTGCAAAATTATCGTAAGAGGTTCATCCGCTCTTGGGGCATTGTTAAGAAGACTGATAGTAAGACTTTCGGGGAGTAAGAACTCCATCCCTTTGGAACCTTACCTCAAATGGGTGAGAGCTCGAGCCCAAAGTCTTATGATGTCATACGATTCCATCTTACCGGTGATCTTAGAACCTATTGTTCCAGGGGGCGAGTCCTGTATTATTCTCCATCCTGATATGCCAACCAACTTCGAAGAGTTGCAAAAGTATTGGATCCAACTCAAGGGAGAACGGGATACTTTTGAGGCTCAATTCTATGCAAGTGAAAAGAGGTGCTAGAATTAACAAAACAACTTCATGAAGAGAGAAACCTCAACACATACCTCAACACCAAGAAGAAACGCCCATGGGAGGCTTAGGAACTTCCTTTCAACGTTTATCCTTGTGTAATCTTTTGTTTCTTTAAAAACTTGCTAATAAAAGGTTTTTGTTTTTGTTTTGTTTAAAAGATCTTAAATACAATAAGGTCCTTGAAAACATTGCATAAGCATATAATACATATCATTTCATGGATAGGTTTCATAGCAGGTTTCTCATCTTCTATGTTGTTTATTTCAGCAATGGCTCTAGAACAAACAGTGAAGGATCTACAGACTCAGAATGCTCAATTTTAACAGATGATCATGGCTCTGACCAAGGGGCAAGAAGAACTGAAAGCCCTTCTTATTAAATAAAAAAAGAAGCCAAAGAAACCAATTGGGTTAGTGAATTTAGGAAGAAGGATTAGAGGACCAGTGCGGCAGGCCTCTGAACTAGTAACTTCATCAAAGGAAGGAGACAATCAAGAAGAGGAAACAAGAGAGGAAGACTCCAGTCCAAAAGAATCTGATGATGAATCTGACTATGATGAGGAGTAGTATCCTCCTGTTGATGAAAAATACAAACAACTGGAGGATCGTTTGAATGCAATGGAGGTCAAGAAAGTACCAGGTCTGGATTTTGAAGAGTTAGGTTTGGTCTCTGGGGTTGTCATCCCGCAAAAGTTCAAGGTGTCGTTGTTCGCCAAATACGATGGGGTTTCATGTCCCAAGATGCACCTCCGATCTTATGTTTGAAAGATACAACCTCACACTGCTGACAAGGACTTATGGGTCCACTTCTTTCAGGATAGTCTGTCGAAACTCAACTAGAATGGTTCAACCAGCTGGAGGGGACAAACATTCGCAATTGGGAAGACCTAGTTGCTGCTTTCTACAAGCAGTATCATTATAATGCAGACCTTGTGCCCACCCGTACACAACTCCAAAGTATATCTATGGGTTCGAGCGAAGGCTTTAAAGACTATGCTCATAAGTAGAGGGACTTAGCAGGAAGAGTCCAGCCTCCCATGTCTGATAGGGAGCTAGTCGATATGTTTCTGGGGACCTTGTCTGGTCCATTTTTCAATCATATGGGAAGATTCAAAAGGATATGTCCTCCAGTACAGTAAGGAAGACATTTGCTGGGAAGAAAGAGGTTAGTGTTGTGTACCATCAAAGGAATCAGGACAGAACTGAACACCGTCCAATGGTAGGGGCTATCATGATCTCTAAGCCTGCACATACTCAACAAAGGAACAATCAGCCTAGAATAGAAATGCAAGTAAGAAAGTTTACCCGGATAAATATGATGTTGTCTCAAGTCTTGCCACATTTGTTGAAATCTAATCTGGTAACATTGCGGGAAGCTCTAAAGAATCCTAACACTACCTCTCCCCGTTACAACCCAAATGCTCGTTGTGCTTACCATTCAGAAAGTTTAGGTCATGATACAAACGACTGTTGGGCTTTGAAAAACAAGGTGCAAGACCTTCTTGAGGCAAAGGAAATTGAATTTGACGCCCCTGAGATTCCAAATGTTATCACTTCTCCTATGCCCAAGCACGACCGTGGTGTTAACACTATTGAAGATAATGTGTTTGTTACTACTGCTGATGAACTTGTTACTCCTCTCCTGACCGTCAAGAGGAACCTGTGGAAGGACGGTTTATTTCCGGGTTGTGGCGAAGGTTGCCACTTCTGTTTATCTCTACCGACTGGTTGTCATTTGTTGAAGGCAGATGTTCAGCGCCTGATGGATGATAAAGAGATTTTGTTTGAGAAGACTCTTGTTTCACCCTTTCCATACAAGGATGTTTCAATAATAACCATTTCCTCCAATCCTCCCAGGGTCTCCACCAAAAGACCCGTCAGGATTACATCTGTTCCAAAGGTGACTCCATTGATAATTACTATGCCAGGGCCAATCCCATACTCATCAAACAAAACTGTTCTCTAGAACTATGGGGGTGACGTCTACTACCACGATGTCAAGCAAGATGGGCTAGTTGATAAAGACCAGGTTTCCGAGAAGGCTGGCCCCGACATTGGCAACATTGTGGGAAACAACAAAATAAACAGAAGTGGAAGAGTGTTCTCCCATCAGATTTCTCCTCTGAAAGCTGTTACTGGCCCTGTGATCATTCCTTCTTTCATTCCTGCTGATACTACTATTGCAATTCCTTTGATTACCCCTGTTGACACCCCTATCACCGAGTCGACCGAGACTCGGGGCAAAGACATACTGGTTGAGCCTGTCCAGATGAAGGCACATTCAATATTTATCCCAGAGGCTTCCAAGAAGGAGATGGAAGAAATTTTGAAGATTATCAAGAAAAGCGTATACAACGTGGTCGAACAGCTAGGGCAGACCCCTTCAAAGATTTATATGCTAGCCTTATTGTTGTGCTCTGAAGCTCATGCGAAGGCTCTAGTGAAATTTCTTAAGATGGCCCATGTGCCACTGGAAACCTCTGCTGAACAATTTGAAGATTGTGTGGCTAGTTTGACGGCTGACAATCGTTTGGGTTTTTCTGATGCTGATCTGACACCCAGAGGGAGAAAACACAATGATGCGCTTCATGTTTTCGTCGAGTGCATGGGCACAACTTTGGCCCACGTCCTGGTAGATATTGTTTCATCATTGAATGTGTTGCCTAAGAAGGCTCTTGATAGACTAGACTGTGAAGGTTTGACCTTAAAGCCCGGCAACATAGTGGTAAGGGCCTTCGATGGTTCGAAGAGAATGGTGCACGAGAGGTGGATATCCCCATTAAAATTGGTTCTCAGACCTTTGACTCTACCTTCTACGTGATGGATATCAGACCATCCTATTCTTGTTTATTGGATCGCCCTTGGATTGATGGGGAAAGAGTCGTTATATCCACTCTACATCAGATGATGAAATACTCGGTAAAAGGAAAGATTGTCACGGTGCACGGTGAAGAAGAATACATGGTCAGTCATCTGAACTCCTTCAGGTACATAGAAATGGATGGCGAGTTAATCGAGACTCCGTGTCAGAATTTCGAAGAGGTACCTCAGACTATGGCTGCAACTGAAGCTATCACCAATCTTCCAAGGATCACCGGACCTCCCTTGAAGATGGCTTCTCTCAAGGATGCAAAAGCAGTTATTGAAGAAGGTGGGTCTACCATTTGGGGCCAGCTCCCTGACATTCCATACAAATCTGATAAGTTTGGTTTGGGTTTCTCTTCAGGGGCTCAAAAGGCTGTCCGTCGTGCTCGTGCTGGAAGACCTCCCCTACACATTAGTAATCATGGGGTCAACGCCCTAGAAGATAGTGATAATGACGAAGACATGGATAGATGGATTTTCCCTACTACCAATGATGGACCCAGTAACTGGACGGCAAAGGACTTTGTACCAATTACTTTTGTTCAGAAGTAATTGTCTTTTTTGTTTTGGATATGTAATAATTAAACAGTATAAACTTTATGGCCTTGTGTCTTACCTGGGGCACAATTGTTTATTTGTGAGGGTTATCATGTTTAATTTCATATGGCATTAATAAAGCATTGGGCGTTTATGCATACAAATTTTGTGCTCTCTATTTTGATTTTCTGCTTTTTAATTTATCTATACAACAATGCTCTTACACACACCCACGTATCAACTACAGATCCATATCCACTTTGGATCCCATTGATAACGGTTCTGCTATTGCCGGTTATGACTTTGAAAATCCGATCAACCAAGTCGAGGACAAAGGTGAGAAAGATTGTGAGGTACCCGGAGAAATTGCCAGACTATTACAACAGGAGGAAAGGGCTATACAGCCCCATGAAGAGCCAGTTGAGACAGTGAATTTGGGCACAGAAGAGAATAGAAAAGAAGTTAAGATAGGTGCAAATTTGGAGCTTCGTGTAAAACAGCGGTTGATACAGATGTTGCATGATTATGTCGAGATCTTTTCCTTGTCTTATGAAGACATGTCAGGACTGGACACGGATATTGTGGTTCATCGTCTGCCAACTAAAGAAGACTGCCCTCCGGTAAAGCAGAAGGTCCGTCGTATGCGCCCTGAAATGTCAGAGAAGATTAAAGCAGAGGTTATGAAATAATTCAATGTTGGGTTCCTAACTGTCACTTCTTATCCCCAATGGGTTGCTAACATGGTCCCGGTGCCTAAAAAGGAAGGAAAGGTACGAATGTGTATGGACTACACAGATTTGAACAGGGTAAGCCCCAAGGATGACTTTCTGCTTCCCTGCATTGATGTTCTAGTTGACAACACTGTGAAACATAGGATCTTTTCCTTCATGGATGGTTTCTCTGGTTACAATCAGATCAAGATGGCACCCGAAGACATGGAGAAAATAACCTTCGTCATATAATGGGGCACTTTTTGTTAAAAAGTGATGTCGTTTGGGTTGAAGAATGATGGGGCAACCTATCAGCGAGCCATGGTATCCCTGTTTCATGACATGATTCACCATGATATAGAGGTTTATGTTAATGGCATGATAACCAGGTCTCAAACTGAGGAAGAACACCTTGATCATCTACAAAAGTTATTTGATAGGTTGAAGACGTAAAAGCTGAGGTTAAATCCGAACAAGTGCACCTTCGGGTTAAGGTCTGGTAAACTCCTAGGTTTCATTGTCAGTGACAAGGGTATTCAAGTAGACCCTACAAAAGTGAAGGCTATACAAGAGATGTCGGCTCCTCGCACTGAGAAGGAGGTCAGAGGTTTCTTAGGACGCCTAAATTACATTGCCAGGTTCATTTCCCTTTTAAATGCTACTTGTGAGCCAATCTTCAAACTCTTGAAGAAAGATCAGGTGGTAAAGTGGAATAACGAATGCCAGACCGCCTTCGAGAGAATCAAGGAATACCTTTAAGAGCCTCCAATTATGATGCCTCTGATTGAAGGAAGACCTTTGATAATGTACTTCACAGTGTTGGATAACTCAATGGGGTGTGTGCTAGGGCAGCATGACAAGTCCGGTCGAAAAGAGCATGCAATATACTACCTTAGCAAAAAGTTTACCGACTGTAAAACAAGATACTCACTGCTCGAGAAAACTTGTTGCGCTTTGGCATGGGCTGCTCTCCGACTGAGACAATATATGTTGACCCACACTACTTTGCTGATATCTAAGATGGATCTGATCAAGTACATCTTCGAGAAGCCTGCATTCTCCGGAAGAATAGCAAGATGGAAAATGATCTTGACCGAATATGATATCCAGTACACAACCCAGAAAGCAATCAAGGGAAGTATACTAGCCGATCATTTGGCTCGTCAAGCTGTGGATGACTACCAGTCCATGAATTTTGAGTTCCCGGATGAGAATATTATGTTAGTTATTGACTGTGAAAAACCTGGATCGTATGAAAGACCCGAGGAAGGATTCAGATGAACTATGGTTTTTGATGGAGCCTCCAACGCACTCGGCAATGGCATCGGTGTTGTAATCATATCTCCCGAGGACTCTCATACTCCTTTCATGACCAGATCATCTTCAACTGTACCAACAATATGGCAGAGTATGAAGCACGCATCATCGGTTTCAAAGCTGCTATTGACCTGAGAATCAAGTTCTTCTGTGTTTTCGGGGATTTAGCCTTGGTAATAAGCCAGATCAAAGGTGAGTGGGATACGAAGCACCCAAATATTATCCCTTACAAAGAACATGTGCTGACATTGCTTCCACACTTTGAAGAGGTCACCTTTGAACATTTCCCACGAGAAGAGAATCAGTTAGCGGACGCGCTAGCTACCATGTCATATATCTTCAAGGTCAAGTGGGACAACGAGGCCCCTCGGATCACTATTGATAGGATGGATGAACCAGAATACTAATATGAGATTGAAAATGAAGAGATAACAGATAAAACTTGGTTCCATGAAGTGAAAAGGTATCTCGAGGCTCAAGAATATCCTGAGGGGGCATCTGTCAATGATAAGAAGTTCCTGAGCAGGTTTTCCGCAAAGTTCTTCCTCAGTAATGGAATCCTCTACAAGCGTAATCATGACTCTAATTTACTTTGCTACATAGATAAAAATGAAGTAGAGAGGATTATGGAAGATCTACACAAAGGTACCTTCGACACCCATTCTAGTGGACACACCATGGCTAAAAAGATCCTACGGGAAGGATATTATTGGTCCACTATGGAAGCAGACTGCTATCAGCATTCTCGAACATATCACAAATTCCAGATCTATGTTGATAAGGTGCATGTACCTCTGGTTCCTTTGAACGTCTTGACGGCTCCATGGCCCTTTGCAATGCGGGGCATTGATATGATCAGAGAGATTAGACCTACCGCTTCCAATGGGCGTCGCTTCATCCTAGTAGCCATAGATTACTTCACGAAGTGGGTTGAGGCTACCACTTTTGCTTCTGTTACCAAGAATGTTGTGGTGCAATTTATCAAGCATAACCTGGTTCGTCGGTATGGTGTGCCAGAGAGAATCATTACTGACAATGGTACAAATCTCAACAATACAATGATCACCGAACTCTGTAAGCAATTCAAGATCCAACATCATAATTCTTCCTCTTATCGGCCAAAGATGAATGGCACTGTTGAGTCTGCTAATAAGAATATCAAGAAAATCATATAGAAGATGACGGTGACATACAAAGACCGGCATGAGATGTTACCATTTGCTCTTCATGGCTACCGCACCTCAACACGCATGTCAACAGGGGCAACGCCTTATTCTCTAGTATATGGTATGGAGGTTCTCCTGCCTATTAAGGTCCATATCCTTTCTCTGAGGATCATGAAGGATGCAGGCTTGAACGAAGACGATTGGATCCAGACTCAACTTGATCAACTAAATCTGATTGATGAGAAAAGGCTTATTGCTGTCTGTCATGGTCAAATGTATCAAAAACAGATGATCAAGGCTTTAAAAAAAAAGGTCATACGTCAAGTGTATCAAGTGGGTGATCTAGTAATCAAGCGCATCATACTGCCGCAAGGTGATCCCAGGGGAAAATGGACTCCCACGTACGAAGGGCCATTTCTGATCAAAATGGAGCCATGATTCTGACCACCATGGATAGTGACGACCTTTCTCACCCTATTAATGCGGACATAGTGAAAAGATACTACGCATGAATAAAAACCCGCTAGGTTGACTGGCCTGGGCAAAAGTAAGGGTATCCCGGCGAACAAAAAGGGTTCGGGAAAAAATTAGGGATAAATACAAAAAATATGTACACCCGGAAAGTCAAAAACCTATAAAGGAGGCTTGGCCAAAATAGGGTATCCCGGTGGACTGAAAACCCGTAAGTGTGGTCCAGGAAAAAGTTAGGGATTTGAAGCGTACAATTATGTCCCATTGGATCACCTTGCGACCAGACCTCAGTATCGACTATCAAGCTCAGACGGTACCGATCAATCCAGTCAGCTTCGAACGAGTAGCAAAGTGATGAGACGCTCAAGGACATAGGGGAAATAGAAGAATTGAAACTTAATGGGATTATTACACGTAGCTGTGTTCTATTTGTACACTATTTTGTATAGTTTTCACTTTCATGGGGGCGTTCTCTTTGTACAAAATGCCTGTTATCAGCGAGCTTCAAAAATAAATACAAGTCATTTAAAAGTACAAAATTGTTTGCTGTTATTTTTCTGTTTTGTTTTGCGAAAAATATCCAATGACTTATTTTCGAAATATGCATTTAAATATGATCATTGTTCACAAATACTTTCATATAAAACAGAAAGACGGTTACTAATGACTTTAAGAAACAGGTCAAAATATGAAAACATTTGTAGTCCCGACAGTTACCCATCCAACAAGTACAGGGGCATAGACAGTTTGAGACATCAGTCACCATTGCATACGATCCTGTGACATCTATGTTCCCCACAAAGTAGAAACAACCAGAGTTTTTCCCTCTTCTTCCCAAAGCAGGGATTACCTTCTCGAAGTGAAGTCTGTTATTCCCCAACCAAGTTTTATAATCTTAAACAGTTTATAACCTCCTCCTGGGTAGAGTTTATTTCTCTAACTGTAGAAGTTCAGACCCCAACAGAGTTTATGCCTCTACGTCGGCAAAATCTACCAACAGAGCATCCTCTCTCCACAGAGTTATTCTCAAGCAGATTCAATCCCCAGTGAATCATCTTTATTCATCATCCCCAGCGGAAATGAAGGATTTAGCTTCCTTATATTCTCCAGTAGCAGTCAGGGATTTACTTTCCCAGTCTGGAAAACATTGCAATAGCATCCCCTATTCATACATCGTGGCATGCGCATACACATCACATACAACATAATCTCATTTATTTTTAGAACATTATCACAATGCATTTCATACATCATGACATTGAAAATGACTAATTCTTACCTTTTTCAGGGAAAGATCAAATCAACAAACACCGCTACTTATGTGACCTGGTAGTCTTCTCAAAAGCTACGTTTGATGAAGGGATATTTCAGCAATTTCCTCAGAAAGATGTTCTCCCAAGATTTTCTCTGGTTCAGTCAGATCGACACTAAGATCTCTCTGATTTCTATTCCAGTTGAAGATATTCCAAGACTTTTTTCTATTTCAGGTGAATCGGTGCTAAGATTCTTTTGATTTCCATTCTATTCAAAGTTAATCCAAGACCTTCTCTGGTTCAGTTAGATCGACACTGAGATATCTCTGATTTCCATTCCAGTTGAAGAAAACTGTGAAGCCTGGATTTCGACCAGATAACAGTATAAGGTGCTGCGAAGCCTGGAATCCGACCAAATAATAGTTCACTTCTTCAAAGACACTAAAGCCTGGATTTCGACCAGATGACAGTATAAAGTGCTACGAAGCTTGGAATCCGACCAGATAGTATTTCACTTCTTCAAAGACACTATGAAGCCTGGATTTCGACCAGATAACAGTATAAAGTGTTGCGAAGCCTGGAATCCGACCAGATAGTAGTTTACCCTGTCAGTTACTATGAAGCCCGGAACTCGACCGGATAATAGTCAATCAATAATTTAAGAAACTGTGAAGCTTGGATTTCGACCAGATAACAATATAAGGTGCTGCGAAGCCTGGAATCTGACCAAATAGCAGTTTACTCTGTCAGTTACCGAAGCCTGGATACTACCAGATAACAGTACACCTCAGATTCAAGTTGAAACCTGGACCCGACCAGATGACAGCTTAATTTCTTCAAATCACTTAAGCCTGGACACGGCCAAATAATAGTTCAAGTCACTGAAGCATGGATTTCGACCAGATGACAGTTTAAACTACTATGAAGCCTGGAGTACGACCAGATAGCAGTTAATTTCACGCTGTGAAGCCTGGAATACGACCAGATAGCAGTCAGCCTTATCATCCTCAGAAAGTCACTATGAAGCCTGGAGTACAACCAGATAACAATTTAATCTCATTTCCCCACTAAGTCACTGTGAAGCCTGGAATATGACCAGATAGCAGTCAGCCTTATCATCCTTAACAAGTGATTTCAAAGCCTGGATCCTGACCAGATAGCAGTTCACTTCAATCACTTCAGTCAAGAGATGATTCCCCCAGTAGAGTAATGGAAACCCGAGGCTCCTAGACTCTATTCCCCTGGAAAAAAAATTCCCAGCAGACTCCTCCTCAGACAGCACGAGCAGGAATCCCCACTAAGAGAATTCTTATGAAGTTAGCATCTATTTTGGATGGCATCTTTAAGCCCATCTCCGATGACTCTCCATCATACTCCATGGATGGTATCTTTAAGCCCATCTTCAACAGTCTCCTATCATCTTTTCCAAATGGAATCTATAAGCCCATTCCTGATATTACCTATACAGTCAGGTATTATTTCAGACGAGTGCAAATTTCTGGGCAGTCTAGTGTTCAATCATCTTCCACTTTCAGATCATGAAAGGTAGACAAGCCAATCTATACCTTCAGGTTTACGAAGATTGAACAGGGGAAACTGTTGTACCCCAAAATTTTCCCTCTCATATTTTCCAAGGTCTTTCCCTACATGATTGACCACAAACCCTTGCCTAAGGAAAAAGAAAAATTTTAAGTGGTATTTTAAGTACCTTTCGATTGGCATTCTAAAAGACCCTTCGATTGGTATTTTGAAGAAGCCTTTCGATTGGCATGGACAATGCTATTCGATTAGCATTATATCCAAGCCTTTCGATTGACATTCCAAATGCTTCGATGGAATTGTGTCCAAGCCCTTTGATTGGAATGGATACAAGGCCTTTTGATTGGCCTCATGACAAGCCTTTCGATTGGCATTGTGTCAAGGCCTTCGATTGGAATTCTGAAAGACCCTTTTGTTTGGAACCCTGGGCCAAGCCTTTCGATTGGCATGGCAAGGTATCCTTCGATTTAGCATTGTGTCAAGGCAGCTTTGACAGGCATGTTAACCGTGTCCTTCGATTGGCATGGACACGATCTTTCGATTGACGTAACAAAGGACTCTTTGATTGACATTTCAATAAATACCCTTCGATTGGTATTTGGATAAGCTACATTCGAAGGAACTGAATCAGAACCATTCGAAGGAAATGAATCAGAGTCATTTGAAGGAGCTCCATCAGAGCCGTTCGAAGGAGCTGAATCAAGGCCATTCGAAGGAGGCCATCAACCCATTCGTAAGAGAGCATTCGAAGACTTGTATGTCCACATTTATACCAAATTCAAAAATGGACAAGACCCCTTAACTTTGGACAAGATTACATATTGGTATTCATGGAATTCAAATGGCTATTACAAACATTACTTCTCTTGTCCCCTCTCTCCTACTCTATATAAGTAGCATGCTTGCAAGCCAAAAAAGAAGGAGACGAAAAAAATCAGAGAGAGGGTCACACGAAATTGCAAATACACTCTTAGAGTTCTCCTGAAACTGCACCAATCATCACCAGCCCCTAAGCAAGCCCACGTACAGAAGCCAAATCGAAGCAATCCTTAACAAGGGTATCCATACCCATCACCATAAATTCATACACCATTGTTGGTAAGGAAAATGTAAGGAGTCAAATTATATACTTTCTTTGCATATCATAGTCATTCGATTTTCATTCATGATCGAAGGGCCTGGGTGTGGTACCCAGGTCTATATTTGTTTCCTTTTTTTTCTAACACTTATTGCAGATCCATCATAAATAACGCCATAGCGCGCAGGATCGAAAGACCTGGGTTTAGCACCCAGGTCATGCTTTTTTTTTGCTAGCATACCTTTACAGATTCATTATCCTCATAGCATCCACCACTGGATCGAAAGACAATCATCTCTCCCTGGGTCGAAGGACACCCATCTCTCCTGGATCGAAGCTCCCCTTTTCTCCTTGGATCGAAGGATGTCCCTTGCATTTTTTTTTCATTGACTTCTTTTTATTTTTACATTAAAATCAAAATCACAAAAATATTAGGCTAGTTGTTTTTCAAACTAAATTAATTTATAAATTAATTAATCAATTATTTTAACATTTTTTCTTAAAATTAAAATTTAATAGACTTATGCTTTATTTTCTTTTATACCAAAAACAACAAAAATATTTTCTTTTTACATTTTTAGACGTGTTTTCAACTTTGCGCTCGTTTATTTAATTTCGTATTTTTACTATTATTGTATCTGCATATTGGGTGTAATAGATAAAAATTAGGATATTTACTGCCTTATCCCCTTTATCCTTGTATAATGTAAATTCCCTCCCCGAAGCATTGTAATAGCATAGATTTAAATTCTTGTACTTTAATATTATGCAATATATTAACTGCTAGTAATTAGGCTTGTATGATAAGACTAATAATTAAACACTGGCAAACTTAACAAAAAGACAAAAAATAATTGAACATAACACACTTACACATATACACCTCTAAGGTACGCCCACTTTGGTTTCCTTCAATAAAACAGTCATGGGGTAGGAATGCTTTAGCAAAGACCCATAAATCAAAAGATCATAGTCCCTCGATGAACCTATAGTTGCCCTCTCGGTAAATGATCTAGTCCCTAAAACAGAATTTCTAAAGCATCTCCATAAATTGCCTTCGTGACTGTAAGGCTACCTACTCACTAATAGTAGGATAGCATTATCTAAAGGAAAAGAGGAAAAGAACAACCTTTTCGAGTACAAAGTAGATAGCTGTTAGAAGTTTGCTCAAACTATTTTTGCACTTACACACAAAAACTACTTTTCAAAACACTTTGTATATTTTCTCCACTATTCCGAGAAACATTACAAAGTTCGTCGTACTAAGGCATTTTCAAAAATATTGTCAAACACAAATTACAAAGGTATTTTTTTAAAATGAGCAAACCTCTAAGAGCCCGTGGAAAATCACGGATCGAAAGGGTGCTAACACCTTCCCTTTCTATAATCTACCCCCCTTACTCAGAAAACTCTCGAAAAGGTCCTTTTCTGTTCTTTTCACCCTTTCCTTTGTTGGATAAAAGAAAATATGGTGGCGACTCTTGCTTACCGCAACATTTGCGAACAAAAAACACAACTAGTATTAACAGTCGGTTCTGCCACCATATCACACCTTATAATAATTATTGTCAAGCTTGCTTCAAAAATAAGTCAAATGGCCATAACATGTGAACTCTTGATTCTGATCCCTCCAAGCCTTCAAACCTCTTTCCTATAAATTGAGACATTATTTGCAAGCTAAGACACGAATTTTCAAGCCTAAAAACTCCCTCAAATACTCTCAAACCATAATTGCATTCAAACTTCCATAACTTGTCATTTTCTGCCCAAAAAATTCCATTTCATAATCCACTTGTGCGTTTCTTCTCCAAATCAATCCTAAAGCTTCCTTACATCAAATATAACTCATCCCCATCCCTGTTTTGGAATTGTAACACCTCCTTCATTATCCTCCATAACCAAAATCAGTCACCTACATATTGACTTCTCTAGCACAGTTCAACCACTCTCAGCTCAAAGTAACTATTGAAATAGCTTCCTGGAGGTTCAGTGAAGCTAACCAGATCATTACAACACCTTGAAGTATGCTCAAACTCAAAACACGATCTCCATCTGTAAGGTGAGCTTTCTGAACTTCTATCTCTTCATAAAAGCATCATTTGGCTTTCATTTTAAAAGATTAAGTGTAGACATCATTGCCCTGAAACTAACCATGCTTTTAGATTCATTTATATTGCCTGAGCATGGAGAATTTTGAGTTTGAACTTCCTGAAAAAGCCAGGTTAAATTTGGTACCAACATAAATTCGTGTTTATCTTTGATCCATATCTTTAGTTATTTACATGGTTGAAATCGTGGTTAAATTTCAAGCAACTTTCATGTTTACATTTTCCATTTGGTTGAGAAATGAGGAAGTTACAAATTTTGAAAATGTTGAAGAACATCCTGGCACAAGGAAGAAGAAGATGACATGTCCAGGACAATGTTTATAATATGTTTATTGGTTTATATTATAAATATCGGATGTACAGCCACCCCTGTGGTAGAGAGCACACGCGTAAGGCATTATTGTTAAGGGTCCTGGGTTCGAGCCCCAACGACACCTTTTATTCTTTTTTATTCAATATTTTTCACGTGTTCTCTTCTCATTTTCAGCACGCCTGGAGTAACACCCCAGTTCTATTTATTTGGAATTATCTTAATAAGAGTTATTTTATTTGAAACCAATAAAATTATTTTATTTGGGTTAATATAAAATAAAAGGATTATTATTTATTTTATAAATAATTGTAGAAAAAAAATAAGGATTGAAGGTTATTGGGCTATGATGTTATTGGTAAAAGAGGGGGTGCAAGTGAAGTAAAATGTTATTTGGGACTTATATGTCACTTTTGCTCACTTTCACGTAAAACTGAGATTTTGGGATTTTGGAACTCAGAGAACGTGTAAAGAAGAGAAAGGAGAAGAAGGAGAAGATTGATCGAGGAAATTGCAGGAGCTGCAGATTATCCAAGGTAAGGGGTTGATCATTCTTTTGCTATGAATAAGTTGTGATATATATTCTATATGAGTTAGGGATTTGTAGGGATGATGGATTCTTGATGCCATGGTTGTTGTGATGATGAAACATGAATGGAATTGATTGGGTTTTGATGTGGTATTGATCCTATTGTATGCCTTAGATCATTGCTATATGGTAGGAATTCGATTTTGATGGTTTTAGGATGTTTGGGGATGATTAGGAATGAGTTGGGGTGATTTTAGGAAGCATAAAAACGTGAAATATGATGTTGCAGAGTCATCAACACGGGCCGTGTTGATGCACACGGGCACCCGTGTTGATCTTCTGTGTTGGTGCTCGGGTAGGTTTTCCCAAATATCATTTCGGCCATAACTTTTGAACCGTAACTCCGATTTAGGTGCCGTTTGATGTGTTGGAAAGCTAGTGAAATTTTCTATATGATTATGAGGAATTAAGTAGCTTTAAGAGCTTATTTTAATAAGTGATTATTGGAGAAGGTGTTTATGTTTATAAGTGAATTTAGTTCTTATGTATTTTAGTGAGGTGTTTGGAGATATTTGGGATTGGAGCTCTGAAGAACGACGGACAATCGCTCAAGAGTTCGAAGCTACAATTTGATAAGGTAAGGGGGCTACTACTCCACTTATATTTGCTTATGGGTTTATATGCAATTGGTCGGGTAATTCGTAGGATAACCCCATCTTCTATGATGTTCTGAATGATTGATAACTTTAGGGTCGAATCTTGTTAGAAAAGGTTTAGGTTCCCAAATTTTATGAACCAATTAGGGATTTTAGGTTCCCATGGTAGATTGGATGTTTTTGTACTGCATTGCACTGCCGTAGAAAGGTATTTTCGTGCAAAAATATGGATATATGAGCTGCTGCAGGTGCAGGAATTTTGGGATCGCGCTCATCAACACGGGCCGTGTTGTTCCACACGGGCACCCGTGTTGATCCACTGGATGGGTAAAAAGATGTGTTTCCAGGCACATTTCAACACGGGCCGTGTTGATTCACACGGGCACCCGTGTTGATCCCCTGTATTGGCAAATAATGCGTTTTCTGGATACATTTCCACACGGGCAGTGTTGATTTACACGGGCACCCGTGTTAAACCTCCTGTGTTGGTTTTTAAACTATGTTTTCTATGCATGCTGTTATGTACGGATTGATCCTGTTTTGATGTGCAGTGTTTGACACGTTTTGAATATGTTGTTTATTGATTTTCCTAGTGTTGATTGATGCTTGTATCGAATAACGATTGTATGTTATGATACCAACACTATGTGGATTTTATTGTCATGCTTTTAGATGATGTTATCAAGCATGAATTATGATATAACTTGATATGATTGATGTTTAATAGTATGCTGAGTGATTACATGCTATTCATATCATGTTATATTTGATATTATTGATGTTGCATGATATGTCGATTGATGTTAATAGTATGCTGAGTGTTACATACTTTACATATCATGTTGCATTCGTTAATTCCCATTATGTGGAATTAACATGGTGGCCAATATACGTGTCCGCGATTTAATGGAACGTTGAGGTGGTAGCCGTGTCCGCGATATAATGGAACGGTGAGTTATCTGTGACCCGAGATTTAATGGGGCGGTAAAATGGTACCACATGCATGGGTGTGTTGCATTATATTGAATATAACATGAATGGATGATTTTCCAATGTTGTATTGAATTGATTGAATGCATGTATTGCTGCTAAATTGTTAATGATGTTTGATGTTAATTATAAGTATGAAAAGTGATATATTATGAATATATGAATTGTAAAGGTTTTCGTAAACTATGAAACATGCTAACTGTTTGGGTGAGGCTTATGGTTTTCTGAACTTATTGTTATGAACGTATAATCAAATGTATAGTTGAGATGCTCACCCTTACTGTTGAATATTTCAGATTGAGGAGCTTCGTTCAGGTGCTTGGCGAAGGCTTGTTGTTTCTAGTTTATTTCCGTTTAAGTATTGTCCGGGTCATGCTCTGGTAGTTGTAACTCCGGGAATGTTTGTTTGTTGAGCTGCTTTAGTCAGACTCGTTTACTTCCTTATGTTTGTTATAATATAATGTTGATATTTTCCAGGTGTTAATCCCTGATGATTTTGAAAATATTATAACATTGGTTTTGTTAATTAAATTATTCCGCTGTGTAAACATGTATGAGTTGCTTCTATGTTGTGCATGACAGGAACTTGTTTTTTTTATTAAAAGAGAATTGTGACATCCTCGTTAATACATGTACTCTGAAATTATGATTTTAATTATTTGCGAAATTTTGTTCGGGGTTTTAGAGGGTGTTACAATAGTGGTATCAGAGCATAGTCGGTCGTTGCGACCAGAGTCTTGAGTCAGTTGTGTAGCGTGACAGTTGAATATTGTCGATATGTTGTTTATCCCTTAGTGCGCGACAGGTGTGTGAAACACTGTCGGTACTTTTTTCTTTTCTAACTGTTTGTTGCAGGAGTTGACTTGAAGATAAGTGGGGGAGAAGCTTTTCTTCTCGGATGCGCTTCAGTTGTGATATGCCGGTTCAGAATGTTGCTGACGGCGACAATGCAAATGTTGTTGAAGTTTGGATGCTTCCTGAATGCGAAGGTGATATAGATTCAAGAATTTTGGTATGCTAGTGAACTCGTATGGGAAATTGGATTAAGCTGCATATTTTTGCTGTCATCGCAGTGCGCGCTGGCCTTCACGGCGCGTACTGTGTGGTTTTGTGGAAAATGGCTAAATTATGTTTTGATCTTTAATGGTCGGAAAGTGGAACTGAACCTTAGTTGATTGCCTTGAGGAATATTTTGGATACTATTAGTGTAGTAATTGGACTAATCTCCTATGGTAGCAGGCCACTAAAGTCAATGTATGTTGTTATGTTCGAAGAATTGTGTTGAAAACTTGGTGTGCGAGTTATTCTGGATGGTTGTAATTTACACTATTTCATCAAGTATCATGAAGTTGTTGAAGGCGACGTTGATTGGAAGAGTGAAAAGGTCATTGAGTCGTTGTTGTTGCGAACCGGCGAGAGTATGGACTCATGAATCTGTATCGGTCAAGTTGAAAATGTGGGTAGGTTTTTAGACGGTGAATTTAAGACAATTGAGAATAAAGTCTATTCCAAAGAAAATGATAAGTTGAAGGGATTAACTCGTCGGATTGTATGTCTTTAGTATAGTTGGATTAATATCGGATGATTTTCGTAGTTGGATAAAAAGAAAGGATGTGGGTGAATTTTGGAAGAAAGAGAGAAAGATGGAACTTATGTTCATCAATCTCAAATTCAGATTTTTGTAATTTTGGAGCAGCTGTTAGTAAAAGTGGTATAACTTTTTACTCGTGATTCCGATCAAAGCGGTTATTGACTTTTTGGAAAGCTTACGAAATTCCATATAGTTTGCATATAAGATTTGTCTTCGGAAAGTTCGTGAAGAAGGAGAAAAATGCATTTTAATATTTGGGTCTGATGCTGAATTTTGGAAAATTCTGCATGCGGGAATTATGAACCAGTCCCATTGCAAAGATGATAACTTTTTGCTCGTAACTTGGATTTGAGCGATTCATGAAGTTATAGAATCTACAAGTAATTACATTCATTATAGAATATAATTTTATGCTTGGGAGGCATGTATCGAAGAAAATAATTGTGTTGGACGTTGAGTGTTTCTTGTTGAAAAATTGAAAGAGTGAAGAAGGATGTAAAGTATGGATAAAGGAATTTTATTCCGATGTTGTCGAAAGATGTGTTGTAGTAGGTTGTTGTATGACGTTAGTGTTCGTATTTTCGGATAACTTTGGGATCCGTATCTTGTGTTTGGATTGTTGGATTGATGTTCTGTTTGAACCTGCAAGGAGATAAAAGTATATTTCCTTTATATGAAAATGTTTCCAAGTGTGGTAGAAGTATTCTCATAGGAAGAGACTTTGAAGTCGGTTGAGGAATTATAAACTTTTGGACATGGGTGGTTGTTATTGCAGTTGTTGAGACGAGCTCAATCGAAAAATGTTGTTTGGAAATGAGTTGAGAGACATGTTGTTCTGCATGGAAGGATGCGAAAGTGTCAGAGGTGGATCTCATGATGATTGGTAATTGTTGGATTATGATGTTGTGAATGATTTGAGAAAGAGTTCGGAAGGAACACTATTATAGTTTGGTAACGATGGTTTATGCTCCGTTATGGTTTTCGTCTATCTATTGGCAAATTGAGGAACTGATCACCCTTAATCTATTGTTGATAGTAGACGGAATCATAGTTGATGGATAGATGTGTTGTGTCGACTAGTATAGTGCATTCTGAAGAATATGTTGTTATTTTTGTTTCTTGTTGCTATTTAAAAGAAGTGAAATTATAAGTTTGTTTATTAAAGTGCGAGTTTGGTTGGAAGAAGATGAGTCATCTTGTTGGAATTAATTGGACCCATGTACTGTATGTGGTTGTAATGTGGTTATGTTTTTAAGACAATTTTTGAGGATTATGTTACTAAAAAGATGATAAAGTCGTAGTTATGTTTTATGACAATTGGGAATTCATGGAAGTATATGAATGTTTCATCCAAGAGTGGCAATTGGAGTAAACTTGGTAGAGTTGATACTTTATAAGTAATCAGAGTTGCGCATCTGAAGCGTGATGTGCCAGAGTATGTTGGTTTATTATAAATGTCAGTTGATTTAATAAGGATATTAATGTGGTTGTTGGTTTATGGAGAGTTGTATATAATTTTTGGATTAAGACCCGTAAGCAGATGTTATGAGAATTTTGTTTTCGTTGTTGTGATGTCAGTGTTGATTACTAAAAGGAATGGTAATATTTCAGATTGTGTTAAAGGTGATTTGGTCGGTTATGTGGATGTTACTATAAGAGTGATATGACGAGAGTAATCAAGTTGTAAGTATTTGGTTGATAATTGGAATTCGTATATTAAGGAATGAATTGGCGCGTGAGTTGTATTAAGAATGTTGTCAATATGATAATATGATGGTTGTATATTCAAGTATAAGTAGTTTGCGGATGTTATTACTTCATAAGCGATGTATCAAGATGGTGTTGAGGGTGTCGATGAGCTAATATCGGGTATATCGTTATGATTAGTTGTGTATGTTTTGGTGTCGATATGGTCGCTAAGTTGATCATGTAATATTGTTAAGACGAAAAGACGACATTGTGTGCCTGAGTGCAACAGTTGTTGGTTGATAATACGTTGAGTGTTTGGTATGTCCAGCATTGGTGTGGAGAGTGGTTGTGTCGATTGGATTTTCGAGGACGAAAATATCCTAAGTGGGGGAGAGTTGTAACACCCCAGTTCTATTTATTTGGAATTATCTTAATAAGAGTTATTTTATTTGAAACCAATAAAATTATTTTATTTGGGTTAATATAAAATAAAAGGATTATTATTTATTTTATAAATAATTGTAGAAAAAAAATAAGGATTGAAGGTTATTGGGCTATGATGTTATTGGTAAAAGAGGGGGTGCAAGTGAAGTAAAATGTTATTTGGGACTTATATGTCACTTTTGCTCACTTTCACGTAAAACTGAGATTTTGGGATTTTGGAACTCAGAGAACGTGTAAAGAAGAGAAAGGAGAAGAAGGAGAAGATTGATCGAGGAAATTGCAGGAGCTGCAGATTATCCAAGGTAAGGGGTTGATCATTCTTTTGCTATGAATAAGTTGTGATATATATTCTATATGAGTTAGGGATTTGTAGGGATGATGGATTCTTGATGCCATGGTTGTTGTGATGATGAAACATGAATGGAATTGATTGGGTTTTGATGTGGTATTGATCCTATTGTATGCCTTAGATCATTGCTATATGGTAGGAATTCGATTTTGATGGTTTTAGGATGTTTGGGGATGATTAGGAATGAGTTGGGGTGATTTTGGGAAGCATAAAAACGTGAAATATGATGTTGCAGAGTCATCAACACGGGCCGTGTTGATGCACACGGGCACCCGTGTTGATCTTCTGTGTTGGTGCTCGGGTAGGTTTTCCCAAATATCATTTCGGCCATAACTTTTGAACCGTAACTCCGATTTAGGCGCCGTTTGATGTGTTGGAAAGCTAGTGAAATTTTCTATATGATTATGAGGAATTAAGTAGCTTTAAGAGCTTATTTTAATAAGTGATTATTGGAGAAAGTGTTTATGTTTATAAGTGAATTTGGTTGTTATGTATTTTAGTGAGGTGTTTGGAGATATTTGGGATTGGAGCTCTGAAGAACGACGGACAATCGCTCAAGAGTTCGAAGCTGCAATTTGATAAGGTAAGGGGGGCTACTACTCCACTTATATTTGCTTATGGGTTTAGATGCAATTGGTCGGGTAATTCGTAGGATAACCCCATCTTCTATGATGTTCTGAATGATTGATAACTTTAGGGTCGAATCTTGTTAGAAAAGGTTTAGGTTCCCAAATTTTATGAACCAATTAGGGATTTTAGGTTCCCATGGTAGATTGGATGTTTTTGTACCGCATTGCACTGCCGTAGAAAGGTATTTTCGTGCAAAAATATGGATATATGAGCTGCTGCAGGTGCAGGAATTTTGGGATCGCGCTCATCAACACGGGCCGTGTTGTTCCACACGGGCACCCGTGTTGATCCACTGGATGGGTAAAAAGATGTGTTTCCAGGCACATTTCAACACGGGCCGTGTTGATTCACACGGGCACCCGTGTTGATCCCCTGTATTGGCAAATAATGCGTTTTCTGGATACATTTCCACACGGGCAGTGTTGATTTACACGGGCACCCGTGTTAAACCTCCTGTGTTGGTTTTTAAACTATGTTTTCTGTGCATGCTGTTATGTACGGATTGATCCTGTTTTGATGTGCAGTGTTTGACACGTTTTGAATATGTTGTTTATTGATTTTCCTAGTGTTGATTGATGCTTGTATCGAATAACGATTGTATGTTATGATACCAACACTATGTGGATTTTATTGTCATGCTTTTAGATGATGTTATCAAGCATGAATTATGATATAACTTGATATGATTGATGTTTAATAGTATGCTGAGTGATTACATGCTATTCATATCATGTTATATTTGATATTGTTGATGTTGCATGATATGTCGATTGATGTTAATAGTATGCTGAGTGTTACATACTTTACATATCATGTTGCATTCGTTAATTCCCATTGTGTGGAATTAACATGGTGGCCAATATACGTGTCCGCGATTTAATGGAACGTTGAGGTGGTAGCCGTGTCCGCGATATAATGGAACGGTGAGTTATCCGTGACCCGAGATTTAATGGGGCGGTAAAATGGTACCACATGCATGGGTGTGTTGCATTATATTGAATATAACATGAATGGATGATTTTCCAATGTTGTATTGAATTGATTGAATGCATGTATTGCTGCTAAATTGTTAATGATGTTTGATGTTAATTATAAGTATGAAAAGTGATATATTATGAATATATGAATTGTAAAGGTTTTCGTAAACTATGAAACATGCTAACTGTTTGGGTGAGGCTTATGGTTTTCTGAACTTATTGTTATGAACGTATAATCAAATGTATAGTTGAGATGCTCACCCTTACTGTTGAATATTTCAGATTGAGGAGCTTCGTTCAGGTGCTTGGCGAAGGCTTGTTGTTTCTAGTTTATTTCCGTTTAAGTATTGTCCGGGTCATGCTCTGGTAGTTGTAACTCCGGGAACGTTTGTTTGTTGAGCTGCTTTAGTCAGACTCGTTTACTTCCTTATGTTTGTTATAATATGATGTTGATATTTTCCAGGTGTTAATCCCTGATGATTTTGAAAATATTATAACATTGGTTTTGTTAATTAAATTATTCCGCTGTGTAAACATGTATGAGTTGCTTCTATGTTGTGCATGATAGGAACTTGTTTTTTTTTATTAAAAGAGAATTGTGACATCCTCGTTAATACATGTACTCTGAAATTATGATTTTAATTATTTGCGAAATTTTGTTCGGGGTTTTAGAGGGTGTTACACCTGGGCCATCTATTGTTAGGCCTAGTTCTTTTACTCACTATCACCCTCTGTTTTCTCAACACTGGCCCAACATTTTATTTATTTTGTTTTTTCTGATATAAACAAAAACAAACATTGTGCCTAAACCAAAACATTTCTTCTCTCAAACCTCCCTGTTTTGTTTTCAAATTCCCAGACCCAATTTTTTATATTTTTTATTTTATTTTCTTTCTTTTCTTTTATTATTTATTTTTAATCAAAATCCCAAATGTATATTTTTCTTAAATAAATATATTTTCCCATTTTCATTTTATTAGGAAAAAATAGTAAAAAAATATTTTCTTAAAACTATTTAATTTCTTTTCTTAAGTAAACTAATTTAGACATAGGTTTTTATTCTAATTTTCACTTTTAATTAAATTAACTTAGACTTTAGGATTTAATTAACTATTTCATTAATTAATTAGTTTAATTAGATTAACTTTAAAATCTTTTCATACAACAAAATCCATAAAAACAATTTCGCTTCTCTTTACATTTTTGTACATTCTATTATTTTGCCTTATGATTTATGTAATTGTCAAAAGCCTTGTAATAGTAATTAGGGTTTATTTTACTTGTCATCCCCATTTGTAAATTCGTATCCCCCATCCCAAAATATTGTAATAGTGTAGGACTTTAAATTCCGCAATTTATCGCTTTTCATATTATTGCTAGTAATTATGATTTGTATGGCAAGACTTAAAATCAAACAATAGACAATTTTAATTCAAGACAAATTAAATGAAAGCAATACACTTTGCACACATACACCTATAGGGTTAACCCACACTTGTTGCCTTAGATTAAAAACAGTCATGTGCCTCGAACATGGGATACTTTAGCAAAGACCCTCGATTACAAGATCGTGGTCTCTCGATGACCCTTCGATGTTGCCTTCGGTAAAAGATCTTAGTCCCTTACGATAAATTGCTAAGGTATCCTACAATGTTTCCTCCTGTGACTGTACGATGACTCACGCTTTTCCCTTCACATCCAATGATATGGTTTCTTGCTAACTAATGATAAGATAACACTATCTAAAGAAGGAGGGAAAGAACAAAGACTTTTTGAGTAGGTAGAACGTTCATTGTTGCTTGCTAACAAACATTCCAAAACAAAATAACTTTCAACACACCAACACTTTCATAAAATATTTTCAAAAGTCAACACTTTGTATACATTCTTATAGAGACAAGAATTATTACAAAGTTTTCCTAAACGAAGTCACTTTTCAAAAATACTTCCAAACAAACACAAACACATTTCACAAAGAATTTTCAAAGTGAACTAGCAACTAAGAGCCCATAGATAACTACAGATGGAAAGGGTGCTAACACCTTCCCTTTTCATAATCTACCCACCGAACTCAAGAAAATTCTCAAAAGTTTTTCCCTGTTCTTTTCACCCTTTCCTTTATTGGATAAAAGAAAAGTCGGTGGCGACTCTTGCTATCTGCAACAATTGCGATAAAAATGAAAAACACCCAAGTCAGTTCTCCCACCATATTACAAGTAACAATTATCATTTTCATTTCCATTTACTGTTTTAAATTTTTTTTGTAATTATCTCTTTTCAGGAATTGCATCTTGTACTCGCGCCTATTGAAAGGCATATCAATAAAACCTTTACTTTTATATCTTGTGAATTGTGTTTTCTTTTTCAGACTTGTCTGCAACACTATGATTATTTATTTTGAATATTATGTTGAAATCATTGCAATGATTTGACTAATAAAATCACGTGATAAAACATCAAAATGCATTTTGGTTAGAAAATTTCAAAAGAAAATCCAGCCTGAGTCTACGTCTACACTTATTTCCACGACTATGTCTGTGTCTACGTCTATGTTACGCCTACGCCTATGATATAAACATCAAGATCTTACTGATACCTTTCATCACATTCAAATCAACTCAAAGATACCACAACGATGCAACACACAATAGCGAGGAGTTGGTAACTCAAAGACAATGGGTTAAAAAGAAAGAATACAAAAAATTAGCCACAACATTTTGGGGCATATACACATATTTTGCACACATGTATGTTTGGGGAATACGCACACTCATTACATATACACTATGGGTTCCATATTGATCTAAGACAACATGCATATATATCATACACGACATTTCTCGAAACTTACTTCAGACAGAGCCATTATCTTAGGGCCATCCACTAGTTTTTACCTCGGTTGAAAATAAACAACTCGTAAAAATATGTTCTCATCTCTTATTTAGTCATATAAGATTTGGATCACTCAAAACAACTTTCTCTATATTCAACACATTGTGTCATTCTCCATGCAGTAATATGTTTTTTGCTTTGCGATATAGCTCATTGTGTTAGTCTCCATGCGACAATGTGCAAAATCTACAATTCAACTCATTGTGTCAGTCTCCGCGCAAGAATGTGTTTCCTTTCTTTGTGACACAGCTCATTATGTTAGACTCCATGCAGGAATGTTATGAAATCAGCAATTTGGCCCATTGTAATAGTCTCCACGCAGCAATGTTATCCTCAAATTTTCTCCATTGTGTTAATCTCCATGCATCCATGTGGTTTCCTTACCTATAATATAATCTATTGCGTCAGTCTCCATGCAACAATATGTTTTATACTTTGAGATATAGCTCATTGTGTCAGGCTTCATGCAGCAATGTTATGAAATCTATAATTCAACCCATTACATTAGTCTCCATGCAACAATGCTTTTACCAGAATTTGTCTATTGCATTAGTCTCTATGCCGCAATATTTTTATCAAACGTTTTCTATGATATAATCTATTGCGTCAGTATCTTTGCAGCAATGTCATCATCAGAGTTTCTTCCTTGATTTAACTCATTGCATCATTGTCCATGCAACAATGTTGTTATTAGTCTTTTGTGATATAGCTCTTTGCATCAGTCTCCATGCAGCAATGTGTTGCCAAACCTTATTTTATCCATCCCCTAGGTCGCGATGAATAAACAAAATCAAATCAAACCAAAACTTTCTATATTAATCTCCAAGCATTGGTAAGTTGACTTTTCAAACTTGTATCATTTACCTCCTAGGTTATGGTAAATATGCAAAATTTAAAATTCCTTTTTGATACTGACAAAATATCGGTGCTGTCATGTATAAATTAAATCAAAACTTTGGCTCAAACGCTGGGAAGATGATACATCGTCATCTATGCCTACTCTCAACTTTCATGAGAATGTTGTACAACATATTCTTATGATCTTTCGGACAAATTTTGGGATCTTCCAATATTTAATAAACTTCCGATCATAATGCGTGAGACCTGCATATTCTCACATTATTCAATCGAAAAGTAATTAAATAGGGGCAGCTATCATACCCCAAATTTTCCCTATCCTTATATTATACTATGTAGGTTCTATTTCGTTGGAAGTGTTTAAAATCAAAGAGGGGCGTATCGATCCAAAATGGACCATCAACATCTGATGGCCCATTAGGGTTTTAAAATAGAAGTCCATTTTAAGAGAGAGGTTTTGTTTTAACCAAGGAGATATGAAAAAAAATTTAAGGCCCATTAAGATTTCATTCTTTTTGGAAAGGGTGTATAAAACAATTTTCTTTTTGTCAAAGCTCATTTTTAAGGCCCATTAAGGTTTCTTTCTTTTAAAAAGAGGGTGTATAAAATATATTGTTATTCAAAATCCTATTGCATTTGAGTCATATGTCCCATTTGGGTTTGTAAAATAATTCATTTTCTTTTAAGCCTAGTTAGACAAGTATGGCCCGTTTCAGTTTGGTATTTGTTTTGAAAAATGTTTTAACATTATTATTATTAATAGTATTACTATTAATTTATAATTAATATTAATTTTACTAATTTATTATAATTAAAATACTATGTTACAAACTTGTTTAAATTTATGTTTTTTTTACTGATTAAAAAAAAGAAGGTTGAAGATTCAAAATTGCACAGCCCAAAGCCATGTCATGTGGCCCAACTAAACAAAACCAAGCCGGTCTAATCCATATCAAAAAACCTTGTGGTCCAAAATGTCTAAAGTTGCACTGTACAGAGAATTATCAGATTTTACATTCATTATCCATTTCAAAACTTAATACAGAAACAAAATTCTACTTTATTAAGAAATTAAACCTTATACATCAGTACATACATGATCAAATTAAAAACAGAAACTAGTTAAAGTATATGTAGATTTACAGACAAAATAAAATTATTTCCTAAACCTAATTCAAACCCTATATAATTCTAATTCAATTTACAGACAAATATGTATGTTTCCTAAAAAACTAATTGCTATATAAAACCTAGGTTTACAACAGTAAGGGGGAAGAAATTTACAGAGAAAGAGATAGTGAAAAAATTACAGAGGAAGTTGGCTGAGAAGAAATTTACAGAAACCGAAAGGGGAAAAGTCTTGGGAACATCTTCATCACCGTTGTAGATTCACCCCTGTCCTTGCTCCAGCTTAGGGTTTCAATATCTGAAACCCTAGCTCTTCAAAGTTTCGCTGCTACCTTCAACTTCTAGCACGGCCGAGCCCCCGTGTTCGTCCATTGCTTCACCTGCAAAAGAGAAACAAAAGGTTAGTAAAAAAACTTCATCATAAACAAACACGAAGAACCACGATCAAAGATAGAAGAAACTTAGCCTTTTATCTTCTTTTTTGTGTTTTTTTTTGAACTGTTGCTATTGGGGGTTTGTGATTGTTGCTAGATGGTATGTTATTATTAAATATCAGAGAGAGGGATGTCGTGCCTCCGCCATGGTGGTGATCTAGGGTTTTAATTTGTTTAGGGTAAGAGAAAGAAGAGAGGGCGAGCGAAAGACGGAGAGAGAGAGAGAGAGAGAGAGAGAGAGAGAGAGAGAGAGAGAGAGAGAGAGAGAGAGAGAGAGAGAGAGAGAGAGAGAGAGTAATATAACAAATGAAATTTTTGTTTTTTAATAGAATATTTTTAATAATTAATATATTAAAAGATATTCAACCAACCCCAATTTATTTTCTTAAATCAAATTAATTCAATAAATAACTTTTAAAAAGGATTGCAAATACATTCGAATCGACTGCGCGTTTAGTCTAACAATCTCCGATATTCACGACACTTAGACTAAACGAACGAAAAATGTGAATATCTTCGCAATCCATAAAAACACAAATCAACTGCGAATCACGAATTGGGACTCTGATTCCTCCTAAGAGGATACGTAGGCATACGATTAAAATCGTGGTGAGTTCCCCTAATAAAAGTTAAAACCCTATTTCCTAAGATCGCACTTCTAACCCTAGTATCCTTGTGAACAAGGTAGATGAGGGGTGCCTAACACCTCTCCCCTGTCTAGAACCGAGTCACTAATCTAGAATCTCTGAACTTTTTGAGTTATTCCTTTTATACCCCCTTCCTTTAGGATAAAAATTAAGGGTGACGACTCTTATTTTAAAACCAGTTACAACAGTTGGCGACTCTGCTGGGGACTTAACCCTAGGTTTAGAAGCTTTGTCCTTTGTTTTTAGGGTTCTTTTTATTTCTTTGGGTTTTTATTTTTGTTTAATTAATTAATTATTTATTTTATGTATTCATTTACTGTTATTATCATCATATTATTATATCTATGGTGAGATTTTAATTTTTGCAAAAATATTTTCATAAAAAAACCATAGAAAGAAGGTTCTTCTATTAGCCAAGGGGATACACCATCCCTATGAGTTTATGTGACGACTTCGCCTAGAGTCGGTGGAATTCCGCAAATGAAATACATCTCAAGAGACATCCTCTTAGGAACTAGGACTTTGGTATGACGCATATGGCTCTTTGTACAACCCTTAACTAAATTCTCATGATGAGACCTTTAATGACTTAGAGATGGAAGTTTTGGTCTACAAAGAGACTCCACTTAAGGGAGACCCTTGTGCCTTTCCTTCTAGTGTTATTCATGATACCCTTAAGGAAACCACCTTATGGGGAGGGTAGAATATCCATAAAATCAAGCTAAGAGCCTACCTTATAGGGTTATTACCCATCAAATCCCCTCATTTAGCCCTACATCCATGCATTCATACATCTTTACATTTAATATATTCATTATCCACCATTTTCTTTTTTTTGTCTTATTCACATGGTAAAAAGAAATATATAAAAAAATCAAAGGTTTTTTTGGTGAGTAATTGAGAATGAGTACTAAAGGGAAGCAACACGTCCATATCAATGCTATCAAACTAGATGTGACCAAAATCAAGGCTGTAAAAGAAATGTTGTCTAAAAGGGCCCTAAAAATATTTACTCGTTGCTATGGGGGTATTTTAGACTTAACCAAAGTTGAAGTACAGTTGGATGTTATTTCTGCTCTGATTCAATTTTATGACCCTCCATTGAGATGTTTCACTTTTCAGGATTTTCAGCTGGCACCAACCTCTGAAGAATTAGATAGAATTATGAGTTTCTCTAAAGAGAAGGCTTATGTGGGTATCAGACAAACCATTGACATCTAAATCCTAGCAAAAGGTTTAAAAATACCATACCTTAAATTTGCTCTCATTTACAAGAAAGAGGGAGACGTACGAGGAATTAAGAGATGTTACTAGGAAAATAAAGCTCTTGATCTGGCTAATAACAAGGAATGGGACTCTCGTGTCGACTGTCTAGGGCTGCTTATATTTGGTGTTATCTTGTTTCCACAAACTGTAGACTATATTGACCCTGTAGCCATCAGCGTATTCTGGGGTACCAAAACTTTAATACAGATCCAACTCCTGCCTTGCTTGCTAACATCTATTACATGCTTCATACACGGTATGAAAAGAAAAGAGGTACCCTAAATTGTTGTATTCCATTGTTGTATTCTTGGTTCATGACTCACCTTTACAAGGAAGATTACATGGTCTTGAAGCTGACAAAGTATGAGTGGCGTCAGAAATTAAGGTCTCTTACTACTAATTTTGTGTTATGGTACGCAAGGAAGCTAGATATTGGTGATATTGTTTACAGTTGTGTGGATTTTTCTAATGTTCCATTGGTTGGGTCACAATGTTGCATTAATTACAACCCTACATTAGCCCTACAACAATTAGGGTATCCCTTAGAGGATAAACCTTCAGACGAACAACTTCAACAATTGATCATTCATGACATGGGTAGAAATGACCGAGAGCTGCTCAACAAAATTATTCAGGCATGGAGCAGAGTTAACAAAATAAAAACTGAAAAGAAGAACGTTGTGGCAAAAGAACCTTACATTCAATGGGTTCTAGACAGAATACAAATTATCAAGTTGCCTTTTGACATTGACCTTGAATACAAGCAATAGGTCCCCGTAACTCAACCTATGTCTTTGGAAGAAATAGATGATATAAAGAAAGCCTTGAAACAAGCTCAGAGGGAGAAAGAAGAATTGGAGCTCAATCTCCTTAATTTACTCAAAGAAAAAAGACAAGTGCAGCGTATACTCGATTCAAAAGACCAACTGATTCCAAGAGACCATGAAGCATTTGAAAAGGAGAGTCTGAAAAGGAAATGTTTGATTGAAGGATTAATGAGTACTACTTTTAATCTGGATTCCCATAATTAGAGGCTGGAAGACGCTGCTAGTGAAATTAGAAAGTTAACCAGATGGTATGAAAAATTCATGCAAGAAAAGAAAGTGTTTGAGGAATATTTAAGGGCTCAAATCCAAAGCATGGCCCAAGTCTCTCTAGATCAGGAATAGCGGTTGAAATATCTCACTACCAGACTTCAGGATAGCCAAGAATCGGAGATAAGGGAACACCTTGCAAAAAAGAGGGCAGAAAGACTTCTTGCCCAGAAAACTGAAGAGTATGAACAAGTATGCCTTGAGCTGGAAGACCTCTGAAAAGACTTCCTAATACAACAAAGACTTTATACGGAGCTAAGGGCTAAAGAGATGTATTGGGAGGAGCAGTATGCAAAGATTTCCCAACCAGGAAGAGATAACCACAAGAAAATTCCTAACCTCTACCGAGAGTACCAATACAACAAGGACAAGCATGAGAGGCTCGCCTTCTTAGCTAACAATCTCATTGAGGACATCCCTAGAAGTTTGAAAGACGTAGAAAATGTGATGGTCCCTCTTCCAAAGGACGTCAATGATTTCCTCAAGCTGTGTAGAGCAATGTCAACCGTTTCAGAGAAGACATCCGCAAGCGGGCTTAGGAGATTGTTTCCCTTTGTTTATTTCCCTTGAAACAAATTTATTGTTTTAGAATTGTAATATCTTTCAGTATCTGAATTATGTTCTCTTTTAAAGATAAATGGCACCTTCAATAAAAAGCATTGTGTTTCTTATTTTTGTTTGCGTATTCGTTTTCCAGATACTCACCAATGAAAAAAAAAGGGGAAAACCTATATATATATATATATAATGTAAAAAGAATATATATACCCAAGTGAATAAGACATTCAAAACATATTTTCTCAGCATCATTCATACATATGCATACATTCATAAAAACATTTGCATCTCATAAACTCACAACTCAAAAACTCTTTTTTTTTTAAATCTTCTTCAGTTGAACCATTGGTAAAAGGAAAAAAACGCCTCCCTGGCCACCGTATCAAACAAGAGCCCACCAACTAAGAGCCATGGAACAAATTGAAGAAAATCAAGAAGCTTTCAAAGTAGATCTAGAACAAGTCAAGAGTAACACCGACTCAATGAGAGCGGATATGAGTCAGGTTCTTCTAGCTTTGAAGAACATCATTGATAGACAAGAACAAATTCCGAGGGTATCCTTTGAGGAAATAACCCAGACCATTAGTGCATCAAGCGGTCACCAACTGAGAAGAGGACCAGAGATAGGGCCACAAAAGTCTATCATGGCTCAGCATGAGACAAGACAAGAAACTGAAGGGTTTGTTCCACCTCCACCAAAGGAAGGGGCATCTCATACCCTGCAGATTCTGATTAACAATGATGACAATTACTTGGACTTGCAATATGGAGATCACAACCTGGAGGATGTCAATCAAGCATCTCAGAAAGTGACCAATACCCCTGCTATAGAGGATCCACTACTATTGACTCAATATAAAGCTTTAGAAGAAAGGTTGAAAGTTGTGGAGGGATATGATGCTTTTGACATCTATTCCCTCGAAATGGGTCTTTTCCCGAATGTAGTAATCCCACCAAAATTCAAAGTAACTTGGATGATACAAAGGGCTCACTTGTCCAAGAAACCACTTGCGCATGTATCGTAGGAAGATGCATGCTTATGCTCAAAACCAGAAATTAATGATTCACTGCTTTCAAGACAGTTTGAGTGGGGCATCTCTAGATTTGTACATGCTGTTAGAAAGAATGTACATCCAGACATGGACAGGTCTTGCTAATGCTTTGTTGAAGCAATATAAATACAACTTGAACATGGCGCCTACCCGCATACAACTCCATAACCTATATCAGAAGAAAGTGAATTCTTTCAAGGAATACGCTCAAAGGTGGAGAGAGATGGAATCCCTTGTGCAACCACCACTTCTGGAGAAAGAATTAGTCTCCATGTTCATGGTAACCT
Source organism: Vicia faba (assembly GCA_948472305.1). Lineage (NCBI taxonomy): Eukaryota > Viridiplantae > Streptophyta > Magnoliopsida > Fabales > Fabaceae > Vicia > Vicia faba. The sequence goes on from OX451738.1 coordinate 879,662,519, forward strand.
TGCCGGGGGTGTACTATGAAAAAATGGTAGGAAGTATCTCTTCGGGATTTTCCGACCTAGTAACTATTGGAGAAAGGATTGAGACTAGTTAAAAAATGGAAAGATTCAAGGGGGGTCATCAAATGCCCCTTACAATGCAAAAAGACCGGTTCCTAACTTTGCAAAGAGGAAGGAGGGTGAAGTTAATGTTATGACTTCAAAACCAAGAGCATAACAACCGTTAATAATCCTGCGGGGACACCAACAAACCAAATTCTAAAGGTCACCAAGAAAAATGGATCTACTCCCTATGCCACCCATCTAACTATTGCAACACTTAATCAAGGCATATTTGGTAGAGCTAAAACCTATAGCTCCTCCAGTTGGGCCACTTACTCCCAAATACAATGCGAATATCATGCCAATTCTCTAGGGCATACTATAGATCAATGTTGGGCTTTCAAACGTAAAGTACAGGATCTGATAGACTCTCAAGAATTTTGAGAAACCGAACATCAAGTCAAACCCCATGCCTTTGCATGGTGGACCAACAATAAATGCGATCGAGGTAGTCACCAACTGTGGGGCAGCCAGACAAGTAAAGGCTTCGATAAATCTGTTAAAAGAGTATCTGTTGGAATGTGGGTTCCTTTTGGAACATAACAAAGCTTTCGAAAGGAAACTACCACAGTTTTTGGACCAAGGGATAGTCCAATTCAGACCATACTCTGAAGATGAGTATATAGAAGCAATAAAAGAAGGCGCGAAAAAGCCATTGGTAATCCCTTGCCAAGGGCCAAACCATAATAAGAATAATCTCGTGATCTGGTGGGGAGATTCAATAAAAACTCCCAAAATAAAGCAAACTATGAGGTTACTAGTAGAACCAAAGACTACAATGGTAATGAGGGAGGCATCTCCTACCCCTTACGAAACTGACAAAGCAGTGTCGTGGAATTATGATTTGACTGTATATATGAATGGCTCGAAACAAGAATGTGAGCCATCATCAAGTCAAGGACCTACAATCTCGACTATAGCAGGAACAGGGGGCATGACCCGCGGTGGCCGAGTATTCAGATCCGAACAATCAAAGAAAAATAATTTGTTGAAGAGTAAAAATGGCACGTTAGCAAAAGAAATAGTAAAAGCGGTAGTGGAGGTGAATCAGGAGCCTCCAAGCAAATGCTTTACTGACCGAGGCTGACGAATTTCTGAAAATAATAAAGAGAAGCGACTATAGGGTGGTCGACCAACTTCACCAAACCCCAGCTAAAATTTCCATACTCTCGTTACTCATCAATTCAGAGGCGCATCGAGATTCACTGATGAAAGTTTTAAGTTCTTCTCATGTTGTAGAAGAGATTATTGTGAACCAATTTGATAATGTCGTGGCAAATCTGACATCTGGGTCATATCTAGGTTTCAATGATAATGAGTTACCTCCACAAGGCCGGGCTCATAACAAAGAACTACACATATCGATCCAGATAGGTACTATTAATCTATCCAGGGTTCTTACTGATACTAGTTATACCCTCAATGTGTTACCAAAATCTAGTCTGATAAAGCTAACACTAGATGGTGTTCTGATAAGACCGAGTTCCACGATAGTTAAAGCTTTTGACGATTCTCAAAGTACGGTATTTGGAGAAGTAGACCATCCTATTAAGATAGGTCAGTACATGTTCTATATCACCTTTCAAGTCATGGATATAGAACCAGCTTATACAGCTTTACTCCGAAGACCTTGGATTCATGCAGCGGGGCAGTCACTTCGAATTTACATCAAAAAATGAAGTTCTTTGTTAAGGGGAGATTGGTCATAATTGACGGAGAAGAAGACATGTTTGTAAGTTACATTGATTTCTACAGGTATATCAGTGCCGACGAAGATTGTATAGCTACGTCATTTCAAGTCTTGGAGGTCGCTTCAATGGTAACCCTACTTGTGGAAAAGGTCAAGAAATCTACTGTAACTTCATGGAAGGATTTACAAATGGAAATGGAGAATGGTGACTCAAAAGGCTGGGGAAGGCTCCCATAAATATCTGAGAAGAAGAACCACTTTGGTTTGGGTTACGAATCATCAAAGGCTACTCTAAAAGGCAAATCACGGTCTCCACCAATTTAGGAAACCTTCATCAGCAAACGGGTAGAGCATGGCGAACAAGTGGAAATGACATCCAATAAAGACAACATAAAAAGGGAATCAAATTACATCCATGAATGCACCCCAGGCGAAAAACTCAAGAACTGGACAGTTGTGGAGATTCTTGAGATTTTCTTTCCAAAGTAATTTTCTTTGTTTTTGAAAGAACCTATGCTAAGCCCGAGGCATATGGGTTGTTTGTAAGGGTCCCCCGTTTGTTTTAACCAATATTCATGATTAATAAAAATGTGTTTTGTATTTAATGAAGATCCTTGTTTTTCTTTTTGCATTTATACTTCATATTTAAAATGGAAATACTTCCTCTCATATGCATTTTCCAAATTCACGTACTAAAGAAAAACTGCACCAAAACATGATAAATGTGTAGATCCATGCCCAAAATCCCCAATAATGTTACTGTTGCCATCCGATGTGATTTTGATGCTTCCATCAACCAAGCTGAAGAGGAAGATGATGAGGATCTTGAACTTTCTGAAGAATTTGAACGAAGTATAGAGCAAAAAGCTGATAGTATACAACCATACCAAGAACCTATTAGACCATTAACCTTGGCACAAAAGAAGATCTGAAAGAGATCAAGCTAGGGGCAACATTAGAAGAAAGCGTCAAAGAAAGACTAATCAAGTTGTTACATGAATATGTTGATATATTCGTCTGGTCTTACAAAGATATGCCAGGGTTGGATACAGACATTGTGGTGCACAAATTACCTCTCAAGGAAGGTTTCTCCCCGGTCAGACATAAGCTCAGGAGAACCCGTCTAGACATGTCCAGCAAAATTTGAGAAGAAGTCCTTAAACAATTCGACGCTGGGTTCTTAACGGTAATAAATTATCCACCTTGGATAACTAACATCGTGCCAATACCCAAGAAAGATGGAAAAGTACGTATGTGTATGGATTATCGGGATCTAAACAAAGCAAGTTCCAAAGACGATTTCCTGCCACCTCACACAGATGTTATAGTGGAAAATACATCTCAAGCTTTAGTATTCTCATTCATGGACGGTTTCTCAGGCTATAATCAAATTAAAATGGCACTCGAAGATATGGAAAAGACTAATTTCATGACACCCTGGGGCACTTTCTGCTACAAAGTAAAGCCATTCAGTTTGAAGAACGTAGGGGAAACATATCAGCGGCCATGGTCACACTATTCCATGATATGATTCACAAATAAGTTGAGGTGTACGTAGATGATATGATTGCCAAATCCCATACGGAGTAGGACCACATCATGCATTTACAGAAGTTATTTGATCGTCTGTGAAGGTTAAAACTAAGGTTGAATCCAAACAAATGTATATTTGGTGTTAGGTCAGGCAAGTTACTGAGTTTTATCATAAGTCAGCGTGGTATCGAGGTGGACCCCGATAAAGTAAAAGCCATACAAGAAATTCCGGCTCCAAAGACAGAGAAAGAGGTTCGCAGTTTCTTAGGATGAGTGAACTATATTTCAAGGTTCATATCACAACTAACTGCTACATGCAAGCCCATATTCAAACTACTGCAAAAAGATCAAACAGTGACATGGGATGATGATTTCTAGACAGCTTTTGAGATGATGAAGCAATATTTACAAGAGCCACTGATATTAATGGTTCCAGTTCTTGGAAGACCACTCATTATGTATCTAACGGTACTTGAAGGATCAACGGGGTTTGTATTGGGCCAACAAGATGAAACGGGTAGAATAGAGCATGCAATCTACTACCTCAGCAAGAAATTCACTGATTGTGAAACCAGGTACTCACTCCTCGAGAAGACTTATTGCACATTGGCTTGGGATGCTAAAAGTTTGAGGAAGTACATGTTAACACATACCACATGGTTAATAGAAAGAATGGATCCTTTATAGTACGTGTTCGAAAAAACAGCTCTTACGGGACGGGTTGCCCGATGGTAGATGTTACTATCAGAGTACAACATACAATATATTACTCAAAAGGCCATCAATGGTAGTGTACAAGTTGATCATCTAGCTCATCAATCGTTGCTGGAATATCAACCAATGAAGTTCGACTTTCCAGACAAAGATGTTATGGCTATAGGTGACTACGAAATACCAGGGCCCAATGAAGGACCCGAACCAGGGGCACATTGGATACTCATGTTTGGCAGTGCTTAAAATGTACTAGGGCACGGTATATGGGCATTTTTTACTTCTCCAAAGAAATATCACAAACCTTATACTACAAGGTTAAATTTTGACTACACCAACGATATCTTTGAATATGAAGCTTGTATCCTAGGCCTGGAAGCTGCCATTGATCCAAGAATCAAATATATCGAAGTATTTAGAGACTTAACGTGAGTCATATACCAAGTCAAAGGTGAATGGGACACTAAACACTCCAATTTTATTTAATATCAGGATCATGTCTTAAAGCTAGCTACGACATTCATTGAGATTACCTTCAACCACATCCCGTGAGAAGAAAATCCGATGGCAGACGCTTTAGCAACCTTATCATCCGTGTTTAAAGCAACATGGCCTAACCATGAGCCGCACATTACTATCATACATTTTGAAGAGCCTTCACATTGTCTCTCTATAGAAGAAGGATCAGACGACAAGCTCTGGTTCTATGACATCAAGAGGTATCTTGAAAAACAAGAATACCCATAAAATGCCTCTATCATCGATAAACGAACTCTCCAAAGGCTAGCATATAAATTTTTTCTAAGTGGTGATGTATTGTACAAAAGAAATTACGATATGGTGCTACTCATGTGTGTGGAGAAACAAGAAGAAAATATGCTTATGAGCGAAATCCACGAAGGAACTTTCGGAACCCATACAAATGGGCATGCTATGGCAAGAAAAATTATACGAGCAGGATATTACTTGTTAAAAATGGAAGCACATTGTTATCTTTACACAAAAATCTGTCACAAGTGCCAAATCTATGCCGACAAAATGAATGTGCCACATACTCCTCTAAATATCATGAGCTCTCCTTGGCCATTCTCAATGTGGGGAATTAGTATGATAGGTATGATTGAACCGAAAGCATCTAACGGACACCGATTTATACTAGTCGCCATTGATTACTTCACCAAATGGGTAGAAGCAGCATCATATGCAAATGTGACAAGCCAAGTGGTCAATCAATTCATCAAGCAAAATCGCATATGCATATATGGGGTTCCAAACAGGATCATAATTGATAACGAGTCTAATCTGAACAACAAAATGATGAAAGAGCTATGCGATGATTTCAAGATCGAGCATCATAATTATTCGCCATACCGACCCAAGATGAACGGGGCTTTCGAAGCTGCAAACAAAAATATCAAGAAAATCATTCAGAAAATGGTGAAGAGATACAAAGATTGGCATGGAATGCTTCCATTTGCTCTACATGGCCATCGTACCTCTGTACGCACATCAATAGGCGCAACTCCTTTCTCTCTAGTATATAGCATAGAGGTGGTACTCCCAGTTGAAATAGAAATTCCATCACTTCGAGTGCTAATGGAAACAAAGCTTGAAGAAGCCGAGTGAGTTCAAACACGACTTGATCAACTCAACCTCATTGAAGAGAAACGCTTAACAGCTTTGTGCCACAATAAACTATATCAGAAGCAAATGAAGAAAGCCTTCGACAAGAAAGTAAGTCCTCATATATTCAAAGAAGGGGATTTAGTACTCTAGAAGATTTTGCTACCTCGCCTCGACTCACGTGGTAAATGGACACCCTACTACAAAGGTCCATATATGGTAAAAACAACATTCTCAGGTGGTGGTCTCATCGTCACAACAATGGATGGGGAAGAACTACCACACCTGGCAAATTTAGACGCATTCAAAAAATACTATGTATAAGAAATCTCGCTAAGATCGAACCTTAAACAAGCGACTTAGGCAAAAAGGAGCGTCCTGGTGGATTAAAAACCCGAAAGGGCGATCCGGGCAAAAATTAGGGTCATGAACAAAAATATTATCCCGGTGTATTGAAAACCCGAAAGGGCAATCCAGGAAAAAATTAGGGATCTTATCTTAAAGAAATAAAGAACAAAAAGACTACGATCTAAGAACTGCAACCATAAACCATGAAGAAAGAGTTACATCCAAATCATCTAACTCGGAAACAAAGAATATTTGGAACTATCAAAAGGACGTTGGGGAAACAGCAGTATCAATTATCATTTTCATTTCCATTTACAGTTTTTTTTTGTAATCATCTCTTTTCAGCAATTGCATCTTGTACTCGCGCCTATTCGAAGGCATATGAATAAAAAATTTACTTTTATATCTTGCGAATTGTGTTTTCTTTTTCAGACTTGTCTGCAACACCACAATTATTTCTTTTGAATATCATGTTGAAATCATTGCAAGGATTCGACAAATAAAAGCACTTGATAGAACTTTGAAATGCATTTTGGATAGAAAACATCGAAAGAAAATCCACGCCTGCGTCCACATATATGCTTATTTCCAAGACTATGCCTGCATCCACGCATATGTTACCCCTACGCCTATGATACAAACATCAAAATCTTACTGATACTTTCCATCACATTCAAATCAACTCAAAGATACCACGATGATGTAACACGTAATGTCAGGGTGTTGGTAACTCAAAGCCAATGGTTTAAAAAGAAAGAATACAAAAAATTCTCCACAACATTTTTGGGCATATACACATATTTTGCATACGTGTATGTTTGGGGCATACACACACTCATTACATATACACTTTGGGTTCCATATTGATCTAAGACATCATGCATATACATCATGCATGGCATTTCTCGAAACCTACTTCGGATAGAGCCATTATTTTAAGGCCCTCCACCAGCTTTTACCTCGGTTGAAAACGAACAACCAATAAAAATCTGTTCTTATCTTTGATTTAGTCATCTAAGATTTGGATCATTCAAAACAACTTCCTCTATATTCAACACATTGTGTTAGACTTCACGCAACAATATATTTTCTGCTTTGCGATATAGCTCATTATGTCAGTCTCCATGCAACAATGTGTGAAATATGCAATACAACTCATTGCATCAGTCTCCACACAATAATGTGTTCCATTTCTTTGTGATATAGCTCATTACATTAGACTCTATGCAACAATGTTGCAAAATCAGCAGTTTGGCCCATTGTATCAGTCTCCACGTAGCAATGTTATCATTAAATTTCTCCATTGTGTCAGTCTCCATGGAACAGTGTGGTTTCCCTACCTATTATATAATCTATTAGGTCAGTCTCCATGCAACAATATGTTTTATTCTTTGAGATATAACTCATTATACCATGCTCCATGCAGCAATGTTGTGAAATCTATAAGTTGACCCGTTGCATCAGTCTCCAGGCAGTAATGCTTTTACCAGACTTTGTCTATTGCATAAGTCTCCATGCCACAATATTTTTATCAAACTTTTTCTACGACATAATCCATTGCATCAGTCTCAAGGCAGCAATGTCATCATCATAGTTTCTTCCTCAATTTAACTCATTGCATCAGTCTCTATGCAACAATATTGTTATCAGTCTTTTTGCGATATAGCTCTTTGCATCAGTCTCCATGCAGCAATGTATTGTCAAACTCTGTTTTATCCATCCCCTAGGTTGCGATGAATAAACAAAATCAAATCAAACCAAAACTTGCTATATTAGTCTCCAAGAATTGGTACACCGACTTTTCAAACTTGTATCATTTACCTCCTAGGTTATGGTAAATATGCAAAATTTACAATTCCTTTTAGATAATGACAAATTATCGGCACCGTCGTGTCTAAATTAAATCAAAAATTTTGCTCAAACGCTGGTAATACGGTGAGAGAACTGACTATTATACTGGTTTTGCATTTGTGTTCGCAAATGTTGCGGTAAGCAAGAGTCGCCACCGACTTTTCTTTTATCCAACAAAGGAAAGGGTGAAAAGAATAGAAAAAGACCTTTCGAGAGTTTTCTGAGTAAGGGGGGTAGATTATGGAAGGGGAAGGTGTTAGCACCCTTTCAGTCCATAATTTTCTACGGGCTCTTAGATGCTTAGCTCATTTTTGAAATACCTTGTGCTTTTGTGTGTTTTTTTGAAAATTATTTTGAAATTTCAATAGTAAGGCGGTTTTCTTTATGATAACTCTTGTATCAGTCCTCAAGAGTGTTGATTAAACATTTTGAAAATGTTTTTGAAAGAATTTTGTGTATGTGTAAAAGTTAGTTTTTGAGCATAGCATCTAGGACTATCTACTTTACTCGAAAGGTTCATTCTTTTCCTCCTTTACTTTAGACATTGCTATCCTACTATTAGTGAGTAGGTAGCCCTAATCGTTTGGGTGTTTGAGGGACACTCAAAGGGACGTTTATAGTCACGAAGGAAACTCGGCAAGAAATCTTAGTAACTACCCTAAGGTTTTAAGATCATTTTTACCGAGGCAACATCGAGAGGGTCATTGAGGGACTTATGATCTTTTTAAATCGGAGGGTAGCCACTAAAATCTCTCACGTTTCGAGAGTTGTGACTATTTTTCCGAAGGCAACCAAGGTGGGATACCCTAGAGGTGTACATGTGCAATTGTGTTGTATTCAGTTATTTATCTTTGTATTTAGGTTTGCTAGCATTTGATTTAAATCTCTTTCCATACGATCCTATTATGCATACATCTAATAGTTAATAGTTTGCAGAAATTTAAAGTGCGGAAATGTAAATCCTAAACTATTACAAGGCTTCAGGGAGGGGGATTAATTACATGTCCAAAACTAGGAGAAAAATAAAGAAAACGGTAAATGTAAAGTCCTAATTAATTCTATTACATCCAGTAGGCAGTTACAAAAATATGAAAATAAAATACGAAATATAATTAATTTGCACGAATTGAAAATACGTCTAAAAATCCTAAGGTATAAGAAGAAAAAATTTGTTTTTTTTTGGTTTTAATTAAGAAGTGAAATTAATCCTAAGTCTATTTAATTAAAAAAATATTAAAGTGATTAATCAATTAATTTACCAAAATTAAAATTTAATTAAGAAAAATCCTAAATATATTTATATGTGATTTTTAGATTTGTTTATTGATTAAAATAAAAAGAAAGGAATTAAAAGAAATAAATAAAATGAATAAAACGAGAAAATAAAGATGGGCCTAGTAGCAAAAGTAAACAGGGGGTGTGGTTTGGATTTTTGTAAAGCCCAACCAAGGAGAAGCCCAGACTGGCGTTGGATTCAATGAGGGAGCTCTTTGAAGGTTCATGGTGAGGCACACATCTGAGGCCTTCAGATCTGGATCAGATGGGGATCCATTGGTTATAATCATGTGGTGTACGGTGTACACGTGGGACCTTCCAGTACTGAATCTGCAAATGACATGTTAGAAAAATATAATGCATGACCAGGGTATCGAATCCAGTCCCCTTTCGACTGCACACAATCCCCTTTACCATCTGAGTTGTTTGTTCATTCGTTGGTACAAATAAAATCATAACACTCCATTAGCAAACATATCAGATATATATATATATATATATATATATATATATATATATATATATATATATATATATATATATATATATATATATATATATATATATATATATATATATATATATATATATATATATATATATATATATATATATATATATATATATATATATATATATATAACCATACATGTGTGCTGCACAAGCCAAAAGGACAGGGATGCCTGGATTTGAGATTCGAAGGAATCCGTTTCACATGCCTTAGTAAAGGTATCCTGTTACTTTATATTTTACATATAACACATTAACAATCACAAACGTCATGCATCATGAATATACAATCCAAATTAAATTACATATGAAATGAATTTTAGATCGAAGGTCTGTTACCAGTGGAATGCTTACTTTGGATTAAAGAGGCCTGCAAAGGTTGCTTCGATTATGACAACTTTGTCAAAATTTTGGAATTTTTGTGGAGCTCTTGTGGGGAAACGTGCTTGTCTTGGGAAAAAATTCTCGTGTCTGGGTAACGCGTGTATGTATAGGCAAGTGTTTTTGTGACTAATGCGTGTGTAGACAAAAATGTTTATGTGGCAATGTTTTTTGTCTCTCTGGTGGAAATGTTTTTTTCTTTGTCCTTGGCAATGTGTCTTTAGCTCTGTATTTACAGAGGGAAGTGGTGAATGGAAATGGCAATAAACAACCATTAATGAGGCTTTGAAGGTAGAATCCAAAGCCATAAAAAGGTTTCCTATTTTTGATGATTTCCTGCCCTTTTGGGTTTTAAATGAACCTGGACAGGTTTCTCATCTTGACTCCTTTGAATGCCCTCAAGCCTTATCTTCAATTGGCTGTGAGTGGCTTCCTTCAATGGCTTTGGGCTTCAATTCAATTTTCTCACGGTTTCATCCTCATGGCTCCTTCGATCAAGTCCATCTACGTTGGTTGCTTTACTTAGAAAATTCTACTATTAGCCCAATCAAACACTTTATTCTGGCCATTCGAAGCTTCTTTTGTTATTTCCTTCGAATGTAATTGTGCAGGAGGCTTGGGCTTGGCAGCATGTAGGACTTAGGCCATCAAGCATCTTGAACCAGACTCATCAAAAGACAAAACAAAACTTGTTTCCAACAATTGTGTGTCCTTCGAATGGACTAATCGTATGTCCTTCGAAGGCACCACTTGTGTGTTCTTCAAATGAGCCACCAATGTATGTCCTTCAAATCCACCAAATTCATTTTTTTTGAATGGACCTTTTGAATTTTTCTTCGAATGGACCATATTGTGTGTCATAGTGTAGAAACTATGTGTTGAAAGGTTTAGAGGTGGAGTCAAAGCTAGCATGAGGGAAGACACTGCTTTGTGAATTGAAGCACACATGAAAGAAGTTCTTGCCTTGTGAATCGAAGGCAGGCCTGAAGGATGTACTTGCCTTGTGAATTGAAAACACGCCTGAAGGATGTACTTGCCTTGCGAATCGAAAGCAAGCCTGAAGGAAGTATTTGCCTAGTGAATCCAAGGAAAGCCTGAAGGATGTACTTGCCATGTGAATTGAAGGTAGGCATGAAGGAAGTATTTTCCTAGTAAATCGAAGGCAAGCCTGAAGGATGTACTTTCCTTGTGAATCAAAGGCAAGCATGAAGAGGAATCCTTTTCCTTGTGGATTGAAGGCAAGCTTGAAGGATGTACTTGCCTTGTGAATCAAAGGCAACCATGAAGGAGGCTAAAGTCCAGTCGAAGCTTGGGAAATCGAAGCCAACTTGAAGGAGGCCAAAGTCCAGTCGAAGCTTGGGAAATAGAAGCAAGCTTGCTTTTCTTCAATTTGATGCCTGAAAGCAGAATGTGATCCATGGAAACTATATGGGGCATCAAAATTCCAATTGTACTTATGCAAACTTGCCCTTTTGAAAATCCTTGTGAGAAAATGTCTTGAGAAAAGGGAGGGAAAATTTTGGGGTACAACAACTTCCCCTGTTCAATCTTCTTAAACCTGGAGATTTAGATTGGCTAGTCCTCCATTGGTGACTTGAAGGTGGAAGATGATTGAACACTAGAGTGCCAAGAAATTTGCACTTGTATGTAGTAACACCGTTGGTTGATGATATCAGGAATGGGCTTACAGATGCCATTTGGAAAAGATGACTGAGAGTTGCCGGAGATGGGCTTAAAGATGCCATCCAAAGTAGATGATGACTTCATAAGAGGTCTCTTTGTGGGGATTCCTGTTCCTGTTTTCTGAGGAGGATTTTGCTGGGGGATGTTGATTTTTGTTGTTCTCCTGCTTGAGGAAAACTTTGTGGGGAATATAGTCTAGGAGTTTTAGTTGTCCATGGCTCTACTAAGGAGTTATCTCTAGACTGGAAATGTATTAGAAGGAGCCTGTGTAGGGCTGCTTTAAGATGAGTCTGTGTTAAACTTCATCTGGAGATATATGAGAAGGAGCCTGTGTAGGGCCGCTTCAGGATGAGTCCGTGTTAGACTGCATCTGAGAATATATGAGAAAGAACTCGTGTAAGATTGCTTCAGGATAATCGAGTGTAAAGCTGCATCTGGAGAGAAGGAACTCGTGTAAGATTGATTCATATAGTCGTGTAGATAGTCACCCCGTCTTGTTTCAGGGATTGATCTATAATCAGTTGTTCATAGATAGTTGTCCTGTCTTGTTTCAGGTATTAATCTGGAATTTGCTTTTGTTGGTTGCTGAGATAGTTTCCATGTCTGGTTTCAGGAATTAATCTTTCACCTAAGAAAGGAAGATAGTTTCCCCGTCCTGTTTCGGGAGCTAATCTTCAATCTGCTCATGTAGATAGTTGTCCTGTCTGGTTTCACGTATTAATCTACAATCAGTCGTCCACAGATAGTTGTCTTGTCTTGTTTCAGGTATTAATCTGGAACTTGTTTTTGTTGGTCGTTGAGATAGTTGTCCTGTCTGGTTTCAGGTATTAATCTCTAACCTTAGAGAAAGGAAGATAGTTTCCATGTCCTGTTTCAGGAGTTAATCTTCAATCTGCTCATGTAGATAGTTGTCCGATCTGGTTTCAGGTATTAATCTATAATCAGTCATCCATAGATAGTTGTCCTGTCTTGTTTCAGGTATTAATCTGGAACTTGTTTTTGTCGGTCGTTGAGATGGTTGTCTTGTCTTGTTTCAGGTATTAATCTCTGACCTTAGAGAAAGGAAGATAGTTTCCCCGTCTTGTTTCGGGAGTTAATCTTCAATCTGCTCATGTAGATAGTTGTCATGTCTGGTTTCAGGTATTAATCTACAATCAGTCGTCCATAAATAGTTGTCCTGTCTTATTTTAAGTATTAAACTGGAACTTGTTTTTGTTGGTCGTTAAAGTAGTTGTCCTGTCTGGTTTCGGGTATTAACCTCTGACCTTAGAGAAAGGAAGATAGTTTGCCCGTCCTTTTTCGTGAGTTAATCTTCAATTTGCTCATGTAGATAGTTGTCCTGTCTGGTATCAGGTATTAATCTACAATCAATCATCCACAGATAGTTGTCCTATCTTGTTTCAGGTATTAATCTGGAACTTGTTTTTGTCAGTCGTTTAGATAGTTGTCATGTCTAGTCTCAAGTATTAATCTCTGACCTTATAAAAAGGAAGATAGTTTCCCCATCCTATTTTGGGAGTTAATCTTCAATCTGCTCATGTAGATAGCTGTCATGTCTGGTTTTAGGTATTAATCTAAAATCATTCGTCCACAGATGGTTGTCCTGTGTTGTTTCAGGTATTAATCTGGAACTTGTTTGTGTCGGTCGTTGAGATAGTTGTCATGTCTGGTTTCACGTATTAATCTTTGACCAGGAGAGAAAGGAAGATAGTTTCCCCGTCCTGTTTCAGGATTTAATCTTCAATCTGCACAATGAGATAATTGTCCTGTCTGGTTTCAGGTATTTATCTACAATCAATCATCTATAGATAGTTGTCCTGTCTTGTTTCAGGTATTAATCTGGAACTTGTTTTTGTTGGTCGTTGAGATAGTTATCTTGTCTTGTTTCAGGTATTAATCTCTGGCCTTAGAGAAAGGAAGATAGTTTCCCCGTCCTGTTTCGGGAGCTAATCTTCAATCTGCTCATGTAGATAGTTGTCCTGTTTGGTTTCAGGTATTAATCTACAATCAGTCGTCCACAGATAGTTGTCCTGTCTTGTTTCAGGTATTAATCTGGAACTTGTTTTTGTTGGTCGTTAAAGTAGTGGTCCAGTCTGGTTTCAGGTATTAATCTCTGACCTTAGAGAAAGGAAGATAGTTTGCCCGTCCTGTTTCAGGAGTTAATCTTCAATCTTCTCATGTAGATAGTTGTCCTGTCTGGTTTCAAGTATTAATCTACAATCAAACGTCCACAGATAGTTGTCTTATCTTGTTTCAAGGATTAATCTAGAACTTGTTTTTGTCAGTCATTGAGATAGTTGTCCTGTCTAGTTTCAAGTATTGATCTCTGACCTTATATAAAGGAAGATAGTTTCCTCGTCCTGTTTTAGGAGTTAATCTTCAATTTGCTCATGTAGATGGTTGTCTTGTCTGGTTTCAGGTATTAACCTACAATCATTCGTCCACAGATAGTTGTCCTGTGTTGTTTCAGGTATTAATCTGAAATTTTTTTAGTTGGTCGTTGAGATAGTTGTCCTGTCTAGTTTCTGGTATTTATCTCTGACCTTAGAGAAAGGAAGATAGTTTCCCCGTCCTGTTTCGGGAGTTAATCTTTAATCTGCTCATGTAGATAGTTGTTCTGTCTTGTTTCAAGTATTAATCTACAATCAGTCGTCCACAGATAGTTATCCTGTCTTGTTTCCGGTATTAATCTGGAACTTGTTTTTGTCGGTTGTTGAGATAGTTGTCCTGTCTGGTTTCAGGTATTAATCTCTGACCTTAGAGAACGGAAGATAGTTTTCCCATCCTGTTTCGGGAGTTAATCTTCAATCTGCTCATGTAGATAGTTGTCCTGTTTGGTTTCAGGTATTAATCTATAATCAATCGTCCACAGATAGTTGTCTTGTCTTGTTTCAGGTATTAATCTATAACTTGTTTTTGTTGGTCATTAAGATAGTTGTCATGTCTGGTTTCAGGTATTAATCTCTAACCTTAGAGAAAGGAAGATAGTTCCCCCATCCTGTTTCGGGAGTTAATCTTCAATCTGCTCATGTAGATAGTTGTCCTGTCTGGTTTCAGGTATTAATCTACATTCAGTCGTCCATAGATAGTTTTCTTGTCTTGGTTCAGGTATTAATCTGAGACTTTTGAAAATTGTTGATGATATTCATCTGTCGATCTTTCCTGGAAAGGTAAAGAATTAGCTGCATGCAATATCATGATGCATGAAGTGCAAATGATGCTCTCAAAATAAATGAGATTATTATATATGCATTTGTGCTGCATATGCTATGACGCTTGTAAAATGGTGTATGAATGCAATGTATGAACGTGTCAATCGTTCTTTTGCTGTATTGTTGAACTAAGGAAAATAAATCCTTGATTGTTGCTAGGGATGAAGAGTGTAAGTCTTCAAATTTTGTTGAATTTGAAATGCTCGGAGATGGATTTTCATTGTTAGAGAAATAAACTCTGTTGAGGAAGGGAAACTCCATGAACTGCATGGGGATTTTTATGAAATCCTTCTGGGGAATCCGAAAAGCTTGTGAACCAGGCTAAGGAATTATTTAAGATTCTGGTTAAGTAATTGGAAATTTTTGCTCAGCTGGGGATATAAGAACACCAGACATCATTAGGCTGTATGTTGAGGATATGTAAGGGACTTTATAGTAGGATGCCCCTGCCTCTATACCTGCTGGAGAAAGTATCTATGGGTGTGATACGGTGGCAGAACAGACTATTAATACTAGTTTTGTGTTTTGTATTCGCAAATATGCGGTAAGCAAGAGACACCACCGACTTTTCTTTTATCCAACAAAGGAAAGGGTGAAAAGAACAGAAAAAGATCTTTTTCGAGATTTTATGAGTAAGGGGTAGATTATGGAAAGGGAAGGTGTTAGCACCCTTTCCATCTGTGGTTTTCCACGGGCTCTTAGGTACTTGCTCATTTTTGAAAATTGCTTTCGTGTTTGTGTGTTTTGAAAAAGTTTGTTTGCTTTATGATAACTCTTGTATCAGTCCTCAAGAGTGTGATAAAGCGTTTTTTTAAAAGAGTTTTGAAAGTGTGGTGTGAAAATGAATTGGATTTGAGAAGGTACTTAAGAACTATCTACCGACTCGAAAAAGGGTGTTCTTTTCCTCCTTTCCTTTAGATAGTGCTATCCTACTATTAGTGAGTAGGTAGCCTTATTTCGGATGTTTGAGGGACTATCAAAAAGGACGTTTTATGGTCATTGAAGGCAACATGTAGAGATACCTTAGCAGTTCGAAGGGACTATCATCATATATTCGTAGGCAACATCGAGGGACAAGATCATTTCTCATAGGCGACTCGAGGGACAGTAAGGGACTATGATCTTTTATGATGACTTTGAACTGAGGGTCTTTGCTAAGAGAATCCCTACGTTCGAGGGACATGACCATTTTCGACGACAACCAAAGTGGGAGATACCCTAAGGGTGCAAGTGTGCAATAGTGTGCTTTTTCTAGATATTTTTATCTTGATGTTAGTGATCTAAGATTGATTGATTAGTTCTTGCCATACACGCCTAATTTACTAGCAATTTATGTACAGGCATATAATATAGTGCGGAAAGTAAAACCAACAGCTATTACAATGCTTCGGGGAAATTACAATTATATCTGACTGAAAATGTAAAGTGCGGCAATTAAAATGCTAATTAAACTATTACAAACCGGGCACAATTACATAATTAAAAAAATTAATCATATGAAAAATAAAAACGCGTAAAAATTAAAACGGGAATAAGTTTAAAACCCTAAGAATCTAATTGCCTATTAAAAATATTTTGATGCTTTTATGAAGAAAATTTGAAATTTAACCTAATCTCTAATTAATTTTAAATTAATGAAAACAAATTAAAGTTAATTAAATTAATTTTTAAAAATTAGTTTTTATTAAAAAAAACTCCAAGTCCCGTTTTTTTGGTGATTTTGGTTGATTTTATGATAAAGAAAAAATGAATTTTAAAAATGTAAACTAATAAAAAAGAAAATAAAGAGAATTTAAAAAAAAGGAATGGGCCTATGGTTAGAAGTCCAAATTGGGGGGGGTGCATCCCTGAATTTTGCTAAGGCTCAGATCTGATGACCCACAACTGCATTGGATCTGGTGTTGTTACGTCTGGAAGGTTCATCCTGGGGATGCAACCCAGGAGCGCTGGATCTGGAATAATGAAGATCTGATGGTGATGGTGTGAGGGCCTATGATGCACACCTTGAACCTGGGCACACTGAATCTACATGAAACCTATTTAGAAAAATAAAATGTTGGACCTGGGATTCGAACCCAGGTCCTCCCTTTCCCACATGGGTTGCTTTGCCATATGCGCTGACTTTTCATTTGTGTACATAAATGAAACAATAACATGATATGCAAAATTAAGTCAAATATATTAACAAACAAAATGCACACATGGAGTGGGACCCTGGAGCTTGAATGAACCAATCAGAGGATGTTGTCCAGCCACGCCAATGCAGGGAGGGTCAAACCACCACTCGCGGTGGTTGACCACCATCGTCTCTGGCGCTACCAAAATTGGAACCTGCAAAATAACACGTTTCCAATCCAGAAACTTGACCTACCCCCCCCCCCCCCCCCCCTAAATCATAGGCTTTGAATCCAATGGTGGCGTTCATTTGGTCTAAAAGTCCCTGTACAGAGAGATACAAAGCTCGCCTGAAACTTTGCCCTAACAATGGCAAAGCTTCATCTCTGCGTCAAACTAACCATGCGATGGCTCTAAACATTCATGATCATCAGTGCAAACATTAATATGAACATATAAACGATTTATATTAGAGTATGCAATACTTTTGAATTCATGAAAAATACCCAATTCGGTGATGTATGGTAAGAGAGTTTGGGATTGTTACAAGCCTAGAGATTGACAGGGATGGACTGCAGGGATCTTCAGGAGTGTGATGGAGTGCTTAGATCTAATGGAGAATGGCTGGATCGTACGCTATAAGTTGCACCTTCTCTTTGACTTTTTTTGAAAATTTTAGGGTTCTTTTTAGAGGCAGTTGGGCGTGGTTTTGCTTGGCATATTGTCATGTATATATAGTGAATCTTATTAGGTTAAAACAAGAACCAAAAGAATCAACCATAATCATGTTTTTTAAAGCATAAGGTTTTGATTCAAAACTTGCTAAAATAAGAAGATCTCCTTCTCCTTTAGTCCCATGCGTTTTTGCCTTGATATGCAAGCATATTTTGTCCCTTATTTGATGAGAAAAAGATTTCCAAATCATATCTTCCATTATTTCTTTTATTTATTTATTTAATTTTGTATTTTAATGGATAAAATATAAAAATAAATAGTATAAATAATAAAATAATGTATTAATGAGCTCAGAGGTCGTGGGCCATGTTAGAGACAAGTTTTAAGCATGAGAAGATGGGCCCATTTGGAAAAAAATTCAAGTTTGGTCAATATTGGCTTCATGCATTTTTCCAAAAATTGGTCAACTTTAGAAATTCATATCTCTCTCATTTTTAATCCTAAGAGGGTGTTTTTGGACTTTCTAGAGAGCTTAGGATGTCCTCTAAACAACCCTTTTTGTTTCATTTCAATTGGATCTTCTGTGTTCATGTAAGGAGCTTTGACCCAAAAGGTGTTTTGGTTGACTTTTTGAAAGGACCTATAATGTATGAGCTTGTATCTTTTAACTGAGTCATTTCTTGAACTTAGAGGCTGAGGAGAAGTTGCATGGAATTGGATTCTCTTCAAAATGAGCTTTGGTGGAAAAATTTCTAATAAAGTATGAGAAAGTTATGCCTGGTCAAAGTTTGGTTGACTTTTCCTATAGAAACCCTAATTTACCATTTTTGACTTTTGATGAGTTAGGGGAATTTATTGAGGAATCATGCTCAACCCTTGATCAAATGATGGATACTACTTCAAAATGTTGATTTTGACCAAAAATATTGAAGTTTGACTGTATATTGGCCATAATTGACTTTTGACCTAGTATAGTTGATTTTCAGGCATTTGAGCAGTTGACTGAGCAAACTTGTTGTGCAAGGAATGAAATTTGGCATGGATGATCTTGAGGACATATTAGGGCCATGGAAAACATTTGAGACCCTTGGATCTCACACACCTTGATGAAAACCGAAACCCTAGTTAGAGGTTTATTTCTTTAGGAGGAGAATTTGTCTGATCAATTCTTAGTAATCTTAAGGCAAGTTGAGGACCTCAATGGAAATATCTTGAGTAAAATGAGAGGGAAAGTTTTAGGGTACAACAGCTTCCCCTGTTCAATCCTCTTAAACCTGAAGATGTAGATTGGCTGGTCTGCTTTTCGTGATCTGAAGGTGGATGATGATTGAACACTGGAGTGCCTAGAAATATGCACTCGTCTAAAATGATACTTGACTGTGTAGATAGTATCAGGAATGGGATTATAGGTGCCATTTGGAAAAGATGACAGAAGATCGTCGGAGATGGGCTTAAAGATTCCATCCAGAGAATATGACGAAGAGTCGTCGGAGAAGGGCTTAAAGATGCCATCTGGAACAATGTTAATTTCATGAGATATTCCTTTGTGGGGATCCCTATTCCTGTTGTTGAGGAGGACTCCATTGATGAATGTTGGTATTTGTTCGGGAAGTATAGTTTAGGAGCTTCAGTTGTCAATTACTCTACTGGGGAGTCATCTCTTGACTAGAGAGACGAAAGTGAACTGTTATCTGGTTAGGATCCAGGATTCACACTAACTTGTTGAGGATAATAAGGCTGACTACTATGTGGTCGTATTCCAGGCTTCATAGTGACTTATTGGGGGAACCTGAAATTAACTGTTATCTGGTAGGACCCTAGGCTTTGTAGTATCTTTAACTGGAATAGAAATAAAAAAAATCTTAGTGTCGATTTAACTGAACTAGAGGAATGTCTTGAATTGTCTTCAACTGGAATAAAAATCAGGAAAATCTTATTATCGATTTAACTGAACCAGAGGAATGTCTTGAGTTGTCTTCAACTGGAATAGAAATCAGAAAAATCTTAGTATCGATTTAACTGAACCAAAGAAGGTCATGGAGCACTTTAACTGGAATGGAAATCAGAAAAATCTTAGTATCGATTTAACTGAACCAAAAAAAGGTCTTGGGCTATCTTCAACTTCAACTGGAATAGAAATCAGAAAAATCTTAGTGTTGATTTAAATGAACCAGAGGAAAGTCTTGAATTATCTTCAGCTGGAATAGAAATCAGAAAAATCTTAGTATCAATTTAACTGAACCAGAGAAGGTCATGGAGCACTTTAACTGGAATGGAAATCAGAAAAATCTTAGTATCGATTTACTTGAACCAGAAAAAGGACTTGGATTATCTTCAACTGGAATAAAAATCAGGAAGATCTTAGTATCAATCTAACTGAACCAGAGAAGGTCTTTTGTGAACATCTTTCTGAGGAAAATGCTGAAATAGCCCTTCGTTAGACGTAGCTCTTGAGAAGACCACCAGGTCGTGTAGCTAGTCAATGGTGTTTGTTGATTTGATATTTCTTGAAAAAAGGTAAAGAGTTAGTCGTATGCAATGTCATAATGGATGAAATGCATTGTGTAATGATATTCTCAAAGTAAATGAGATTATGTTGTATGCAATATATATGTGCATTCCATGATGTATGAGTATGGGATGCTGTTGCGATATTTCCTAGTCTGGGAAAATAAACCCCTGACTTCCGCTGGAGAGTACTGGGAAGATGAATCCCAGACTGTTGTTTGGTAGATGAGGAAAGTGATTCCTTCATTCTCGCTGGGGATGAGGAATGGAGATGATTTGCCGGGGATTTTCTCTTCCGTTTGAGGATATTCTGTCGAAGAAGAGGTCTTATAAATTGTTTGAGATTATAAAACTCGGCTGGGGAATACAAATTTCAGCTCTTTGAGGGAACTTTGCTGGAGGAGGTAATTCCTTCTTGGAGAGGAAGAGATCAAAACTTTGGTTGTTTCTACTCTGTGGGGAACATAGATGTCATTGGGTCGTATGTAGGGGTGACTTCGTCTGAAGATGTCTATGCCCCTGTACTATGCTAGAAAGAGTAACTGTCGGGACTACCAATGGCTTTTTTGGACTTTGCCTTGTTTCTTAAAGTCATTCGCAACTGTCTTTCTGTTTCATATGCAAGTATTTGTAAACAGTAATCATATTAAAATGCATATGTCAAAAATAATCACTGGACGTTTTTGCCAAACAAAACAGAAAAATAGAAAAAAAAAATAGTTCTGTACTTTCAAATAAGTGATTTGTATTGATTTTTGAATTTCGCCTATAACAGGCGTTTTTGTACAAAGATACTGATGTTCTAGAAGGAGAACGCAATCGTGAAAATGAAAACTATACAAAATGGTGTACAAAGAGAAAACAAGTATGTGTAATAATCCCATTGAGTTTCAATTCTACTATTTCCCCTATGTCCTTGAGCGTCTCATCACTTTGCTACTTGTCCGAAGCTAATTGGATTAGTCGGTACCGTTTGAGCTTGATAGTTGATACTGAAGTCGGGTCGCAAGGTGATACAATGGGACATAGTTATACGCTTTAAATCCATAAATTTTTCCTTCACCTCTCTTTCGGGTTTTCAGTCCACCAGGATACTCTTTTTTGCCCAAGCCGCCTTTTCAGGTTTTCGACTTGCCGGGTGTACATATTTTTTTTGTATTTATCCCTAATTTTTGCCTGAACCCTTTTGGTTCGCCGAGATACCCTTATTTTTTAATAGGCCAGTCAACCTAGCGGGTCTTTATTTATGCATGGTATCTTTTCTCTATGTCCGCATTAACAGGGTGAGGAAGGTCGTCACCCACATGGTTGTCAGCATCATGGCTCCATCAGACTTTCGGGAAATTTCGGTCGCAAGAAAAGATTGCTTAAGCTTAAACAATGCCCGATAAAGGATGTTCAATGATATTGAGAATCTTTAGAACCCGGTTACTTTACTAAGACAGGTTGAAACCAACTAAACTTCAAGAGGGTACTTACCTTTAACCTCATGCAAGCCTTAAACCTAAGAGCTTGGTGTAATTTGTCTGTGTTTGTTATACCTGTGATTTATCATGAAATCATGCATCATAACATAGCATCCATTCTTATGGCACTAACCATTTCAAGGACCAAGGAAATTTATCTTTGTTCTGTTTTGCAGATAATGAATTTCGTTCGTAGAAACACTATCTGAATCAGCTTTGTGAAGATGCCGACCCAACTCAAAGAGCTAGTATCAAAGGTTTCTGAAACTTCTGCGTTCACTAAGAGACATGGTCAACTTCTCAACCTGGTTACTTCAAACTTTGATGAAAATATGAAGAGTGTACTCTTTCAGTTCTTCGATCCCAAGCACCACTGCTTCACCTTTCTAGACTATCAGTTGATGCCTACCATGGAAGAATTCTCTCAAATGTTGGATATACCCATTCTTGAACAGTTGCCCTTCACAGGTCTGGAAGAGGTTCCTAAGCCAGAAGTCATTGCCTCAGCTTTGCATCTGAAACGGGTCAACGTGGTATCCAATTGGGAAACAAGAAGCACAATCAAGGGTTTTATAGCCAAGTTCCTGATAGGCAAGGCCCATCTGTTTTGAGATGATATGGATTTTCAGGATTTTGAGGAGGTCTTGGCCCTTCTAATCTATCGGTTAGTACTATTCCCTAATTTATACTTATTCATAGATGTGAATGCTATCAAGATATTCCTCTCTCGTAACCTTGTGCCTACCTCGCTCGGAGATATTTTGCACACTCTCCATACTTGTACCATGAAGAGAAGAGGGGTGCTTATGTGCTGCATGCCATTGCTGTCGAGGTGGTTTATTTCTCACCTCCCTAAGTTTGTACTGAAGAATGAAGAAGTTGTGGTTTGGTCATAAAGGATAATGTCACTCGCTCACATGGATATTCTCTAGTGTTCCCAAGCTATAGAAAACACTGCTATTATTGATCACTGCGGGGAGTACCCTAATGTCCCGATACTTGGCATCATAGGGGGTATAACCTACAATCCTTGTTTAGCTCTGCGACAATTTGGTTACGCTCAAAGAGATGGTTCCCATGAGTTACTTATCGAGGGAATTGTATTCAACTATGAGGATGATGTTTAAGAGTATCGCCGGAGGTTCATACGAGCTTGGGGCATGGTAAACAGATATGGCGCCAAGGCTTTGGGGCCAAATGCTTCCATTCCCATGGAACCCTATCTCCAATGGGTACGAGCTCACGCCCAGAAACTTATAATGCCCTATATGGCCGTTCTACCAGTGATTATGGAATCCACTACTGAAGGGGGTATTCCTTACACAATTCTCTATCCTGATATGCCCACTGATCCTGGAGAATTATAGAGGTCTTGGATTCAGTTGAAGAAAGAGTGGGATACTTACAGGGACCAGTTCTATGCCCAGGAGAGGAAGGTTTTAGAGCTTGCAAAGCAGCTTCATGAGGAAAGAGGGCTCAATGTCTATCTCGGCACGAAGAGGAAGTATCCATGGGAATTTTTATTTTTTTTAGTTTTAGATTTGTTTTTAATTGTAACACCTAAAAGGAATTTGAGCTTTGAATTCAACTAATAAAATCGTTGTTTCATTTTGGTTCGCAAATTTAAATTTCCCAAAGTCTTTGAAATAATTGCATGTGCATCCCATTCATAACATTGCATGTACAAGTACCATTATAGGCTTCTCATCTTTTTAGCTGTTTATTTCAGTAGAAATATCTTCCGAACAAAGCATCAAGGACCTTCAGGAATAAAACGCCCAGTTCCAACAAATGTTCATAAATCTGGAAAAAGGGTAGGAGGATCTGAAAGCCCTCATCCTGAAAGAGAAAAAGAAAAAGAAGAAGGATGTCGGTATTCTGAATATGTGCAGAAGGTTTAGAGGGCCATTGAAGCAACGAGTCGATCTGACCTCTTCATCCAAGGAAGGGGAGAATCAAGAAGAAGAGACAAGGGAGAAGGATCCCAGCCCTGAAGTTTCTGACAATGATACCGACTACAATGATGAGCAGTATCCTCCCACTGAGGATAGGTACAAGCAGTTGGAAGACCGTCTGAGTGCTATGGATATCCAGAGGATACCTGGGTTAGATTTTGAAGAATTGGGATTAGTGTCGGGGGTGGTCATCCCGCAGAAGTTCAAAGCTCCAATTTTTGCAAAGTATGATGGGGTGTCCTGCCCAAAACTCCATCTCCGCTCTTATGTCAGAAATATCCAGCCCTACACAGCTGATAGAAATTTATGGGTTCATTTATTTCAAGATATTTTGTCAGGGACTCAGCTTGAATGGTTCTACCAACTAGAGAGAGCCAATGTCCAAAATTGGGAAGATCTGGCTGCTGCTTTCTATAAGCAGTATCAATACAACACCAACCTTTCTCCTACTCGTACTCAACTCCAGAGTATGTCCATGGGGCGAGTGAAGGCTTTAAGGACTATGCACAGAAGTGGAGAGACTTGGTTGGAAGAGTCCAACCCCCATTGTCTGATAGGGAGTTGGTTGATATGTTTCTGGGGACGCTATCTGGTCCATTCTTCAATCATTTGATCTACAGTTTTTCAGTTGGTTTCACCGAGCTGATTCTGACTGGAGAGAGAGTAGAAGCTGGGATTCGAAGCGGCAAGATACAAAAGGATGCCTCTTCGAGTTCGGTAAAGAAGCCTTTTGCTGGTAAGAAGGAAGCTAGTGCCATATATAGCCCAAGGAGCCAAAATAGAGCTGAACATCGTCAGACAGTAAGTGCCGTAATGATACCTAGGCCTACAGCCGCTCCATAACGCAACAATCAACCAAGGGCGGAAAGGCCACAACGGAAGTTTACCCGAATCAATATGACGTTGGCTGAAGTTCTACCTCATTTGCTGAGATCCAACCTGGCAACCTTGAAAGAGGCTCCCAAGAATCCGAATACCACATCTCCCCGATTTAATCCAAATGCTCGGTGTGCCTATCATTCTGAAAGTCCTGGCCACGACACCAATGAATGTTGGGCCCTAAGAAATAAGGTACAAGATCTGATCGAAGCCAAGGAAATTGAGTTCGATGCCCCAGAAAAGCCCAATGTCATAACTGCTCCCATGCCTAAGTACGGTCATGGAGTTAATGTTGTTGATACCGACTTGTTTGTGACCTTGGTGGATGAAGTTTCTACTCCTCTCATGACTGTGAAGAAGAATTTGCTATTGGCCGGTTTATTTCTGGGTTGTGGTGAAGGTTGCCACATGTGTTCATTTCTTCCTTCTGGTTTCCGTTTGCTGAAGTCAGGTGTCCAACGCCTGATGGACAGCAAAGAAATTTTGTTCGAAAAAACTTTGGTTCCCGTTACTCCATATGAAGACATTTCCATTATAACCATTTCCGCCAATCCTTCCAAGGTTTCCTCGAGAAGACCTGTTAGGATTACATCTGCTCCAAGAATCACCCCGCTAATAATCACTGTTCCTGGTCCTGTCCCGTATGCCTCGGACAAAGCTGTCCCCTGGCATTATGGTGTCGATGTGTACTATCATGGCATCAAACAAGATCTAAAAAATGAAGAGGTTGATCCTTATATTGATAACATTGTCGGGACCAGCAAGGTTACCCGAAGTGGAAGGGTCTTCTCTCCTGAGATTTCCCTTAAGACTGTCAAGAGGCCTATTGTCATTCCGTCTGCTACTCCTACTGGTACATCAACTACTACTCATATGTTTACTCCAATTATCACTCCTACCGATGAGTCATCTGAGACCCGAGGCAAAGAAATCATAGGCGAGCCTGCCCGGACGGAGGTGCCTAGAAAAATTGTTGTGGAAGCCTCTAAGCAAGAGATAGAGGAAATATTGAAAATAATTAAAAAGAGTGACTACAATGTGGTTGAGCAGCTGGGGAATACCCCCTCAAAGATATCCATGTTATCCCTGCTGTTATGCTCCGAGGCCCATGCAAAGGCTTTGATTGCATTCCTCAAAACTGCACATGTGCCGCAAGAGACTTCAGGTGATCAATTTAAAGATTGCATGGCTAGCCTGACTACTGACAATGGGCTGGTTTTTTAGATGCAGACTTGACACTGGAGGGAAGGAAGCATAATGATGCTCTGCATGTCTCGACTAAATATAGGGGTACCACTATGGCTCATGTGTTGGTGGATACTGGGTCTTTGCTGAATGTTCTTCCCAAGAAAGCGTTGGACCGGTTGGATTGCGAGGGTTTGACCTTAAAGCCTAGTAACATTGTGGTACGGGCTTTTGATGGGTCGAAAAGAATGGTGCACGGGGAGGTGGACATACCTTTCAAAGTGGGTTCTCAGACCTTTAGGTCCACCTTCTATGTGATGGACATCAGGCCATCATATTCTTTTTTGTTGGTTCGTCCTTGGATCCACGAGGTTGGGGCAGTTACTTCCACACTACACCAAATGCTGAAATATCTGGTAAAAGGGAAGATTGTCACTGTGCGGGGTGAAGAAGAGTATATGGTGAGCCACCTCAATTCCTTCCATTACATAGAGATGGATGGGGAATTCATAGAAACTCCTTGTCAGAACTTCGAAGAGGTCCCTCAGATCTTGGCATCGGCTGAAGCTACTACCAGCAATAAACCTCCTCTGAAGATGGCTTCTCTCAAGGACGCCAGGTCCGTAGTTGAAGAAGATGGGTGTACCAATTGGGGTCAGCTCCCTGATTTCACTCACAAAACTGACAAATTTGGTTTGGGCTTTACTATAGGGGCTCAAAGGGATGTTCGACGCGCTCGGGCTGGAGGACCTCCCCTACGCATCAACAATCGTGGGGTTAACGCCATTGAAGACATCGGGGAAGACTATGACATTGACAGCTAGATCTACCCGACTACCAACGGTGGACCTAGTAATTGGAAGGCCAGAGATTTTATACCAGTTTCTTTCATTCCAAAGTAATTGTCTTATTTGTTTTCTGAGCTTGTAATAAACAATTTAAACTTTATGGCCTTGTGTCTTTCCCGGGACACAATGGTTCTATTTGTGAGGAATATTATATGTCATCTTTACATGTCATCAATAAAGCATTGGACGTTCTTGCATACAAATTTTTCGCTCTCTGTTTTTTTCTTTTCCTGCTTTTTAATACAGCTATGCTCTTACACACACTCACGTATCAAACTGCAGATCCATATCCACTCTGGATCTCATTGATAACAGTTCTTCTACTGCTTATTATGAATTCGAAAATCTGATCAACCAAGTCGAGGACGAAGGTGAGGAAGATTATGAGGTGCCTGGGAGCTTGCTAGACAACTACAACAGTAAGAGAGGGCCATACAGCCTCACGAAAAGCCAGTTGAGACAGTGAACTTAGGTACTGAGGAAGACTGAAAAGAGTTTAAAATAGTTGCATATCTGGAGTTTAGCGTCAAACAGAGGTTGATACAGATGTTGCACGACTATGATGAGATCTTTTCCTGGTCCTATAAAGGCATGCCTGGTTTGGACACTGATATTGTGGTACATCGCTTGCCGACTAAAGAAGATTTCCCTTCGGTAAAGTAGAAGGTCTGCCGTATGCGTCCCGAAATGTCGGAGAAGATCAAAGCGGAAGTTATGAAGCAGTTCAACACTGGGTTCCTAGTTGTCACTTCCTACCCATAATGGGTTGCTAACATCGTCCCAGTACCTAAGAAGGACGGTAAGGTATGGATGTGTGTGGACTACAGAGATCTGAACAGGGCAAGTCCCAAGGATGAATTCCCATTGCCGCACATTGACATTCTAGTTGATAACACCGTGCAGCATAATATTGACTCCTTCATGGATGGTTTCTCTGGCTACAACCAGATCAAGATGGCTCCTGAAGACATGGAGAAGACAACCTTTGTTACACAGTGGGGAGCTTTCTGTTATAAGGTGACGCCTTTCGGGTTGAAGAATGCTAGGGCAACTTCTCAGTGTGCCATGGTCGCTTTGTTCCATGACATGATTCACCATGAGATAGAGGTTTATGTGGATGACATGATCGCCAGGTCTCAAACCGAAGAAGAGCATCTTGATCATCTACAAAAATTATTTGACAGGTTGAAGATATACAAGTTGAGGTTGAATCCAAACAAGTGCACCTTCGGGGTGAGGTCCGGTAAGCTTTTGGGGTTTATCGTCAGTGACAAGGGTATTCAGGTAGACCCTACGAAGGTAAAAGCCATATAAGAGATGCCAGTTCCCCATACAGAAAACGAGGTTAGAGGTTTCTTGGGACGCTTGAATTATATCGCCAAGTTCATTTCACATTTGACTGCTACTTGTGAGCCCGTCTTCAAGCTTCTGAAGAAAGATCAAGTGGTAAAGTGGAATGACGACTGCCAGACCTCTTTTGAAAGAATCAAAGAATACATTCAAGAACCACCAATTCTGATGCCTCCAGTTGAAGGAAGACCTTTGATTTTGTACCTAACAGTGCTAGACAATTCAATGGGGTGTGTGTTGGGGCAACATGACGAGTCTGGTCGAAAAGAGCATGCAATATACTACCTTAGCAAAAAGTTTACCGACTGTGAGACAAGACACTCATTGCTCGAGAAAACTTGCTGCACTTTGGCATGGGCTACTCGCCGACTAAGACAGTATATGTTGACCCACACTACCTTGTTGATATCAAAGATAGACTCGATCAAGTACATTTTTGAGAAGCCCGCTCTCTCCAGAAGGATAGCAAGGTGGAAAATGATCTTAACCGAATACGACATATAATACACATCCCAAAAAGAAATCAATGGAAGTGTGTTAGCGGATCATTTGGCACATCAGGCTATGGACGACTACCAGTCCATGAATTTCGAGTTCCCGGATGAGAATATCATGTTGGTTACCGACTGTGAAGAACCTGGACTGGATGAAGGACCTGAGAAAGGATCCCGATGGTCTATGTATTTTGATGGAGCCTCAAACGCACTGGGTAATGGTATTGGGGCCGTTATTATATCTCCCGAGGGCTATCATACTCCGTTCACTTCCCGATTATGCTTTAACTATACCAACAAAATGGCGGAGTATGAAGCATGTATCATGGGTCTTATAGCTGCTATTGACCTAAGGATCAAGTTCTTGAGTGTATTCAAGGATTCCGCTTTGGTGATAAGTCAGCTCAAAGGCGAGTGGGATACGAAGCACCCGAACCTTATTCCTTACAAAGAGTATGTACTGACATTGCTGCCGCATTTTGAAGAGATCACCTTTGAACATTTCCCACGAGAAGAGAATCAGTTAACGGACGCGCTAGCTACTATGTCGTCAATGTTCAAGGTCAGGTGGGACAATGAAGCTCCCCAAATCACTATTGAGAGGTTGGATGAAACGGCATACTGTTGTGAGATCGATGCTGAGGAGGTAGCCGACAAACCTTGGTTTCATGAGGTGAAAAGGTATCTCGAGGCTCAAGAATACTCTGAGGGGGCATCTGTCAATAACAAGAAATTTCTAAGGTTTGCTACAAAGTTCTTCCTCAGCAATGGAATCCTCTATAAGCGCAACCATTACTCTACCTTACTGCAGTGTGTAGACAAGAAGGTACTTTTAGAACCCATTCAAGTGGACATACCATGGCTAAGAAGATCCTACGATCGGGATACTATTAGTCCACTATGGAAGTCGACTGTTATCAGCAGTCTCGAACCTGTCATAAGTGTTAAATCTATGCTGATAAGGTGCATGTGCCTCCGGTTCCTCTGAATGTCTTGACGGCTCCTTGGCCCTTTGCAATGTGGGGCATTGACATGATCGGAGAAATCAGACCTACCGCCTCCAATGGGCATCGCTTCCTTCTAGTGGCCATTGATTACTTCACGAAGTGGGTTGAGGCGGCCTCTTTCACTACCGTGACCAAGAACATTATTACGCAATTTATCAGGCATAACTTGATCTGTCGGTATGATGTGCCAGAGAGAATTATTACGGACAATGGTACAAACCTAAATAACACAATGATCACCGAGCTCTGCAAGCAGTTCAAGATACAGCATCATAACTCTTCTCCCTATCGGCCAAAGATGAATGGTGTTGTCGAAGCGGCTAACAAGAACATCAAGAAGATTGTACAGAAGATGACAGTGACATACAAAGACTGGCATGAGATGTTACCATTTGATCTTCATGGGTACCGTACCTCAGCACGGATGTCGACAGGGGAAACACCCTACTCTCTGGTATATGGCATGGAGGCAGTCCTACCCATCAAAGTCCAGATACCTTCCCTCAGGATTATGAATGATGAGGGTTTGAACAAAGACGAATGGATCTAAACTCGACTTGATCAACTAAATCGGATTGATGAGAAGAGACTTACTTCTATCTGTCATGGTCAGACGTATCAAAAGCGAATGATCAAGGCTTTTAACAAGAAAGTCGGACATCAAGAATATCAAGTCGTGGATCTAGTGATCAAGCGCATCATACTGCCACAAGGTGATCCCAGGGGCAAATGGACCCCCACATACGAAGGGCCATTTATGGTTAAGAATATTTTCTCAGGTGGAGCTATGATCTTAACCACCATGGATGGTGACGACCTTCCTCACCTTGTCAATGCAGACATAGTGAAAAGATACTACGCCTAATTAAAAGACCCACTAGGTTGACTGGCCTAGGCAAAAATAAGGGCTTCCCGGCAAACCAAAAGGGTTCGGGAAAAAATAAGGGATTAAAATGAAAAAAAATTATACACCCGGCAAGTCGAAAACCTGAAAAGGCGTCTTGGGAAAAAAAGGTTATCCCGGTGGACTGAAAACCCGGAAGGGCGGTACAGGCAAAAGTTAGGGATATAAAGTGTATCACTATGTCTTATTGGATCACCTTGCGACCAGACTTCGGTATCAATTATCAAGCTCAGACGACACCAATCAATTTAATTAACCTTCGGCCAAGTAGCAAAGTGATGAGACACTCAAAGAAATAGGGGCAATAGCGGAGTTGGAACTCAATAGGATCATTTCACATAGTTTTTTACTTTCACACAATTCTGTATAGCTTCTATTTTTACGGCGGCGTTCTCTTACTAGAACGTCATCCTCCTTGTACAAAAACACCTGTTATAGGCCAACTTCAAAATTAATACAAGTCATTCTTACACACAAAAATGTTTGTTTTCCCTTTTTCTATTTTGTTTTGCAAGAACGTCCAATGAGTTATTCTTGACATGTGCATTTGAATATAATTGTTGTTCACAAATACTTGCACAGGAAACAGAAAGACAATTGCTCGTAACTTAAGAAATAGGAGTTAAAAAAACTAAAAGAATGTCAAACCTGACAGTTACTCTGTCCACTAGGTACCGAGGCAGAGACGGCTTTGGAACACAGTCATCAGTACATGCGATCTCGTTATATCAGTACTCCCTACAAAGTAAAAGCTTTCAAAGGCATACGTTAGCCTTTTCCAAAACAGGAAGTAACCTCCCCATCCAGGGTCGTTCAAAAACCTGACGTATGTTCCCCAACCGAATTTCATAGTCGCGAGTGAATCAATAAATTTTCATCTCCCAAGCAGAATTTATTTCTAAGTACAGAAACTCAACCCCCAACAGAGCTTATTCCTTCAGCTACAGAAGTTCATCCTCCAACAGAGTTATTTCCCCGCAGAGTTATTCTCAAGCAGAGTCTCTCTCCCCGGCAGAATATTCACAAACAGAAAGGAGCAAATCTGCAGCATAGTCATCTCCATTCACCATCCACAGCAGAAGTAGAAGAACCACTCTCTCTACAATGGTCAGGAATTCAATTTCCGACACTCTCCAGCAGCAGTCAGGGATTTATTTTCTCAGACTCGGATATGTCACAATAGAATTTCATGTTCATACATCATGATATGCACATATATATTGCATACAGCATAATCTCATTTATTTTGAGAACATCATCACACAATGCATATCATGCATCGCATATAATTAATCTTGTACCTTTTCAAGAAAGATGGTTATCATCAACAATTCCAACAGTTCAAGATTAAATCCGTGAAGCTATACATGTCATATCTGCAGACAACTAACCGAAAATCAGTTCCCGAAACCAAACGGATTAACTAATTTACGCAATCAAATGAGACAACCCTACTACCCAGGATTTTATTCCGAAGAAGCCCTACTATCAAGGCCTTCACTTCGAAGTAACCCTACTATCTAGGTTCCTTCCCATAAGCCCAACTATCCAGGATTTCGTCTTGAAGTAACCCTACGACCCAGGTTCCTTCCCATGAGCCCTACTATCCAGGCTTTCATCTTGAGGTAACCCTACTATTCTGGTTCCTTCTCATAGCCCTACTATTCAGGCTTTCGTTTCGAAGTAACCCTACTATCCAGTTTCCTTCTCATAAGCCCTACTATCCAGGCTTTCATTTCGAAGTAACCCTACTATCCAGGTTCCTTCTCATAGCCCTACTATCCAGGCTTTCATTTCGAAGTAACCCTACTATCTAGGTTCCTTCTCATAGCCCTACTATCTAGGATTTCATTTCGAAGTAACCCTACGACCCAGGTTCCTTCTCATAGCCCTAATATCCAGGCTTTCATTTCGAAGTAACCCTACTGTCACAGATCGTTCTCATAGCCTTACTATCCAGGCTTTCATTTCAAAGTAACCTTACTATCCAGGTTCCTTCTCATAGCCCTGCTATCCAGGCTTTCATTTCTAAGTAACCCTACTATCCAGGTTCCTTCTCATAGCCCTACTATCTAGGCTTTCATTTCAAAGTAACCCTACAACCTAGGTTCCTTCTCATAGCCCTACTATCCAGGCTTTCATTTCGAAGTAACCCTACTATCCAGGTTCCTTATCATAGCCCTATTATCCAGGCTTTCATTTCGAAGTAACCCTACTATCCAGGTTCCTTCTCATAGCCCTACTATCCAGGCTTTCATTTCGAAGTAACCCTACGACCCAGGTTCCTTCTCATAGCCCTACTATCCATGCTTTCATTTCGAAGTAACCCTACTACCCAGGTTCCTTCTTATAGCCCTACTATCCAGGCTTTCATTTCGATGTAACCCTACGACACAGGTTCCTTCTCATAGCCCTATTATCTAGGCTTTCATTTCGAAGTAACCCTACTACCCAAGTTCCTTCTCATAGCCCTACTATCCAGGCTTTCATTTCGAAGTAACCCTACTACCCAGGTTCCTTCTCATAACCCTACTATCCAGGCTTTCATATCGAAGAAACCCTACTATCCAGGTTCCTTCTCTCTTATTTCTAGACAATAGTTTACAACACTATAAGACTTGGACCCGATTAGTAAGATCGATTTCAAGCTTCCCCAGTAATTCGCTGTGCAACCTGGACCCTGACCAGATATACAGCTTACTTCCACCTCATCAATCAGGAGTTAACTCCCTAATAGAGTAATGGACAAACGAAGCTCCTATACTCTAATTCCCCAGACATAAGTCAACATGCCCCGACGAAGTCCTCCTCAACGGCTAATACAGGAATTCTCGCAAAGGAATCTCTTATGCGACCAATATCTTCTATGGATAGAATCTTTAAGCCCATCTCTCACAATTCTCCATTTCCTTCAAAAAGGCATCTATAAGCCCATTCCTGATACCACCGATCGACACTCACTTCATACGAGTGCAAATTTCTGGGCACTCTAGTGTTCAATCATCTTCCACCTTCAGATCACGAAAGGCAGGCAAGCCAATCTACATCCTCAGGTTTAAGAAGATTGAACAGGGGCAGCTGTTGTACCCCAAAATTTTCCCTCTCATTTTACTCAGCACATGCCATTGAGATCCTCAATTTGCTCAAGGTTGCCCAAGAGTTGACCAGACAAACTCTCTCCTAAGGCAATGTGTCTCAAATTAGGGTTTCCATTTTCATCAGGATGGGTGTACTCCAAAGGCCTCAAATGCTTTCCATGGTCCTAATATTCTCTCAAGATCATCCATGTCAATTTTCAAGCCTTGCACAAGAATTTTGCTCAGTCAACTACTCAGATGCTTGGAAATCAACTATACTAGGTCAAAAGTCAATTCTGGCCCACATACAGTCAAACTTCAATATTTTTGGTCAACATCAACATTTTGAAGTGACTTTCATCATTTTATCAAGGGTTGATCATGATACCTCAAGGAATTCTCCTAATTCATCAAAACTCAAAAGTTGCTAAATTAGGGTTTCTTAGGAAAAGTCAACCAAAGTTTGACCAAGCATAACTTCCTCATACTTTAACATAAATTTTCCATCCAAGGCTCATTTTTAGAAGGATGCAATTCTATATAATTCATCTTCATCCCACAAGTTCAAAATATGCACTCATCAAAAGATATGAATTTCTACATTATAGGTCCTTTTGAAAAGTCAACAAAAACACTTTTTGGGTCAAAGCTTCTTACATGAACATGGAAGACCCAATTGAGATGAGACTAAAAGGGTTGTTTAGGAGACATCCTAAACTATCTAAAAAGTCCAATAACACCTCTCTAGGGTTAAAATTGGAAGAGATATGCCTTGTCAAAGTTGACCCTTTTTGCAAAATTGCCAAAAGTCAAATGTGCTCAAATATGAAATTTTTGCCAAATGGGCCTAACTTTTTATGCTTGCACCTCACTCATAACATGGTACACGACCCAAATATTCACCCACACATTGTTTGTTTCATTTTTCATTTTATTTTGATTTTTTATTAATTAAAAATTAAATTAAATCAAATAAATGACAACTAATAGAAAATATTTGTTTTGATCTGATTTTTGGACAGGATCACAAGCTAATTAAGTTGATATATCAGGATCAAATCGAATCAAGGTGGATTGGCACAAGAATGGCATGATTAGGCCTAATTTGGAAACAAATCATACAAAGAAGGAATGAGATCAAATCTTCAAAATTTTCAAAGATACATGTAGTTTTTATAACCCTAATTCATTTAGGGATATATTGAACAAGGCCAGGCACGAAAAAGAGGATGAGCAGTCGTGGAAGGCACAAAGAAAAACTCAAAAATTTGCAAGAAAGTGAGAGATCATTCTTGGACTTAGAGGTTGATTCAGGCCATTCTGAGACCACCAATAGATTCCTGGACCTTCCCAGAAGCTAACACAATCAGTAGCAAGCACTCTCGCGCCCAGAATCACTCCCTAGACCTCATACGGTTTGCCCTCTTTTTCAAAATCGATTACAGTAATTATTGCATCATTAACACATTTGAATGTTATATTTGTGATTGTTGATGTGTTTGCAACCTGACTGAATGGTTTAATTGAATTTTTATGCTTACATATGTGTTTGCCATTACTAGGGTTTCTGAGTTCGTTTTAAGGCTTCTCCATATAGGTTAAATTGGCCAACGAAAAGGATACTATGATATTCGTGGGTTCAAGACAAATTGAACCATGTAATTAGAATGTATTTATCATGCATTTTGATGATTTTTGAAGTTTGCAGGGCTATGGCTACAAACATTTGTCCGTAGGTAAAAGTGCAGGGATCTAATACGACGGATGAGGAGGAAGACGACAACGTGTCTAGCCACCACTGGATGATTTGAATTTTTGCACGTGTTTTGATGCAAATACTTTGTTTCATATATTATATTGTATTGTTATTATATTAATAAATAATAACAATAACCCAGATGGCTAGGCACGTTGGTGTTGAATGTGAGGAACTGGGTTCGATCCCAGGTCCCAGCAATTTTCTTCATTTTATTTCTCCTTTACAAATCAGGTGTATCATCCTCTCAAACGCTCACCATATGCCATCAACATCCAGCCATGGGATTCACCATCAATCCAATCCAACGCCCCACCTGCCAGAGACTATGGTACACCATCAGGAGGGAGCACCACTGGATCAAGTGTTGACTGGGCTGACCAGCTCTTTGGGCCTAAGCATTTTCAACAATACACCCCCCTTTCATCCAGCAAACAGGCCCAAATCTTCTTTTTTATATTTTTATTTATTGACTAATTATTTTCTCTTTTATCAAAATAACACATAAATCATTTATTTTTATTATTAGATCAAAAATCACAAAAAACACCAAAAATCTCTTTTTCATAAAAAATATTTTATTTCCTTGAATTAATTAATTTAATTTAATTAGGGCAATTAAATCTTATTTTTGTAATTAAAATCAATTAGAAATTAGGGTTTAATTTTGTATATAATTAATTTTTTCTTCAAAAAAATAACTTAAATATTTTCTCAAGTTAGATTTTTTAGGTTTTCTAATCGTCCTTGCATTTAATTTGCCGCGCGCGTTTTAATTATCTTTTATTATTATTGTAATTGCTCTGAGGTTGTAATAGACTTAATTAGGTTTTAATTCCGCATTTTATTTTCAGTCAAAAATAATTTTGTATCTGCGAAAGCCATGTAATAGCTAGAACTTTAAAATTTCCATATTTTAATTTCCGTAATTATAAATTGCCTAGATGTATGTTAATAGGATTGTATGGAAAGAATACTTGGAAATTAAAACGGTAGAAAACCCTAAATGTGCAAAGACAAATTAACTGAAAAAATTCACTCGCACATGCTCACTCCTACGGTTCACTCCACTCCAGTTGCCTTCAGTTAAACAGACATGAAGCATAGGGTTTATTAGTGGTCATCCTCTAGCCCCGAAAGATCTAAAAATGACCCATTCGGATGTTTCCTCAGAAAAGATCTTTAAGGCTTTAGGATGATTACTAAAATTCCCTAACATTGCTTTTGTGACCGTATCTATCCCTTTAAATGTCCCTTAAAACTCCAACGAAGATGCTACCTATTTCTCAATAATGGGATAGCATTGTCTAAAAGGAAAACGAACAGACTTTTTTCGAGTAGGTAGATTATTTCCTAGGTACTTGCTCAAACAAAAAAACTTTTTCACACCAACACTTACCCAAACAAAGTTTTCAAAAACAACTTTGTAACACTCTTGAGGACAGAAATAAGGGTTAAAACGAAGTAAAAAAAACATTTCAAAACAAGCACACACACAAGCAATTTTAAAATGAGAAAGTACCTAAGAGCCCATGGCAAACCACAGATAGAAAGGGTGCTAACACCTTCCCTTTCTATAATCTACCCCTTGTTCTAAGAAATATTCTCGAAAAAGGTTATTTTTGTTCTTTTTCCTTTTCCTGATTGGATAAAATAAAAGTCGGTGGCGACTCTATAGCACTCCAGGAATTGAATGGGATGGTTGGCCTGCTTTGAGAAAGGCTGAAAATAGTTTTTGGGGTTTTCCCTAGTTCTTGATAATTTTGGAATCGTGTTCTTGCAAGAGTTATTGTGTAGCTTGATGTCTTAATTGATGAGAATATATAATGAAGAAATTAGGTCAAACATGTTGGGCTTGGACCTTGTAAGAAAGCTTGACTTTTACCTTATTTTATTTTGACCTTAAATAAATAAAAATGAAAATAAATAAAATTAAAACCAAGGGGTGTATGAGTAAGTTCTTAGGTTCACCTTCAGACCTATAACACACATGGACCTTGAATCATAAGCCCAATAGCCCAAAAATTCAACTTTGGTCAATTTAGGTTTCATGCATTTGCTTAAAATTTCCCAACTTGCACGAATCATAACTCTCTCAATTTTTATCATCTGAAGGTGATCTTGGAGTTTTTGGAAAGCTCAAGATGTCCTGTACAATCTCGATTTTTATCATTTTTACATTTGGAGACTTTATCTTGATGTAAGTTGCCTTAACAAAAAGTGACTTTTTGTTGACTTTTGAAATGACCTATAATGTATTGGCCCATATCTCTCAAATGAAGCATTTTTTAGACTTGATCTTAGAGAGACAAAGTTGTATAGAATTAAATTTCCTTCAAAGTGAGCTTTGGTTGAGAAAAAACTGATGAACCATGTGAAAGTTATGCTTGGTCAAAATTCAGTTGACTTCTCCTTAAGAAAACCCTAATTTGGTAACTTTTGACTTTTGATGAATCTTGAGTTTTCTTGGTGAATCATGATCAACCCTTGATCAGATGATGAATGTGACTTCAAAATGTTGATATTGACCAAAAACTTAAAGTTTGATTGTATGTTGACCATAGTTGACTTTTGTCCAATACAATTGATTTTCAGTCATTTGAGTAATTGACTGAGCAAACTTGTGATGCAAGGCTTGAAAGTTGTCATGAGCATTCCTTAGGACATATGAGGAGCCATTAGATCCACTTGAGACCTTAGAAACCCAATCTGCCTTGAGAAAAGTGAAACCATAGTTGTAAGTCCATTACTTAGGAGGAAAATTTGTATGACCAATTCTTGAGCATCCTCGAGCAACTGAGCACCCTAGGAGTATGTCTTGAATAAAAATGGGAGGGAAAATTTTTGGGTACAATAGTTGTCCCTGTTCAATCTTCTTAAACCTGAGGAGTTAGATTGGTATGTCCTCCATTTATGGTATGAAGGTAGAAGAGGATTGAACACTTAAGTGCCCGAAAATTTGCACTCGTTGGTGCATGAAGTAACACTGTTGGTTGATAGTATTGCTTGAATGGGCTTAAAGATGCCATTCAAAGATATGATAGAATTTCATCAGGGATGGGCTTACATATGCCATACAAAATAACTGTTGATATGAGTATCAGAGTGAGCTTACGCCTAACTATGAAGAATGTTTTTCAGAAGGAAAGTGCTCGCTAGAATTCAGTCTCTGGGGGGGTTATTTTCAGAATAAACTTCTGAAGGGGAATGCTCGTCAAAATTCAGTCTCTGGAGGAAGTCATTTGGTCATGCAGATAGTCGCCCTGTCTTGTTTTGGGAATTGATCTACAATCTGTTTTTTTTGGTAAACCCGTCATGTTTCAGGAATTCATACCACTTGTTCATATCAATAGTTTCCTTGTCCTGTTTTGGAAATTAATCCTTGACTGGTTATGTAGATAGTTGCTCTGTCCTATTTCGTGAATTAATATTTGCATGGTCTTATAGATAGTTTCCATATCCTATTTCAGGAATTAATCGGGGACCTGCCTCTTATTGGTAAACCCGTCCTCTTTCAGGAATTCATACCGCCTGGTCGTATAGATAGTTTCCCCGTCCTGTTTCGGGAATCAATCTCTGACCTGTTTGAAAATAGCTGATAATTTTCGTCTATTTGTGAACTTTACCTAAAAAGATAAAATTGGCTTTATGCAATGTCATGATGTATGTAATGCATTACGTAATGATGTTCTCAAAATAAATGAGAGTGCCTTATGCGTTTCACATGCATATGCTATGATATTTTGTAAATGAGGTATGAATGTAAGATGTCGCTTGACGTCAACGGTAGCTTTGTATAACGTCTTTGACTAGGGAAATAAATCCCTGACTATTGTTGGGGATGAAGAATATGAATCTTCCATTTTGTATAGAATGTCTTCGCTGGGGATTCCTGCTTTTTGTTTGAGGATATTCCGCTAGGGACGATCGACTTTCGCTTGGGGATAGAAGAGTTCAGGAACATTGGTCGTTCATCGCTCTATTGGGGAATTTAGTTCTTATATGTCCTGACTCGGGATAAAAGAGATAATTAACTTCTGACACGATACCTGACCAGGTTTGAGATACCGTAGCAACTATCTAGGGATAGCAACTTTGACTATACTTTGCTGGAGAAGAGAATTTTACTGGGGATTTGCAGTAATCGGGGAAATGAAATTTGTTGAGGAAATAAACCCTACTGGGGGAAATAAAAACTGCTGGGGAAATAAACCTTGTTGGAGAAATAAACCTTGTTAGGGAAATAAACCCTGTTGGAGAATAGAATTTTGCAGTGGATTTTACAATGTTGGAGAAATAAACTCTGTTGGGGAATTAAATTCCTGTAAACTGTGCTGAGGGAATCATTTCTGATGGGAATTGGAATTTCATAGGCTGCGTTGAGGAAGTTTCCATCGTATGTTGGGGAAATGATCAAACTTCCTTGTACGCTAGGGGACCTATTAGGGGAGATGATCATGTGAACTGCTGGAAGATGCCCCAATTCCTGTCTGAAGGCATATTAGACTTGCTAGGGAAATGTATCTTTGTTGGGGATGAGCTTGTGAAGGTAGCTCTGTGGGGATTTCTCTATGGAGATTTGTGGATGACTTTAATGTTATCCCAACTCCTAGAGTCTTTAGTAAATGCTGACATATGTTCTTATGCACATATTTGTTAACAGTAATCATATTCATATGCATATGTTCATTCAGTTTAGTCATTGGACATTTTTGCAAACAAAATAGAAAAAGTAAAACAAATTTGAATGTTGAATTTGAATTATATTGATAATTTGCCTATAAACAGGTGGTTTGGTACAAAGATACAGAGATCCTATTAAGAGGAAATCGTCATAAAAATGGAAAAAAAGTACAAATTAAAATGGAGAAAAACAGCTATGTTGAAACGATCCCATCGAGTTTCAACTCTGCTATTTCCCATATATCTTCAAGCATCTCATCCTTTACTGTCGGAAGAAGTTGACTGAATTGATATGTACCATTTGAACTTGATGTTGATAACAAAGCTTATTATAAGTAGATGATCCAATGGGACATAGTCATACGCTTTAATCCCTAACTTCTTCCTGGACCTCCCTTTCGGGTTTTCAGTCCACCGGGATACCCTTTTTTTCCCAAGCCTCCTTTTCAGGTTTTCGACTTGCCGTGTGTACAAATGTTCATATATATCCCTAATTTTTGCTTGAAACTTTTTGGTTCGCTGGGATGCCCTTATTTTTTCCTAGGCCAGTCAACCTAGCGGGTCATTTTCATGCTAGTATTTTTTAACTATGTCTACATTCACAGGGTGCGGAAAATCTTCATCGTCCATGGTGGTTAGTATCATAGCACCGCTAGAAAATATCTTCTTGATTACAAATCTCCCTTCGTATATGGGAGTCCATTTACCCCTGGGATCACCTTGCGGTAGGATAATGTGCTTTATTACCAAGTCACTAGCCTGTTATGCCTGATGTTTGACTTTCTTGTTGAAGGCTTTGATCATGCGCTTCTGATACATCTGACCATGACAAACAGCTGCAAGACTTTTCTCATCAATCAGATTTATCTGGTCCATCCTAGTATGAATCCACTCATCTTCATCTAAATCCACGTCTTTCATAATCCTTAGAGAAGGAATCTGGACTTCGACGGGTAGGACAGCTTCCATACCGTAGACTAGAGAGAACGGGGTTGCCCCAGTTGATGTCTGTACTGAAGTGCGATAACCATGAAGAGAAAATGGTAACATCTCAGGTCAATCTTTATATGTCACTGTCATCTTCTGTATAATCTTCTTGATGTTCTTGTTGGCGGCTTCCACTGTGCGATTTATCTTTGGTCGATATGGAGAAGAATTATGATGCTTAATCATAAACTGCATGCCGAGTTCAGTGATCATAGTATTGTTGATATTGGTACCATTGTCTGTGATAATCCTTTCAGGGATGCCACACCGATAAATAAGGTTATGCTTAATGAATCGAGCCATAACATTCTTGGTGACGGAGGAAAATGAGGTTGCTTCAACCCAATTTGTAAAGTAATCAATGGCGACTAGGATGAAACGGTGCCCATTAGAAGCAGTAGGCTTAATTTCTCCAATCATATCAATACCCCACATTGCAAATGGCCAAGGAGAAATCAAGACATTCAGAGGAACTGGTGGTACGTGTACTTTGTCCGCATAAATCTGACATTTGTGACAAGTTCTAGAGTGATGATGGCAATCAGTTTCAATAGTCGACCAATAATAACCCGCTCTCAAAATCTTCTTCGCCATCGAATGCCCACTGGAGTGAGTGCCAAAGATACCTTCATGCATATCTTCCATAATCTTCTCAGCTTCCTTCTTGTCTACACAACGAAGTATAGTTGAATAGTGATTGTGCTGGTACAAAATTGTGTTGCTCTGAAAGAACTTGGCAGAGAACCTCCGTAGGAATTTCTTTTCATTGATAGATGCCCACTCGGGATACACTTGAGCATCGAGGTAACTTTTTACTTCATGAAACTGAGGCTTATCTTCTACTCCGTTAGTGTCAACTTTGTCGCAGTGTGCCGGTTCACCTAGTCTTTCGATAGTAATTCGACTAGCTTCGTTGTTCCATCTGACTTTGAACATAGATGACATGGTAGCCAATGCGTCTGCCAACTAATTCTCTTCTCGTGGAATATGTTCAAAAGTGATTTCCTCGAAGTACGGGATTAAGGTCAACAGATGCTCTCGATAAGGAATGAGATTTGGATGCTTCGTATCCTATTCTCCCTTAATCTGACTGATCACTAGGGTTGATTCCCCGTACACATTCAAGAACTTGATTCTCATATCAATAGCAACTCTGATGTCTATGATGCACGCTTCGTATTCAGCCATGTTGTTGGTACAGTCAAAGCAAAGTCAGGCGGTGAAGGGTGTATGGAAACACTTGGGAGAGATAATCACAACACCAATTATGTTACCAAGCACGTTGGAAGCTCCATCAAAAACCAAAGTCCATAGGAATCCCGACTCAGGTCCTTCATATGGTCCAAGTTCTTCACAATCTGTAACTAGTATGATATTCTCATCCGGGAACTCGAAATTCATAGACTGATAGTCGTCTACAGCTTGGTAAGCCAAATGATACTCCAGTACACTTCCTTTGATTGCCTTCTGAGTGGTGTACTGAATGTCGTATTCTGTTAAGACCATTTTCCATCCGGCTATCCTTCCAAAGAGAGCGGGTTTCTCAAATATGTATTTTATGGGATCCATCTTAGAGATCAACAAGGTAGTATGCATCAACATATAATGTCTTAGTCGGCTAGTAGCCCATGCCAAAGCACAATAAGTTTTCTCTAGCAGTGAGTATCTTGTTTCACAGTCGGTAAAATTTTTTCTAACTTAGTATATTGCATGCTTTTTTCGACCAAAATTGTCATGTTGGCCCAGTACACACCCCATTGGGTTGTCTAACACTGTTAGGTACATAATCAAAGGTCTTCCTTCAACTGGAGGCATCAGAATCAGAGGTTCTTGGAGGTACTTCTTGAGTTTTTCAAAAGC
Organism: Vicia faba; assembly: GCA_948472305.1. Taxonomy (NCBI): domain Eukaryota; kingdom Viridiplantae; phylum Streptophyta; class Magnoliopsida; order Fabales; family Fabaceae; genus Vicia; species Vicia faba. The sequence goes on from OX451738.1 coordinate 879,705,184, forward strand.
TATCTGACAATCTTTGTTCCACTTTACTACTTGATCTTTCTTCATCAACTTGAAGATCGGCTCACAAGTAGCGGACAAATGAGAAATAAATCTGAAAATATAGTTTAATCATCCCAGGAAACCTCTGACTTCCTTCTCAATACGAGGAGTTGGAATTTCTAGAATGGCTTTGACTTTGACGGGATCAACCTTAATACCTTTACCACTGACGACGAAACCTATGAGTTTATCGGATCTTACCCCAAAAGTGAACTTGTTCGGATTTAACCTCAGCTTGTACTTCTTTAGTCTCTCAAACAGCTTGTGTATGTGGTAGAGATGTTCTTCTTCAGTCTGAGATCTGGCTATCATGTCATCAACGTAAACCTCTATCTCATGATGGATCATGTCATGGGACAATGCTACCATAGCACACTGATATGTTGTGTCGGTGTTCTTCAACCCAAAAGGCATAACCATGTAGCAGAAAGTTCCCCACTGTGTTACAAAAGTAGTTTTTTCCATGTCTTCAGGTGCCATCTTAATCTGATTATAACCCGAGAAACCATCCATGAAAGAAAATACTTTGTGCTGAGCGGTGTTGTCAACCAGAACATCAATATATGGAAGCAAAAAGTCATCTTTGGGGCTTGCCTTATTCAAATCCATGTAGTCTATGCACATACGCACCTTACAGTCCTTCTTAGGTACTGGCACCACATTTTCAACCCACTGCGGATAGGACATAACAACTAAGAAACCTGCATTGAACTGCTTCATAACCTCATCTTTGATCTTTTCAGACATCTCGGGACGCATACGACGAACCTTCTGCTTTATATGAGAACAACATTCCTTCATCGGTAGACGGTGAACCAAAATGTTAGTATTAAGCATTGGCATGTCTTCGTATGACCAAGTAAAGATCTCAACATAGTCGTGAAACATCTGGATTAATTTCTCTTTGAAATTTTCTTCTAGGTTGAAACCTATCTTAACCTCTTTCTTGTCCTCTTCAGTGCCCAAGTTCACAACCTCGGTTGGCTCTTCATGCTGTCATATGGCTCTTTTCTTTTGCATTAACAATCTGGCAAGTTCTCCAGGTACTTCAAAATCTTCCTCGCCTTATTCCTCGACTTGGTAGATAGAATTTTCAAAGTCATAAGTGGCAACTGAAGAATTGTTACCAACATGATCCATAGTGGATGTGGATCTACAATTTTTTGTGTGGGTATGTGTAAGAACACATAGATATTTTGAAAGTGATAAAATAAAAGAAAGACAAAGAGTGCAAGACTTGAATGAAAATCATCCAATGATTTATTGAATGAAAATATGTTAATGAAATGACAACTCTAACAAATGAACCATTGTGCCCCGGGTAAGACACAATGCTTAAAGTTATTGTTTTAAAATTACATAACAAAACTTGAGAGCAATAAAATAGAAAGTAGCATTTAATCTTGACTAAAGGAGATTGGTATAACGTCTTCAGTCATCCAGATTCTAAGCACATTGTCGGTAGAGGGAAAAATCCAACTGTCTAGGTCATAGATACCATCAGTATCTTCTACCGTGTTAACTCCATTGTTGTTGAAGCAGAATGGTGGTCTTCCAGTAGGTGCACGACGCACAGCCTCTGAGCCACTATAGTGAAATCCAAACAAAATTTTTCAGACTTGTAAGGAATTTCTAAAAGTTGACCCTAAGTAGTACAACCACCTTCTTCCACTACAGCTCTAGCATCTTTCAAAGAAGCCATCATAGGCGGAACCTTAGTAACTTTGGGAATAGCAGAAACGTATTTAGTAACGGTAGTCGTCTGAGGAATAACTTCAAAAGTCTGGCAGGGGGTTTCGATGAATTTTTCGTCCATCTCAACATACTTGAATGAGTTCAAGTGATTCACCATATACTCCTCTTCACCACAAACTGTAACGACCTTTCCTTTCACGGGATATTTCAACTTTTGATGCAATGTAGAGGTAACTGCACATGTCCCGTGAATCTAAGGGTGTCCAAGTAAATAGGAATAGGCTAGTCGAATATCCATTACATAGAAGGTAGATTCGAATACCTGCGAACCTACTCTGACAGGAAGATCCACCTCTCTTTGCACCATCCTTTTTGAACCGTCAAAGGCTCTCACCACAATATCACTGGGTTTCAGCGTAATCCCTTCACAATCAAGCCTGTCTAGATCACCTTTTGGTAAGACATTCAACAAGGAACACGTATCAACCAACACATGAGCTAAGGTAGTACCCATGCATTCAATAGATACATATAGGGCCTTATTATGGTTCCTTCCTTCGGGAGTCAGGTAGGCATCAGAAAATCCCAGCATGTTATCAGTCGTCAGACTAGCAACATAATTTTCAAATTGGTCAGTAGATATTTCTTGTGGCGCGTGCGCAGATTTTAAGAACTTCACCAAAGCCTAAGCATGGGCTTTTGAACACAATAAGAGGGATAACATGAATATCTTGGAGGGGGTCTGTCACAACTGTTCAACAATCTTGTAATCACTTTTCCGGATAATTTTGAGTACTTCCTCCATTTCAGTGGTAGCCTCTTTAGGTGCCTCCGTCCGGGAAGGCTCCGCCATTTATTCTTTGCCTCGAGTCTCAGTAATTGTCTTGGTAGCGGTAACACGAACTGGAGTGGTGATGGTCTTTGGAGAGATTTTAGGAGAGAAAACCCTCCCACTTATAGTAACTTTACTGGTCACGACAATATTGTTAACAGTGGGATCAGTAACTTTAGTATCTTCACTTTTGACAGTCAATGGTCTTGACACCATGGTAGTAGACATCGGCCCCATAATTCCAAGGGACAACTTTGTCAGAAGAGTATGGCATTGGTCTGGGTGCGGTGATTATCAGAGGAGTAACTCTAGGTTCAGCTTTAATCTTTACATGTCCTTTTGTAGTGATCCTTATAGGAGTATCGGAAATTAAAGATACCTCTTCAAGCTCCTAGTCTTGAAACAAATTCTCAATAGGAGGAGTCTTCTCAATTAGAATTATATGGTTATCCATCAGACGCCGAATACCTTCTTTCAGCAGTTTGCAGCCATTGGGTTGGGTTGTGCATCAATAACATCTTTCAATGCAATCCATAAATAAACCGGTTTGCAACAAATTCTTCTTAGTAATTTTCAGTGGAGTAATCAAGTCACTTACAATAGAAACATAAAGAACATCATCAAAAGCACTTATGCCTTTGTCGTGCTTAGGCATAGATGCAGTAATCACGTTAGGGGTCTCCGGAGGATCAAACTCAATTTCTTTATTGTCATTCATCTCCTGAATTTTATTATTCAAAGCCCATTAGCTATTGGTGTCGTGTTCAGGACTATTGGAATGATAAGCATATCTTACATTTTGATTGTACCGAGGAGAGGAGGTGTTAGGATTCATAATAGGATCCCTTAACTTTATCAACTCTGCCTTCAATAGATGTTGTAATGCCTGAGACAACATCATGTTGATCTTTGTAAATTGTCTCCTGGGTGCGCCTGACCTACGTTGATTGTCCTGTTGTTGTTGTTGCACAGGCGCGGGATTAGAAATTAGCACCACCCCTACATATTGGTTGTGATCACTTATAACACTTCCCTTTTGGCCATACACAACATTAGTTTCCTTCTTTCCGTTGAACATCTTCTTCACAACAGTTGAATACGTAGCTACCTGAATCTTTCCACTTCTAATTCCACCTTTAACATGTTCCCCAGTTAATATCAGCTTAGGGAATCCATATGAAGAGCTTCCGATCAGATGATTAAAGAAAGGTCATGTCAAAGTTCCCATAAACATATCAACAAACTCCTTATCAGAAAAAGGAGGTTGAACTCTTCCAGCTAGATCCCTCCATTTCTAGACATATTCCTTAAAGCCTTTGTTCGAGCCCATAGTCATACTGTGTAATTGCACACAAGTTGGTGCAAGATCAACATTGTATTGGTATTGCTTGTAAAAGGAAGCAGCCAAGTCTTCCTAAGTACAGATGTTGGTTCCTTCCATTTGATAGAACCATTCTAATTGTGTCCCTGACAATCTCTCTTAAAAGAAGTTTACTCATAACTTCCTATCAGCAGTATGGGGTTGAATCTTTCGGACATAAGACCTCAGACGCAGCTTAAGACAAGAAACATTGTCATACTTCACAAAAGTATGGACCTTGAACTTGTAAGGGATAACAACCCCCGAGACTAATCATGTCTCTTCAAAATCCAACCAAGGCACTCTCTGGATCTCCATAGAATTGAGACAAACTTCCAGCTGTTTGTATTTGTCATCACCAGGAGGGTATTTTTCATCTAAATAGTGTGCTTCTTATTTATCAGATCCCTGGTCGTTATTCTCCTTAGCTTTCACACTCTTATCATCTTCCTCTTGGTTATCATCTTAATTTTATGGGACCTTAAAATCTAGAGCCCTCTTAACCGGACCTTTGAATCTTCTACACATATTAAGGATGGCGGTTGGCTTCTTAGTCTTTTTCTTCTTGACGATGAAGGCCATCAGTTCTCTCTGGCCTTTGTCTAAGTTCAGGAGTGTCACTTGGAATTGAGAGTTTTGAGCTTGAAGTTCTTTCACGGTTTGTTCGAGAGCCATCTTTTATTTAAATAAATAGCAAGAAAATGAGAAAACATGTCTTGGGAATACTTGCTACGATGTGATGTGTATGGCATGTGAATGCATATGCAATGTTTTCAGGGATCTCGTAGGATAAACAAAAATGAAATGTTAGAAGTTGAGTCAGATTGTAGCTTTGACTGAAGAACTTTGCGTCTTTGAACGTCCTTCTATGAGAATCAAGCTCACCATGTCGATTGGGTCCTAGTCGTTGACTCAAAATAACACACTTCAGTCTTTGACGGCATCTAGTTAAAGGAAAATAAATCCTCTTGCCCCTTACTAGATGTTTGGTTCATGATAAACCTGCATCACAGGTCCATGAGATCCTTGAAATGGTCAGTATAAATGCTATGGTATGATGTTATGATGGCATGATATCATGTTTGAACAGATAGAAAACACAAACAAAGTACACAATAGCCTTAGGTTTAAATTCTTGCATGAGGTTCATAGGTAAGTACCCTCTTGAAGTTCAGTTGGCCCAACCTGTCCTAAGAATAGTAATTGGGTTCTATGAGTCTTATATCACCGATCTTTCTTGCAGGTTTTATTTCAGCAGAGCAATTGACTTGCCACCAAAATATCCTGGGAGTCGAATCTCAATGAGTGTAGCATCGAGTATCAACCAACTCTGGACTGCACTGAAGCCTGCCATCTCACTACCTTCTAATGGCCAAGTTAATTAGGTCAATTAAGGTTCTAAAAGTCAGTTAGTGCTTATGACATCACACAGAAGCCTAATGTTCTCCTCGAATGACTCAAGGAGCACCAATACGAACCAAAGTGTCACACTAATGTATCCATCACTTCAACCATATCGGTCGATGTCGTACAGTTTCCATGATCTATTTATACTTACCTAAGGTATCCCTAGATCCGGGTGTGGGATCTTTGCAAGAAATAAACCTGAGCATCCCTCAAATGTAAAGCAAACAAAGCAAACAATTTTAAGTAAAAGTGATCTAACTCTAAGGTAACCCCTCTTTTTAAGTGAGAATTCCCCATCTGAGTCGCCAGTTCTGTAATACGGTGGGAGAACTGACTTAGTTTTTGCATTTTATCACAAATGTTGCGGATAGATAGAGTCTCTACTGACTTTTATTTTGTCCAACAAGGAAAGGGTGAAAAGAACATGAAATACCTTTTAAGATTTTGAGTTCGGGGGGGTAAGTTATGAAAAGGGAAGGTGTTAGCACCATTTTCATCCGTAGTTATCTACGGGCTTTTAATCGCTTAGCTCACTTTAAAAATTGCTTTATGTGTATTTTGAAAATATTTTGAAATTTGCCAATATAAGGCGAAACTTTTTAATGATTCTTGTATCGGTCCTCAAGAATGCGTACAAAGTGTTTTGAAAATATCTTTGAAAGTTTTTGTGAAATGTTTTGTTTTTTGAAAAATTTGAGCCATCGATTAACAGTTCTACCCACTCAAGGTCTTTCTTGTGATTTTTCTTCTCCTTTAGATAGTGATATCCGTACCATTGGTTAGTTGGAAGCCCTATCATTGAATGTGAAGGGACAGACATAGGGTCATCGTACGGTCATCGGAGGCAACTTGTAGGGACGCTTTAGCAATTTCGTAAGGAACTAGATCATTTATCGAAAGGCAATATCGAAAGGGTCATCGAGGGACTATTATCTTTTATTCGATGGACTTTACTAAAGTGTCCCTACTTTCAAGGGACATGACTGTTGTTTTTCCGAAGGCAGCAAAGGAAGATTACCCTAGAGGTACAAGTGTGAAGAGTGTATTTTGTTCAATTATTTATCTTTGAATTTAGGGTATTCTATCGTTCATTTTCATATTTCCATACAAATCCTAGTTACTAAGTAGTAACAGTAAGTATAAAAAAATAGTAAAGTGCGAAAAGTAAAGTTCCTATGCTATTACATGGCTTTGGGGCAGATACATAATAGAGAAGTGTGGGAAAATAAAACCTATAACTATTACATACTAGGAGCAGGTACATAATGATAAAAATGCGGAAAATAAAGCTATACTATTACAATTGAACGCGCCCTATACACTTTATCTAAGAAAATAAAAATAAGATGAAAATAGAACAAGAAAATGTTTTGTGATTTTTTATAAAAAATGATTTATGATAATTAATTAAATAAACCTAAAAATCTAATTAATTTTAATTAAAAAAAATTTAATTAATTAGTTGATAAAAGAAAGGGTTAATTAAACCTAAGCCTGATTAAATTAGTGTTAGAAAATTAATTAGGGTCACTAGAAAAATTAATTAGGAAAAACAAGAAAAACAAAGAATGTTGGAGATGGGTGTTAAACCCACGCCCCCTGGTCACTAGCGTGCCTCCTGGCCACTAGGCCATTGCTGCTTTGGTGTTAGTATAACCAACATAGTTCATAATATATGAAACCTGCAAAAAATATGAAAAACAAAGAAATTTTGCAAAAGGTAGGGATCGAACCCACGCCCTAGTGCAGTAATGCCTTAACGTGCGTACTTCTACCACTAGGGTGTCTATACATCCGTTCATTTGATCAAATCAAAACATATATAATATAAATTGCAAAAATGTGACCGGAGAAGCGCCAGAACCCTAGCTTCGTCATCTTCTCCGGCTGGGTGTTTTTTCAAAAACCTTCAAAATAGAATGTGTTAATGATCCAAAGGGACCCTAGCCCCTTAAATCAACCATCCTGAATCCAATGGTGGACTTAGTTTGGGATAATTCTTCCTGTAAAGAGAGATACGATGTAAATATGGCAAATCGGTGTAAACATGGCAACATATCATCCAGTCACCATGGGGATCATGCAATGATTCTATCATGCACTAATACATCTCAGAAGCATGTTAGTAACATTAGTTTCAATCAAAGCACGATAAAACAAAAAATATGAATTCATGCAAATATAGAAAATCGATGATGCATGCTCATGAGTTTCAGGCCTCTTGGATCATCACAATCAATCACCACTTACTCTATAGCACTCCTGGAATTGAATGGGATGGTTGGCCTGTTTTGAGAGAGGATGAAAATAGGGTTTGAGGTTTGCCCTAGTTCTTGATAATTTTGGAATGGTGTTCTTGCAAGGGTTTTTGTGTGGCTTAATGTCTTAATTAATGAGAATATATAATGAAGAAATTAGGTCAAACATGTTGGGCTTGGACCTTGTAAGAAAGCTTGACTTTTACCTTATTTTATTTTACCTTAAATAAATAAAAATCAAAATAAATAAATTAAAAACCAAGGGGTGTATGAGTAAGTTCTGAGGTTCATCTTGAGACCTATAACACGCATGGACCTTGAATCGTAATCCCAATAGCCCAAAAATTCAAGTTTGGTCAATTTAGGTTTCATGCATTTGCTCAAAAATTCCCAACTTGCACGAATCATAACTCTCTCAATTTTTATCATCTGAAGGTGATCTTTGAGTTTTTGGAAAGCTCAATATGTCTTGTTCAATCTCGATTTTTATCATTTTTGCATTTGGATACTTTATCTTGATGTAAGTTGCCTTTACAAAAAGTGTCTTTTTGTTGACTTTTGAAATGACCTATAATGTATTGGCCCATATCTCTCAAATGAAGCATTTTTTGGACTTGATCTTAGAGAGACAAAGTTATATAGAATTAAATTTACTTAAAAATTAGCTTTGGTTGAGAAAAATATGATGAACCATGTGAAAGTTATGCTTGGTCAAAGTTCAGTAGACTTCTCCTTAAGAAAACCCTAATTTGGTAACTTTTGACTTTTGGTGAATCTTGAGTTTTCTTGGTGAATCATGACCAACCCTTGATCAGATGATGAATGTGACTTCAAAATGTTGATATTTACCAAAAATCTTGAAGTTTGACTGTATGTTGACAACATTTGACTTTTTGTCCAATATAGTTGATTTTTAGTCATTTGAGCAATTGACTGAGCAAACTTGTGATGCAAGCCATGAAAGTTTTCATGAGCATTCCTTGGGACATATGAGGAGCCATGAGATCCAATTTATACCTTAGAAACTCAATCTTCCTTGAGAAAAGTGAAACCCTAGTTGTAAGTTCATTGCTTAGGAGGAGAATTTGTCTGGTCAATTCTTGAGCAACCTTAAGCAACTGAACACCCTAGGAGTATGTCTTGAATAAAAATAGGAGGGCAAATGTTGAGGTACAACAACTAGTATTAAAAAACTTATGTATCCACTCCTTTCTAGTTTTAATCCTTACATGATTAGCCCTAAGTTGAGGTTAATGTTTTGGATAACCATACAATCTGTAGCAGAATGGTTTTATATGACCATATTTACCATAATAGTGACATTTACAAGGCTGGAGCTTGGCTTTAGTCTGACTTTTCTAAAGTCTGGCGGGATGTTATAACATTTTGTCAGACATTATCATCTCATCCTTCACTTTAGCATGAACAAATTTTGTAACAGGGGTTTTTCTTTGATTATTCAAAGACTAATAGTTAAACCCTATACCAGTAAATCGTCTACCTCCTTCTCCAATTTAAATAATTTCATCCAACATATCAGATCCATTTTTCAGCATCCTTATGGACTTAGTCATGCTTTCAAGTTTTGAGGTTAATAGGTTACCTTACCTTGAAGCTCAGAGTTTATGGATAAAAGTTTCTATTTTTCATCCTACAATTGAGATGTGATTCTTCAATAGTTGTGACCTTCATGTCAAACTTCTTAGGTAAGGACCTGGGGATTTTTCTAACAAGCTTCTCCTCTAACATCTTCTCTCCCAGGGCACTAGATGAATTGGAAATATCAAAAATGCTCATGCGAAATTCATGAATAGATTCATCATTCTTCATCCTGAGATTCTCAAATTGAGTAGTGAGAAGTTTAATTCTTGACATTTTAACCTTAGATGTGCCTTCATGAGTGGTCTTGATAATTTCCCTAGCATTTTTGGCCACAGTATATGTTTTTATCAATTTGAATATATTTTTATCAACTACATTAAATATGGCATTCAATGCTTTGGAGTTTCCAAGAGCGTGTTCATCTTCTACCTTAGACCAATTCCCTTTTGGCTTTAATTAAGTTGTACCTTTCACCACAGGGTGTTCCCAACCTTTGATAACTGCTTTCCAAGTTTTTCCATCAATAGATTTCAGAAAATCCATCATACGAGCATTCCAGCAATCATAGTTGGTACCGTCCAAAATAACCTGAACACCATAGGTTTATAAATTAGAGGCACATGCCGCAGAAGAAAATATGACTCACAAAAAACACCACGGTCATAGCAGCATGTTATATGGTGGGAGAACTGACTTTGGATTTTTTGCAATTGATCGCAATTGTTGCGGTTAGCAAGAGTCGCCACTGACTTTTCTTTTATCCAAAAGGAAGGATTGAAAAGAACAGGAAAGACCTTTGAGATTATTTCTTGAGTTCGGGGGGTAAATTATGAAAAGGGAAGGTATTAACACCCTTTTTATCCATTGTTATCTATGGGCTCTTAGTTGCTTGCTAGATCACTTGCTTTTGTTTGAAAATGTGCTTTGTATGGTTTTTGAAAGTATTTTTAAAAGACGCCTTTGTTTAGGAAAACTTTGTAATAGTTCTCGTTCGTAAGAACGTATACAAAGTGTTGGACTTTTCAAAATGTTTCATGTTTGGAAAATGTTTTTGAAAGTGTTTGGTGTTTGTTTTGAAAATAAGCAAGCATGTTTGATTTGAAAATAAGCAAGGGTGTTTGTTTTAAAAATGAGCAAGAAAATAGGAACAATCAACCTACTCAAAAGTCTTTATTGATTTCTTCCTTCCTTTGATATTGATATCTTACCTTTGATTTGTAAGAAGTCTTATCTTTAGATGTAAAAGGGACGGGCGTGGGTCATTGTATAGCCATGATAGAAATGTTGTGAGATGTCTTAGCATCTCTCTTTGAGGGACTAAGATCATTTTGAAAGGCAACATTTTATAGCGTCATCGAGGGACTATGATCTTGTATTTTTTGATTGATTTTTGCTAAGACATCTCACATGCGTAACATGACAATTTTTAGGCAACAAGTGGAGTTAACCTTAGGGGTGCATGTGTGAATAGTATGTTTCATTTGCATGCATTTAATCTTTGATTAGGGTTATCTACTTGTTGATTTTATCTTCCCATAAAAACCCTATTCACTAGCATTTATATGAAAGCGATAAATTGCGGAAAGTAAATATTCTATGCTATTACAATCATTAGGGGGATGGGGTATACAAATTTACAAATGGGGATTGCAAAAAAATTAAACCTAATTATCTATTACAACCATATTGAAATAATGTACAAGAAATGAATAAATATAATGCACAAGGATATAAATGGAAAAGAAAAGGATTTTTGTTTGTTTTTTTGAGGAAAGGGTCTTGGTTTTAACCTAATTAACTAAAAGAAATAATTAATTAAATTAATAAAATTAAACCTAAATTAATTAAGAAAAGAAAGTAAGTTAGAAAGCATTTTTAGGGTTTTTTTTTAGAAAAGGTTTTAAGTTTAATAAAAATAGTATGGAAATTAATTAATTAAAAGAAAACCTAAATTATAATTTAATTTTAATTAAAAAGAGAATAACTAAACCTAAATATAATTATTAATTTAATAAGAAAAAGAAATTAAGTTTTTTATAAGAAAAATGTTTTTTTGTTTTTAAAGGAATAAAATATATAGAATGCAAATAATAAATAAAAATATTTTTTGGAATTTTTTATATGAAAATAATAATAATAATAAAATATAAAGAAAAAGTAAAAATAAAATTTAAAATAAAAAGATTAAAAAAAGTTTTATGAGCTAACACATGAGCTTATGTATTGGCTCGTGTATTTGCTCATGCATGTTTCGTATTGGCTCATGTGTCGGCTTATATATGTTTCTTTCTCCTGGAAGTCAAAACAACTCAGTATGAGTCGACGCATACTGGTTTCGTGTCGACTCATAACCATTTTGTGTCGACGTATACGTGTCTCGTGTCGACTCATAACCTGTTTTGAACATAATATGTGTCGACTCATAGCATTTTGTGTCGATGCATAACTGCTGTTTTTTGTTTTTATCACTGTTTTGCTACATGTAAAAGTTAATTCTCAGCACATGGTTAGTGAAAATGAAAAGCAAGCATATGGTTAGCTTCAAGGCAATGATATATACATTTTATCTTCACAAATGAACCATTAATGATGTTTGTATGAAGAGTTCAAAGTCAATAAAACTTACCTTGAAACTGAAATTTGTGCTTTGAGTTTGAGCTGTTGTATGGGTTGTGGTTGAGCTTGGGAAGTGATGATAATGATGTTACAGAAGTTGTTTTTGTGTTTGAACAACTTCTATATGATATATGTGGAGTGTTTGGATGGTTTGTTTGGAGAAAACTTGCAAGATATGAGATTCAAAGATTTGGATTTCAAATCTCAAAAATGGAGGTTTTGTGGACAATTCTGGTTTTTGACAGCAAAAATGATTTTGGGTGTTAGTTTCCCCTTCTTTTTTATGACTTGTTTCTCTTGAAATTGGCCTCTCTATTTATAGAGAAGGTTTGAGACTTCAAACAACTCATATTTTGAATCACATGTTATGGCTATCTTACTTGTTCTTGAAGCAAGCATGAAGAACATGTTTCCAATGCTTGTACCAAGCTTTCTAAAGTGGTTGATCACTTTAAACATGTTTGTTCTGAATTGTAGAAGTTGAGTGTGATTAGAACAACAAGTTAGAGGCTCAATAAATTGACTTTATGATTAAAGTGAACTTTGCAAGAATGGCAATGGTGCCTTTGTGCCAAAAATGGAAAGATGCAATAGACAATACTTGAACCACTTGGATAATGGTTCAATCAATCGTGTAAACATCTCATTATGGATAGATTTTCAAGTCAAGAGGCATGCAAAGTGAATATTATGCAGCATGGCTAAGATTTTGGTTCCTTGTTCATCACAAATCTGCCTTGTAAATCAAGAATGAATGTCCAACTTCAGATCCTTGAATCTCCTAGCTCAAATATAATAAATCCATGATCTTGGTTGTTTTGGAAAGCTTGAAACATCCTCAAAAATCTCTATGTTGGAAATTTTTAAAGATTCATCTTGGAACTATGTGAAAAATTGGCATGAAGTTAGGTGAAAATCCTGCCTAAACTCGGGCAAAATTTCACTAAGTTTCCAAGTTTCATGAACATGTCTTCTTAAAATCATAACTTGAAATCCATTCATTTATAGAAAAAGTTGTGTTATACAATGTTTTAGATCTCATTGAGATCTACAACTTTCATTTTGGAAGTTTCTTTTGAATCATCTTGCATCATGGTGAAAATTTGGCTCAAAGTTATGAAAAAATATGAATTTTCCAACACTAAGAAAAATTTCTAAGTTTAGAAATTTTGACTTTTCAAAATGAAATCTTGACTTTTTGATTTCTTGATGAACAAGTTTCATATTTTTACATGTCTTGATTAATTTTGATCTTTGATACTTGATTTTGACCAAAAAGTCAAAGTTTGACTTTTTAGTGTACAATTGACTTTTCCTCAGTAGACTGAAATTCATCTGTCAACCAATTGATCTTGAGAGATGTTTTGAGCCATGCCAATAGGTTAAAATTAAGTATTTTAAACCTTGAGATCATAACTTAAACCAATCAATCATTTTCTAGGTCAAAAATCAGAAATTACACTTTCTCAGTCAAAAACCATAATTTTGACCATTTTGCTCTTTTGATAATGTGATCAAATTTCTTGTGGAATTGTGGTCCATACTTGATAAAATGACATATATGAGTTAATTATATTTATATGGACCAAAAATTATGAAGTTTGACTGTAAATTGACCACAGTTGACTTTTTCCCCAATATAGTTAATTTTAGGTCAACTGATCAATTGACTGAGCAAAAATGCGATCCAAGACTTGAAACTTGACATGAGAAATATTGAGAGTCCAAAATAATCCATGAAAGTCATATGAGGCATTAAAATTCCATTTTTCCTTGTGTAAACTCAAACCCTAATTTTCAGTTATTAGTGCTTAAGGAGATGTCTTGAGCTGATCAACCCTTGTGCAGTCTTGAACCAAAGGAGATTTTATGAGAGATTACTTGATAAATGAGAGGGAAAATTTAGGGGTACAGAAACTTCACCTGTTCAATCTTCTTATACCTGAAGAGTTAGATTGGTGGATCCGTCATTCGTGACTTGAAGGTGGAAGATGATTGAACACTAAAGTGTCCAAAAATTTGCACTCGATGGTGTGTTAGTTGACCGTGTAGGGAATGGGCTTAAAGATGCCATTTGGAGAAAGGATGGAAAGTTTTTGGATATGGGCTTATAGATTCCATCCAAAGGTGATTGTTGACGAAAATTAGACCAGGTCTAAGCTTGACTGGGATTGGGAGAAGAATCAGAATAAATCTTTAGAGTGATTTATCTGAACCATGGAAAATGTCTACTGGAAAGGAATCAAGATAAACCATTGAGAGATTTAAACTGAAACAGCAGATGTAGTGGGATGAGATTCAGAATAATATCCATAAATGGATTGTATCCGACTCAAATCTGAAAGATGTACTGAATGAGCGTTAGAATGACATCCATATTTAGGTCATATTTGGATTGTATTTGAAAGGAATCTGGAGCAAGTATCAGAATGTCAGCCATATATGGATCGCATCTGAACCTTTTTTAGAAGAGTGTATGAGAAAGAGCCCGTGTAAGATTTCTTCAGCTGTCCGTGTAGATAATTTCCCTGTCTTATCTCAGGTGTTAATCTCTGATCTGGGAAAGAAAGATAGTTTTCCTGGCTTGTTACAGGTGTTCATCTTCAGTCTCTTCATGTAGATAATCAGTCATCCACAGATAGTTTTCTTGGCTTGTTACAGGTATTAACCCAGAATCTGAAAGGGTTGGTCGTTGAGATGGTTGTCCTGTCTGGTTTCAGGTATTAATCTCTGACCTGAGAAAGAAAGATAGTTTTCCTGGCTTATTACAGGTATTAATCTTTAATCTCTTCATATAGATAGTCTTTCTGGCTTGTTACAGGTATTAATCTATAATCAGTCGTCTTTAGATACTTTTCCTGGCTTGTTACAGGTATTAATATGGAACTTGAAAAGGTTGGTCGTTGAGATAGTTGTCATGTCTGCTTTCAGGTATTAATCTCTAACCTGAGAAAGAAAGATAGTTTTCCTGGCTTGTTACAGGTGTTAATCTTCAATCTCTTCATGTAGATAGTTTTCCTGGCTTGTTACAGGTAGTAATATATAATATCTCGTCCACAAATGGTTTTTCTGGCTTGTTACAGATATTAATCTAGAACTTGGAAAGGTTGGTCGTTGAGATAGTTATCTTGTCTAGTTTCAGGTATTAATATCTGACCTGAGAAAGAAAGATAGTTTTCCTGGCTTGTTACAAGTGTTAATCTTCAATCTCTTCATGTAGATAGTTTTCCTGGCTTGTTACAGGTATTAATCTACAATCAGTCATCCATAGATAGTTTTCCTGGCTTGTTACAGGTATTAATCTAGAACTTGGAAAGGTTGGTTGTTGAGATAGTTGTCCTGTCTGGTTTCAGGTATTAATCTGACCTGAGAAAGAAAGATAGTTTTCCTTGCTTGTTACAGGTGTTAATCTTTAATCTCTTCATGTAGATAGTTTTCCTGGCTTGTTACATGTATTAATCTACAATCAGTCGTCCACAGATAGTTTTCTTGGCTTTTACAGGTATTAATCTGGAACTTGAAAAGGTTTGGTTCAATGATGAATAAGAATCCATGTAAGATTGTTTCATGAGGAGCTCGTGTAAAGATGCATCTGGTCACATAGGTAGTTGCTCTGTCTTGCTTCAGAAACTAATCTTGGACCTGTTGAAAATTGTTAATGATAGCCATCTATTGATTGACCTTTTCCTGAAAAGGCAAAACGTTAGCTGCATGCAATGTCATGATGTATGAAATGCATGGCGTAATGATGTTCTCAAAGCAAATGAAATTGTGTCGTATGCATTTGTCATGTTTGTAAATAAGATGTATGAAATGTGAAATGTTATTGAAATGTATCTCTGTCTGGAAAATAAATCCTTGAAAAATGCTGGGGAGCTTTGGGAAATGAAATCATGGACTGCTGTTGTGGACGAAGAATATGCTCCTCTTTGGACCTTGTTTTAGGATGTTTCCACTAGGGAATCCTATTTTGTTGTTTGAGGAGAACTCCGCTGGGGAACAATGACTTTTCTTAGGAAGACTCTGTGGGGAGTGTTGATCTCTGCTTGGGGAAAAGAGTTCAGGAGTCTCAGTTGTCTGTTACTCTACTGGGGAGTTATCTCTTGAATGGAGAGGAAAAAAGTTTAGCTGTTATCTGGTTGGATTCCCAGCTTCACAACAACTTGTTGGGGATATATAAGTTAACTGTTAGTTGGTCGGATTCCAGGATTTGCAGTGACTTTCTAGAAAGGATGAAGTTGAACTGATATCTGATTGGGTCCAGGCTTCTCAACAACTTACTGAAGTTAACTGTTATCTGATCAGTTTCCAGGTTTCGCAGTAACTTGTTGGGGATTGTAGAGCAGTCTACTGGGGAGGAGGAGTTGTAGTCCCTTGATTTGTAGCAATCAGATAGCCAAACTCAAGCTGGGGAATATGTAGTTTGTTGGGGAAATAAACCCTATCGTCAGTCTGTTGGGAGGAGTCTTCTTTTGGCAGAAATCCTCGAGGATTCTTGAGGTCGACTCAGTTGGGGAGAAGTTTTCAGAGATTGAAACCCTGGCTGGGGGTCGCCATATGAAAAGTACTTTGTGGGGGCGGGGATTTGTCATTTCCCCTAGTAGCTGGTGTTTGTGGCACTTCCAGGAAATGTTTGAATGTACGTAACCCTTTGTTGGGATTCGCGTTCAATGCCCCAAGTGATTCAGATACATACCTGCACCTGGTATATTCAGCATTTCTTATGAGATTTCTTGGAATCTTGAATGGACTTCTTCAGGTGTGTTGGATAGTGACATGTCATGCCCCCTTGCTTATAAGAGATCTGTTATTGGAGGCATCTTCCCACTTGAAATGATTTTTTTCATTGAGAGGGTTTTTGTTCACTGGATAATCGTCGAGCGAATTTCTCTGTCGTCAAACAAGTAGCCATATGCAAACAGCGATATTCAAATAATGTAAAGTTTATGCTTGTCTTTGAAGTTTTGAAAATGCGTTTTAGCGCATAAAAGAATTTTTGCAGGAAAAATTCAACTCAGGATTTAGAGTAAAGCCTTATAGGATTCAGGATACCTTTTATAACAATATGCTTTCGAATTAACCCATGCTTCATTTAGGACTTTTGAAGGGTTGTAACGTGGCTTGGTTCATGATTTAAGAAACAAAATATAAAGGCTCAAATTTTATTTGTACCCACCCGTTCTTCGTGATGTTCTTCAGTCCTAAACTTAGTTAATTGTACGTTCGAACTCCAATGACGTTTTGGTGATGGTTCACACAAGTTTAGTTTATCAGAAGGAAGTCATTTTTTTTAAAACATTTTTCATGTTGGTCGAGGATCTGTAGTGACCTCTTTTTTTGTTTATTATCCCTGATTTTGCCTGACTGTTCTTGTTTTTGAGATCACAATCAGCAGGATGCCCCGGTTTTTCTTAAGTCTCCTTCGTAGGTTTTAACTTAGTGGAATTTTTCTTTTTGAGAGATAATGATTGCCTATGTGATAGTGAACCATCACATTCTTTTGATTCCATAAGAATGTTTTTTATGACATTTGTTGTATTACGAAGTGAAAATTTGCGACTGAACGCGCATTTGAATTAACTGAGAGACCACCCTGCCCCAGGTTTTGATTAAAGGTTTCAATTTGTGTAAAAAGGAAACTCCTACTTCTTTGGCTCAAAGGGGTTGACTAGGGACTATCTTCCTTATAAATCCAATGTTTGGGATTTGAAAGAATGCATGTACATCGTCAGGAAGGTCTGTCCAAAAGAATATTGTATAAGATTAAGGCATTGTTTTTGTCATCCTCCCTCTAAAGGCTTGTAACTTTTAAAACAAAAGCTGAGTATCATAAAGGGAGTAAACAACATAGTTTAAATGTAATGAAAATTAATGTACCAATTCAAGGCAAACATATGTAATGCATTAACGAAACAAAGTCTGACATTAATACATAAGTGTTTGAACAAGCAAAATAAATTACAATTGAAAATTCAAATGAACAAAAGCCTCTTTGTATGAACGTGTCACTTCGGGTGGTGAGTATTTGAAGGATGGCAGAAGAATTTAGTCTGGCCATCTTATGTGAACTCCAGCACTCCTTCGTCGATCAAGTCTTGAATCTTGTTTTTCAATACCCAACAGCTATTTGTATCATGTCCCAGACTATTGGAATGGAATGCACACATTGTATCAGGATGATAGTTAGGAGCAGAGGTATTGGGATTTCGAGGAGAATCCCTCAACGTAATAAACTCCAATTTTAACATGTGTTGCAATAATTGGGCCAATGACATGTTGATGTTAGTAAGCTGTCTCTCGGGATTATTTTGCCTTTGCTGATTTTCCTGTTGACGTTGACGAGGTCGTTGTTGGGCCTGTGACGTGGCTGCAATTCAGAATGGTATGTTTTCCCTTGAACCAGTTTCTTGTCTCACGGGCGGCTGAGTAGTGACTTAATCCTTAATCTTGATCGTTTGTTTCATACGGTTGCAACCGTCTTGATGAAGTTGGTTGACAAGGGCTCTCAACTCTTCTTATCCTTGAGCCAGGTTTTGGATAAGAACCATTTGGCCCGCCAGTTGTCCCATCATTTAGTCCTTCATTATGGATATCTCGGTTTGTAGCCGCTCCAACCGGTCATCTCTGTCTTCCCTAGAGTTTCCCATGATCATGCCCCTGGTTAGGAGCGCCTTCACCTCTTCTTGTCCCTTAGATAAGTTTAAGAACATCTTTTGAAGTTGAGCGTTTTAAATCTGAATGCTCTTGATGGTCTGTTCTAGGGCCATCCTTATTGAAATAAACAGTAAGAAGATAAGGAAACCTGTACGGGAAAACCTGTTATGATGACATGCATGATATGTGGATGTAATGTTTTCAAGGATCTCACGGGGTAAACACAAGAAGATGTTAGAATTTGAATGTTGATCAACAACTTTGATTGGAAAACTTTGTATCGGTGGATGTCCTTCCACGAGAATCAAGATCACCATGTCAAGTGGGTTGTAGCCTTTGATTCAAGTTTACTGTGCTTTGGTCTTGATGGCGTTTGATTAGAGAACGGGTCCTTTTGCCCCTTGATAGGCGTCTGGTTCAACATGACCCTGCATCATAAGCCTTTTAAGATTCTTGAAATGGTTATTGAAAATGCTATGGTATGATGTTATGTACAAGTATGCAAAGTAAGCAAGTTGTTATGTACAAATATACACACAAAGCAGACAAGTCCTTAGGTTTAGGCTTGCATGGAGTTTATAGGTAAGTACCCTCTTGAAGTTTAGTTGGCTCAACCTGTCCTAGTAATAGTAATCGGGTTATAAGGGATCTCAATATCACGGATCTGTCTTATTGGGAATTGTTTCAGCGCAAGCCTAATTCACGGCGACCGAAATATCCCGAGAAGTCAAATCTCAATGAGTGTAGTATCGAGTATCAACCAACTTCGGACTTCACCAAAGCCAGTTATCTCACTATGTCCTAATGGCCAAGTTGGTCAAGTAAAGGTTCTAAAAGTCAGTTAGTGCTTCATGACACCACACAGCGGCCCCGTATTCTCCTTGACTGCTCAAGGGCTACCGGTACCCACAAATATGTCACACTAAAGTAGCTATTTCTTAGAACATATCGATATACCATGTACGGTTTCCACAACGTATTGCTACTTACCTTTAAGGTATCCCAAATCCGGATAGAAAATTAGAACAAGCCCAAACAAGGAACCAAAATGTAAAGCAAACAAGCCAAACAATGAAAGCAAATAAAGGTGATCTAGCCCTAAGGTAACCCCTCTTTTAAGAGATATTCCCCAGCAGAGTCGCCAGTTATGTTATACGGTGGGAGAAATGACTTGGGATGTTTTGTGTTTGATCGCAATTGTTGTGGTTAGCAAGAGTCGCCACTGACTTTTCTTTTATCCAAAAGGAAAGGTTTAAAAGGACGGGAAAGACCTTTAAGATTATTTCTTGAGTTCGGGGGGTAAATTATGAAAAGGGAAGGTATTAGCACCCTTTTCATCCATAGTTATCTATGGGATCTTAGTTGCTTGCTAGATCACTTGCTTTTGTTTGAAAATATGTTTTGTGTGGTTTTTGAAAGTATTTTGAAAAGGCGCCTTCGTTTAGGAAAACTTTGTAATAGTTATCATTCGTAAGAACGTATACAAAGTGTTGGAATTTTGAAAATGTTTCATGTTTGGAAAATGTTTTGAAAGTGTTTTTGAAAGGGTTTGGTGTTTGTTTTAAAAATAAGCAAGGATGTTTGATTTGAAAATAAGCAAGGGTGTTTGTTTTAAAAATGAGCAAGCAACTAGGAACAATCTACCTACTCAAAAGTCTTTGTTCATTTCTTCCTTCCTTTGATATTGCTATCTTACCATTGATTGGTAAGAAGCCTTATCTTTATATGTAAAAGGGACGGGCGTGGGTCATCGTATAGCCATGATAGCAATATTGTGAGATGTCTTAGAATTTCTCTTTGAGGGACTAAGATCATTTTGAAAGGCAAAATTTTATAGTGTCATCGAGGGACTATGATCTTGTATTTTTTTATTGCTTTTTGCTAAGACATCTCACATGCGTAACATGATAATTTTTAGGCAACAAGTGGAGTTAACCTTAGGGGTGCATGTGTGAATAGTGTGTTTGATTTGCATGCATTTATATCTTCCCATACAAACCCTATTTACTAGCATTTATATGAAAGTGATTAAATTGCGGAAAGTAAATATTCTACGCTATTACAATCATTAGGGGGATGGGGTATATAAATTTATAAATAGGGATTGCAAAAAAATTAAACCTAATTATCTATTACAACCATATTGAAATAATGTACAAGAAATGAATAAATATAATGCACAAGGATATAAATGGAAAAGAAAATGATTTTTGTTTGTTTTTTTGAGGAAAGGGTCTTGGTTTTAACCTAATTAACTAAAATAAATAATTAATTAAATTAATAAAATTAAACCTAAATTAATTAAGAAAAGAAATTAAGTTAGAAAGTATTTTTTAGGGTTTTTTTAGAAAAGGTTTTAAGTTTAATAAAAATAGTATGGAAATTAATTAATTAAAAGAAAACCTAAATTCTAAATTAATTTTAACTAAAAAGAGAATAACTAAACCTAAATCTAATTATTAATTTAATAAGAAAAAGAAATTAAGTTTTTTATAAGAAAAATGTTTTTTGTCTTTAAAGGAATAAAATATATAGAATGCAAATAATAAATAAATAAATAATTTGGAATTTTTTTATATGAAAATAATAATAATAAAATATAAAGAAAAAGTATAAAAAAATTATAAAAAAAAAAAGAATAAAAAAAGTTTTATGAGCTGACACATGAGCTTATGTATTGGCTCATGTATTGGCTCATGCATGTTTCATATTGGCTCATGTGTCGGCGCATGTATGTTTCTTTCTCCTACAAGTCGAAACAACTCATTATGAGTCGACGCGTACTGGTTTCGTGTCGACTCATAACCATTTTGTGTCGACGCATACGTGTTTCGTGTCGACTCTTAACCTATTTTGAACATAATATGTGTCGACTCATAGCATTTTGTGTCAACGCATAACTGTTGTTTTTTGCTTTTATCACTGTTTTTCTACGTGTAAAAGTTAATTCTCAACACATGGTTAGTGAAAATGAAAAGAAAGCATATGTTTAACTTCAAGGAAATGATATCTACATTTTATCTTCACAAATGAACCATTAATGATGCTTGTATGAAGAGTTCAAAGTCAAGAAAAGTTACCTTGAAACTGAAATTTGTGCTTTGAGTTTGAGTTGTTGTATGGGCTGTTGTTGAGCTTGGGAAGTGATGATAGTGATGTTACAGAAGTTGTTTTTGTGTTTGAATAACTTCTATATGATGTATATGGAGTGTTTGAGTTATAGTTTCCCCTTCTTTTTTTTGACATATTTCTCTTGCAATTGGCCTCTCTATTTATAGAGAAGGTTTGAGACTTCAAACAACTCAGATTTTGAATCATATGTTATGGCTATCTTGCTTGTTTTTGAAGCAAGCGTGAAGAACATGTTTCTAATGCTTGTACCAAGCTATCTAAAGTGGTTGATCACTTTAAACATGTTTGTTCAGACTTGTAGAAGTTGAGTGTGATTAGAACAACAAGTTAGCGGCTCAAGAAATTGACTTTATGATTAAAGTGAAATTTACAAGAATGGCAATGGTGCCTTTGTGCCAAAAATGGAAAGATGCAATGGACAATACTTGAACCACTTGGATAATGGTTCAATCAATCGTGTAAACATATGATTATGGATAGATTTTCAAGTCAAGAGGCCTGCAAAGTGAAGATTATGCAGCATGGCTAAGATTTTGGTTCCTTGTTCATCACAAATCTGCCTTGTAAATCAAGAATGAATGTCCAACTTCAGATCCTTGAATCTCCTAGCTCAAATATGATAAATTCAAGATCTTGGATGTTTTGGAAAGCTTGAAACACCCTCTACAACCTCTATGCTGGACATTTTTGAAGATTCATCTTGGAACTATGTGAAAAATTGCCATGAAGTTAGGTGAAAATCTTGCCTAAACTAGGGCAAAATTTCACTAAGTTTCCAAGTTTCATGAACATGTCTTCTTAAAATCATAACTTGAAATCCATGCATTTCTAGAAAAGTTTTGTTCTACTATGTTTTATATCTCATTGAGATCTACAACTTTCATGTTGGAAGTTTCTTTTGAATCATCTTGCATCACGGTGAAAATTTGGCTCAAATTTATGAAAAAATATGAATTTTCCAACACTTAGAAAAATTTCTAAGTTTAGAAATTTTGACTTTTCAAAATGAAATCTTGACTTTTTGATTTCTTGATGAAAAAGTTTCATATTTTGACATGTCTTGATTAATTTTGATCTTTGATACTTGATTTTGACCAAAAAGTCAAAGTTTGACTTTTTAGTGTATATTTGACTTTTCCTCAGTTGACTGAAATTCATCTGTCAACCAATTGATCTTGAGAGATGTTTTGAGACATTCCAATAGGTCAAAATGAAGTATTTGAAACCTTGAGATCATAACTTAAACCAATCAATCATTTGCTAGGTCAAAATCAGAAATTACACCTTCTCAGTCAAAAACCATAATTTTGACCATTTTGCCCTTTTGATAATCTGATCAAATATCTTGTGGAATTATGGTCCAAACTTGATAAAATGACATATATGAGTTTATAATGTTGATATGGACCAAAAATTATGAAATTTGACTGTAAATTGACCATAATTGACTTTTTCCCCAATACAACTGATTTTAGGTCAACTGATCAATTGACTGCGCAAAAATGTGATCCAAGACTTGAAACTTGACATGGGAAATCTTGAGAGTCCAAAATAATCCATGAAAGTAATATGAGGCATTAAAAGTACATTTGTCCTTGTGCAAACTCAAACCCTAATTTTCAGTTATCAGTGCTAGAGGAGGTGTCTTGAGCTGATCAACCCTTGTGCAGTCTTGAACCAAAGGAGATCTTGTGAGAGATTACTTGATAAATGAGAGGGAAATTTTTTAGGTACAACACAGTAGCTATAGCACAATCATAGTCCTATCACTTATGATGTGCATGGGCTTGGGCTATTCATTTAAATAAAACGCATATCCAAAACAGCACCTGTAAATAAATTCCATAATTTTCTGCATAAATTAAGGAGCTAAAATAAAAAGTTTCCCAAAAAGTCTCCAAGATCCTTTTTATGAAATAATTCATAAATCTGGTAAAAAAATGACCAATAAATACTCCTTGATATGCGACAATAAATGAGATAAATCCAAAAGGAATCTTAGAAAAACAAATCAAATCAAGCAAGATTTAAAACATCAGCACCTATTGTACCAGGCCAAGATTTCATGACTCATGTCTTCGACATCTGGTTGAAATCAC
This sequence comes from Vicia faba, assembly GCA_948472305.1. NCBI lineage: Eukaryota > Viridiplantae > Streptophyta > Magnoliopsida > Fabales > Fabaceae > Vicia > Vicia faba. The sequence continues at coordinate 879,728,878 of OX451738.1, forward strand.
ATAACAGTTGAAGTGTCATGAAAGTTTATGCAAATGATATAACATCTTGTACAATATTAGTAGAACCATGTTTTAGCAAAATTGTTGACAATCCTAAAAACATGGTACTAACAAGTTTCATCAAGCTATGAGCCTCATCATCAAGTGAGCTTCAATACAACATCATTTCAAGGTTCATGAGCCTTGTTGTACCCCAAAATTTGCTCTCTCATTTCATCAACATTTCTCATCACAAGACTCTTGGAACTCAAGATCAAGCTAGGGTATGCTCTGCTCAAGACACCTCCTAACACTGTTGACCTAAATTAGGGTTTGAGTTTGCACAGGGATGTTTTGACCTACAATGCCCAAAGTTACTTTCATACTTCATGTTAGACTCACAAGTTTGTCCATACCAAGTTTCAAGCCTGGATTCAAATTTTTGCCCAATCAATTGGACAATTGACCTAGAAATCAGATGTATTGGGGAAAAAGTCAACTGTGGCCAATTGACAGTCAAATCTCATGAATTTTTACCCACATGAACATTATGAACTCATATGAACCATTTGATCAAGTTTGGATCACAATTCCACAAGAAATTTGATCAGATCACCAAAAGGGCAAAATGGTCATTTATAGGGTTTTGACTGCACAAGGGCAATTTTTGACTGTTTGACCTGGCCAATGGCAAACCAAGCTCAACCATGGACTCAAGGACTCAATGAAATTGACTTGACCCATTCAACAAGTTCAAAAGATCTCAAATGCATAGGATTGACAGATGAATTTTTCAGTCAACTGATCAAAATTTGATTGTATACTGAAAAGTCAAACTTTGACTTTTTGGTCAAAATCAAGTGCCAAGGGTCATTTTTCATCAAGACATGTCAAATTATGAAACTTGTTCATCAAGAAACCCAAAATTGCAAATTAGGGTTTAAAATGGAAAATTTTCATAACTTAGAAATTTTCTAAGCTATAAAATTTTCTTATTTTTTCCTAACTTTGCCCCACATTTTCACCAAGATGCAAATGGATTCAAACAAAACTTATAACATGAAATTTGTAGTATATCACAAAGTCTATAACTTTTATTCACAAAGTTTTCTCAAAAGAAGCTTGTATCTCAAGTTATGATTTTTGGAACAAGGGTAACTAAAACTTTTAACTTAGAGAAATTTTGCCCTAGTTTAGGCAGGATTTTGACCCATCTTCTTGGCCATTTTTCACATAGTTACACTTGGAGTTTCACGTTTCATTTCAAAGATTGATTATAGTACATGTTTCAAGCTTTCCAAATTGTCCAATAACTCCTTAAACACCTTTGTGGTTAGGGAGAATCGAATGCTTGAAGTTGGCAAGAACTCATTTTGCAACCATGGCCAATACATGTTCATACCACTTGCCAAGTATGACCAAGCTAGCTTATTACACAATTACAGGCCTCTAAACCAGTTTGTACTCCATAATTTAATGCAAATCCATTGAGCCAATACATTGTCTTGGTCATTAGGGTATTGTACACTAGTTTAATCCCTAAAAGGTAAAAAGGTTGCTTTATGTCAAACCACTAATCCTTGAGCCTTGAACAAGATCTTAAGCAGTCAACCAAATCCACAAAATTGGGGCCAAGCTTTCATAATGTATGCAGAGTTAGAGCTAGCCTGTACAGGCCTGCTCTTTGTCACTTCTTATTTTGCTTCATAACCAAGGCATTATGCAAAAAGCCAACAACACACATATCTGATAAAAATAACTCAAGCAAAGTTATCAAACAAGTTTCATACACTCTTGCAAGTCAGAAGCACGAGCCTTTCACCCCTAAAGCATCCTCATACTCCAAAGCCACTTTTTCTTGCAAAACAGGGCCAGTTCTGCATATTGCAAGCCACCATCAAATTCCCTCGTGCGTTTTGTCCAAAACTACTTCAAACACATTCCAATCAACATACCTGAGCTATCCATACCATTCACAAGTTGCTGTAACTCCATTAACACACATTGCCATTTTTGTTTGGAAGCTTTGCATGTTGAGTTCTGTAGCACGATTCAGGCCACTTCAAAACAAACTAAGCATTGGGAAAGGTTCAGTGGACATTAGGCAAGCTCAAAAGAACCTCAAACACCATTGAAAGTTGTTGCATTGTCCAGCTCGAACTCAACTGAAACAGGTATTTCATGAACTTCTATCTCTCTATTTAGGAATAGTTAGACTTAGGTTTGTGAATGAAAAATGTTGTATTCATAGCCCTGAAACCATACATGTGCTTAGTTTTCATTTATATTAATCGTGCTAGGAGAATTTCATCCATTAACTTTCTGAAAAAACTAGGTTAGAAATTAGGGCCAGAGAAATTCTCTCTGGTCTGTGAGAGTTAACTTAAGTTTTTTATATGGTTAGATTCGTTGTTTGATGCTCTACAAGTTTTATATTTTGAGTTTTATCAAAAAAACACTGAATCAGGAGACACAAGTTTGTGTGGAAAATGCGTGTTTTTGTGTTTGAACAGAGGAAAAAGATGAAGTCATTGGGCTGGGCTGGCTTGTTTTGCTTTTAACACCCTCTTTTCCAGTTTCACACCCCCTGGCCCATTTCTTTGTATATTTGTTATTTTTGAATTTTAATTTTATTTCTGACTTTATTATTTTATTCCCAAATATAAAAAATGCCTAAAAAATATTTTCATAAATTTTTATATTTATTTGGTATTTATTTTAATTATTTCTAACATTAATACATTAAATATTTTATATTTATTTTGTTTAAACTTAAAAATAATGTAAAAAATACTTTTATTTTCATTTATTATTTTTATTCACATTTGAAAATATTTTCTTGAAATATATACATTTTTGTAAATAATTTATTTTATTTTTACACACTTAATATATTTAATATATATATATATATATATATATATATATATATATATATATATATATATATATATATATATATATATATATATATATATATATATATATATATATATATATATATATATATATATATATATATATATATATATATATATATATATATATATGCATATATACTATGTTTTATTAAATAAATAGAATAAAAAGACCAAAAATATCACATTTTTTAGGGTTTTTGCCCTAAAAACAAAAATAATTAAAATTGACTTTTTATTTATTTCTTCACATTTATTTCCATTGAAAATATTTTACATAAAAAAAAAACCTTTTTTTGCATAACACATTTTATTTAATATTTATTTATTGTATTTATTTAAATATTGTACATTTAAATATTATGCCTGGCAAATTCAATTTGGATGTAATAGTAATTAGGGTTTTATATTTCTTGCAAAATAATCCCCTATTCAAATTTGTACCCCCTCCCTATATCATGTTGTAATAGTGTAGAATTTAAATTCTCGCACTTTTAAATGCTTTCAATTATGCCATGATTAGACTTAGGGTTTGTATGCAAAATCAAAACCAACAAATAGTTTGACCTAATCAAAGATAAAAATGCATGAAAAAACAAACACAATGCACACTTGCACCCCTAGGGTTACAATCCACTTGTTGCCTTCAAAAATGGGCCATGGTATGCATGTCAAGTATTTTGGCAAAACAAAAACAAAACAAAAGATCATAGTCCCTCGATGACGCTATCTGAGTTGCCTAAACAAAATGATCAAGTCCCTCAAGAAAATTGCCAAAAATACTTGACACAATTGCTATCATGGTCTATACGATGACCCGCGCCTGTCCCGTTTAACATCCTAACACAAGGTTGTTCACCAAATACAATGGTGAAGCAACACTGTTAAAAGGGTTAAAAACATAGGAAATATCTTGAGTAAAATAGGGTAGACGACTCTTAGTTACTTGATCAAAAATTGCAAAAAACATCCTTGTTATCTTCAAAACACACTTCACAACACAATTTCAAAACCCTACTTTCAAACATGAAAAACTTTTCAAAAGACAAAAACACCTTTGTATACATTCAAACAAGAATCATTACAAAGGTTGCCACAACGATGGCCTCTTTTCAAAACATCTTTCCAGATCACACACAAAGCACCATTTCAAACAATTGAAGAGCACCATTTCAAACAATTGAAAAGCAAAGCAAGTGATCTAAGCAAGTAACTAAGAGCCCATGGATAACCATGGATAGAAAGGGTGCTAATACCTTCCCTTTCTATAATCTACTCCCCGAACCCAAGAAAACATCTCAAAGGTCTTTCCTGTGCTTTTTGACCTTTCCTTAGGATAAAATAAAAAGTTGGTGGCGACTCTTGCTAAATCGAAACATTTGCGAACACAAACGTAAAATCCCAAGTCAATTCTCCCACCGTATCACAGAACTGGTGACTCTGCTGGGGAGTACTTTAAAAGTGGAGTGACCTTAGGGCTTAGATCACCCTTTGCATGATTATATTGTTTGCTTTGATTTCTTTACATTTGGTTCTCTTGTTTGGGTTTGAAATCCTCTACCCGCATTTGGGAAACATTCATAGGTAAATATCAATACGTTGTGGAAACTGTGTGGGGTATACCGACATGGTTGAAGCAATAGCTATATTATTGCGAAATATTTGTGAGTACCAGTAGCCTTTGAGTCAATCAAAGAGAATACGGGCTTTGGTGCAGTCCGAAGTTGGTAGATACTCGATACTACACTCATTAAGGGTTGTTTTCTTGGAATATTTTGGTCGCTAGTTAAGTGGCTAAACCAAAACAATGAACATAGAAAACAATCCAGTGATATTGAGCTCCTTACTTGACCATCTTGGCCTTTTATTAGGGGTAGTGAGATGACCGGCTTTGGTGCAGTCCGAAGTTGGTAGATACTCGATACTACACTCATTAAGGGTTGTTTTCTTGGAATATTTTGGTTGCTAGTTAAGTGGCTAAACCAAAACAATGAACATAGAAAACAATCCAGTGATATTGAGCTCCTTAGAACCCGGTTACTATTTATAGGACAGGTTTGAGCCAGCTAAACTCAAAGAGGGTATTTAACTATGAAACCTCATGCAAGCCTGAAACTAGTGTTTTATGTGACTTGCTTGTACATGTGCTTGTGCATACATCATGAACATCATAAAGCATCATATGCATCCACTAACCATTTCAAGGGTTTGGATCTTCATCTTTGTTCTTGTTTTGTAGGTCATGGAATCTCTTCGCAGGAAAACAATTCAGGTCAACCTTGTGAGAATCCCTCCTCAACTCAAGGAGCTTACTTCCAGGATTCCAGAGAATTCTATATTTAGTGAAAGACATGGTAGACTTCTCAACTTGGTCAACTCCAACATTGAAGAAGACATGGTGAAAGTTCTCTTCCAGTTCTTTGACCCCCTACACCACTGTTTCACATTTCCTGATTACCAACTAGTACCTACTTTGGAGGAATTTTCTCAACTCTTGAGAATTCCTATTCTTAATCAACTACCCTACTACGGTACGGAAAAAGAACCAAAGCCTGAAGATGTTGCTCAAGCATTACACTTGCAACCATCTGACATCAAGGGACATTGGGAAACCAGAACTGGTGTCAAGGGTTTCTTGGCAACGTTTCTATTTAAGAAGGCACAAGACTGCTGGAATTCTCTTGATTTATAAGCCTTTGAAGAGATTGTGGCACTCTTTATCTATGGGTTGGTCTTGTTCCCAAACCCTGGTCAACTTATAGATGTGAATGCTGTCAAGATTTTCATATCCAGGAATCCTATACCTACATTGCTTGGGGACATCCTACACTCATTTTACACACGAACAATGAGGAAAAGAGGTGTTCTCATGTGTTGTACTCCTCTCCTAGCAAGGTGGTTTATTTCTCACCTTCCACAATCAGTTTTGAAGAATGAGCAGGGTTTAAGGTGGTCACAACGATTAATGACCCTCACACATTCTAATGTTCATTGGTGTTCTCGGTCCAGAGAAAATGTCATCATCATTGATCATTGTGGGGAATTCCCTAATGTCCCATTACTTGGCATTAGGGGAGGCATTACCTACAACCCCTGTTTAGCTCTAAGATAGTTTGGATATGCTCGGAAGGATGGCCCTCATGACATGTTGATTCCTGACCTAGTTTTTGACTTTGACAACGATGCGTAATGACTTCGACAAAGGTTCATCAGAGCTTGGAGGATGCTCAACAAAGTGGATAGTAAGACACTGGGGCACAAGAATTCCATCCCCCTTGAGCCTTATCTCAAGTGGGTACGAACCCGCGCCCAGAATCTTATGATGCCATATCCTCACATTCTCCCCTTGATCAAAGAGCCTGTTATGGAAGGAGAGGTTCCATACACCCTCCTACATCCTGACATGCCAACATCATGGGAAGAAATGCAAAAGAGTTGGATCCAACTCAAGGAAGAACGGAATACTTTCGAAGCCAGCTTCTATGCCAGTGAGAAGAAGGTTTTGGAGCTTACCCGCCGACTTCATGAGGAGGAAACTCTCAAGACTTACATTGCACCAAAGAGGATGCGTAATGTCTTTTTACATTAATAATTTTGTAATATTTTGCCCATGGGGCACTTATGTACGAACAATTTCTTCTTAATATGACGTGTGTTCCTTTTTGTTTGCAACAAATTTGAATTTCTTAATCCTTGAATGCATTACATGAATAACATATCATTCATCATATGCATCAACAGGTCTTCACGCCAGGTTTCCTTATCTTTCTGCTGTTTATTTCAGCAAGATGGATTTGGAGCAGACGGTTAAGGATCTGCAAGCACAGAATTCTCAATTCCAGCAACTCCTCATGACCTTAGCAAAAGGTCAAGAGGACCTCAAATCACTATTGGAAAAGAATAAAGAGAAAAAGAAGAAAAGGCCCGGAGTAGCCACGGTTGGAAGAAGGTTTGAAAGCAATGTTGGAAAAGTTCTCGAGTTTCGCTCAACGTCTGATAAAGGGGCTGGTAAAGGAAAAGGAGCCGCGGTACCTTCTGAATCTGAAGTTGAAGAGGAAGAAGAGGAAGAAGACGAAGATTACTCCGAACAACAATATCCCCCGGCGGATGATAAATATAAGAATCTTGAGGATAGATTGGCGGTCATGGAGTTGCAGAGGGTACCTGGTTTAGATTTTGAAGAACTAGGGCTGGTCACCGGGATCGTCATTCCTCCCAAGTTTAAAGTACCAACATTCACTAAGTATGACGGTCTGTCCTGCCCAAAGATGCATCTGAGATCCTATGTCAGAAAGATCCAACCCCACTCATCTGATAAAGACCTCTGGGTACACTTTTTCCAAGACAGTTTGTTAGGCACACAATTGGACTGGTTCTATCAACTCAAGAGATCAGAGGTTCACAATTGGGAAGACTTAGTTGTTGCTTTCTACCGTCAATACCAATACAATGCTGATTTGGCGCCCACTCGTACTCAGCTACAAAGTATGGGGATGGCTTCTAATGAAGGATTTAAAGAGTATGCCCAGAAGTGGCGTGATCTGGATGGAAGGGTGCAGCCACCATTATCGGATAGGAAGCTAGTTGACATGTTTTAGGGGACCTTGTCTGGACCTTTCTTCAATCATTTAATTGGGAGTTCCTCCGCGGGATTTACTGAACTAATTTTGACCTCCGAAAGGGTCGAGGCCGGTATTAAAAGTGGTAAAATTCAGAAAGATACCTCCGCGTCCACTGCTGTTAAGAAAACCTTCCCAGCTAAGAAGGAAGCCTTTAATGTTTACTCTCAAAAAAGTCAGGGAAGAATCGAGCGCCAGCCAACTGTAGGGGCTGTGATGATTCAAAACTCTTCAAATGATCAACCTCGCGGCAATCAGTCAAGACCTAATCAACAAAGGGTAGAAAGGCCACAACGACAGTTCACCCGAATCAACATGACGTCAGCTCAAGTACTCCCTCATTTGTTAAAGCTGAATCTTACTAGTTTAAAGGAAGCGCCAAAGAACCCTAACACCTCCTCTCCATACTACCACTCTAATGCCAAGTGTGCTTACCATTGTGACAGTGTTGGGCACGATACCAATAATTTTGGGCGCTTAAGAACAAAATCCAAGACCTGATTGACACCAAGGAGTAGAATTTGATGCTCCTGAGAAGCCCAATGTGATTTCTGCTCCGATACCTAAGCATGGTCATAATGTTCATGTCGTTATGGAAGACCTTCATGTTACCGATGTTGCTGACCTTTTGACTCCGTTAATAGTGATTAAAGGGAATTTGATGAGAGCCGGGATATTCCCAGGCTGCGGAAAGGACTGTTACTTTTGTTTGAACATACGAGCTAACTGCCCAATGTTGAAATCAGGTGTCCAACGCCTGATGGATACCTAAGAGATACTCTTCCCAAAAAATCCTGATGATACCTTCACTCCTGTTACTCCTGCTACTTTTGCTACTTCAACCAACGATATTGCGATTATAACCATTTCCGACAATCCTCCCAAGGCTTGCAAAAGGCCTGTCAGGATTACGCCTGACCCTAAATTTGTACCATTAAAAATCACCATGTTGGGACCTGTCCCGTATCAATCTAGCAAGACGATACCATGGAAGTATGGAGGAGAAATCTTCTATCATGGTATCAGACAGATTGAAGCAGTCCAATAGAATTATGAAGAAGAAAACCCTGATATAGGTAACATTGCGAGAACAAGCAAGATAACCCGCATCAAACGGATTTTTTCTCCGGAGATTTCTCCCCCTCGAGCAGTCTTCGGACCCTCGAAAGCTTCTGTGCCTATTAGGCCATTTGTGCAAGACCCGATAATTGAAGAATTGGATACTGCTGAAGTAAGACCATCTATTGATACTACCAATAAGGGTAAGGGGATACTAGAAGCGCCTGTCAGGATGAAGGCTCGTGTTGTAGTTATCCCCGAAACCACCCAGAAAGAAATGGATGAAATCTTGAAAATAATCAGAAAGAGTGACTACGATATTGTGGAACAGTTAGGGCAGACCCCCTCTAAAATTTCAATGTTGGCTCTTCTACTCTGCTCTGAGGCCCATGCTAAGGCCCTGATCAAATTTTTGAAGGCGACACACGTACCCCAAGAAACTTCGGTTGACCAGTTTTAGGAGTGTGTGGCCAGTCTTACTGCTGATAATGGCCTTGGCTTTTCTGATGCTGACTTGACTCCCAAAGGAAGGAAACACAACGACACGCTACATGTCTCAGTTGAATGCAGGGGAACCACCCTCGCCCATGTCTTAGTTGATACTGGTTCTTCCTTGAATATGCTGCCGAAGAAAGCATTGGACCGTTTGGACTGCGAAGGATTGACCCTCAAACCTAGTAACATCGTTGTTAGGGCCTTTGATGGGTCCAAAAGAATGGTTCACGGAGAGGTTGATATTCATATCAAAGTAGGCACAAAAGTTTTCAACTCCACCTTTTATGTGATGGACATCCGTCCATCATATTCGTGTTTGTTAGGAAGACCGTGGATCCATTATGCTGGGGCAGTTACCTCCTCTTTGCACCAAATGCTGAAATATCCTGTTAAGGGTAAGATTATAACAGTGCACGGCGAGGAATAGTACATGATAAGTCATCTCAATTCCTTCCGCTATGTGGAATTGGATGGCGAGTTCATCGAAACGCCTTTCCAACATTTTGAGGAAGCTTCTCCTGAGGTAGCAGTTGCGAAAATAATGGTTGAGGTACCTATCATTCCCAAGCATGTGCCTAGGATGGCATCTCTCAAGGACATAGAGGCGGTGATCAAAGAAGGGAAGAGTACAGTATGGGGGGAATTGCCTGATTTTCCCCATAAGACGGACAAATTTGGACTAGTGTTTACAGCTGCAGGACAGAAGGCTATGCGTCGTTCCAAGACTGGAGGGCCACCTGTAAGGATCACTCACCACGGAATTAATGTTGTAGAAGATGAAGATGAAGAGAACAACTTTGAAGATTGGATCTTTCCAACTGTCGAAGGGGGTTTAAGCAACTGGGAAGCAAAGGATTTTATTCCCATCACCTTCATCAACCAGTAATTTTATCTTTGAACAATTTCTTATTTCGGTCTGTAATAACTAAAACAATTCGTACACTATTTTCACCTCATGCCTTGCCCGGGGCATGTAGGTCCATTTGTAAGGGCTTGATTTTCTTCATTATCATATGCCATGTTTTAATGAATCATTGGACGTTTTTCATCTATAAACTGTTGTGTTCATTTTCTTTCCTTTTGCATTTTTGTTTGTTTAAGGATGGCTATCCCTTACACACACCCACACTCACAAATGCAGGTACCCATCCACTCCGGATTCCATGGGTGACTATTCTGCTTTAGCCTTCGATAACTCTGAAGATTTGGTCAATCATGTTGAGTACGAAGTTGACGAAGACTCTGAAGTGTTGGGGGAGTTAGCCAGACTTCTACAACAAGAAGAGAGGGCTATTATGCCTCATGAAGAGTTATTAGAAACCATTAACTTGGGAACAGAGGAAGACAGGAAAGAAGTAAAAGTGGGTGCTAACCTGGAACCAAGTGTCAAGGAGCGCTTAGTGCAGTTGTTGAACGAATATGTTGAAATCTTTGCCTGGTCTTATGAAGACATGCCGGGATTAGACATAGATATTGTGGTTCACCGTCTCCCTACAAGAGAAGACTGTACACCGATCAAGCAAAAGGTCCGCCGAATGAGGCCCGACATGTCTGAGAAGATCAAAGCTGAGGTAATGAAGCAATTCAACGTTGGTTTTCTGGCTGTTACTTCCTATCCACAATGGGTTGCTAACATTGTGCCCGTGCCTAAGAAGGACGGCAAAGTCAGAATGTGTGTGGACTATCGGGATTTAAACAGGGCTATCCCTATAGACGATTTTCCACTTCCACGCATCGACATCTTGGTTGACAACACAGCTCAACACAAGGTTTTTTCCTTCATGGACAGATTCTCGAGATACAACCAGATCAAAATGGCCCCCGAGGACACGGAGAAAACTACTTTTGTCACGCAATGGGGTACCTTCTGCTACAAAGTGATGCCATTCGGACTGAAGAATGCAGGGGCAACCTATCAATGCGCCATGGTAGCTTTATTTCATGACATGATACATCATGAGATTGAAGTCTACGTAGACGACATGATAGCTCGATCACAGACAGAAGAAGAACACCTTGATCATTTGCAAAAGTTGTTTGCCAGGTTGAAGGAGTATAAGCTCAGACTGAACCCAAGCAAGTGTACTTTTGGAGTTAGGTCTAGTAAACTTTTGGGATTTATTGTCAGCAACAAAGGCATTGAGGTTGATCCAGCTAAAGTAAAGGCTATACAAGAAATTCATGCCCCCCGCACTGAAAAGGAGGTTAGAGGATTCTTGGGACGCTTAAACTATATCGTGAGGTTCATCTCTCACCTGACGTCTACCTGTGGGCCAATTTTCAAACTGTTGAAGAAAGATCGGGTAGTTGAATGGAACAATGATTGTCAAGTTGCTTTTGATAAGATCAAGGAGTATTTACTGGAACCTCCTATTTTGATGCCACCCGTCGAAGGAAGGCCGTTAATCATGTATCTGACTGTTTTGGATAACTCAATGGGGTGCCTACTGGGCCAACATGACGAGTATGGCCGAAAAGAGCATGCCATTTATTACCTTAGCAAAAAGTTTACCGATTGTGAGACTCGCTACTCACTGCTTGAGAAAACTTGCTGCGCTTTGGTATAGGCTGCTCGCCGGCTAAGGCAGTATATGTTGACTCATACCACTTTGCTGATTTCCAAAATGGATCTGATCAAGTATATCTTCGAGAAGCCTGCTTTATCTTGAAGAATCGCTAGATGGAAAATGATCCTGACTGAGTATGATATCCAGTATACTACCCAAAAAGCTATAAAGGGGGAGTGTACTAGCTGACCATCTAGCTCATCAAGCCGTTGAAGATTACCAATCTATGAGATTCGACTTCCCTAACGAGGACATCATGACATTGGACAACATTGAAGGTAACGGACCATATGACGGACCTGAACAAGGATCCCGATGGACCCTGTACTTTGATGGTGCTTCAAATGCACTTAGAAACGATATCGGTGCGGTACTCATTTCTCCGGAAGGTTGCCATACGCCCTTCACTACCCGACTTTGCTTCAGTTATACCAACAACATGGCTGAATATGAAGCTTGCATCTTTGGTCTCAAGGCTGCTATAGACTTGGGAATCAAATCTTTGGTCGTATTTGGGGACTCGGCTTTGGTTATCAGTCAAGTCAAAGGAGAGTGGGACACCAAACATCCTAATCTTATCCCATACAAAGAACACGTCTTGACATTTTTGCCTCATTTCAAGCAGATTACCTTCGAGCATTTCCCGCGAGAAGAAAATCAGTTAGCCGATGCTCTGGCTACAATGTCTTCCATGTTTAAACTCAACCGGGATAACGAGGCTCCCCAAATTACCATTGAGCGAATGGACGAACCTGCGCATTGTCATGAGATTAATATCAAAGTAGTGGAACCACCCTGGTTTCATGAAATCAAAAGGTATCTCCAGACTAGAGAATATCCTGAAGGAGCTTCAGTAATGATAAAAAGTTCTTAAGGAGATTTGCTGCCAAGTTCTTCCTAAGCAATGGACTCCTTTATAAGCGCGGCCATGATTGTGTTCTACTTCGTTGTGTGGACAAGGTTGAAGCAGAGATGATCATGACCGAAATACATAGTGGCACATTTGGCACCCACTTGAGCGGACATACGATGGCTAAGAAGATTCTAAGGGCAGGCTACTACTGGTCTACCATGGAAGCTGATTGTCATCAACATTCCTGTACCAGCCATAAATGCCAAGTCTACACCGACAAGGTACATATTCCTCCTGTCCCTCTCAACGTTCTGACAGCTCCTTGGCCATTTGCAATGTGGGGCATTGACATGATTAGAGAGATCAAGCCTACGGCATCCAATGGACATCGCTTCATCTTGGTCGCTATTGATTACTTCACCAAATGGGTCGAAGCAGCTTCCTTTGCCTCTGTTACAAAGAATGTGGTTGCCCGTTTCATCAAGCAGAACCTCATATTTCGGTATGGTGTCCCCGATAGGATCATCACAGACAACGGTACAAATTTGAACAACACCATGATCACCGCTCTATGCGAATAGTTAAAGATTTATCATCACAATTCATTTCCCTATCGGCCGAAGATGAACGGTGTTGTTGAAGCCGCGAACAAAAATATCAAGAAGATCATTCAAAAGATGACAGTCACCTACAAGGACTGGCACGAGATGTTACCGTTTGCTCTGCATGGATATCGTACCACGGCACGTACTTCAACAGGGGCAAATCCTTTTTCGTTGGTATATGGCATGAAAGTTGTTCTACCTATGGAAGTTCAGATTCCTTCCTTGAGGATTATGAAGGATACCGGTTTGAACGAAGATGATTGGATTCAGACCCGGCTTGATCAACTTAACTTGATCGACGAGAAGCGACTTACTGCTGTTTGTCATGGTCAGACGTATCAAAAACGGATGATCAAGGCTTTCAACAAGAAAGTCAGGCGTCAGGTATATCAAGTCGGAGATCTTGTAATCAAGGGGATAATCTTACCGTAAAGTGACCCCAGAGGCAAATGGACTCCTACTTACGAAGGATCATATGTGATCAAGAGAATCTTTTCTGGTGGGGAAATGATTCTGACCACCATGGACGGCGACGATTTGCCGCACCATGCGAACGCAGACATAGTCAAAAGGTACTACGCATAAAACGACCCGACAAGTTGAAAACCCGAAAGGGCGACTTGGGCAAAAATGGGCATCCCGGTGAACCGAAAACCCGAAAAGGCGGTTCAGGCAAAAATTAGGGATAAAACAAAAAAAATCTGTACACTCGGCAAGTTGAAAACCCGAAAGGGCGACTTGGGCAAAAAAGGGTTTCCCGGTGGATCGAAAACCCGAAAGGGCGGTCCATGCAAAAGTTAGGGAATTAAAGCGTATGACTATGACTCGTCGGGTCACTTTAAGAACAATCTCTTCACCGACAAATCTCCAAGCTTCTGATCAATCCAGTCATCGGCGGACGAAGCAGTGAATGGACAAGATATCCAGAGTTGTAAAGTCTATAGCAAAATGGGAACCCCATGGAATTATTACACATATCCATCTTTCTTTTGTATAAAATTTTTCTCAATTTTTACGACAACATTCTCTTACTAGGATGTATGTCTCCTTTGTATATAGATATTTACAAAAGTTAATACAAAGATACTTTAAAGTGCATAAATTTGCTTGCCTTTCTTTTTACACTTATGTTTTATTTGAAAACGTCCAATGTTTTGTTGAATAGGCATATGCATTTGAATATAATCACTACTTACAAATAAAACGAAATTGAGAAAGGATAATTACTGATAGGTTGAAGGTGTAGAAAGATATCTTTGTGCTGTTCCAGAAAGGAAATCCCCTACAGCACACCTTTTAGACCCTCAACAAAGCTAAAACTCGGAGTGCATGTTCCCAGCGGAGTTAAGCTTCAAGATCCCCAGCGGAGCCAGGGCATTCTAAACTTGATTCCCCAGCTGAGTTAAGTTTCAAAGTACCCATCAGAGTTCAAACTCCCGATCCCCATTGGAGCCCAAAAACCCTGAAATACTTATCCCCAGCGGAGCCAGAATATTCTAAACCTTCTTCCCCGGCGAAGTCAAATTTCTAACTGTTCAACTTCCCCCAATTTCCCCGGCAGGTTATCTTAAAATCAAGCAAATAACAGTTAACTTTTTAGCTTGTCCCCAAATAAGATGCTTCCCCAGTAGTTTGGCATACAACCCAAAACTCCTGATCCCACCGGCCAAGTAAACATTCTCCCCACAGGGTTATCTCCCAACAGATCGAAGATTCTCGGTCTCATTTCTCCAAGCAGAAGCCTCCCAGGTTTTAACTCCCCAATAGATATTTTCCTTATGTCCCAGGAAAGTCATGAAGGATTCTCATTCCCCGCAGAAGTTGTCAGAACCCTTGAAAACCCCCACAAGTCACCAAGGATTTTCAATCCCCAGCAGTGGTCCCAGGATCTCTCCTTCTCAAGCAAACGGAGATCTTTAATCCCCAAGCAGTCAGCAAGGATTTCTCATCTTCAGCAATCAAAGATTTTTAAATCCTCAGCATCGGTCAAGGATTTACTTTCCCCGACAGCAGCCAAAGATTTCATTATCTCCAGTTATCAAGGATTTATTTTCCTCAGCAAGACAGTTTCCCAGCTTACATGCATAACCATTACATTCATATATCATAAACATTGATGAAACACAGTTCATTGCATCATACATATCATACAACATAACTTTGTGTTTTAGCTAACATTTTACCCTTTTCAGGATAAGATTAAAAGGCTATCGTTAACAATTATTCAGATACAGTATGGATACACCCCATACACGAAGGTCATTCTATTACTCATTCAGAATTTCAAGTAAAAATACAGTACAGATACACCCCAGGCACGGCGGTCATTCTACTACTCATTCAGACTTCGACAATCTGATACGGACTAGATACGCTCCAGACACGGCGGCCATTCTATCTCTAATTCAGATTCAACTATCAACTTCAAGATCAGATACGCTCCAAACACGAATGCCGTTCTGGCCTTCACACCAGTAGTTTGATTCTCCCAAGTGCAGTCGCCACGGAAGTCATTCTGTCACTTATTCAGATCCCAGTTACAGTTTCAGATACACTCCAGACACGGAAGTCATTCTGCTACTCATACAGATCTCAACTTCAGATACACTCCAGACACGGCAGTCATTCTGATACTCATTCAAAATTCAAATACAGTTACAGCACAAATACGCTCCAGACACGGACGCCATTCTTTTGCTCATACAGACTCTGTCTCCAAGATACAGTTCAAATGCATTTCAGGCACGGATACCATTTTGATGCTCATTCTTCTGACCTACAACATTACAGTTCAATAGACAATCTTGGATGGAATCTTTAAGCCCATCTCCAGCAAGATTCTACCATCTCCAAATGGCATCTTTAAGCCCATTTCCTCAGCTATATTTTGACGAGTGAAAATTTACGGGCACTCTAGTGTCCAATCCTCTTTTACCTTCGAGTCGCGAAAGGAAAACTCGCCAATCTAACTCTTCAGGTTCAAGAAGATTGAACAGGGGCAGCTGTTGTACCCCAAAATTTGCCCTCTCATTTCATCAACATTTCTCATCACAAGACTCTTGGAACTCAAGATCAAGCAAGGGTTTGCTCTGCTCAAGACACCTCCTTGCATTGTTGACCTAAATTAGGGTTTGAGTTTGCACAGGGATGTTTTGACCTACAATGCCCAAAGTGACTTTCATACTTCATGTTGGACTCACAAGTTTGTCCATACCAAGTTTCAAGCCTGGATTCAAATTTTTGCCCAGTCAATTGGACAGTTGACCTAGATGATGTATGTGGAGTGTTTGAGTTTTAGTTTCCCCTTCTTTTTTTTGACCTATTTCTCTTGAAATTGGCCTCTCTATTTATAGAGAAGGTTTGAGACTTCAAACAACTCAGATTTTGAATCATATGTTATGGCTATCTTGCTTGTTTTTGAAGCAAGCATGAAGAACATGTTTCCAATGCTTGCACTAAGCTATCTAAAGTGGTTGATCACTTTAAACATGTTTGTTCAGACTTGTAGAAGTTGAGTGTGATTAGAACAACAAGTTAGAGGCTCAATAAATTGACTTTATGATTAAAGTGAACTTTACAAGAATGGCAATGGTGCCTTTGTGCCAAAAATGGAAAGATGCAATGGACAATACTTGAACCACTTGGATAATGGTTCAATCAATCGTGCAAACATATGATTATGGATAGATTTTCAAGTCAAGAGGCCTGCAAAGTGAAGATTATGCAGCATGGCTAAGATTTTGGTTCCTTGTTCATCACAAATCTGCCTTGTAAATCAAGAATGAATGTCTAACTTCAGATCCTTGAATCTCCTAGCTCAAATATGATAAATTGAAGATCTTGGATGTTTTAGAAAGCTTGAAACACCCTCTACAACCACTATGTTGGACATTTTTCAAGATTCATCTTGGAACTATGTGAAAAATTTCCATGAAGTTAGGTTAAAATCCTGCCTAAACTAGGGCAAAATTTCACTAAGTTTCCAAGTTTCATGAACATGTCTTCTTAAAATCATAACTTGAAATCCAGGCATTTCTAGAAAAGTTGTGTTCTACTATGTTTTATATCTCATTGAGATCTACAACTTTCATGTTGGAAGTTTCTTTTGAATCATCTTGCATCACGGTGAAAATTTGGCTCAAATTTATGAAAAAATATGAATTTTCCAACACTTAGAAAAATTTCTAAGTTTAGAAATTTTGACTTTTCAAAATGAAATCTTGATTTTTTGATTTCTTGATGAAAAAGTTTCATATTTTGACGTGTCTTGATTAATTTTGATCTTTGATACTTGATTTTGATCAAAAAGTCAAAGTTTGACTTTTTAGTGTACAATTGACTTTTTCTCAGTTGATTGAAATTCATCTGTCAACCAATTGATCTTGAGAGATATTTTGAGCCATTCCAATAGGTCAAAATGAAGTATTTGAAACCTTGAGATCATAACTTAAACCAATCAATCATTTGCTAGGTCAAAAATCAGAAATTACACCTTCTCAGTCAAAAACCATAATTTTGACCATTTTGCCCGTTTGATAATCTGATCAAATTTCTTGTGGAATTGTGGTCCAAACTTGATAAAATGACATATATGAGTTTATAATGTTGATATGGACCAAAAATTATGAAATTTGATTATAAATTGACCACGGTTAACTTTTTCCCCAGTACAGCTGATTTTAGGTCAACTGATCAATTGACTGAGCAAAAATGTGATTCAAGACTTGAAACTTGACATGAGCAATCTTGAGAGTCCAAAATAATCCATGAAAGTCATATGAGGCATTAAAAGTCCATTTGTCCTTGTGCAAACTCAAACCCTAATTTTCAGTTATCAATGCTAGAGGAGGTGTCTTGAGCTGATCAACCCTTGTGCAGTCTTGAACCAAAGGAGATCTTGTGAGAGATTACTTGATAAATGAGAGGGAAATTTTTGCGGTACAACACAGTAGCTATAGCACAACCATAGTCATATCACTTATGATGTGCATGGGTTTGGGCTCTTCATTTAAATAAAACGCATATCCAAAACAGCACCTGTAAATAAATTCCATAATTTTCTGCATAAATTAAGGAGCTAAAATAAAAAGTTTCCCAAAAAGTCTCCAAGATCCTTTTTATGAAATAATTCATAAATCTGGTAAAAAAATGACCAATAAATACTCCTTTATATGCGACAATAAATGAGATAAATCCAAAAGGAATCTCAGAAAAACAAATCAAATCAAGCAAGATTTAAAACATCGGCACCTATTGTACTAGGCCAAGATGTCATGACTCCTGTCTTTGACATCTGGTTGAAATCACATAATAGTTGAAGTGTCATGAAAGTTTATGCAAATGATATAACATCTTGTACAATATTAGTAGAACCATGTTTTAGCAAAATTATTGACAATCCTAAAAACATGGTACTAACAAGTTTCATCAAGCTATGAGCCTCATCATCAAGTGAGCTTCAATACAACATCATTTCAAGGTTCTATGAGCCTTGTTGTACCCCAAAATTTTCCCTCTCATTTCATCAACATTTCTCTTCACAAGACTCTTGGAACTCAACATCAAGCTAGGGTTTGCTCTGCTCAAGACACCTCCTTACACTGTTGACCTAAATTAGGGTTTGAGTTTGCACAGGGATTTTTTGACCTACAATGCCCAAAGTGACTTTCATACTTCATGTTGGACTTACAAGTTTGTCCATACCAAGTTTCAAGCCTAGATTCAAATTTTTGCCCAGTTAATTGGACAGTTGACCTAGAAATCAGCTGTATTGGGGAAAAAGTCAACTGTAGCCAATTGACAGCCAAATCTCATGAATTTTGACCCACATAAACATTATGAACTCATATGAACCATTTTATCAAGTTTGGATCACAATTCCACAAGAAATTTGATCAGATCACCAAAAGGGCAAAATGGTCATTTTTAGGGTTTTGACTGCACAAGGGCAATTTTTGACTGTTTGACCTGGCCAATGGCAAACCAAGATCAACCATGGACTCAAGGACTCAATGAAATTGACTTGACCCATTCAACAAGTTCAAAAGATCTCAAATGCATAGGATTGACAGATGAATTTTTCAGTCAACTGATCAAAATTTGATTATGTACTTAAAAGTCAAACTTTGACTTTTTGGTCAAAATCAAGTGCCAAGGGTCATTTTTCATCAAGACATGTCAAATTATGAAACTTATTCATCAAGAAACCCAAAATTGCAAATTAGGGTTTAAAATGGAAAATTTTCATAACTTAGAAATTTTCTAAGCTATAAAATTTTCATATTTTTTCCTAACTTTGACCCACATTTTCACCAAGATGAAAATGGATTCAAACAAAACTTATAACATGAAAGTTGTAGTCCATAACTAAGTCTATAACGTTGATTCACAAAGTTTTCTCAAAATAAGCTTGGATCTCAAGTTATGATTTTTGGAACAAGGGTACCTAAAACTTTTAACTTAGAGAAATTTTACCATAGTTTAGGTAGGATTTTAACCCATCTTCTTGGCCATTTTTCACATAGTTCCACTTGTATTTTCAAGTTGGATTTCAAATATGGATTATAGTACATGTTGCAAGCTTTCCAAATTGTTTAAGAACACCTCAACCACCTTTGCGGTTAGGGAGAATCGAATGCTTGAAGTTGGCAAGAACTCATTTTGCAACCATGGCCAATACATGTTCATACCACTTGCCAAGTATGACCAAGCTAGCTTATTACACAATTACAGGCTTCTAAACAAGTTTTTACTCCATAATTTAATGCAAATCCATTGAGCCAATGCATTGTCTTGGTCATTAGGGTATTGTACACAAGTTTAATCCCTAAATGGTAAAAGGCACATTTCCATTTTTGCAAAAGGTTGCTTTATGTCAAACCACTAATCCTTGAGCCTTGAACAAGATCTTATGTTGTCAACCAAATCCACAAACTTGGGGCCAAGCTTGCACAATGTATGCAGAGTTAGAGCTAGCCTGTACAGGCCTGCTCTTTGTCACTTCACATTTTGCTTCATAATCAAGGCATTATGCAAAAAGCCAACAACACACATATCTGATAAAACTAACTCAAGCAAAGTTATCAAACAAGTTTCATACACTCTTGCAAGTCAGAAGCATGAGCCTTTCACCCCTAAAGCATCCTCATACTCCAAAGCCACTTTTTCTTGTAAAACAGGGCCAGTTATGCATATTGCAAGCCACCATCAAATTCCCTCGTGCATTTTGTCCAAAACTACTTCAAACACATTCCAATCAACATACCTGAGCTATCCAGACCATTCACGAGTTGTTGTAACTCCATTAACACACATTTCCATTTTTGTTTGGAAGCTTTGCAGGTTGAGTTCTGTAGCACCATTCAGGCCACTTCAAAACAAACTAAGCATTGGGAAAGGTTCAGTGGACATCAGGCAAGCTCAAAAGAACCTCAAACACCATTGAAAGTTGCTGCATTGTCCAGCTCGAACTCAACTGAAACAGGTATTTCATGAACTTCTATCTCTCTATTTAGGAATAGTTAGACTTAGGTTTGTGAATGAAAGATGTTGTATTCATAGCCCTGAAACCATACATGTGCTTAGTTTTCATTTATATTAATCGTGCTAGGAGAATTTCATCCATGAACTTTATGAAAAAACTAGGTTAGAAATTAGGGCCAGAGAAATTCTCTCTGGTCTTTGAGAGTTAGCTTAAGTTTTTTATATGGTTAGATTCGTTGTTTGATGCTCTACAAGTTTTATGTTTTGAGTTTTGTCAAAAAAACACTGAATTGGGAGATACAAGTCTGTGTGGAAAATGCGCGCTTTTTGTGTTTGAACAGAGGAAGAAGATGAAGTCATTGGGCTGGGCTGGCTTGTTCTGCTTTTAACACCCTATTTTCCAATTTCACACCCCATGGCCCATTTCTTTGTATATTTGTTATTTTTGCATTTTAATTTTATTTCTGACTTTATTATTTTATTCCCAAATATAAAAATTGCCTAAAAAATATTTTCATAAATTTTTATATTTATTTGGTATTTAATTTAATTATTTCTAACATTAATACATTAAATATTTTATATTTATTTTGTTTAAACTTAAAAATAATGTAAAAAATACTTTTATTTTCATTTATTATTTTTATTCACATTTGAAAATATTTTCTTGAAATATATACATTTTTGTAAATAATTTATTTTATATATATATATATATATATATATATATATATATATATATATATATATATATATATATATATATATATATATATATATATATATATATATATATATATATATATATATATATATATATATATATATATATATATATATATATATATATATATATATATATATATATATATATATATATATATATATATATATATATATATATATATATATATATATATATATATATATATATATATATATATATATATATATATATATATATATATATATATATATATATATATATATATATATATATATATACTATGTTTTATTAAATAAATAGAATAAAAAGACCAAAAATATCACATTTTTATTTTTATTAGCATTTATATTAAAAAATACCTTTTTTTGGATATATTTTATTTGTATACATATTAATACATTTTTGTACATAAATAGACACATTATATTTATTTTCTTAAGAAATTAGGGTTTTTGCCCTAAAAACAAAAATAATTAAAATTGACTTTTTATTTATTTGTTCACATTTCTTTCCATTGAAAATATTTTACATACATAAAAAAAAACCTTTTTTTGCATGACACATTTTATTTAATATTTATTTATTGTATTTATTTAAATATTATACATTTAAATATTATGCCTGACAAATTCAATTTGGATGTAATAGTAATTAGGGTTTTATATTTCTTGCAAAATAATCCCCTATTCAAAGTTGTACCCCCCTCCCTATATCATGTTGTAATAGTGTAGAATTTAAATTCTCGCACTTTTAAATGCTTTCAATTATGTCATGATTAGACTTAGGATTTGTATGCAAAATCAAAACCAACAAATAGTTTGACCTAATCAAAGACAATATGCATGAAAAAACAAACACAATGCACACTTGCACCCCTAGAGTTACAATCCACTTGTTGCCTTCAAAAATGGGCCATGGTATGCATGTCAAGTATTTTGGCAAAACAAAAACAAAACAAAAGATCATAGTCCCTCGATGACGCTATCTGAGTTGCCTAAACAAAATGATCAAGTCCCTCAAGAAAATTGCCAATAATACTTGACACAATTGCTATCATGGTCTATACGATGACCCGCGCCTGTCCCGTTTAACATCCTAACACAAGGTTGTTCACCAAATACAATGGTGAAGCAACACTGTTAAAAAGGTTAAAAACATAAGAAAGATCTTGAGTAAAATAGGGTAGACGACTCTTAGTTACTTGATCAAAACTTGCAAAAAACATCCTTGCTATCTTCAAAACACACTTCACAACACAATTTCAAAACCCTACTTTCAAACATGAAAAACTTTTCAAAATACAAAAACACCTTTGTATACATTCAAACAAGAATCATTACAAAGGTTGCCACAACGATGGCCTCTTTTCAAAACATCTTTCCAAATCACACACAAAGCACCATTTCAAACAATTGAAGAGCACCATTTCAAACAATTGAAAAGAAAAGCAAGTGATTTAAGCAAGTAACTAAGAGCCCATGGATAACCATGGATAGAAAGGGTGCTAATACCTTCCCTTTCTATAATCTACTCCCCGAACCCAAGAAAACATCTCAAAGGTCTTTCCTGTGCTTTTTGACCTTTCCTTAGGATAAAATAAAAAGTCGGTGGCGACTCTTGCTAAACCGAAACATTTGTGAACACAAACGCAAAATCCCAAGTCAGTTCTCCCACCGTATCACAGAACTGGTGACTCTGCTGGGGAGTATATGCTAAGTCATCATCCCCTTTTTGGAATTCATCTGATACAAGCTTGCACCTGAGGCACCATTCAAGATTCTTCTGGTGCTTATCACTTCATTATGAATGGCTTTAATCCAAAGGATGGGAATGCTATGTTGGATTTATTACGTCAAGTGTTGGCTTCTTGTTTAGTTAGATATTTCCTACCTTAGATTTTACTTTTTTCATTAGGATAGTCCCTTCATCTCTTGCCCATCTTCTTCAATTTTCAAATATTTTCTCCTTTTCAAAACTCTTCTTATTTTCAAACTTGAATGCTTTAATAAAAAACTTGGACTTAGGTTCATGCATTTTCAAAACCTTTTCTTAATCAAATCTTAATCCATGTAATAAAGTTGAATTGTTTTCTTTTATGACATAAATATACACAAACCTCATTTCAAACTTTTTTCCACTTTTGGCTTTTGTTTTAAAATCTTTTCTTAAAGATTAGATGTGAGTCATCTCTATGGTTGAGATATAATCATCCCATGTCCATAACCTTGATTGATATGATGTTGATATTTTCCACTTGAAGGGGTTAGTGGAATCCCTGTTGAGTTATTCAGACTGGAGCCTTCCTTTCACTTGTGATGCAAAGGTCCATTGTTCACATGTTTTATGGATATTTGGTTGAGTATTATCTCTAAGATGACAAAATGTCTCTTCTCTTAAAATTAACCATCAAATAACTTTGTTCTTTTTTAGAATAACTATGAGGTTCTTATTTCATCATTACACATTGGTGGTACGTAGGCACATGACTCATTGAAGTCTTTCCAAATCAAAATTGTAAAAAAAAATTCTTTTCTCATCTCCACAAACATTTTTGCAAACAACTCTTTTTAGCCAAATACAAATATTTTCAAAGAGATTCCTGCAGACTAACATAGATGTTTAGGGTGCTAATGCATTTGTTCTCCTTCTCCACCTTCAATATCTTTCATTATATTAGTATACCCATTTGGTGAATGATTTATTCTTACTTTTAAAGACCCTTATTATTACTATTAAATGTAAACATGAAAATTCACACCCATAGATCGAACCCTCCTCATTTCAACAATATCAACAAGAAGAACTCTTCCATTTTCTCCATTACTCCATAACACACTTTCCTCATTCCTTCTCACCATAATAACCCTCTCTTCCTCACTTCATTCCTTCTCACCATAATAACCCTCTCTTCCTCACTTCTCTTCCGCGGAAATTGTCTCAATATGCAACCCCTCTTTATCATCATCCTAAAGCCGTCGTTTTTCACCGCAAGGTCAACCCCATCAATCTCAATTTGATTCGAATCACAACAAAAACCCCTTTACCACTCCACAATCACGTTGATTCCAATTTTACTTCCAACCAATCTCATCAATACAAACTTTTCTACATTTTCCTCAATGTGCCAAATCTTATATATATTACTCTATTACTTTTGGGTCCTTTTCTTGGATTGTAGCTGCTACTTTGAAAATTTTGCTTGGAACTATTATAAAAAATTGATTTTTTTTATGTCTTAATATGATTGAATTGTTTATAGGATGATAAATAATGATATGTATACTTCAGCAATGGATGATAAATGATGATTAATATTGATATGTAACGAGTGCAGATTTCTAATGCAATGCCACTTCTTTTTCTATTAAATCTTTTACTGACCAGGAAACTACTTGAGGTTCTATAGTACAATAGGTCATTGAATGAGGTAAGTTCAAATTCTTATGCCATAGATTGCATTACATGAGAAAATGGTATGTGAAGAAAGAAAGCATCTAGCATGTTGTTTACCGTGGTTTTTGGTAAACAACCGCTGATCCTCCAAAAAGGAAAGTTCTTTTTGGTTACTTACGGGATCGGTCAGATTGATCCCAGAACATATGCTAATTTTTATGTAAGACAGATAATCAGGAAGAACGCACGTTCGACCCAGAGAAAAGATATTTGAGATTTTGGAAAAGTAGACAGAAATTTAGAAATGCAGGTAAAGATAAAAGAAAGATAACTTTGCAAGATAAGATTAAAGCAATGTAAAAGACTTTCATTAATAAAAAGAGGTATTTCCAACGTACATTTCTCAGTTTTATCCTTTCTCACACAGCGGTTACTTGGACAATATTTGAGTGACTAGTACAATTGATTGAACACCCTTGAAAACTATACAGGTTTCCTAATTTATACTAAAAACCAAGTAACCGTCGAGGACCGACTCTGCGCTAAGATGAAGACAAGTGTCTTCTGCATGTCCCTTGACCTATGGCTTTCAGCCACGTTGCTTCTTCTTAGCCGCTAGCGAAACTGTCTTTCCCTCCAATAATTCAAATTCAAATGTCCCTCGTATCATGTGTCAAAGTGAGGGTATTTTCTCAGTCGAAGGTCATACGTCTCTTCAGTCGAAAAGCCCTGAAAGTGAGCCCTGGTCGAAGGCTCAAATATAATTTAGATATTTTTCCTAAGTTATTTCATACTTCGAACATTCTTCTTGGCTTGGTTTATTCCAGTTTTTGGTCTAAAAGACCAAATATAGAAAGTGTCGAATTTGGGAGCCAACAAATTGCCCCCCAAGAATGTCTATTTCGCTGCCCAAAGAAATAGCCATTCTTTGATCTTTCCATTCAACACCTGTCTTTCTAGTTGTCCACAAGGTCTTGACGTGCGCTTTTCGTCTTCCAACAGATGTTGCTTTCGAAAAACCACCATTACTCTTTCTCCAAGATGTCTTTTCTAACTGTCGTTACCACGCTTGCCATGATGACCATATTCCTAGATCCTAGGCAAGCATGTCAAAACGTCTCCCAACGTTTGCACGGTAACTGCTTCATACTTCGCCATGTAACCCACTATCTTCACAGTATTAAATGGCCTTGACGAGAAATATCCCTTTCTGAAGGCTATAAATACTTCTGAGCCTTTTCATTTGGAACTTTCACCACTCCAAGCATTTCCAAATCTCTTGCTTTTTAATACCTTGTATTGTCAACTTCGTTTTCTCTAAATCTGCAACAATGGCTTTCCTTTCCAATGCACCAAACAATCCCCAACCTAAAAATGCTGATGATATCCAAAACCCACCAGATATCTTTTCTACTAACCCTTCTTCTTCCTCAATTGATGGGCTTCGGTACGTTGCTGAACCCATGACGAGGGAGTGGCGAGAAGCATATGATTCCCAGCTCCTCATTCCCATTAGGTACAATGGAGACATTTATGCTATGTATGGTCCTTTGTCTTCGTGCGTCGAGAATCCCACGAAGAATCGCACCTTCTTCCCTACTCACCCAAGACTCAGGCCTATAGGTTGTGCGAAGAAGCCTAGGGATGACCCTGAAGACGCTACTCCAGCCAATCAGCATCATGCTCAGACTACAGAGGATATTAACCTTCAATTTATGAACAAAGGGAACAGAATCTTTCGATCAAGCCCTAACCTCTCCTCAGAGTATTCAGATTGGTTGAATAAGATGGAGAAGGCGCAAACTTCCGTCTGGAAGGAAATGGGAATTTATGACTTGGTGATGTTGTCGAAGACAGGATTGTCTTACTGTCCCCTCATGTTGGTATCTTCGCTGTATTTCTGGGATAGCGCACATTTTACCTTTCATCTTCCCTGTGGGATTATGACCCCCACCCTATTCGATATAGCCGCAATTATTGGTCTTCGACCGACTGGCGATTATTTCGATCCTGCGGATTTGTCTGAAGATGTTATTGGGTTTGTAGCTACAAAACCCACCTAAACCACCTTTATCAACCACTTCCACGATAAAGCCTCCAGTACTGTGTCGGAGGTGGAGCATATAGCCTTTTTGGCTATGTGGTTATCCTGTTTCATTTTTTGCACTAAGTCACTTCAGGTGACTAAGAAAATGCCCACGCTTGCGACGTAGCTTCACCACGGGTATCCCCTTTGTCTGGCCGAATTGACTTTGGCCAATCTATATGAGTCCATCAGTAATGGTGTGACCCAACTCAAGGTTATAGGGGACAGGGGGAGCCTGCTGCTTGCTGGCCCTTTTTGGCTTCTCCAACTTTGGCTCAATGCCACCTTTGAATCTTTTCTTCCTCAAAAGAATAAGATTAATGAAGCAGCCCCAGAAATCCTGAACAGGAGAGTCGAAGGTATCAGGCTTGCACTGCTGACTCCTACTGATGAAGGCCAACAGTTTCAGAAGGCTTTCACAAGCTTAGTGATGATGTTTTCGGAGCGCAAACATTTTGTTTCGACCATGGCTCCTTTTGCCAGTAGAAAATTTGGTCCATAATGGTTCACCAGACCATTTCCTTCGACTGAGGAGGAAGACTTAAATGATGAATATGTGGGCATGTGGGAATCGTTTCTTCGCCCTAGAATCATGCCATTGAGATTCAAGAGCTCCAAAAATCAATTAAGCTTGATCGCTTATCAACCAAACCTTGTCTCCCGAAAATTTGGTATTGTTCAGTCACTTCCCTCACCCATTTATCCTCGAGAGAAGCTGTTATTATTTTACAACGCAGACTACTCAAAAGATGCTACTACCAAGCATATTGGTAGGTACATCGGTCGAACTATACTAACCCTGTTCGACTTTAACCTCAATTTTTTGAGTTCTGGTAATTTTGTGGGGTGGTGGAAACAATATTATGATGAAGAGTTCTTCGATGAGAAGGACTTTGCCCACCACCTTCGTGAGGCGTTTAAGCTGGTTCTCGACAGGATCAAGAAAGGTATTACTTCTTTTCTTTCTCTTCGCTTCAGATTTATCATTCGACGCTCGATTAACTTTAGTTTTCTTGTTTTTTCTGTAGCTTTCAAGAGAACCACTTCGAAGAAGGCTGCTGAGAGCATAAAAGGGGGAGATTCTACTATCAACCCCTCTCCCAAGGTATTCACTTTCTTCCATACCCTTATTTTCTATGGTTGTCTGACATGGGTATTGATTCCTTTGGCTTGTTTTTCTGGGCATTCAGAAAACTACCCCCAAAAAATGGAAGGTCCAGGAGATCGAAATCTCTAGTGACGAAGAAGAGGAGTCTCCTCATGTTCCTCTGAAGATACGAAGGTTAAAGAAACCAGTTCCTGCCGTTGAGTCTCGTCCCAAAATTAGGATTAAGACTACAGCTGTGAGGCCTCCTCATGTAGTAATCAAAGATCCTACTGAACAGGAAGTAATTGCCAGGCTAAACAACCCTAGCGAGAGTGATAACTCCAGTCCCGGTGTTGAAATCCCATTCCAGGTATTTGCTTCGACAGACCATCTTTTACTTTTCAAACTCCCTCTTTTCTTTATGATAATTCTGAAAGAAACGAACTTCCTTTATTTTCCAGGACACTGATGGCACTTCCAATCAAGTCCCTACTCTTGTCGAAGGCTCTGCTACCCTATTCAATAGTGAAGGAGAGCCTACTTATAGGCCTTCTTCAACGAAAGGCTCTTTCATGAGTTCATCTGATGAAGTGAATCAAACTTCTGAACCTCGGCATGAAACTATAGAGGAAGTCAATGAAGAAGGCCCTGTAGGAAATCATGAAGAGACTAGGGCTCTATTGGTTGACGTGCAAGAGACTGAGGAGGAAATGACCCCTAATGCTGAGACTGTGATAGAAAGGGAGAATTAAGGGATCCCAGGAGCTGATGGCGAAGAGGGTTCTGCTGAAGGAAACCAGAATCCTACAGGTACTGAGGCAATTCAAGAGCAGGTGGCCAACGTGGTTGTTGCTGCCAACGAAAGTGTCCCTTTGACAGGATCTAGAACTAAGGAGGATTTGGCCTTGCTAAAACAGCAAAATCCTTTAGGCTATCTGACTGCAATTCTAGAAGGTCGAGAAAGTTCCTCTGATCATAGTGCCTCAACTGCATCTGGAAGATCTACTTCGACCTCTCCTCTCGACGAGGCCATTCAGAAAGTTAAAGCACAAATCTTCAAAAGAGATTTAATGTTAACCTTGGATGGGGAACCAGCGGCTCCCTCTTTTCTGAAGACTACTCTGAAGGTTGTCGATCTCCTCATTGCTTCTCCGGACGTGGCCAGCATTATCTTGGATTTAATCTCCATCGTTGACCAAGTATCAGCGGATTATAACCGTCAAAGGACTCTTAATCGTGAGATTGAAGAAGCCAATGGTCAAGTGGCTGCTGCCTGGCATGCTGCTACCAAATCAGCTTCTAAGGTAAAGGATTTGTCGAAGGCCCTGGAGGCTAGACAAAAAGAGGTCGAAGAGATAGATCGAGACACTGCTCAACTGAAGGTGCAGATTGCAGAGTTGGAAGCTAAAATTGTTGCCAACGACAAAAAGAAGGAGGAACTCCTCACTGTTAACACTGAATCAGAGAGACAAGAAGAACTGGCTGAAGGGTTAAGACACACTGATCGAGCCCAATCTCTTGATTCTAAGCTCGAGACCCTTCATCAATCGAAGGCTTTATGTGATCGACGCCTAGAATTACAAAGAATTAAGTATCTTCAGATTAAGGCTAATCTCCCTTTTTGAATCCTATTTCTTTCATTTATGTAATCACTTGTTGTAATGATTTCAAAGCCATTTTGGTTATTTTAATGAAAATTTAAGTTTCCATTTTGGAATTCTCTATTCAACAGTGACAATATATTACTTATTTTTACCTCTTGAAGCATAGGTCTATACGCTTTCAGGTATTTACCATTCACCTTCAAAAGTGTTCGATCTTCGCTTAACTCTTCAATCTCATAGGCTCCACCAGAGAAGGCCTGGATAATCCTGAAAGGTCCCTCCCACTTAGGAGACCATTTTCCCAAATTTCTATCCTTTCGATCCATCGGAAGAATTACTTTCCAAACTAGATCCTCAGGCTGAAATGTCTTAGATTTCACTCTGCGATTATAGGATTTCTCAACTCGCTTCTTCTGCAGTCTCAAAAGATCCAGAGCTTTTAACCTTTCTTCGTCTAAGTCAATTATTTCGTCTAACATCATATTCCAATAGACCTCATAAGGGATATCATGATGTATCTGAATCCTTGTCGCCTGCAGATGGATTTCCACTGGCAACACTGCATCATGACCATAGGTTAGGTGAAATGGTATTGTTCCCGTGGCTTCTTTCGGACAGGTTCGACATGCCCATAGAACTTGATCTAGCGTCTTGTGCCAGTTTCTGGGTTTCTTTCCCATGTGTTTCTTTATTAAACTGATCACTACTTTATTCGCTGCTTCGACCTGGCCATTAGCTTGCACATAATAGGGTGTAGATGTTAACAATTTAAACCCCGTTTCCACAGAAAAGTCTTGCATCTTTCGACCAGTAAAGACTGACCCTTGGTCTGTAGTTATTGATTCGGGAATTCCAAATCTATATATGATGTACTTTTGAATGAATTCAATGACATTCTCTTGGTCTACATTGACTAAAGGGATTGCTTCAATCCACTTAGTAAAATAATCAATGCCCACCAATATATACTTCTGGCTTTTAGAAGATGCTGGTCGAATTTCTCCAATAAGATCTAAAGCCCATCCTCTAAAAGGCCAAGTCTTCACAATCGAGTGAAGTTCGCTTGCCGGCACATGCTGAATACCTGTATGTATTTGACATTCTTGGCATCCTTTTGCAAACTCAACACAATCTTTTAACATAGTGGGCCAATATAATCCTTGTCGAAACAATAACCATTTCATCTTTTGGCCTACTTGGTGTGCTCCACATGCCCCGGTGTGTGTGGCGGAAAGAGCTATGTATGTTTCTGTTTCACTTAGACATTTCAGGAGCACACCTTCAGGAGTTTTCTTGAATAATTCATTTCCCATCAACACATAACTCATTGCTCTATATTTTATTTTCCGTTCTGTCGAAGCCGTTGGATTTTGTAAATAATCCACTACAGGCTTTCTCCAATGTTGCTCTGTTAGATTGTCTATGAATGAAATTTCAAAATTTTCGTGATTAGTGCATCCCAATGTTGTGGTCTTTAAATCCAATGGAGATACCTTAGTGGAAGTTACTCTCCCTCTAACTTCGATTGCTTGTTGTAGCCTGTCTTTCGACACCTTATACCCGGAGGCAATCTGCGCTAAGTCGTTAGCTACTTGATTTTCAAATCTGGGTATATGTCGAATGTTAACTACTTCGAAGTTCTTCAACAAACGTCTGGCTATTACGAAATACATGATAATATTTTCTTTTATGCATTTGTATTCTTTTGTAATTTGCTTTAGGACTAACTCTGAGTCTCCCATTATTTCGACCTGAGTTACCCCCAATTCCAACAGGATTTCAAGGCCTGCGATTAATGCTTCGTACTCAGCCTCATTATTAGAATAATCCCCATCTATTTTGTACTTAAATGTTGTTGGGATTTTGTTTGGAGAAATAATGAGGACTCCTACTCCAGTTCCATCTTTATAACTAGAACCATCAAAGTACAGTTTCCAAGGTTCGATCTCCAAATAATTCAGTGATCCCTCTTGTATAGAATGGTCGACTATAAAGTATGCTACCACTTGACCTTTCATAGCCTTGAGAGGCATAAAGGTTAATGAGTACTCAGTTAATGTGAGTGCCCATTTGCCAATTCTGCTGTGCAAAATGGGTTTCGACAACATATATTTGAAAACATCAAAATGAGACGAAACATAAACATCAACTGGCTTTATATATTGCTTAAGTTTTGTACATGAAAAATAAAGACATAAACACAGTTTTTCAACCTCGTTATATCTAGTTTCTGCATCGTTTAAAACTCTATTGAGGTAGTATATGGGTCTTTCGACACCATGCTCATCCTCTTGAGCCAGCATGCTCCCTAAAGTTTTATCAGACGCAGCTATGTACAGTCTCATACTTCTACTTCGACTGGGAGGTACCAAAATAGGTGGTTCAGTGAGGTACTCTTTGATTTTGTCGAAGGCTTCTTGATGTTCTTGCCTCCACTTGAATCCTCCTTTGTTGAGTCGAAGTAGTGGCGAAAAGGCTTGCGTTTTCCCACTGAGGTTGGATATAAATCTCCACAAGAAATTTATCTTCCCAAGTAAGGATTTCAATTCCTTTTTGTTAGTTGGCGCTTTGGCTTGTAAGATAGCTTTGGTCTTGTTTTGGTTTATCTCAATGCCCTTTTTATGGACCACAAAACCTAATAAATCTCCCTCTTTGACACCAAAAGCACATTTTAGAGGATTCATCTTCAGGCTGTAGCGTCTCATCCTCTGGAAGGATTGTCGAAGATGATCCATGTGAGTCTTCCCTTAAACAGTTTTGACAACAATATCATCAATATAAATCTGCATGAAAGTGTCAATAAAATCATGGAAGATCGAATTCATGGATCTCTGGTACATTGCCC